>OY992876.1:280685155-280692655 GCA_963921405.1 Cepaea hortensis
GACAACGGGAGGGAATGCGATTGAGCAAGAACAGACAGTGAGAGAAGGAGGGGTGAGATTGACGGAGGGAGAGAGAGAGTGTGTGTGTGTGAGTGAGAGAGAGAGAGAGAGAGAGAGAGAGAGAGAGAGAGAGAGAGAGAGAAAGAGAGTGATTCGGTCAAGGAGAGTCAGACAGAACTTGGTTGCTGCTGGCAGAAACGTAGGATGGTTTGGCTGGCTGTCAGGCAGAGAGAGAGAGAGAGAGAGAGAGAGAGAGAGAGAGAGAGAGAGAGAGAGAGAGAGGCAAGAAAGAGAAAGAGAGTCGAGAAAGAGCGAGAGAGTGAGAAAGAGCGAGAGAGCAAAGGAAAGCGATAGAGAGAAAGCGAGAGATAGAGAGTTAGATAGCGAGCGAGAGCGAGAGAGAGGGAGAGAAAGAGCATGAGAAAACGAGAGAGAGAGAGCACACGCGAGAGAGGGAGAGAGAGAGTGAGAGAGAACGAGAGGAAGTGAGACAGAGAGAGAGAGTGAGAGATAGAGCAAGCGAGAGAGACAAAGAGAGAACGAGACAGGGACAAAGAGAGAGCGAGAGAAAGACTAAGAGTGAGTGAGAGACAGACAAAGAGAGAGAGAGAGAGAGAGAGAGCAAGAGACAGACTAAGAGAGAGCGAGAGACAGACAGATAGAGACAGAGTTAGAGTGAGAGAGACAGAGAGGGCGAGAGATTGGCCGAGAGAGAGAGAGAGAGAGAGAGAGAGACAGACAGACAGACAGACAGACAGACAGACAGACAGACAGACAGACAGATGGGTTCCAAGGACGGACAGACAGCCAGACGACATATTCAATACAACGTTATAAGCAGATAGCATACGAGAGAACAAGACAATTCGCACTAAACACGAACAAACGACGATAGCTCCAACTGTCTACTGTATTTTGTTGGTTCAGTAAAAACATTTGCCATACAAACATTATAAAAACGGGACAATTATCATTACAAACTTGCGACATGACACGGTGAAATTATAATAAACTATTATCATCATCTCGGGAATTCGAAGTAAGGTACTGGTTAGCACACTTGCCTGTTGCAGTGGTGGTCATATGTTCGAATATACATGGGTCACATCACCCTTCGAGTGAGTGCCAGGTTATCTTCTTCTTCATCGCACATCATACCTCCATCATCATTCATCCACCATCATTATCAATTATCATAATCATCATCTTCGTACACCATCCATTCATTATCATTCATCACAAATCATCATCCATAATCATTCATTATCATCATTATCCATCATCAGCATCCATATTCATCATCATCATCCAGCATCATTCATCATCACCATCAATCACCAATCAATCATCATTAATCAATCAATCATCATCACCATCCAGTGGCGTGTCCGGCGCAGAACGTGTTCCCAATAACAACCTTCCGCCACTTGTCTCCATCAGAGGCCAGCTGACATGCCTTTATTGCTGTCACGTATCAATTATCTATCATATCTGGAATCTAGAAACGTTGTGGTCTTCCCCTCATTCACTTTCCCGGTACATCTTCCTCCATAATTATGTTTTTCTAGACATTTGTGGCTATTGAAACTAGAACACTATATACAACAATAAGAAAGAGACAAACAGCTTTCTTCGTTCATGTGATGAGAAGAGAGGCATTGGTGAATATCGTGACGACTGGAAGGATCCAGAGGAAGAGAGGCAGAGGCAGACCAAGATAAATGGTGCTGGATGGATTGAGACAGTGGCATGGAGGAATATCAACAACAGAGTTGATAAACAAAAACAAATAAAAAAAAAAAAGACAAAGAAAAACCAAAGACCGAGATCTGAGGAGAGACATGAACGCCTACGCTAGCTGGCAGGGCACTTGATAATGATGAGGCATTTGTGTCTTTGAATATGCCCAGTGACCTTGACCTGCCCTGCCTTCGCTCGCTGTGAACTCAAGTGTAGTCCATACACTGCTTACAGCAGTTGCCATTAGGAAGAAAGAAAAGTCGAGAAAGTCGATTTCAATGCCCAGGGTTTTATCCCATATGGCTCGGTCTCTTTCCGCAGGGCGACCTGCCGAAAGCCTCGCACGAAGCACGAACTCTGTAGCTCTGGTGACGACTCCCGGAAGTTTCTGAGAAAATGCATTCGTGAATAGAAAGACGTAGCCCAGAATCGAACCCACAACTTTCGGACCGCGAGGCAGACGACTTGACAACTTCGCCACGGAGACTCCACTATTCGGGAGAGCACTTGGATGATTTTACCAGTGTCCCTCGCCATCAGGTGAACCCACTCCGACTTTAGAGGCACGTTACGTCCTAATTTCAAGGACGAGAAGTGAACACTTTAGTTCAACCGACTTGTGTAGGGATTGAACCCACCATCGCGACATCTCACACCGGCAGTTTAAAAGCCAGGGCTCTTGTACATGCCACCATACTGACTTCCTATATGTCCAGTATATTCAGACAAAGAACAGAGTAGGACAAGGAAGACTGCACTTTATCCAATGAAGATCTTATGAAATACATCACTGTCTGCGTTGATAAGGCCATGAGCGCGGTAGGCAAAGGGTTCAAGGCTTGCGTTTCTTGTCTCGCTAAGTGAGGCAAAGCGTGGCCACCTATTCCCCGTCACAAAATGTGATGGCCCTATCACATCTTAAGCTTATAGCTGGAAACTTTTCTGGGACACATTATTATTATTTTTGGAGGTTGGAAAAAATAAAACGGTTCTTGAGTGTTACAAAGAACAAGTTTAAATAATTAAAGTGTGTTATTGTTGTTGTTGTTGTTGTTGTTGTTGTTGTTGTTGTTGTTGTTGTTCTTCTTCTTCTTCTTCTTCTTCTTCTTCTTCTTCTTCTTCTTCTTCTTCTTCTTCTTCTTCTTCTTCTTCTTCTTCTTCTTCTTCTTCTTCTCCTTCTTCTTCTTCTTCTTCTTCTTCTTCTTCGTTCATCCGGAGTTTTTTTTTTTTCTTTTCCGGACGTGATTGCGTTGTGTCTGTCTACAGCAGAGCTGCGTTCTTGCACCGTTAGGCCGACACATCCGACTTCTGCGGGCATTTGTTGACCGGGTTAATCTTCCCGGGAAACCGTGTACAGTTAGTAAACAAGCACAGAATCCCATGCATCCTTAGTGATATGGTCTTCAAGAAAAATATTGAAACCTCATTAGACTGTCAAAATTTGCAACCCACATTTGTTGAAGGAGATTATAACACAAAGACGACTTGTCAAAAACATCAGAAAGAGACATTCCACACTTCTTGGCTGCGTTATGAGAAGACAACAAACTAAAACAATAGTGTGACAACTGGAAAGATTTATGGAAATATAGATAGAGGAAAACAGTGAAAGAAGATTCTCGACAACCTTGGGTCAAGGCACAGAAAGCCAGCTCGCGAATGGGTCATGCTGTTGGAGATGTGAAGAAGCATGGACGCCCACGCCAGTCGGCAAGACACTCGATGAAGATATTTAATTGTTGTGAAATTTATTTGTGTCAATAACCAATCTTCTTCAATATTGACCTCTTGTTAGATAGATCTGTTTGTTGTCTTTGTCGTCCAGGAAATTTTTAATCATAACCGGAACATCTTCATAATGGATGCAAGAATAAAAGAATGTACGAATTTGTGAACAAAAGAACGAAATAATTAGTGTACGAATTTATGAACACGTGAAAAACATAATTAATGTATTATTAACAAATGAATGAAAACTATTAATGTACGAATTTATGAACACTTGAACGAAATAATTAATGTACGAATTTATGAATTTATGATCGAAACAATGAATGCATGAATTTATGAACAAATGAATAAAATAATAAATGTAAGAATTTATAAATAACTGTATGAAATAGTTAATGTACGAATCTATGAACAAATGAACAAAATAATTACTTGTGAATGAATTAACGACAGAATGTATGCATTATATTCATTCGTATGAATGAGTGATCGAAATAATGTATGAATGAATGCATCAGTGAATGAATGAATTTAATATGTATTCCAATTAAAAATTCATAATATGCAACCCTTTTAAAACTAATTTTTAAAAGTCTGAAGACACCGAAAGCGCCCTGGCTGGTGATAGCAGGGAGAGCGACAGCTGGAGTCACGTGTGGTCAGTGAAACGAAAGATGATGCCGGCGACCTTGTACCACCTCAATAACTTGGCCACCAGTGATTCACACTTTGACGGCATTCACAGAATGGCCAGTAGCTAATCGAGCATGATAACGGTTTTCCAATTTTCTACGAACAAGATGAAGTTCTGAGCGAACAACACGATTTTCTGCACAAGCTCTGTGTACTTAGAAGAAGATAGTTGGCGTGAGCAAGTTGTCTACAAACACTACATTCTGTGCAAGTTGTCTACAAACACTACGTTCTGTGCAAGTTGTCTATGAACACTGTTCTGTGTAAGTTGTCTATGAACACTGTTCTGTGTAAGTTGTCTATGAACACTGTTCTGTGTAAGTTGTCTATGAACACTGTTCCGTGTAAGTTGTCTATGAACACTGTTCTGTGTAAGTTGTCTACCAACACTACGTTCTGTGCAAGTTGTCTATGAACACTGTTCTGTGCAAGTTGTCTATGAACACTGTTCTGTGTAAGTTGTCTATGAACACTGTTCTGTGTAAGTTGTCTAAGAACACTGTTCTGTGCAAGTTGTCTAAGAATACTGTTCTGTGCAAGTTGTCTATGAACACTGTTCTGTGCAAGTTGTCTATGAACACTGTTCTGTGTAAGTTGTCTATGAACACTGTTCTGTGTAAGTTGTCTATGAACACTGTTCTGTGTAAGTTGTCTATGAACACCTTTCTGTGCAAGTTGTCTATGAACACGATGTTCTGTACAAGTTGTCTAAGAACACTGTTCTGTGTAAGTTGTCTATGAACACTGTTCTGTGTAAGTTGTCTAAGAACACTGTTCTGTGTAAGTTGTCTATGAACACTGTTCTGTGTAAATTGTCTATGAACACCTTTCTGTGCAAGTTGTCTATGAACACTTTTCTGTGCAAGTTGTCTATGAACGCGATGTTCTGTACAAGTTGTCTACAAACACTATGTTCTGTAGAAGTTGTCTATAAACACCATGTTCTGAGCAAGTTTTCTATAATCACTGTTTTGTGCAAGTTTTCTATGAGCACAATGCTCTGCGCAGGTTATCTACAAACTCTATATTATGTACAAGTTTTTATGAACACTATATTCTGCGCAAGTTGTCTATTAACACCATGTTCTATGCATGTTATCTACGAACACCATGTTCTTCTATGCAGGTTTTTTACGAACACCATGTTCTGTGCATGTTATCTGTGAACACTATGTTCTGTGTAAGTTGTCCAGAAACGCTCTGTTCTGTGCGGTATCTACGAAAACCATGTTCTGTACAAGTTTTCTACGAGCACTATGTTCTGTGCAAGTTATCTACAAACACGACGTTCAGCGTAAGCTGTCTAAGAACACAAAGTTCTACCCGGGCAAGGTGTGCACATACCAGACGACATTCCACACGCATGAATGAGTTGTCTTTCATTTCAGTTTAACGCGACGAGTGGATCCGGAAACAAAGAGCCATAACACGATCTACAATGTAACACGAAATATTAATGGTTATGTTCTTTGTTGAGCGGACACAGAGTTCACACATTGTCTCTTCAGTGGTTGAATGAAGCATAAAACAGGGTACAATATCTACAACACAATATATACAACAACGAAGTACTCGTGTGGTGTGATCCTTCCATTATTACCTACGACAATGGAGTACTCTTGAGTCTTGATGATTCCACCATTACCTACAACAATGGAGAACTCTTGATGATTCTATCATTATCTACAACAATGGATGGATCTTGAGCTTGATGATTCCATCATTATTGTTAATCATGAAGTATTCTTGAGTACTGATGATTCCATTTTTAACTACAACACCGTGGTAATGTTGAGTTTGGATGATTCTGTTGTGTCTGCAATACTGAAGTACTTTTGAGTCTTGATGCTTCCATCTTGATATACAACAATAGGGCACTCTTCATTCGTGACGCTTCCATCATCATTTTCAAACAATGGATTGATGATTCCATAATGATTTACAACAACTGAGCGTATTTTAGTCTTGATGCTTCTATCATAATCTACAACAATAGAGTATTCTTGTTTCTTAATGATTCCATCATAGCGCCACTGAGAATGACGACTCGCGTGGCTACGGGTTGATCTGGTCAAGGTAGACAAGAAAGGGGTCTACTTTCGTGTCCGCCATCATGTTGTATTGGTAGATCAACACCAACTAAATATCGGATGTGGCATATCACTCACAGAATCGATAACTGTCATCTTTACGACGCTAGGACGCTTAAGCTTATAGAAAGTCTTTCCAGAATCGATAACTTAAAAACCCTATACAATAACATCAGCTCCAACGAAAGTATCGATCCTGACCTCTTCTGGGTTGATCACGTAACTACCGGAAGTCGTCGTCGTGGCATCATCATCTGCTGATGTCACCGATAACTGTCGCTGGGGTCCGAAAGTATTCACGTTTCCGTGTCGTGAACTCCGATCTTTAACCTTCACAGCAAAACTGGAATTTGTGAATTTAATGTCATTAACAGCGTTTTGATGCATCTCCCTGGCTGGTCTTCCGACACGATATCTGTCCGTGGGCTTCTCTTTCTGTGTCGATAGCTGTAATGCTCTTCTCTCTCGGTCATACGAACATGGAACTTGGTGATACGACGCTCTGGAGTTTTCTAATGGCGTATGTTTATAATTGAGACCTTTCATGGCGTCAGGTGTCGTTCTTAACAACGCTCTGCAGGAGAGATCACCTGAATGAAGAATAAACAAAGATTTTCATTAGAAACTAGAACATTATCTTATATATAAAAAAGGATCTCCGTCCAAATGTATGTATTTCTGTCTGTATGTCCTTTATACGTTCGCGAACGGCCCATCCGATTGAGATGAAATTTTCTACACGCCTTCCTTTCATTCCAGAGCTGCCAACTGTGATATTTTGTTAGTGTGAAATCGCCTGCTTACTCAGTATTATTTCATTTTTCATTTTTCATCATAATTTCATATATCTCAGGGTACCTAACTCTGTAAAAGTTATTTCAAGGGACATAACTTTTCTGTATAACTTATAGTCATATTGTAGCATCGTTTTCAAAGATTTATAAACTCTTTGTCCATAGTTATGTACCGGCATATGAGTTATAATAAATAATGATACAATCTGTAAGGCATTTTCAAAGTTTTCATAAAAATGATGCACAATGCATAACATTGTAACTCATCTTTTTTTGCTTAAGAAGTTACTGTAGTCATGCAGGTGATTAGAAAGAGTTTTCATTAAAAATAATGGATGGTGTGTGGAAGAACGTTCTTTTAAGTTACTTTTTTTGTTGTATGAATTTAATGAAGCCGGACAGGGTCAGGCAGACAGATAGACAGACAGATAGACAGTCGGGAACAGGAACTT
>OY992876.1:280697655-280772655 GCA_963921405.1 Cepaea hortensis
AAGCACATCCACCATGTTGACATGTCTAACTCTATCAAAAGCCTTTGTGTAGTCAATAAAGCAAAGATGTATATCCTTGTTTACTTCTATAGCACGTTAAATAACTGTTCGCAGCATATACACAGCATTTACTGTACCCTTTCCTTCTACAAACCCACATTGTTCTTCCCCTATTTCAGGTTGTATTTTCTTCCTCACTCTTTGCATGATAATTCGTAGCAAAATCTTTGTGAAGTGGCTTGTTATACCAATTGTTCTATGTTGATCACATTCCAAGGCTCCCGATTTCTTTGGGATTGCAATAAATACTGAGTTACATAATTCAGAAGGTATATCTCCAGTATCATATAATGTGTTCAGCAGTCTGGTGACTTGATCTATTCCATATTCTTCTAAAGCTTTAATCATTTATGTTGTAATGTTATCTGCACCGGGGGCCTTGCCAACTTTCATATGCTTAAGAACATGTTGACCCTCCATCTTCAAAATTGGCGGTCTTTCATTATTAAATCTAATATCATACTGTTCCTCTCTGTTATCATCATAGAGGTTGTTCACATAATCTGACCAAGCATTTAAAATCTGATCTTTTTCTGTTATGATTTTGCCATCTTTGGTTTTTAGGCATTTTAGCTGTAAGGATCTTCTACGAAAAGTTGGCTCCTCTGAGAAATATATTGTGTGGTTGAAACGGATTATCAGGTAATGATTGTAGAGTCGGCTTTTTAAATAGTGTTTTTCTTTTGGCATTTTGAAGAAGGGGACATCCATTGAATTTGTATTTATTTTTTAACAAAGTGGTTTCTTGGTCAATTCATTGAGAGTGAGATACACTTATTGGCAGCTATTGTGATATATTTGTGGTTGTAGTCTGGAATGATTCTTGCGAGGCTACCATCTGAGGGATTATGGCTGAGCGCCTCTAGGTCAGAATCCCGCCCTGATGTGCGACGATATTCTTATTCACGTGCTTGGCTGGTGGGCCGGTGGTGCGGGGCTGCCATCGGAGGGTTTGCAGAGTTTCCGGCTTGGGTCAGGATGGCGGGACGTGTTTTCTTCTAGCTTGACTTAAGTCGGTTGATCGGCGGCTTGACAATCCGCCATCATAAAACTCGCCGTTGTTACAGAATCAGATTTCTGGCTCTAAATGTTAGCGCTATGCACAAACATGGAGAGCCACGACTTCTGCCCTATGCGCCGCCTTAGGCCCAAGAGGAAAGACTAGACGTATGACAGTAGACGGTACTACCTGCTTTCTGTTAGCGCCGAATGTTGGGCGGTGCTCACCAAACCTGACATTCCACAATGTGCCAACGACTTCGGGCGGAGGAGTGCAACTGGGAGGATAAGAGCCTTACCTGAGTGCGAGGAAATGCAACCTAAATACTAAATGTCATGGCAGGGCAGAGCAGACCAGGCCCCAAGCCTTGGTTGGCAGCTGGTCTAGGATCGAAGCTCCGACATGAGGACAGAGTATTGCTTTGCTGAGCCGGCAGCTTATTTACAATCATAATATTAAATGGAAAATGTGTGACAGGGATTAAGAGCAGAATTGCACATGCAAAAGTTACATTTCAGAAGATGGAAAATATGGTGTGTAATAAACTGTCATGCAATGTCTGAAAGCCAGTGCTGAACTGTCACATCCTGCCTGTTCTACTGTAGCTCGGCGAATCTAAGAATGTGAACTAACACATTGAGAGGAGCTTGGAAGCAGCTGAGATGTGGTTTCTGAGACAAATGCTGCCAATAACTAACTAACTTACAACAACTGCCTGGAAGAGGCTCATGAAAGTATAACATTACACACACATTTAAGAAAGATACATACAGTTTTCTGTTGTCATGTAATGAGACGAGTGCCCCCCCCCCCCCCCCGGGGGGGGGGGTACATCGTGATGTAACCTGACGAGTGGCACCGGAGAACATCGTGATGTAATGAGACGAGTGGCCCCAGAGAATATCGTGATGTAATGAGACGAGTGGCCCCAGAGAATATCGTGATGTAATGAGACGAGTGGCCCCAGAAAATATCGTGACCACTGGAAAGATCAGTGGCACAAGAGGAAGAGGCAGACACAGAGAGATGATGCTTAATGGCCTAAGATGGTGGCACGAGGGAATGTCAGTAACAGAATATACCCAGAGCACTAAGGATCGACATCTGTGGAGAGACATGAATGCCTACGCCATCTGGCATGGCACATCATGATTATGATCAGTATTACGTCAAGGGTGAGAGGTGATGTGGTCATTTGAATGAAAACTTTGGGCATGATATGGTGAGCTTGGCGTGTTAATAAATCCATGTAGACATTTGGTTACCTTTGATTATCTGATCGAAATTGACGTCATCAACGCTGTTGCCACGCCCACTGTCACCAGTGGATGTGTCACCGGATGTGTCACTGGTGATGTCATCGCCCTGAGAGGTCAAAAAATAGAAGTCGTTAATATAAGTGTCATCGCACTGAGAGGTCAAAACAAAGTAACGGTTACTATATGTAGTATTGCCCCTCATCTGATGTCGTTTAGATTATTGGAAAGGTAAAACAGAAGCGGTTAGTATAAGTGGCATTGTCCCCAGGAGGTCAAAACAAAGAAACGATTAGTACATGTGGTATTTTTGTGTGTCCGATTTACCCGATTCACATCAAGCGGCGTGAAAAGGTTCTTTACTAATGTCGGCCTTCGGGCTGGTGACTAATCTTCCTGTTCTTCATCTGATGTCTTTTAGTTTATTGGAAGCGTAAAAACACAGGAGAGATTAGTATAAGCAGTATAGGGTACTTCAATTTTAATTCACCGCAAACAACCTCAACAAAGAAGAATCCCTTCGAGCCTCATTTGCATCGGTCCGGCAATCATTTTCCGGTCTAGAGTTCGGTGGACTGCTAGACCGATCGGTGGATGGTTTTTTTAGTTTTGGGCCCGTAGGGCCCTCACTGTCGTCGACAGGCGTTACGGAGGCAGTTCGTAATCCCGCATACCCTGTTCGAAACACAGATGCAGGCGATTTGGCAGCAGACCGCCTTGCGTTGTTGTTGTTTTTAAACGAAAATGGTATGGGTGCCGGTCGTTCAGAAAGCAATGGTAAACCACTGAACTTGCCAAGAGATCACACCAGCAAAAAATATAAATGTTGGTGTTGACTGTAACGTACTGTAGAGGATACGCAACTAACTTTAGTAATTATAGCAACAGTAGAAAAAATATAGTAGTTGTTTTTATATTAATAGCAGTAGTAGTAGTAGCAGCAGCAGTTGTAGTACTAGTGGTAGTAGTAGTAGTAGTAGTAGTAGTAGTAGTAGTAGTAGTAGTAGTAGTAGTTGTTGTTGTTGTTGTTGTAGCAGCTGTAGTAGTAGTAATAGTAGTAGTAGTAGTAATAGTAGTAATAGTAGAAGTAGTAGTAGTAGTAGTAGTAGTAGTAGTAGTAATTGTTGGTGTTATTACTGTCCTCGTCGCCACCGCCGCCGCCGCAGCAGCAGTAGTAGTAGTAGTAGTAGTAGTAGTAGTAGTAGTAGTAGTAGTAGTAGTAGTAGTAGTAGTGGTGGTGGTGGTAGTAGTGGTAGTAGTAGTAGTAGTAGTAGTAGTAGTAGTAGTAGTAGTAGTAGTAATAGTAGTAATAGTAGTAGTAGTAGTAGTAGTAGTAGTAGTAGTAGTAGTAGTAGTAGTAGTAGTAGTAGTAGTAGTAGTAATTGTTGTTGTTATTACTGTCCTCGCCGCCGCCGCCGCCGCCGCAGCAGCAGCAGCAGCAGCAGTAGTAGTAGTAGTAGTAGTAGTAGTAGTAGTAGTAGTAGTAGTAGTAGTAGTAGTAGTAGTAGTAGTAGTAGTAGTAGTAGTCACTGCACCCTGCCAATACGCTCAGTTAACCAGCGCTGAGACACTTCAAGTGGCGTGTATTATAAGGGTATTTGTTGTTGTATACTGGCAACGACACCCCTGTAAGACCTACAGCATAAACTGTACACATCACTTACCTCTTCCGGCAGCGACGATCGACGCAGAGATGTCTCTTCCCCACTGGAGCTCATCATGGTCGACTCACCACACTCGGAAAGTGATTGCTGGAGAACATTTCTGGCAATGATGTAGTGGGGCCGAGGCGAGACCATGTCTGACTTGTTAAACGTGAAGCTGACGGACTTTCCTTTCGTGGTATCTAATCCGCCATCTTTGACCTGAAGGCAGATCAGATTGCCGGAAATGGCATCTGTATCACTCTTCGCTGGAGATGACAAACTCTTGGAGTTGTATGGCCTAGAGTTTACTGCCCTTGCATTTTCCGAATACATGTGGGTTATCTTCTCATTGCTGCTTACATTTCCATGGATAGCAATGTTTTTTAAAACATGTTCGGGGACATGTTTTGATCCATTGTTTTTATCCTTTTGGAAAAGAACACAAATTGCGACGACGATGAGTGTTGAGGATACAACCGTCACAGCCGCGATAACTGCAACGATAGTGATGTAGTCGTCGTGGCTTCCGTTGCCCTGGTGGACAAGTTCTTGCGTTATGTTGTTAAACAACACATCAATTTTGATGTTGGCTGTTGTAAATCTGGGAGGTAGACCTCTGTCAGAGACCAAGATACCAATGTCGTATTTTTTGTTGTTCTTCAGGCGTGAACCTTCGGCGACTTTTATTTCGCCAGTTGTTTCTGAAACTTCATAAGCACCATCGTCATTTCCGGAAACGAGCGTGTATTTTAAGCTACCGTTGTCCCCGGCGTCGTCGTCATATGCGATGATTCTGCTGAGGACAACGCCAGTTTCCGGAGAGCTGGAGATGAGAACTGTGTAGTTGTGTGATTTGGGAAACAAGATGGTCGGCGTGTTGTCATTGACGTCTAGAATCTCTATTACCACACTGGCCCTTGACGTCAGAGAAGGGTTTCCGTTGTCTTTGACCATAACGGAGAAGGTGTAATTGCTTTTCTTTTCTCTGTCTAATTTCGCAGAAACGATGATAGAACCATTCGTGAGTACGGTAAAGACACGATCCGCACCATCGAGGGATCCAGTGAAGAAATATTGTAACTGGCTATTGATGCCTGCATCAGCATCATAAGCTCCAAGTTCAGCAATAACCCTGTTCTCTTCCACATCTTCCCCAACCTGGAAAATGACAACTTTCTTCTCGAATTCTGGAATGTTATCGTTGATATCTTCTAAAACAACAACAACTTCCGCCCGGCTTTGTAAGGGCTGTTGTTTCCCTTGGTCTGTGGCGAAAATGTTAAAAGTGATGACCGGATGTGTTTCTCTGTCCAGGTCGCCTACAGCCGATAGGACTCCGGTGACCTCGTCGATGTGGAAGTATTGTGTGTAGTTGGAGTCGAGACTGTATCGAACCACGCCGTTGGTGCCTATGTCCTGGTCACTGGCGCTGCCTTGCAGAACGTACTCCCCATCCTTGTTGCCTTCGGACATGGTTCTGGAGTAGCGCTGTTGGCTGAACACAGGGGCATTATCGTTGGCGTCCTCGATGTTCACCCTCACCTGAAGCGTGTTATTCAGAGGCGGGTCGGCCTTGTCTTCACACGTCACTGTTAAGTTATAGGATGCGATCTGTTCACGGTCTACTAATCCCTGGAGAACAATCTTGTAACCTTTACTCGCTACAGGAACCAGCATGAAAACATCACTATGAATCTGGCAAACTACCTCCTCGGTACTGTCATCATCTACTAGGACAAAAGCAACAAAGAAACCTCTACCACCCGGTTCTAAGACTGAGATCACATTCTGATCAAAGTTGCTCCCCAAAGTGGCGATGGACATTCTGGGCGGAGTGTTTCCAGTATTCACGACCATCACTGTCACAATTGTCTGAGTCTTCAGTTTGGGACTTCCCGAATCTTGAGCCTCAACGATGAACTCGTACTTCCTCTGCCGCAGTGGTCCGGCGATAGAGATCTCACCTGTCGTGGAGTTGATATGGAAAGTCTTCTCCAGAACTGGCTTCTGGAAATTGATGAAGTCGTAGGTGAGCAGCGCATTGCCGCCCTCGTCTACATCTGTAGCTAAAACCTGCAGGACGACATGGTGCAGTAATGTATTGCTATCAATGGTTACGTTGTATGTAGAGTTCAAGAACTGCGGTTCATTGTCGTTCAGATCCGTGACAACAACAGTAACCAGGAGAGTAGCAGATCTAGGAGCTGGACCACCATCAAAGGCTGTGATAGTCAGTTTGTATGTATCTTCTATCTCCCGATCCAGCGTTTCTTTGACCCGGAGATGGATCTCCGAGCTTCCATCCAGGGTCTGGTAGGTAGAGAGTGAAAACACATCGTGTAGAGCCTGCAGCGTGTAGTTCTTCACTTTGTACTCGGCTTCGTAATCCCTGTCATTGGCACCCGCGATTTTCAGCACAGTGTCTTGATGACGTCCTTCCGGAACTTCGAGAATAATTGAACTTTTGTCGAATGTGGGTGTGTTGTCATTTACATCGAAAATTTTAAAATATACCGTGATGACCCGAGAGTCGAACTGTGAAGAGTTCCGCGCGGAGGCTAAAATGTTAACTTTCATGACACAGTTTTCCATGGCGAGGCAGATGGATTCTCTGTCAATACGAGAAGCCACAGAAATCACCCCGCCATCTTTGGTGATGTTAAACAGTGAGCTAGCAACGTCCCCCTGATCGAGAATGCCGTACTGTAGACCGCTTCTCTCCTGTTTTGACAAGTCCGGAAATAAATGTTCCATTTCCTGTAAATTACCCACGATTGTGGATACAGACAGTTCTTCGTTGATTGTAAACTCCACATCCGGCCTCTGGGAGACAACAAGAATTGTCAGCTCAAAGATCGCTAGAACAATCTGGTAGCATCGCTCCATTTTGTTGATGGTGGTTGTCGTTTTTCTGAAGTATAAATGATATTCGAAAGGGCTTTGTTATGTAGAGTCAACAGTACATGAATTCGCTTGCTTCCTCCGAAGTAAATGCCCTTTCACAGCACTCAATGCTCGCTTCTTTCTCTGCAAATCTCTTCACAGTACGCAATATGTTAATGTGCTTCTGTCTAAGTGAGTCTCTACCCGACAACACTCAGTGGGTTAGCTTGCTTCCCCTCGCTGGACGTCCACGCTACATACACTCAAGGACAACTTGGGCAGATTTCACGAAACAGATAGAAGAGCTTGCGTTGACAATTATATTACGTATAGAATAGCTCACGCTGACGACTGTACCGATTGTTCTTTTGTGAAAACCAATTGTCTAATAAATGTCAAATGTTTACTGCTTTTCACTGTTCAAACAGCCGGTTTGAATTTAGCAACATAATCACTGAAATGGACAGCCGTGATAGGTAACTATACTGCTACTCATGGACAGCTGTGATGTGTAATTATGGATTGCAGAAAACGTAAGTATGGATCATAGAAAAGATAACTGGATTACACAAATAAATTTGTTTTATATATGTGGTATTAAAGTAAAAGTGGATAAACGTCTTGCATACTGGAAGTCTAATTTCAGGGAGAGTAACGTCTCTTGCACCCGAGGCTCTAATTCTCTCTGTGACGGGTCCTCCCCACCGGCTGTTTTATGGGCAAATTCCAACACTCCACCCTCAATTTGCCGCTAAGTGTAACTAGGCTTGTAAATCCTTTGTTGAAATGTCACTCGCGGGAACTGTGACACCGTTACAGCACCGTGCCTTATTTGTTTTCCATCAAAATTCTCCAGGTAAATCGCCTGACGTTCTGTACTTACAGGTGAGTTAGATACCTGTTGTCAACTGTGAAGTCACTCTTTCACCTGCTGAAACAATTTAATGCCTTTACTGTGTACCTTGTATGGTGGAACAATGTATGTTTGTATTCAGCGTTAGTGCAGTATCGATACGTTTAGGTAACTTGGGAATGATAGTAAAAGTACAAGTTGCCTTCGACTACTAATACTATTATCCGATTACAATGAAAATGTTTCCTAGATGTCCCAATAATTAGTTCAGTCTATTTATAATTTAAACCGCTTGTATACTAAGTTGTAACGACCAGGAAGTTGCAATACCAGCCAAATATAAACACTTGATAATGATGATTACGTATGTACAGTTAAAGAAGTCACATGGCATATGCACTGAATCTTGAAATTATCTGTCAGAGGCCGAACCTAGATAATTGTGAATGTCCTTCCTTCGATGTGGATCATCGCTGTGAGGCGGGTGATGTAAAGCAGGAAACGAATAACGGGAGGGTGTGGCTTTCAATCGCCAGGGTAGAAGTGGAGAGGGCTGCGTCAGTTGCAGTGTGCAGGTGTCCTTGATGTTCCAGATACTAGACTAGGAAGCCAACAAATGTGTGGATCAACTTGCGGGTGGTTAAAACAATAGGAAGTTCACTGAGGAAATCAATCTGACAGTTTGCACGTGACGGTCATCGGTAGGATAGGTGACTTCAAAATGGCACCTGAAACAGAAACACGATGACAGTCGTAATAATAATGATGACAATAATAATAATAATAATAATAATAATAATAATAATAATAATAATAATAATAATAATAATAATAATAATAATAATTGTGTAGTTGTTGCTGATCGTTGTCTAACGTGTACCATGTCTTCCGATGGCCATTCCTTTGATATCCTCTAAAATTTAACTCCGGCAATATGCAACTTGATCTTGGGAAAAGAATTAAAAGTCCGGCCATGTGGTCAGTGGCGGTGTTGAGTTCTGTCATACAGACAGTGGCGGTGTTGAGTTCTGTCATAGAGGCAGTGGAGGAACTCGATGAGAAGCCTACAGTCCCCTGGGATGATATGTTCACGGAACAGGACAAGAACCAGTTAGATCGAAAACAAAAATGACACATGAACAATATTTGGAAAATTCAGCAGAACTAAGGAGACGAGACGTCTTTGAGTAATGACAAGCGAAAGGTTTCATGGCTAAATATGTTACTGAAAGACAAACTAAGAGTAAATTGATAGCGGTAGACTAAGGACAACATTTATAACGCAAACAAGCACAGATCAGTCCGTGCGGACATACTCGCAACTCCAGAGAGAGGCAGAAAATAGAACTAGGGTTGACAAAAGCAAGAAGATAAAAAGAAATAACGGTAAACCAAGGGCAATATTTATCATATTTTTTTTTTTTTTGCATATCCTTTACAGGACATCGCTGTCAGCACCAGCATCTTTCAGCTGTATGTTGATTTCTTGGCAACATTACGCTCAGTAGTTTGCCATTGCTTTCTGAGCGGCCGGCTCACATACCCCGTAAGTTACCAATGCGATTCGAACCACTGCTGATTCTCACCGTCATCACGTCACCGACGAGAGTATACGAGATTACGGAGAAAAGTCATAACCTCTAAGCCACGAAGCCGATACACAAGTATAAATCAATCAATGCGGACATATTTGCAACTCCAGAGAGAGAGAGAGAGGCAGAAAACAGAACTAGGAATGACAAGAACATGAAGGTTAGTCACCAGCCCGAAGGCCGATATTAGTAAAGAACCTTTTCACTTTTCACGCCGCTTGATGTGAATCGGGTAAATGGCGCTGGCCAAATATTTCATGGACCCAGCGGCACACGCCTTGACTTCCCCGGGTAATTTCCTGGTACACAGCTCAGACTGGGTCGACCTGGGAGCCCAGGTCAGCTGACAAACGACATTCCTCCTCCATGGGGATTGGAACACATGAACAGCTGGCGGGCAGACACGCTAACCACTGAGCCACGGTCCTACCAAAGGTTGAAATACTTGATAACAGCGACGATGAAATTACCTCTGTAGGTCTGCATGGCTGAATGGATAAGAATGCGTATTCTTAAACATCCGGTGTGCTGATGCCGAGGTAAGGTGTTCAACCTCTACACCGGACAGCTGGACTAAAATGTTGGCCTATCGTCTTTGACTTGGGGACGTAAATTACAAGTACCTCTGAAGTCGGAGTGGGTCCGCCTGATGGCGAGGCACACTGCTAATGGGGAAAACTAATCTACACGTAAAATCCAGTCCCGCACTATTCGAAGTAGTGTGTATGGACTACGCTTGAGTTCAAAGCGAGCGGCCCACACACAAAAATTACCCCTGAAGTCGGAGTGGGTTCGCCTGATGACGAGGGACACTGGTAATAGAGAAAGCTAATCCACATGCAAAACTCAGTCCAGTGCGCTAGCAGTAGTACCACGTGTATGGACTATGCTTGAGTTCAAAGCAAGCCATCGGAAAACGAAAACACACACACACGCACGCACGCACGCACGCACACACACACACACACACACACACACACAAAACCGTGATAATATAACTGTTCCGCCAAAGAGCTTACGCTGTCGACTATCTGCATTCATGTGTGGTCACTTGATTCTCCTAAAATGCCAATGTACACCCAATTTCCAGAATCTAAATTCCACAAGAGTGACACACATCGGGAAAGTCCCGGCTGAGGCAGAAACGTAACAATAACTGTTGATCCAAGAGAAAATAGACTGGTCACATGTGGACAATCAGACCAGTCTCTCTGGACATTTACATTAGTTCCCGTGGACTGTATCATTTGAATATGTGTTCACTGGACAGTAGCTAGCACTTCCACGTCATGTTTGTCTAACTGACCTCTGGTCATTCAAGGGTGGACTGGTCAACTGACGGTTTTCCTTCTTGTGTAGTATAGGTAAACATTAATTTTAAATTAGCACCTGGACTGCCATTGTGAGACTACTTCTGTGTTCCTGAGACGGTGGACGTTGGCCGAGAGGATACTTTGGTTGTCGCAGAATTTCGGCCCGCTAATGTTGAAACACCGTTGTTTGTCAGTACAGGTGTGAGGGGTGCATGTGTGCGAATGTGTATGTGTATTTGTGTGTGTGTGTGTGTGTGTGTGTGTGTGTGTGTTTGTTTGTTTGTTTGTCTGCTTACACACATATAGACAACGGAAGGAAAAATGAATGAAGAAGAAATATATAACAAATAAGAAAAGGATAGGGACCACACACACATACACACACACACACACACACACACACACACACACACACACACACACACACACACACGACATAGCAAGGAATCAGAAAGAAAAAATAACGGCGGCCAATATGGCATCGACCACGTCACTCATCGAGTGCCAAGTGGTCTATATAAATATATGAGGCTAGCACCATATAGCCACCACACCCCAGTGCGTATAACCGAGTCCTGTACTTGACCTTGTACACCATATAGCCACCACACCCCAGTGCGTATAACCGAGTCCTGTACTTGACCTTGTACACCATATAGCCACCACACCCCAGTGCGTATAACCGAGTCATGTACTTGACCTTGTACACCATATAGCCACCACACCCCAGTGCGTACAACCGAGTCGTGTACTTGACCTTGTACACCATATAGCCACCACACCCCAGTGCGTACAACCGAGTCCTGTACTTGACCTTGTACACCATATAGCCACCACACCCCAGTGCGTACAACCGAGTCCTGTACTTGACCTTGTACACCATATAGCCACCACACCCCAGTGCGTACAACCGAGTCCTGTACTTGACCTTGTACACCATATAGCCACCACACCCCAGTGCGTATAATCGAGTCCTGTACTTGACCTTGTACACCATATAGCCACCACACCCCAGTGCGTATAACCGAGTCCTGTACTTGACCTTGTACACAATATAGCCACCACACCCCAGTGCGTACAACCGAGTCCTGTACTTGACCTTGTACACCATATAGCCACCACACCCCAGTGCGTACAACCGAGTCCTGTACTTGACCTTGTACACCATATAGCCACCACACCCCAGTGCGTACAACCGAGTCCTGTACTTGACCTTGTACACCATATAGCCACCACACCCCAGTGCGTACAACCGAGTCCTGTACTTGACCGTGTACACCATATAGCCAGCACACCCCAGTGCGTACAACCGAGTCCTGTACTTGACCTTGTACACCATATAGCCAGCAC
Source organism: Cepaea hortensis (assembly GCA_963921405.1). Classification (NCBI taxonomy): domain Eukaryota; kingdom Metazoa; phylum Mollusca; class Gastropoda; order Stylommatophora; family Helicidae; genus Cepaea; species Cepaea hortensis. Next base: position 280,709,609 of record OY992876.1, read on the forward strand.
ACCCCAGTGCGTACAACCGAGTCCTGTACTTGATCTTGTACACCATATAGCCAGCACACCCCAGTGCGTACAACCGAGTCCTGTACTTGACCTTGTACACCATATAACCACCACACCCCAGTGCGTACAACCGAGTCCTGTACTTGACCTTGTACACAATATAGCCACCACACCCCAGTGCGTACAACCGAGTCGTGTTGCTCAGTCTTCGGGCTGGTGTACATGTGACATGTCCTTTGCAGGATGTTGTGATCAATCCCACAACCGGATTGATTTACTAGACAATCTTATTTTCAGTAGTTTGTCATTGCTTTCTAGACAAAAAGTCAACGCATAAGTCCAACTGACCGATGTAGGGGATGAACGCCATACCTCGCCATAAGCGCAGCGGAAGTTTAAGAACAAGGCCATCTAACCCTGCAGCCATACCCACCTTTCTTAGGACTTGTAAAATGAAATTGCTATACAGGAAAGATACGAGGATGAAGATAATGGACAAGGAGGAGGAATACGTTAAGACGAGACTGATGCCCATTTGTTTGATGCTGGGTTGATCCTGGAGCAGTACTGGTTGGACAAGATATGGTATATATTATGCTATATTACGTGGTATGCTATGATATGTAGTCTTTATGGTATATGCTATATTATGGTGGGTTTTGTTAAGGTGTATACTATATTATGTGGTGTTGTTATGGTATAAGCAATATTATGTCTTATAGTATATGCTATATTATGGTGTGTTGTGTTATGGAAATGCTATATTATGGTGTGCTATATTATGGTATATGCTATATTATGGTGTGCTGTGTTATGGCATATGCTATATTATGACATCCTATGTTGTGGTATATGCTATATTATGGTGTGCTATGTTATGATATATGCTATATTATAACGTGTTATGTTATGGTATATGCTATATTATGGTGTGCTATTTTATGGTATATGCTAAGTAACAACCAACAGACCTTGTTTAAAGTGTACAACTAGCCTAGCACAGATGTTTCTAAGAAAAGGTAGTGATAAATGAAACTGGTCACTTCATATTATGACCTCGAGACCTAGTAGATGTGAAAGTTTAACACTTCCCACCCTGCTGACATTATTTTCTGTTGGATGATATTTACCCTGTTATATATCTATGAACAGTGGCGGGCTGGGTCTAAAAGTATCGGATACCAGAAGACAACATTATTAAAAGAACATGAACATTTTTTAACATCGTATCTAAAGTTTAAGGGGTCCACTTCATCAAGGTCACGCAAGTTCCAAGAACCATCGGGCAAGCTGACAACCCGGCAGTTCACTACTGTAGAGGGTTGCCTTTGAGAGACTGTCAAAACACTAGGCGCGGAGTGTATATATATATATATATATATATATATATATATATATATATATATATATATATATATATATATATATATATATATATATATGCATAATGTGACTAGCACGGGGGAAAACCTTCACAGATACAGGCGAATGTTTACACAGAAGTCTTACTCGGTGAACAAGAAAAAAAAAAAAAAAAAAGAAGCAGAAAAAACAACAAACACACTCTTAAGTTAACAGATTCAGTGCCAAACAAAAAGTAGGTCTGTACCAAACAAAAATGGGTGTTGGTGAATGGGAAGTAGGGTTGTGTCATATTTATAACTTAAAAGTTGTCAATATAGTAGCCGACATATTGTATAATGTATCAAATTAAAGAGGGTTGTAAAGGTAAAACTACTGTATTGATATTTAAATTACAGTTTCATTTATTAGCCCATGGCAGTTGCGGCAAAATTGAATAAGACGATTTGTCATCACATGACAATTAATCAATTAAGTTTGGGGTCTGAAAGGTTGTTCAATGAAGTTCACGAACATTCCGAATATCAAGGTAGGAGAAGAAAGACACGATGAAGCATTGTAAAACCCCGGATTGAAGAGAACATCACTGAGTGAGATTACGATCAAGGTCAGACATTTAACAGATTCAGTGCCAAATAAAAAGTTTAGATTTGGAGCAAACAAAAATTGATGGCGGAAGCGGAAAATGGGAAGTGGTGGGGGGGGGGGGGATGTCACAGTTATGACTTAAAGTTTGTTAATATGTTAGCAGGCATGTTGCATTATATAGCAAATTAAAGGGGGTTGCATAAGGAACACTACTTATATAAGCCTACGGCAGATATACGAAGTTGCATAAGACGATTAATCAATTATCCCATGGCACTTAATCAGTGAAGGTACTTGGGTCATGTACACAGAGACTGTCCCTTGTTGTTGATGTGATGACAGGAACGGTAAAGAGAAAACGTCCAAGAGGAAAATAACGTTTCAAGAGGAAAATAACGTTACAAGAAGAAAATAACGTTACAAGAGGAAAATAACGTTACAAGAGGAAAATAACGTTTCAAGAGGAAAATAACGTTACAAGAGGAAAATAACGTTACAAGAAGAAAATAACGTCACAAGAGGAAAATAACGTCACAAGAGGAAAATAACGTTACAAAAAGAAAATAACGTTACAAGAGGAAAATAACGTCACAAGAGGAAAATAACGTTACAAGAAGAAAATAACGTTACAAGAGGAAGAAACAACATACGAGATAGACTGGAAGACACAGTTGTTTAACGGATTGTCGCGGTTGATCTATAGCCTACACGAGATTGTCAAAGTTCTTTCTTTCTTTCTTCCTTGTTTTCATTTCTTTATGAATTTCTTCCTTTATGTTTGGTTTCTGCATGTTTTTTTTTTCTTTTTGCTTCTTTATGTCTTTCTTTCTTTCTTTTTCTTCTATCTTTTCTTTCCTTTTTGTTTTTAAATTTCTTTCTTTATTTTCTTCTGGGTTATAATTAAGATATATATTTATAAGCATTCATTCTTGTATATAATTGTATATAAACATCGTCATATTTTTTTTATGTCAATGTATGCCACGCCCAATTTCGGCGCAGGATTTTTCGCATGTCGCCTCAATGAAAGTAGTTTAGGCATACACAACGTTGAACCAGACTGATGGGCCGTCTTCGCCTCAATGAAAGTAGTTTAGGCATCCACAACGTTGAACCAGACTGATGGGCCGTCTTCGCCTCAATGAAAGTAGTTTAGGCATCCACAACGTTGAACCAGACTGATGGGCCGTCTTCGCCTCAATGAAAGTAGTTTAGGCATCCACAACGTTGAACCAGACTGATGGGCCGTCTTCGCCTCAATGAAAGTAGTTTAGGCATCCACAACGTTGAACCAGACTGATGGGCCCTCTTCGCAGCCGACCTCCATAGTCAATATGCTCTTAATGTTGACGCTTATAATTCGTGAGTTCATTCTGTACCACGCAACGCTCTATACGTTGATACAATATTACTAGTTCATTTAAAGTTTCTTTGTGTCCATAGTTCATTCTAGCTCACCATACTGTAGCAGTAATCAACTCAGTCATTTTATGACACTTTGTTACATTTTGTGTGTGTGTGCTGGGGAAGACTGGGCATTTAAGGAGTGTCCGTAGTGCTGTGATATCGATTATTAAAACAAAGAGCCATTTTATTACTTGTTATATATTTACAGTTTATAACGCCTCTTACCCCGAACACTTTGACCCACTAATGTTCCACGTCTGTATGTATATCGTTCTCAACCATAAACGTGTTCATTTCACGTAACTACGACATAAAAAGTTCATTAAGAGCGTTACTTACGTGAATCAGTATGAAAGCTCAAGATTCTTGTCACAAATTCGACCGTAAATGTTTGTTTGACGCCTTAGATTTCTCTTGTTGTCACACGTCTCGCTGTCACAAATGTAATAGACACGACACCAACTTATAACAGCAAAGCGTTAGTTCACTTCACTTGTGTTCGTATTTCCTTACCTAGCAATCTAAATCCATGAAATCCAGTAACGATTCTTTTACAACTGTAAAACTTTAACGTACTGAAACCACAAATACAGATAATAACTTCATATGTTGTCAACCGCTTGCAATCACAAACAGAAGTTGGCAGTAACTTCACTAGAAAACTTGGCTAGTAAGACTTAACTCATAAACAGCATTAACACGACTCAACACTAAAGCTCATAGTCCGTGTGTGAAGTCTGGGTGATAATCCTTCGACTAAACCCAGCCCTGCAGTTTTATTGGGAGTGCCCGCGTGCAGCCGCCCAAACTTGCCAGTCGTGAGACGGTTGCTGGGTGGGGGAAGCTTTCACGCCCCGAGCAGACGGCTGCGCCCCGTGGCTGGTTGGACAGCTACATCAAAGCTTGCCGGCCATCGGTTATTTGTGGAGATCTTTCAAACGTGCAACCGATGCTGATCTATGTTGATGTTGTCACTGTAAACATTAGGTGTTGTCTGTTGTGTTCGGACTTTTACAAGGGAATATTCGCGACACCTTTGACAAAGTCTAGCGTGTATGCCCTTAGATGTAATTCTCTGTTACAATGTAGGGGCAAAAGTACTCTAAAACTTCACTTACTGGTTAGTGGTTTGGTTCGCTCGTTAGCAAGTTGGTTGGTTGGTTGATTGGTTGGTTAGTTGGCTGGCTCATTAGAAGGTTGGTTGGTTAGCTGGTTGGGTGGTTAGTTGGTTGGTTGGTGAGTTGGTTGGTTGTTTGGTTAGCAGATTGGTTGGTTGGTTAGCTGGTTGGTTGGTTAGCTGGTTGGCTGGTTTATGAATCCCCTGGAAAACTGTGGCTTTTCCGGTGCAATAACTGGCTAGAGAAAGTCAAGGTTTTTGGGGCACGTTATGAAGAGAAAGACAGTTAGTTGCATATCCTTTTACAGAATATCGAAGTCAACCCCGCATTTTTTCCTGTTTGTGATTTCTTGGCAAGTTTACGTTCAGTAGTTTGTCATTGTTTTATTTGTTTATTTTTTTAATCACAAGCACTCATACCATTGTATGAAAATCAGTGCAAGACGATCTGCTGCCAAATAGCCTGCAGCTGTGCTTCGATCGCGGTATGCGGGATTGCGAACTGTATTCGTAAGCCCTTCGCGACAGTGAAGAAGAATAAACTTGAAACCAGTGACAGCTGGCAAAACTTAACGGGGAAAGAACAAGGGCAGAGCAAAGAGATAAACGCCTGAACAGCTTGACCACATGGCATACTGATTAAATCGTCTGCTGGACTGGTATTATAATAAGTATATATATATATATATATATATATATATATATATATATATATATATATATATATATATATATATATATATATATATATATGTGCATAGGTTCTGTTTCTGACCGTTCAGAAAATGGCCGGGTTGATACTAAATCCGACGTAAAAAGCTCAAAGAGCGGTGATTCAGTTTCTTTCATTTGAAGGATGTCGACCTGTGGACATTCATCGAAGAATGCAGGCAGTGTTCAGTAACAAATGTGTGTCCAAGACGACAGTGACAGACTAGGCACGAATGTTTCGGAAAGGACGTCAGTTCACGACAGATCTTCGACGGCCCGGTCAAGCGCATATTGTTGCAACAGAAAAAAAACTATCGCCAAAATTGACGCAGCAGTACAGACGAACCGTTGTTCGCTAGCTAAAGAATTTGATGTGCCAATTGGGACAATTCAAAAGGTCGTTCGTAAGAAATTGCAATATCAGAAGGTGTGTTCACAGTGGGTACCACGGATGTTGACCGCACCAAAAAGAGGAACGCATGGGATGGTGTTTGAACCACTTGCTGCGTTACAGAGTGGAGGGTGATGCATAGTGACAGGCGATGAATCATGGTGTCACCACTTTGAGTCGAGCAGCAAAAGAGAGAGCACGCAATGAAAGTATGCTGGATCACCAAAAGTCATAAAATTCAAGTTACAGGTTTCCGCTGGTAAAGTTATGCTGAGCGCATTTTTTTTTTTTTACCATAAAGGGATATTGTTGGCCTACTTTAAAGAACCTGGTGTCAACATCAACTCTACCCACTACCTGCAAACACTAGACAAGCTGCGAAAAACCATCAAGAATAAACGACCCGGCATGCTTTCTCGCGGTATGATTTTGTTGCACTATAATGCTCGTCCGCGTGCCGCAAAGATTGTGCAGGAAGCATTAGCACGGAAGAAGTGGGAAATTCTGCAACATCCAGCCTATAGTCCTGATTTGTCACCATGTTAGTTTCATTTGTTCGGACCTCTAAATAAAGCTCTCAAGGGGCAACGATTTCACACAAATGCAGACGTAGTGAACGCGGTAAACACTTGGTTCAGTGAGCAACCACAATCTTTTTTTGCGGACGGCATTCGCCGCCTACCTAAGCAATGGGATGCTTGCCTGAATGCCTACGGTGACTTCTTCTGACCAACCCATGGTGCATAATTCATTCAAAATGAATGCTTTGTTTAATTCTACCACACCTGTTAATATTTCTTGCATGCTTTTATAATAAAGCCATTGGAATGGGTTTCAAATGAACGTCCCTAATATATATATATATATATATATATATATATATATATATATATATATATATATATATATATATATATATATATATATATATATATATATATATATATGCCGGTCTCTCTGGCTGTGGGGTTACAACACTTTCTCTCTGTAATCCCGTTTATCACGCAGAGTCTCGCAGCGGAGCGAGAACTGAGGTGGTTCGACCCCCGCTCGTGACTTGCGGATACTGAGCCGGCCGCTCAGAAAGCAATGGCAAACTACTGAGCGTAATCTTGCCAAGAGATCAACAGACAGCTGAAAGATGCTGCTGTTGACAGCTAAGTCCTGTAAAAGGATACGCAAAAACAACAACATATATATATATATATAAAAGAGAATGTTTATGTCTTTGTGTCTTTGTTTGTGTGTCCTTTATGCGTTCCTGAACGGTCCATCCGATTGAGATGAAATTTTCTACATATATTCTTCTCATTCCCGCGCAGCCAACTGGCATAGTTTATTAGTTTAAAAACAGTTATTTACGTATTAAATTAATATTAAAAGGAAAGACGTCTAATTAAGGGGACTTGACAACAAAAGTTATATCAAGGGACATTACGTTTAGTAACATTGCTATATTATGTAATTTAAATAATTCTTATATTTTTCTTAAAGTTTTATAAAATATTTAAAGTAGTTATCTACAGTCATATGCGTTATAATATAATGATAAAATCTTTAAGGCATTTTCAAAGTTTTCGTAAAAATAATGGAACATTTTAGATACGTGAAAATTTTCGAACCCATTTTTCCCGCAACGAGAACGGGAAAGTGCCGAACATATACTCTGTGTACCACCGTCGTATCTGGTATAAACAAAGTGATAACAACTCCAAGGCATCTTCAAAGTTTTCGTAAAAATAATGGATCTATTTTAGATATGTAAAAATTTTCTAACTCTGAACAATATCATCGAAGCTACAATTTTAAGTGTGAAATTTAAAGGAGAAGATGTACTGTTGCTTCGCATCCCAATGATTCCAACAGATATGCCATTCGAATTCAAGCGTCTGCAGTTTCCGGACAGACAGACAGACAGACAGACAGACAGACAGACAGACAGGCAGGCAGGCAGGCAGGCAGGCAGACAGACAGACAGACAGACAGATAGATAGATAGATAGATAGATAGATAGATAGATAGATAGATAGATAGATAGATAGATAGATAGATAGATTGATAGAGAGGAAGAGAGCAAGGGAGAAACGGAGGGAGAGACGGACGGGCAGGAAGGCAGGCAGGCAGGCAGGCAGGCAGGCAGACAGACGGACGGACGGACGGACGGACGGACGGACGGACGGACGGACAGACAGACAGACAGACAGACAGACAGACATGCAGACAGACAGATAGATAGATAGATAGATAGATAGATAGATAGATAGATAGATAGATAGATATATAGATAGATAGATAGATAGATAGATAGATCCCCGCCAGGGACTGGGCGAAGCCGCGCCGGGTCAGCTAGTGTGTGTGTGTGTGTGTGTGTGTATCGTTATATATATCACGTGAGACCCCCACGTCTCATCTAAAGGAGCAGACTGGATCACTCACGGAGATATGAATGAGAAATAAAGTTACAGGTAACTAACATGTTTCAGCCAAGGAAAGCTGTGAGCAGTTCTATGGGAAATGAACACTTGACGCGGCTGGCGTTTATTTGCTGCCGATCGCCTGTCGTGTTTGCTGGTGGCTCCCAGCGGTCACTATCGCCAAACAGTTATTGCTTTCAGGTGGCCACCACTCCAGAAGTGACACAAAACACTTGTATAACACCTTAATTATCAGAAACCTGGTGGCATTATTGACCTTCTGGAGGCCGTTAAGTTTTCATAATTACCCGTGGATGGCTGATTCAATACGGCTATAGTCACAGCCTTTTAAACTGCTCATATATCAGTGGCGTTTCTAAGTGTGTATGCACAAGAAAAGTTGGGGCCCACTTATCGAATGCCACACCAGAAGTGTGAGGTGTTGATTGGGAATGAAGCGGGTTTAAGTGTGGGGGTTTAAGAAATGTAGATTTAGAGGTCGGTGGCTTTATTGTGGTTTCATTTGACCTGTCAAGGCGGCAGCTGAAGTAAAGCTTGTTCGCGTCCCGCTGTACTTCAAATTTTCTGCATGGTGGTTAGAGCACTCGCTTGCTGAGCCCGTGGGTATGATTTAAAATCCCTCTCCGGCCAGATTTGTTGATTCCTTTATGACGTTAGGGTCAACTCAGCGTCGTGATTTGTTGGTGACTTTATGGCCCTAGGGTCAACTCATCTTCATGGTTTGTTGGTTGTGAATCCCCGGGAAGGTTGAATATTCACTCTTAAGTCCGACACATGGAGGTTGCCGGTTCCCTAACAGGTCTGCATCCAACGGGGTGAGGTAGCTACAGAGACTTTTCTTCCGACCGGGTACCAGTGTACCTGTGACGTGTCTGTCACCAACAAGTGTCTAGGGCACATGTGTCAAACTCAAGGCCCGCGGGCCAAATTCGGCCCGCCGTACAATCATATCAGGCCCGAGAGGGCTCAACCGACGTACAAATATATTCGGCCCAAGGGAGAATGTTACGCAAAAAATATATTTTTATGGTCACAATAAAAAGTTCAAATCAAATTCCCTAATTAGCAGTCTTCCTAATGATAGGCTACCTGAGAGAGTTCTCGCTTCGATCAGAATAAGCGAAAATAAAAGTTGTGTAGTGAGTGGATGTTCGTCGTTATAGTTACCTAGCAACGTTCTGATGCTCGTTTTGCATTGACGCATAAAAAATTAAAGTAGTGTAATGCCCGTATCACCTTTTCTCGGTACGGCTAACCTGATATCAATCAAGCGTCTGTCAGTAGATGCACAATCGTATTTTGTTGTTGTTTATGTTTTTAAATCAAAGCTAGCCTTTAAAATGACCAAGAGAAAAGTTGATTCTGAAAATGGAGCCTTTCAAAGCCTCTGGGAGGCTGAATATATGCTTAGTGATATTGGCGGTAAATCTGTGTGTATAATTTGTGGAGAAAATGTGATCAAAGAATATAATCTGAGACGGTACTACGAGACTAAACATCAAGACAAGTTAAACAGCCTGAATGCCGAGCAGAAGTTACATAATGTAGAAGAATTAAAGAGGCATCTAACTTCACAGCAGATGTTTTTCACCAAAGCAAAATCACAAACTGATACTGTGGTCAAAGCAAGTTTTATTGTGTCAAAGGAGATCGCAAAATCAGGCCGACCATTTACAGAAGGAGAGTTTTTGAAGCGCTGCATGATGAAAGTGTGTGATGTCTTGTGAACAGACAAAAAGCAGATGTTTGCAAAGGTAAGCCTTATCAGAAATACGGTTGTTGATCGGGTTTTTGAGATGGCCACTGATGTGAAAACACAGCTCATCGAAAAAGGCAAAGACTTTGTTGCAATCTCCCTTGCTGTCGATGAAAGTATGACACGACTGACAATGTGCAGCTCGCCATCTTTATCCGTGGAGAAGGCTCCAGTTTAAATGTTACAGAAGACATATTGGACATGAAATCCAGGCATGGGACAACGACAGGAAAAGACATCTTTGATAACGTATGTCAACGTTTAGCAAGTATGAACCGGCCTGCCTTGGGACAAACTCGTTGGACTGACAACAGATGGTGCACCGGCGATGTGTGGCGAAAAAAGTGGACTAGTTGGAAGGATGCGGTTAAAGATGCAGGAGAACTGTACTGGTGAATTAATAGCATATCACTGCATCATACACCAAGAATCGCTGTGTGGTAAAGTCCTCAACATGGAAGATGTAATGAGCATCGTAGCACAAACCGTCAACTTTATCAGATATCATATTAATGTTTACCAAGGTTTGATTTTCGGCTTACTGAATGTTTTTCCTGTCCAGCCCGAAACCTTACGTGAGATTTGAGTTTTTGCCCGTTGAGCGATTGAGTTTGACACGCCTGGTCTAGTGGTTTGTAACCATCATCATCAATCATCATCATCAATCATCATCAATCATTATCAATCATCATCAATCATCATCATCATCATCATCATCAATCATCATCATCAATCATCATCATCAATCATCATCATCAATCATAATCATCAATCATCATCATCATCAATCATCATCATCAATCATCATCAGTCATTATCAATCATCAGCAATCATCATTATCGTCGTCGTCGTCGTCATCATCATCATCATGTGCCATGTTGGTAAGCGTGGGCGGCCATGTTTCGCCATCCTACACGAACACCAGAGTCGTGGATCAACTCTGTGTTCTTGTTCCGATCATACCACGTGGTCAAGCCATACAGATCTTTACATCTCTGCCTTCCCCTCGTTGTTTTCCCCTCAATCTTTGCCAGTTGTCACCAAGTTCTCTAGTTTATTTCTTCTCATTCGTGCTCCCAAACAATGTGACTCTGCAAGTCTATTTTCTCTAATCAGTTCACGATTTTCATTTGCCTCTTGTATGACTTGTAACCAACACATGGCCCCAATAATCAAACATAACAGATCTCCAGTTGAGATAACTATAATGTTCCACACAGCGGTCACAGAACAATTTATCGGCAAGCCGTCAAGATAAGACATTTATTGAACATACATGATGTGCCATCAGATGAGTGATGAAGTCCGTCTTTGTCATTCAACAATACAATCGTAGCAATTCCATTGTCAAGCTCCTCATGTTTATGACTGTTCTTCTTCTTTTCGTTCATCCGGAGTGTTTTTTCAGATGTGATTGCGGTGTGTCTGTTATGCGCCCTTGGGCCGAAACCCGCAGGCCAACACATCGACTTTAGCGTGCTTTTTTGATCAGGTAGCATTCCTGGGAGACTCTCACTTTTGTGGTGCCATCTGCAACCATGCTGGCCTAGGTTGAACGGTCGAAGACAACGGTCATCCCTCAAAGGAAGGCAGGGACAGTCCATAGCATTTTCCGCCATCCAAGGTTGCTTCCATAGTTGCAGGGCCGACACATAACGCCCTGGATCTGTTCTCACCGAGGGAGATCGTCACGTCCTGCTCATGGCTGCTTTAAATCCTCACTTCAATATATTGGTCATTTCGTTTCCCCGGGTCATTCCCGCACAAACCAGACAGGTTTGCAGACGGCATCCACTCAGCGAGTTTTGGGACATGTGCTTGTCGTTGCGCCCATCAGAGTTTTCCAGGCTCAACAGACATTCGGAAAACTACCCAGTCAGAGCTGTTCCGAACAAGAGCGGCATTCGGAAACTAGGTAGTCAGAGCTGTTCCTAGCACGAGAGACATTCGGACGAGACATTTCACTCGGACGTAATTGCGTAGTGTCAATTTTTAGTTTGCCACCCGTAGGACGACACTTCCGACTTCAGCGGGCATTTTTTAATGAGGTTAGCCATCCTCTTGTTTCGAGGCACGTTGGACAGTTGTGATGTCGCTAACATCTCAGCTGGTCAAGATAGAACGATGAACGACATCGTGGTCGGCCCTCAAGGGAAGGCAGGGGCAGACCATGAGCATTCTCTCGCTATCCAAGGAGGCTTCCATAATTGCAGAGCCGGCATATATTGCTCTGTGACTGGGCTCACCCGAGGAGTTGCCACGTCCTGCTCATGGCTGCTTTAGTTCCTCACTTCCATGTGTTGGGCAACTCGTTTGCCACTGATCGCTCAAGCACACACCAGGGACGGTCAGACTGCAAGCGACACCCACTCGGTAAGCTTTTGCTTTTGACTTCGGACCACAGCCCTCGACAGGGAGCCTTTAGTGTTTTGTCCGGACCAAGAACTTCTGCCTTCGTGCGCCTGATTTAAATTTTAGACTGCTATCCTCAGTCTCACCTGCAGAGCAGCAGGTTGTGTCTCTCTTAGTCTGGTCCCTATCCCATTAGCTGTCCAATATGTAGTTTTTCATCCATCAGCAAGCAAATGGGGTCGATGGGACACGCAAGCTCCCCCACCACGTCAAGGTGGAGACACATCGGGGGAGTGACTATTCTAGCTGTACGTTGGTTTTCTTTCTGCCCCTGATATTCTTTTCATTCCGCCAGAAAGCACATTTCCACTGCGATTAGATCTTTCTGAGCTTATCAGCTAATTGTCCATATTTCAAATGCACACAACAGTATATGATCTCGTATATACACAACTTTAACACTCTTTTCTCACAGCATGCGACAGCTTTTTAATTGGTCATGTTGTTCCCCATCGTTCACAAAGCTAGTTGTGCTATAGAGATTCTTGTTTTAATTTCTACAAGACAATATCCGTCATATTTTGTGACTGTTCCAAGATAGTTGTGCCGTTCCAGGACAGTTGTAACGAGACACTTATTTAAGAATGTTCCCAACTACGTGGATGTTACATTGCGGTAATTCTTTCTTCTTGGAGACGGCCATAGTCTATGTTTTCTTACAATATAAAATATAATTCTAGCGCTAGTGGCTCACTTTGTGAGATTCGATAAATCCTACAAATCCTGTTTATTGCCTGCAATCGGTATAGTATCAGCTGCATAATTTATATTGTCGGTGAGTTGAGTTGAGTTGAGATAAGAATCGACACCACTGCACTCAGGACATTCCCATACGTGCTCCGTCCCCTCGTTCAACAGCAAGCGAAGAGTTATACTACTAATCGTTCCCACCGCTATCTGATTTAAAGTTCTCCTGATCTTCCCTCTCAGTTTTGAGATTCTTCCAGAAACCCTCCCGATCCCCCGCAATCTCATTCTTTCCACATACATATTTTAAATCTATTCCTTCGCCTTCTCCACCTGGTCCTACAAGCGCACGACCAACTTATCCATAGGCAATCTACCACTAAGAGGTGCATTCTCAGTTAGCCTATCAGTCTGTTCATTCCCCCGCACCCCCGCATGGCTAGGGCAAAATATCCATACAATTCTCACAATCTGTGACCTCTGAAGCGACGATAGCCATTCCACACGAAACATTCCTTTCTCCATCTTACTAAGCATACTCTTTGAAAAAAATAAAACCCTAACCACTACGTCTGTTTCACACCACTGACCCAAAGGTGTAGATGGCTATGTCACCTTGATGTGTGTTGCTCTGAATCAGCTGTTCCACTTCAAACTCAGTGCGGCCTGCTGCCCATTCTCTGCACTCACGACCCAGCATTACTATTACATTTGCCACTCTGTCATGTCTTCCGGAACTTCAACCCACTTTTTTTCACAATTGGTGGTCTCTAGATCACGCACCTGACGTATAGATGCCTGTGCCATCCAGGATCTGCCTCGTCTTAGTCTATGACCCTTGACCATATCCATTGCTTCATGCAGGGGGTGATCCCTATCTGCAGCAACTCTCAGGTACCATTTGGCCTGAAGGACCCGTCATTGTTGGTAGTGCCAGGATATGCCTCATGCAAATAACAGGTGTGTCCTTTGTGAACCCCAGGATTAACCGCATGGCAGCATTCTGTATGCGCTCCAACATTCCAAGTTGGCTCTTTGATACTGTCAGAAGCCCCAGATCATACTCAATGACAGAAATTAGTAACTGCCAAAAGAGCCCGTGAAGCACCCCTTGATCTATCCCGGTTGCTGCCATCGCCCTCAGTGCATTAAGTCACCTACTAGCCTTCACCACCAAAGCTTCCACATGATCCTTAATAGACAAAACCCTGTCAAAGGTGATACCCAAGTACTTCAGTTTACTCTCTCTACTAACATAATACCTATGACATCTGCCTTGAGGATCCGGTTATCCAGTGAATACCTCACAACCAATGCCTTGCCTGAGTTTATAACAGCCCCTGCGTCCCTGCACCACTCTGCCACCCTGTTTACCGCCACCTGCAAGTCTTCCGCCATACTGGACCTGTCTGTGCCCTCTCTGTACACCAGAACATCATCTGCAAATGTCAAGATTCTACCAACACCTGGTGTCTCAATAGCTGCGATTTTGCTGGTGTAGATATGTCCTCCAACGGCGATTTCTCACATGTCTTTAACATTTTTCAAGTTACATTCACCATATAGAGACAAAAGGTCTGGAGACATTGCACACCCGTGTCGCCCACCTCTGTTGATTAGCCTCTACTGGTCTACTTAATGATCACCGTTTATTGCACTTTAAGATTACTCTCCTGCGTCAACAATCACCTTCAAATTAATATCCTGGTACCAGGATTATTAATCTGAGCCTGTGATGGTCCCTAACACAACTTCTCTCTGATGTTTAACGGGGTAGGGATAATCGAATCCCCAAAAAAAAAAAATTATAGCATGCTGTAAGATCCCACCCTACTGGATCTTTATGGCAACTGGCAAATTTGGTGGAAAAGAACAAGGGGAAGGCAAAGAAACAAATACCTGGATGCTGTGCTAATAACAATACTGGGTCAAAGAGCCAACAGATGCCAACACTGCAGAGGTGGAAATGTTAATGTTTATGGACAGCTCTGTGGTCAGAGGCCAGCGGGGTGAAGCCAAACTGCCAAGGAAGATACTGGTGCTGTTGCTGTGACAACGAGCAGGCCCACAAGTACAACAATGGCGGTAACCAATGTCCACATTAGCGCGGCATGCAGCAGTACTCATAAACGTGTTCACTGAGAGACTCAATGCGCATGCGCAAGAAGGTCCAGACTGGTGTCTTACATCATGAGTGGCTGGGCACATCACAATTAGTGCAAACAAACTTCATCTACGTACCATATCATCTGTGTGCTGTGGTCATCTGTGTACTGTGTCATCTAGGTATTATATCATCTGTGTACTATGTCATCTGTGTACTATGTCATCTGTGTACTATGTCATCTGTGTACTATGTCATCTAGGTACTATGTCATCTAGTACTATGTCATCTAAGTACTATGTCATCCATGTACTATGTCTATGTACTGTCATCCATGTACTATGTCTATGTACTGCCATCTATGTACTGTCATCTATGTACTGTCATCTATGTACTGTCATCCATGTACTATGTCTATGTACTGCCATCTATGTACTGTCATCCATGTACTATGTCTATGTACTGCCATCTATGTACTGTCATCTATGTACTGTCATCCATATACTATGTCTATGTACTGCCATCTATGTACTGTCATCCATGTACTATGTCTATGTACTGCCATCTATGTACTGTCATCCATGTACTATGTCTATGTACTGCCATCTATGTACTGTCATATATGTACCATGTCTATGTACTGTCATATATGTACCATGTCTATGTACTGTCATCTATGTGCCATGTCTATGTACTGTCATCTATGTGCCATGTCTATGTACTGTCATCTATCTACCATGTCTATGTACTGTCATCTATGTACTATGTCTATGTACTGTCATCTATGTACCATGTCTATGTACTGTCATCTATGTACCATGTCTATGTACTGTCATCTATGTACCATGTCTATGTACTGTCATCTATGTACCATGTCTATGGACTGTCATCTATGTACCATGTCCATGTACTGTCATCTATGTACCATGTCTATGTACTGTCATCTATGTACCATGTCTATGTACTGTCATCTATGTACCATGTCTATGTACTGTCATCTATGTACCATGTCTATTTACTGTCATCTATGTACCATGTCTATGTACTGTCATCTATGTACCATGTCTATGTACCATGTCTATGTACTGTCATCTATGTACCATGTTTATGTACTGTCATCTATGTACTATGTATATCTACTATGTTATCAATGTACTATGTCTATGTACTGTCATCTATGTTCTATGTCTATCTACTATGTTATCAATGTATTATATCTATGTACTGTCATCTATGTGCCATGTCTATGTACTGTCATCTATGTTCTATGTCTATCTACTATGTTATCAATGTATTATATCTATGTACTGTCATCTATGTACCATGTCTATTTACTGTCATCTATGTACCATGTCTATGTACTGTCATCTATGTACCATGTCTATGTACTGTCATCTATGTACCATGTCTATGTACTGTCATCTATGTACTATGTCTATGTACTGTCATCCATGTACCATGTCTATGTACTGTCATCTATGTACCATGTCTATGTACTGTCATCTATGTACCATGTCTATGTACTGTCATCTATGTACTATGTCTATGTACTGTCATCCATGTACCATGTCTATGTACTGTCATCTATGTACCATGTCTATGTACTGTCATCTATGTACCATGTCTATGTACTGTCATCTATGTACCATGTCTATGTACTGTCATCTATGTACTATGTCTATGTACTCCCATCTATGTACCATGTCTATGTACTCCCATCTATGTACTATGTCTATGTTCTATGTTATCAATGTACTATGGCATCTATGGTTAACATTGCACACACCAACGGTAGCATTTGTAATGAGACTAAACAATTGCCGATATTAATCAGAATACTTAACATTTGTAATGAGACTAAACAATTGCCGATATTAATCAGAATACTGTAGCATTTGTAATGAGACTACACAATTGCCGATATTAATCAGAGTACCAACATGCATACTACTGATAGTGAATCATCATCATCCTGTTCCTCTTGTACCTTGCGACCTCCAGATGAAGAAAAAACAACACAGCGGGAATGCCCGTTTATGGGCATCATATATGGAGCTTCCCATTCATTCATTGAGTGGCATGTCCTTTGCAGAACCTCGCTCCCATAACAAACTCCCAGAAAACCTCTCGATCATATGCAAGATGCCTCTCGTCCGATACACCATCTGGAGATCATCGGCCACATCCTGCACTATGGACTCTGTTATTCCCTCTGCCCATCGTTTACGTGGTCTGCTTTCTATTTGGTCTGTATATAATTGCGTGTTGTGGTATACTGTCAGTTGATAGCCTAGATATATGACCGAACCATTTCACTTAGTTTTTTTTTTTTTTTAAATAATGACATCTATTACTGCTATTACCACCAATTTAGTCTCGATTTCATCATTTCTGAATGATATTGAACTACGTGTTTGAATTCTGCACAAGAAAGTGAGATATGACAATAACAAATTTATCTATACTTTCTGTTTATCTCTGTAACTATCTCTCGCTGTTCTCTCTATCATATTTCGGTATGTCTATCTATGTCTCTCTATCTCTCTTTAACCACCCCTTTATATTTAACTCTAATGTCTCTTTTTATCTTTTTAACTATCTCTCCCAATTCTCACTATCCTATTTCTCTCTCTCTCTCTCTCTCTCTCTCTCTCTCTCTCTCTATCTTTCTCTCTCTCTCTCTCTCTCTCTCTCTCTCTCTCTCTCTCTATCTATCTTTGTCTGTCTGTCTCCCTCTCTTTGTCTCAACCCTTTCTTCCACATGTGAAGCACACACCGACGACAGCATGTGTCAATACACTGGCGCTGACATTGCCCAGAATACCATTTCGCCAAACTGCCGCTATTTAATTAGGTATTTAAAACATGCACAAGCAAACCTGGATGGGGCAGCAAGCAATGATTGGTTATCTTAACACCATACTCTGTCTCCAATTAAAGTACACGTAGGATATGACAATCTACAGTGATTGTTTATCCATGACTGCTTATCTACACACAGCCCTCCTCTTCAATATCAGTAATATGGGGGGGGGGGGGGGGGGCAATGATTGGCTATCTATACATTGCATGTCGTTTCCAATTAAAATAGGATGGGACAAGAAACAATAATTGGCTATCTGTACACTGCATTCCATTTCCAATTAAAGAAGGATGGGACAACAAACAAGTGGTTATCTATAAACAGCTCCCCGTCCACAATTACCCGGCCTCCCACTCCCCATGCCGATCCTACTGGGCGTGGAGTGTCTACGCAACAGACCACACGTTTGTAACCTTGACATTATCAAGGGGTGGCTACTGTGCATGTGGAAATGACAGGCAATCCAGTCCTGAGTGTGTATTGTCGTATAAGATACAAATGTGTAGGTAATGATGGGCATTCATAGAAGTACAGGAAAGAAATAGGGATTAGAGAACACTGCATCTCTTCTCATCTCACCACCTCATCATATCTGTCATATTACATCTCATATTAACGTCTAATCTCAACTCATCATCTCATCTCATCACCTCATCATATCTCATCTCAAATTACATCTCATAATAACGTCTAATCTCAGCTCACCATCTCATCTCATCACCTTATCATATCTCATCTCATATTACATCTCATATTAACGTCTAATCCTAACTCATCATCTCATATCATCACCTCAATTCCAATTTTCGAAAAAAAAAATTCCAAATTCTGTCTCGTCTAACCTACTTCCTCAGCGGTGCTTATTGTTGAGATCCGTGGTTTTTGTGGGTATTTTTACCCTGTTTCTTGTCTTGTGCGCTCTTAAGAGTAAGTCCTATCTCGGACTGGTTATGTAAGCGTTTGTGTCTGTGACGTCAGCTGGAGGATTGGTCGGCGGCTGTCCTTTGTTCCCGTCTCCTCTGGTGGTGTCTGTTGTTAGTGAAGGCTGCTGGTTCGTCTGGCTTGACTGGTTGCAGTCCTTAAAAGGACTTTTTATTTGGTATTTTTGCCTCTTTTTTTTTTTGTGCATTTTCTGTAGGAGCTTTTCGACGTTTTCATTTTCTTGTTTGCATAGTATCTTTTACCTCTCCCTTTGGATTCTCTTGTGCCTGCTTGTAATTTCGAGTCTTTTGCTGTCCATTTGCCTATTGTATTCTGCTAGCTCGAGTTCATTCATTCTAGCCATTCTTAGGAGCTCCTCCAGGGTCATTGGTAGAGGGTAATCTGTGCCGGTCTTCACTCTCCTCCCCTATGATTTCTCCAGTAGTCTGGTGGTGTATCGGTTTCCTCTTGGATTTCTTGGAGTACAGTTACGTCTCGGCCTTTTGTTGGGTTTCATCTTGCGGCTTTTCTGTGATCATTTACTTGGCGTCAACTGGTTTGCTTTGGGATAGATCCCTTTTTAGCATTTCTCTCTCCGCTTTGATGTCCCGTAGAATCTCTTCATTCTTCTTTGTCGTCTGTGCCATATGTTCCACTTCTTGCTTGATGTTTCGCCGTATCTCCTGTATTTCAGCCAGCAGCTTTTCATTGTCGCTGGTCGGTGCCTGTGTTTGAAGTAGCTTGATTTACTTCTTTAGCTCATCTATCTGGTCTTGCAGTTGAGCCTTTTCCGTTTGTTAGATGCTTGTGGCTGTCTCGCACCTCCACCTTGCTTCGTTGTATGGTGTCTTTGTGTTGATGGGTAACTTTAACACGTCTCTGTGTCGTTTCAGGTACGGACAGCCCAAATATCTTGCACCATGCACCCAGGCAGTTGGCGCACTTTCTTTTGTTGTTGAGTGCTCGGAAGTCCTTGTCCAGCTTGGTCAGCCGACACTCCTTGAAGGCGTGGTGATCGGCGCAGTACCGGCAGATTTCCGTCTTACTGCGACATGCTGCTCTGCTGTGGCCGGCCCTCTGGCATCTGGAACATTGATTGACTCTTGGGATGAATCTCTCTGGCTGTTGTATTTTCTTGTTGATTGATACTGTGGTCGGCATCTCGCTGCCCTCTGTCGTCACCACCGCCAAGGTTATAGGAATCTTGGAGTAGGTGAGGAGCCGCTCCGCCTTCAAGAATAGGATGTGGAGATTATCTTCTCGAAGCTGCTTCAGGATTTCTTCGTCTGATAGCTCCACTTGGATACGCTTGACAACCCACTTGCTTTTCGGTGAGTCGGTGTTTCCAACTCTGGTGTCTTTCTCCTCTCTGCTTGTCAGTTGGTTTGGCTCTTGTTTGTGGTGGGTTGTCGTCGTCCTTCCTCGTGGTAGCTTCGTTAGATGTTGCGTGAGGTTCTTGTTGTTTGCTGCAGCTTGCAGGAGATTCTCTCCGCTCGTCTTCTTGTGGGCTCCCACGGTGCACATCTTGGATACCGCGTGTCTTTTGGTGTTCTTGCAATGTGCCATTTTCCCCCGTATCAGGCTTCTTGACTTTTTCAGGTGGCTTGTCTTGTTAGCGCTCGCAGTTGCGAATGAGAAGCTGAAAAGACTTGCGCTATATACAACTACAAATGTGTATCACGTCATCATATCTAATCTCATATTAACGTCTAATCTGAACTCGTCAACTCATATCATTACCACATCATATCTCATCTCATATTACATCTCATACTAACGTATAATCTCATCTCATCATCTCATCATCTCATCTCGTCAAAGCTCATCGCATCTTGTTCCTCTTGTACCTTGCTGTGTGGGGGTGAAGCACAAGCAGCAGGAGAGAACACTCAAGCTAGACAATATAATATCTGTGGCGATGCTTGAACGCCTACGTCATCTGGCAGTGCACCAAACCATGATAACGATGATGATAACTATTATTATTACTATTATTTTTATTATCATCATAAAACGGTAATAACAAAATCCGTACCGCCCTGCACCTTGCTATGAAAAGTCGGATGTGAGGGTAAGACCCCATAAGTTGCACTGCGAATGTGAGGGTAAGTCCCCATAAGTTGCACTGCGAATGTGTGAGTCGGTGTGACATAAGTCCTTTGTTGATCTGGAGATTAGCAACGCGGTTGTACGGACAGAGTCGGGCCGATCCTTCGGGGTATTGGTCGTGTTTGGACCAATGTTATTAGTGGTTCTCCTGTCAGACTTTCTAATTTCGATGCAACGGCATTCATTATAGTTAAAAGTATGTAGCCCCCTCTGCCGTGCGTCCACCTTGACGAGGTAGAGGGGCTTGTGCGTCCCAATGACCCCAAGAGCTATGCCGACTGTAGCACTGCTACTGGTAGGGTCACCCATGTCGGACAGGTCAAGGGAGAGGGACCAGACGAAGTGACGCACAAACCTGCTGCCTTGTAGGTAGACTGGGGACAGTCAAAGGCTAGGGAAAGCATCCCGAAAAGTGCTTGTCGAAATCGGATGTACTGAGCCACAAGCTTGACAAAGAAGTGCAACGTAACTTTATCATTTCATGATGCCACAGATGAAAATTAATCGTTATGGTGCTAATCCCGTGAAGTCCCATCAGGCGGTGATAGTGCCGGGCCCCCTGCCTCGAGGGGGTCCACCCATGACTACTTGTGGTCACCTTCCCCTGTGCTGTGGAGTCAAGGCACAGAGGAGTAGGTTAAGAGCTATTGACCAAATACCAAGGACACTCAACATACTACAGTGGAATGCCGAAGGAGTTTATAACAAGAAAGAATCCCTGACGCAGCGTCTTCATAAAGATAGAATAGATGTGGCATGCATTCAAGAGACACACCTCAATGCCAATCGCAAATTTTCAGTCAGAGGATATCAGGCCACACGTTTCGACCGCGAAGGACATAAAGGAGGAGTTCTAATACTTACACGAAATACAATACCTTGCAGCGAAGTATCTGTGATCTCTGACAACCAAACAGAAATTATAGGTGTTGATATAATGATAAAGGACGTGAAAATAAGAATCTACAATCTGTATAGCCCAGCAGATAAGGACCTTACACTCTCAAACATGAAAATAACTGACACAAACTGCATTATTGTCGGAGACTTTAATAGCCGTTCAGAAAGATGGGGATACCCAGATACTGACAAAAGAGGAGATGAATTGGAGGACTGGGAAATAGACTCAAATCTCCATCTACTCAACAAAGCGGATGACACACCGAGCTTCTACTCCAGAAGATGGCTTACCACTTCTACTCCAGACTTAGCTTTCTGCACAGGAGACATCCTCCACAAAATCGATCGCCATGTGCTGGACCAATTAGCAGGTAGTGACCACAGACCAATCAAGCTTGTAATGAATATGGAGTATGTTCCACAGGAGCAAAAGCCCTTGCCCCGCTGGAATTACAAACGAGCAGATTGGGACAGATTTGCCATACTAACAGACAAATATTGTGAAAACATAAATACACGATATGGCAACATAAAGCAAATGGTGGAAAGTCTAAACAGAGCGATAATACAGGCAGCCACTGAGTCCATTCCTAGAGGAGCGAGGAAAAATTACAAACCATACTGGACTGAAGAACTACAAAGTTTGGAGGACAAAGTAGAAGATGCCAGGAAGACAGCAGAGAGAGAACAAACAATTGAAGCGAATATCTCTCTCAAAGCCATCTCAGCAAAATATAAAAGAACAGTAAATCAAACAACAAGAGATTGTTGGAGGAAAAAAACAGAAAACCTGAATTTTGACAGGGATGGAAACAAACTATGGAAACTAGTGAAAGCCATGAACAATGAAGGACCTAGAAACAAACAAATAACAATTAAACAAGGAAATGCCTTGCTTACAGGAAAAAAAGCTGCAAATGCACTAATGGAACACTATGCAAATGCAAACCACATTGATATTACAACCGAACAGAAGAAAGCAATCAAAGACAAACAGATACATCATAGAAATACAGAGACAGCAGCAGAATATATGATGGCAAATCTAACAATGGAAGAAATGGAACAGGCAATGAATACCCTAAAAAAGAAGAAATCACCAGGAAAGGATGGAATCACAAATGAAATGCTAATAGGACTGACTAGGCAACAAGGCAAAAAAGAAACTACTAGCAGTCCTAAATAAAAGCTGGCAGAGAGGAATAGTCCCACAGGCATGGAAGGAAGCTATACTAATACCAGTCCCAAAGAAAGGAAAAGACCTGGAAGAACCAAATGGCTATCGACCTATCAGTCTACTTAGCTGTGTAGGAAAATTAATGGAACGCATTATCAATGGCAGGCTAACATGGCATTTGGAAGAAAACAAACTCTTAACACCACACCAAGCAGGATTCACAAAGTACAGATCCACTGAAGATCAAATAACCTATATAGCTCAGGAAATAGAGGATGCCTTCCAAGAGAAAAAGCACACACTAGCAGTCTGGATAGATTTAGAAAAAGCATTTGATAAAGTATGGAAGGAAGGACTGAAAGTAAAATTGCAAAACATGCATGTTTGTGGAAAAATGTATAAATGGATCAGCCACTACCTTGAGAACAGAACTGCCGGGACAAAAGTACAAGGACAAACAAGCAAAATGATGCTGCTGGAGCAAGGTGTCCCCCAAGGAGGAGTTCTTTCACCAACATTATTCCTAGCATATATAAATGACATCACAGAAAATTTTCCAGCCAGAGTACACACATCCTCCTTTGCAGATGACCTAGCCATATGGACATCTGAAGAATATATTAGTACAGCTAACAGCAGAATACAGCAAGCCTTATTAGCGCTAGAGGACTGGTCAAAATCATGGCTAGTGAAGATAAGTGAGGAGAAAACAACATGCACAGTGTTCTCCCTCTCAAATAAAACTCAGCAACCTAAGCTGGTATTGAATGGAAAAATATTGCGCCATGAAGAAAATCCAAACTATCTAGGAGTCACCTTTGATCGTCGCCTGACATGGAAGACACAGGTTGAGAAAAATCGAACAAGAGCAAGGCAGAGAATGGCAATCATGAAAAAGCTTGCTGGTACAACGTGGGGAGCAGATGAGAAAGTTCTCAAGAAGTTATATACTGGGCGGGTGAGGCCAGTACTGGAATATGGCATTGCAGCTTGGGCAACAGCAGCTAAGTCAAACTTTAACAAAATAAGTAGAGTCCAAAATCAAGGAATGCGAATCATAACTGGAAGCCTGAAGACAATGCCTATTAATGAACTAGAAAAGATCACTTGTTTACAACCAATGCAGGATAGAAGAGATAGCAGAGCCCAGCAACAAGCTGAAAAATTTAGAAGATTGACAGACCACCCTATGTATAAAAGGTTTAGTGGTTTTGGAAAGGGAAGACTGAAGCGTAGCAACTTTGTAGAAACTGCAAAATGAAAGATTAGGGCAGATCCCATACTTAACATATCAACAGTCAAGCCCATACACAATGCACACAAGTTCCCAGCTTGGAGACAGCAGCAACTGCCTGAGATGATAGAAAACATTCCTGGTATTGAGAAAAAGAACACTCAGCATGAAACCGAAAGAAGAGAAATAACCCTAAACTACATAAAAGAACATTACCCAAGCAGGAATTGGACCCATGCATATACAGATGGATCAGCCAAAAATTCAATAGAGAATGGAGGAGGAGGAATTCTCCTAAATTTAAAAAATGGAGTGAAAAAAACACATTCAATGGCAACTGGAAAATTTTCAAGTAACTTCAAAGCGGAGGTAGAGGCTTTGAAAACTGCAGCAGAAATGCTCCTGATGGAGGAAAATAAAGAGAAGCAAATAGCTATCTTCACAGATGCAAAGTCAGTTGTCTCAATACTGAAGAGCAATAACAGCACAGAACTAACTGACCTAAGAGCAGCACTCCATGGTCTATGCCAGAAATCCAAAAAAGTTGTAATACAGTGGATCCCATCACATTGCAGTATACCTGGAAACGAAGAGGCTGACAGACTGGCAAAAGAGGGCGGACGACTACCACAGCCTGACATAGACATAACCTATAATGAGGCAAAGAGGTTGATAAAAAGCACTTATAGAACCAAATGGGAATCAGAGCATCCAGGCCATCAGAAGGATGATGCATATTATAAACTCGACCGAAGAGAACAAGTAGCAATCTTCAGACTCCGCACAGGACATAACAGGCTGAAATACCACTTGTTCAATAAACTAAAGATAGGAGATACCGATGAATGTAATTGTAGAACTGGAAAAATGACAGCAAAACATTTGCTGCAGGATTGCCCAACGTATGCAGAACAGAGAAAGATATTTTGGCCCACACCTGCTTCATTTGAGGACAAGCTCTATGGAGATATCAACAAGCTCAAGTTGACCGCAGCTTACTTTAACTGCATACAAGTTGACATTTAAAGGTGCATGAAGACCCAGAGGCATGAAATGGAATATTGCTTGGATAGCAAATCCATTATGTGGAAAGTCCAAATCGAAAGCTTGCTGTGTGGGCTTCATAAAAGGTGGAAAAGTGTTCTAGTGGCACGAAATGGAATATTGCTTGGATAGCAAATCCATTACGTGGAAAGTCCGAATCAAAAGCCCATTGTGTGGGCTTCATAAAAGGTGGAAAAGTGTCATAGTGGCACGAAATGGAATATTGCTTGGATAGCAAATCCATTACATGGAAAGTCCGAATCGAAAGCTCACTGTGTGGATGTCATCTGCAGACTGCATACTTCTGGTTTCCGGAAGAACAGCCTATGGTGAACGGAAGGCCCAATATACGGAAGTGAGGCTAAGCAGCCATGTGCAGGACGTGACGATTCCTTGGGTGAGCCCAGTACCTGAGCGCTATGTATCGGCTCTGCAAGTATGGAAGCCTCCTTGGATGGCGGGGAATGCCCATGGTCTGCCCCTGCCTTCCCTTGAGGGCTGACCAGGATCTTTGGCTGTTCTATATATACCAGCTGGGATGGGGGATAACACCACAACAGTGAGAGTCAAACGTCCTAAGAAACCCCCGGGAAGGTTAACCCGGTCAACAAATGCCCGCAGAAGTCGGATGTGTCGGCCTAACGGCGCAAGAACGCAGCTCTGCTGTAAACAGGCACAACGCAATCACATCCACAAAAAAAACTCCGGATGAACGAAGAAGAAGAAAAGTATGTAGCCATCATCATCATCAAGTGCCCTGCCAGCTGGCTTAGGCGTTCATGTCTCTCAACAGATCTAGGTCTTTGGTGTCCTGGATCACCTCTGCTGATGATATCCCTCCATATTACCGTCTTAGTCCACCCAGCATCATTTCTCTTGGCCGGCCTCTCCCTCTCTACCCCTTGATCATGCCAGTTTAACGATGTTCTCCAGTGCATCTCTTCTCATTACATGGCCAAAGGAAGGTGTTTTATCTCTTTCTTACGTAGCAATACGGAATTGCTGATTCAGAACACGCATAAATGGTCATCCGCAAGATAGGGCTAAAACAGAGTCATTATTCTCCTGCACTCCTGGTGCTGCAGTCACTTTGGTACTGCAAACTCCCAAACTTACCGCCAAGAACTGCCTGTCTGTGGGTATACGTCTCCTTGACCTTTACTGTCCTTAGTAATATAATCAATACAGAGCACACATAACAGGATATGTAGTGACGAATATTATACGTATTTGACTATTCTAGAGTACCCTATCACAGAGCAGGCCTTCAGATTGCAGCCCTGGCAAAATTGTTAGGCAAAAAAACATACTCACTGGTAAATAGAGTTTGTGACCTTGGACGGAACATGTCTAAAGGAAGCAGACCTGAAACAAATGCTTGCCGAAGTCCGACACACTACTTCTGTGAGATGCATACCTGGATGTGACCCACTACCCTCAATAGAGGATAGAATAAGACGAAGAAGATGAAAAAGGCGAAGAGAAGGAGGAAGAAGAGGAGGAGGAGGGGGAAGAAGAAGTAGTTGATGAATAAAAAGAAAAGGAAGAAGAGGAATATGAAGAAGATTTAAGAGAAAGTGGAGAAAGAGGGGGAAGGGGGTGAAGACGAGATGGAGGAGGAGATGGAGGAGGCGATGGAGGAGCCGATGGAGGAGGAGGAGGAGGAGGAGAAAGAGGACGGGGAGGAAGAGGACGGGAAAAGGAGTAAGCAGGCGCAGCACTGCAGCAGAAAAGGAAGAAGAGTCCAGTGCATGGCATAGCTTGTTGTCACATTAGACATGACATATAGGCAACAGACAGATTCCGTTTTGTGTGTTAAGAGGGGGAATATACTGGTACACTTTGTTACAACTGGCAAAATTGATGGGGGAAAAGCAAGATAAGAGACAGAGATAAACACCCGGATGACATAGCCACATGACATAACCGGGACCAGAAGACAGAAACTGTTCCAGACTGGTTATTGTGTGAGATGGCGCTCAGCCTTGTCGTCATGGCACGTGATGATGATGAGTAACCTAGCCAGTGCGACTGCTGCTGGTATGGTGTGGTGCCGGACACCGTCCCTCCCGCGGGAGCCGTTAGTAGGTAGAGGACAATGGTGACTGTCATGAGATGCTGCTGTTGCGGTCTGAAGTTTTATGTATGCTTCAGTATTATAGGTCACGACAAATGGCTGCTGTGACCAGTTCCCTTTCTTGTTGTCTTTACATAGGAGACAATGCCCTGACAGTTCAAAATATTTTATGTCACTAGTTTACGAGATCCGGTCTCCCTGGCGCAGGTGTTTAGGACGTTGTTCGTAATCGCATATACTCTAGTACGAAACACAGCTGTGCGAGATTCGGCAGCGGATCGCGCCGCGGTGGTTACTTACGGAGGTATGTGAGCCAGTCGTTCAGAAAGCAGTGGCAAACTACTGAACGTAACATTTGCCAAGACATCAACAGCAGCTGAAACATGCTTGTGTTGACTGCAATGTCATGTAAAGGATATGCGAAAAATAAAAAAAATAAAAAATAAAAATTTAAGAGAGTGGATATAGAGAGCGATATAGGTCGGGAAAAAAACCACAATCTTGCATCCTATACTGAAGGTCAGCTCTCTTGGCAGGCCGGCCTGCTATCCGTTATGCCACCGGTGCTGCGTGTGTAGGTTGGGACATGTTAATGTATTAACTGGCGTTGGTAAACGAGTTCAGAAATGTAGTTCGTACGTACAGTAAAGAATACAAGCTGGAACAATTGTTCGTACAGAGCCAGAGAACTTTTCTCCTGGGCGAGCCGTTTCTCTTTCACTCCATCTCGCTCTCCTCCATCTTTCTCTATCTCCCTCCATCCCCTCTCTTATCTCTTTTCACTAAATCTCTCTCTCTCTCTCTCTCTCTCTCTCTCTCTCTCTCTCTCTCTCTCTCTCACACACACACACACACACATTCTTTCATTCGGCTATTCTCCCTCTTCCCTGCATCTTTCTCACATCCTCCATCTCAATTATATACTCCATTCTTTCCCTTCTGTCATCTTTCTCTCCCTCCTCCCTTTTTCACCCTCCCTCCTTCCATATTTCTAGTTCACTCACTCAATCACTTTCCTATCACTCCCGCCCCTTCCTCCAGCTCTCTCTCCCCCTTCACTCTAGCAACTTACCTCCCTTCCCCCTTTTTCTACAACCGTTCTTTCTATATCTCTTCATCACCCTTCTCCTCCTCTCCCTCCTCCCCCCCCCCTCTCCGCCTCTAATAGCGAACGATGATAAAAGAGCTAAGGTGCAGCTAATATATGCAGTTTTCCAGAGAAGCCTGATCTGATGAATTTTCTCTCTCGCAAGCCGTTTCTCTTCCCCCTTCATTTCTCCCCCACCCTCTATCAACTCTCCCAAACGTTCATATCCCTCCATATTGTTCCATCCTCCCCGCTCACAGTCCTCCTCCCTCTATCTCTCTCGCTTCATCTCTGTCCATCACGTCAGTCATCGCCCTCTTTATTGTTCTCCCTCTGTCCAGATCTCGTCCTCCTTCCAACACTGTCCGTTATAACTTCATCTTTTTCTCACCCTCCCCTTCCCATTTACCTCTCAATTCGTCCTTCCCTCTATCTCTCTCTCCCTTCCCCATCTCATGACCCCTCCCTCCATCCAGCTCTCTTACTCCCTCAAATGACTGGCGGCCTTAAAATGACCCCGAAAAGTGGTTAATACATATTAACAAGTCTGATCTGTTGTCTGGTACAGAGCTATTCTTCATTTTCTTCTTCTTCTTACTTATGCGTTCATCCGGAGTTTTTTTCTTGTTCTTTTCCGGACGTGATTGCGTTGTGCCTGTCCAAAGCAGAGCTGTGTTCTTGCGCCGTTAGGCCGACACATCCGACTTCTGCGGGAATTTGTTTACCGGTTTAACCTTCCCGGGGCAGAGCTATTCAAATAACTGTTCTCCTGCTCCAGCCGTTTCTAATTCCCCCCATCTCGCTCTCCCCCATTCCTTCTTTCATCTCTTTCCTCCACACGCAAACATAAGTCCAGTGCTGCGTGAGGTAGTAGCACGCGTATGTACTACAAAACAGTCGCTTAAAAGTCGACATGGTCGACTTCATTGCACCGGGTTGTTATCCCATATGGCTGGGTCTCTTTCCGCAGCGCGGAAAGCGTCGCACAAAGCACGAACTCCGTAGCTCCAGCGATGACCCACAGGAACCGATGGACACGGCCCGGATTCGAACCCAGAACCTTCGGAGCCTGAGGCAGACGGCTTGACCACTTCGCCACGGAGACTCCCTTGACTACGCTTCAGTAATAAGCCAACGAACGCAATCCCCCCTCTTCCATCCATCATCCATACCTCCTTTATATCATCTCTCTCTATCCAGCTCTCTCTCTCTCTCTCTCTCTCTCTCTCTCTCTCTCCCTCCCTCTCTCTCTCTCTCTTCACTGAATCTCTATCCCTTCATCATTCCCTGTCTCTTCTTCCTCATTCTCTCTATCCATATCGCCCACACTATTTCCTTATCTCTCTCTTGCCCCCCACCCCTTCCACCTCAATCACTCACTCCCTCCCTCAATCTCTCTCTCCCTTCTCCCCCAATCACTTTCTACCTCAAATGACTGGCGGCGGTAAAGGAATTGAGAAAAGTAGCTAATACATGTTGTGACGAAGACGAGCCCTGGTCAGACGCTCGGTGGAGAACCGATCAATTGTCCTCATGCGGTAGCCACTTTGAAGCTATTGTTCAGCCGCTAGAACTGTTGAAACAGCCCGGATGTTTATCCAACTAATAGACCAATGATGAAGGTGAAAGACTGACCGCGAGGTGGCGCTAGACGAATCTGACGCAATGTCCGGGTCAGTCAATTGAATAGGTAGTGTGAAAGTTTACTAAAGACGAAAGCTTGTTTACCCGCGTACTTTTCGCCTTTCTTCTGTTTTCGATTGTTCCGTTTTGAAGATGTGTACTAACCAACTGGCTCGTCCGAAAGTCCAATAGCTGGTCCCTGTTATTTCCTTACATGAAATACAATTCTTGGGTTTCTGATAGCGGCGCCATCTTTAAATAGTTGTCTCTACACTACTCTTCTGGAGTCAGCATGGCCGAATAGATATTAGCGTTCGTTCTTAAACTTCCGGTGAGCTGATGTCGTGGTAGTGGGTTCAACCCCTACTTCGGTAGGTTGGACTAAAATGTTGACTTCTCGTCCATGACTTGGGGGAGTAAATTACAAGCACCTCAGAAGTTGAAGTGGGTTCGCTTGATGGCGACGGAATCTAATCCAGACGCAAAGATAAAACCCTGCCTAGTGCATTACAAGTCGTATAGCACGCGTATGGACTACGTTTGAGTCCAAAGAGAGCGAGCGGCCAAAACAAAAATAATAAATAACAACGACCCATCTCACTCTAGCGATATCATTAACAGTAAAGTTGTTGAAAACATGCACCTCTCATTTGACTACATACGGCTGTGGACATTTGGCAATCATTCATTCAGCAGCATGTCTTTTGCAAAACCTCGCTTCCATAACAACCTTCCGGAAAACCTTCGATCACAAGCAAGATGTCCCGCGTCCGATACACCCATCTGGAGATCATCTGCCACGTCCTGCATCCATCTTCTCTTTGACCTTCCTCTTCCTCTCTTCCCAGGTATATACCCTCCATTATTGTTTTCTCCAAACTTTCGTAGCGTTTCATGTGACCAGAATATTTCAATTTTCTTTGTTTTATTGTCTTTAATAGCCAACCTTCTTTAATATTCAGCTCTTGAAGTATGGATGAATTTGTTCTTTTCTTTATCCAAAATATTCTTAGAACTCGTCTATAACATGTATATTAAAAAGCATTTATGCGCTGTTGAGCTTGTTTAGTAAGTGTCCAGGTCTCACAGGCGTATGTTGCAATGGGAAAGATGCATGCTCTTAAAAATCTAATTTTCATAGTTCCATCTGTCCCTCTCCACAATTTATTCAGTTGTTTTAATCTCTGAAGAGCAATTTGGCAATCAATAAATGTAAATTAGGACTTCTGAAAATTTCATGTTAGAGAACAGTTGTGAATTATCATGGACCATAAAGAACAAAATTAGTGACGTTAGATCTGAAAATGGAGGAAATCTGGCCTATAAACAGTACCATCTCTTGGACAATGAAAACCATTGATTAAATTAACAAAATCAGTGACAAACAAAAGTAAGGTTGAACCAAAAAAAGATGGATGGCGGAAAATGTGAAGTAGGTGTGTCACAGTTATGATTTAAAAGATGTTAATATGGTAGCAGACATGTTGTATTATAACACATTGACAACATGTCAGCGATATATAAGCCCATGGCAGATACCGGAAGTAGCTTAAGACGATTAACAATCCCATGGCAACTAAACAGTTAAACGTCACACTAGCGAGGAGGGAATAGTCAAGAAAGGCATGGTCCTGGGTGTCACTACACCGACGTCACTAAACTAACGTAATTAAAACTAACGTCGCTACATTAACGTCGCTAAACTAACGTCACTTACACTAACGTCACAAAACTAACGTCAAAACACTAACGCGATTAAACTAACGTCACTAAATTAACGTCACTACACTAGCGTCACCAAACTAACGTCACTACATTAACGTCGCTTAACTAACACCACTAAATTAACGTCATTATATAAAGGCCATTAAAATAACGTCACTATACTAACGTCACTACACTAACGTCACTACACAAACGTCACTAAACTAACGTCACCAAACTAACGTCACTGTGATGTTACTGAAAATGATGATATTAGTACAGATGATGATTGATGTTTGTGAAGATGGTGATGTTGATGAAGATGATGATGTTGGTGGAGATGATGATGTATGTGAAGATGCTGGTGTTTGTGAAGATGGTGATGTTGGTGAAAATGATGATGACAATAATGATGTTAGTGAAGATGATGAAATTGGTGAAGATGGTGATGACAATGATGATGTTAGCGAAGATGACGATGTTAGTGAAAAGTATGATGTTAGTGAAGATGATGTTAATGAAGATGATGATGTTAGTGACGATTATGATGTTAGTGAAGATAATGATGACAATGATGATGTTAGTAAAGATTATGATGTTAGTCAAGATGGTGATGTTAGTGAAGATGATGATGTTGGTGAAGATGATGATGTTAGTCAAGATGATGATGTTAGTCAAGATGATGATGTTGGTGAAGATGATGATGTTGGTGAAGACGATGATGTTAGTGAAGGTGATGATGTTGGTGAAGACGATGATGTTAGTGAAGGTGATGATGTTGGTAAAAATGATGATGTTAGTGAAGATGGTGATGACAATGACGATGTCAGTGAAGAACATGATATTAGTGAAGATGATGATGACAATAATGATGTTAGTGAAGGTGATGATTTTGGTGAAGATGATGATGTTAGTGAAGATGGTGATGACAATAATGATGTTAGTGAAGATGATGATGTTAGTTGTGGTGTGTTGATGTAAATATAAACAATGCATAGGAGATTTCCAGGGAGGAATGGATTACCAATCCCGTCTTAATCAGCCGCCATAAGAAAACCTGGAAAACGGCTCACGAACATCCAAGAGTGGAACAAAGACGGATTAGTGTAATATCCCAACTCTACAGACAGAGATAGATATTGGTTTTCCTATAGAAGTCGTCGGAGCTTTGTAGAATTTACCGAGAACCAAGAGGAGTATGCTCAACTGTTAAAATAAGATTTGCCCTCGTGAGTACTGCCAGCCACCTGTCCATCCATCCATCTTGTGCCATGCCGATAAGCGTAGGCGGTCATGTACTGCCATGTCACTCGATCACCAGAGTCGTGGATCAGCTCTGTGTTCCTGTCTCGACCATGCCACGTGGCCAAGCTATCCAGGTATTTACTTCTCGGTCTTCCCCTTGGTCTCTTCCCTTCGATCTTGCCAGTCGTCACCAAGTTCTCCAATTCATTTCTTCTCATAACATGCCCACACAATTTTTGACTGTCTATGTCTAATGTCTCTAATCAGTTTACGATCTTCAATTGTTTCTTGAAGGACTTGTTCATTGGTTTTTATGTCTGTCCATGGTATTCTTTGCATTTTAATCAGAAACCACATTTCCACAGCCATCAGCTGTTTTTCAGCTTGACTGCTTATTGCCAACGCTTCACATCCATACAAAAGTATAGGTTCTATGTAGCACTTCAACACTCGTTTTCTCGTTTCAATTGTTATTGGTCAAGTATGGTTTTCATCTTGCAAAAGGCTACCTTCACAATGGCAATTCTTGTTCTAATCTCTTCAAAGCATCTCCCATCATATGTTATGACTGTGCCGAGATAACTGTATCGATTCACTTGCTTAAGAATATGCCCATTTACTCGTATATCACATTGTGGTGTTTTCTTCTTCCCAGTGACGACCATAATCTGTGTCTTCTTAATATTCAGTTCTAACCCTCGTTGTTCACTGTGTGCAACAACCGCATCCACTAAATTTTGCAGGTCCTGTTCATTGTCCGCAATCAAGACTGTATCGTCTGCATATCTAATGTTATTGACGTATCGTCCCCCAATGTTGATTCCTTCCATATCTTCTATATCTTTGAAAATATTTTCACTGTATAGGGAAAAAGGATCTGGAGACATTACACATCCCTGTCTCACACCTCTTTTAATAGGCTGATATTGACCTACTTCATTATCAATTCTGATGACAGCTTGTTGTTTCCAATATATGCTTTTTGCAAGTTTAAGGTCTTTTCCATCAATTTGTAGATCTTCAAGCATCCTTATCATGTCGACATGTCTCACTTTATCGAAAGCCTTAGTTTAGTCAATGAAGCAAAGATATAATCTTTGTTTACTTTTATAGAAAGTTCAATTACTTTTCTCAGTATATACACAGCATTTACTGTGCCCTTGCAATCTACAAACCCACATTGTTCTTCTCCTATTTCGGGTTCTATTTTCTTCCTGACTCTTTAAATGATAATTCTCAGCAGAATCTTTGTGATGTGACTCATTATACTAATTGTTCGATGTTGATCGCATTCCAAGGCTCCTGATTTCTTCGGGATTGCAATAAATATAGAATTACATAATTCAGGAGGTATATCTCCAGTATCGTATATTGCGTTCAGCAGTCTGGTGACTTGGTCTATTCCATATTCTTCTAATGCAGTGGTTCTCAACCTTTTTTGGCCCGTGCCCCCCTTCATCATATTTTCAGAACGTCATTCCCCCCTTCCTATAAAATATCTGGCCCGTGCCCCCCTTCATCATCTTTTCAGAACGTCATTCCCCCCTCCCTTTTTTCATATTTCCTATCTAAAAATCCCCCACCCCTACACAGTAACGTAAAAATGGAAGGTAAATTTAATAGCATATACTAAAACAAGTCTAGACATCCACATAAAACATGATTTATGGTCTACTTACATTATAAAATGAATTTTAGAAGGATGAGACGTACATTACTGTAAAGTATGAAGGGAAAAACAATATCAAGTAATCGGCTCTTGTATTAACGCGATCTTGAAATGGTCTTCACCCCCCCCCCCCCCGAAACCCTAAAATTCCCCCCTGGGGGGGGGGAATTCCCCACCGGTTGAGAACCACTGTTCTAATGCATTGGTCATTTCTATTGTGATGTTATCTGTTCCCGGTGTCTTGCCAGTTTTTATATGGTTAAGAGCATTCTGAAATTCCATCTTTACAATTGATGGTCCGTCATTATTATTCAGATGACGGCTGATGATGTTAGTGAAGATGATGATGTTAGTTGTGGTGTGTTGATGTAAATATAAACAATGCATAGGAGATTTCCAGGGAGGAATGGATTACCAATCCCGTCTTAATCAGCCGCCATAAGAAAACCTGGAAAACGGCTCACGAACATCCAAGAGTGGAACAAAGACGGATTAGTGTAATATCCCAACTCTACAGACAGAGATAGATATTGGTTTTCCTATAGAAGTCGTCGGAGCTTTGGGGAATTTACCGAGGAACAAGAGGAGTATGCTCAACTGTTAAAATAAGATTTGCCCTCGTGAGTACTCCCAGCTACCTGTAGCTCCCGATACAAATTATAACCAATGTCTGTTGTGCCAACTGTAATAAACAAAATGCTGAACAAAATCCAACAAGGAATAGACTCGAACTCGAGTTCTAACTCAGACAATATATTGGGACACATGATGGGGTTGATTATCTTCTTCTTTAAAAAAAACAACTGACATTTCATTTAAATATTGAGCACAACCCACTACTTGCAAAGCACTATGGAAGCACTAGACTCGAGTTTCGGTCTCGTTTGAGCTCGTCAGTAGTGCATATCCTTGACTGGACCTAGACTTGAAAAAAAAAAAAAAACAACAACATTTCGATTGTCAAACATAATGAAATTCAATCCAATATAAAATTGTGATAAATCAAGTTCATCTAGTTCACAAGTATAAAGTTAAAAGGGTATATAGTCCTTTCACTAAAATCACATGAAGGTATAAGAGTTCAAGAAAAATAATAGTCCATAGCTGTGCTGCGGTATGGAAGCTCTATAACAGATTTTCCTAGGTAAATTCTTCATCTCCAAATGATGGGACTGGATAAGGTAAGACTTCTCTGGATGTAGAAAATCTTTTGTTCAATACGGACAAAGTTAATTCCCATAAGGCAATATAATGAATATGGTTCTTTTAAAGTACCGTATGGTCTTACTTAACTTGAGATGACAAGGCTGGACGTTGTTGAGGCCGGGCTGTCCTTCCAGAAAATAGGAATATACTCTATAGGTCAATCAAAAGGTAAACTCCTCGGTTCATCAGAGATGAAATAGGCCTTCCCGTGATATATGCTCTTGGTTCATAGCAACTCACTCGCATCGGCAAATCAAGTATGACCAAGTTCATGATGGTAAAGCCAAAAACACACCACCCATTTCTCTGGTGATATAAACATAAAAGCCAACCGCTATACAGTTGGGGAAAAAACAAACAAATGTCTTGATAAAAAAAAAAAGAGAAGATAGGGAAAGAAAAGGGAAGAGAAAAGAAGTCATGGTGAGATACAGACGTCATAATGAAATAAAGACATTATGATAAGACAAAGACGTCAAATATGAGACGAAACGTCATAATGAGATAAAAAACATGAGGAGATAAAGACATCTTAATGAGATAATAACATAATGCTGAGAAAAAAACGTCATGTTGAGATACAAGGCATTGATAAGATACGGATGTCATGATAAAATAAGTACGTCATGATAAGACAAAACGTCATGATAAGATAATGATATCATGTTAGGATAAAGACGTCATGATAAGATAAAATATCATGAGGAGATAATGACATCATGTTGAGATAAAGACGTCATCTCAGGTCAGGTTTGCAACCCCTAAAAAGTACCAATGAATCAACATTCACGTGTGAGGCATTCACAAACAAACAAACACATAGTTCAGTCCATGAAATAATGATCATAAGAACTAGTGAGATCCATCACCGGATAGACATTCATACATCTCATACCATCAACAAAGATTCGAACAAATGAACGTAATGTCCCTCCCAGCCTGTCTCCACGGAGAAGGAGTTACGGATGTTTCCCAAGGGTTATAGTTGCACTAAAATTAACAGCGAACTACCTTATGTCACTCATTCATGGAGGTACAAGATAATCGTTCAGAAAGCATTTTGGCAGATCACTGAACGCAAAATCCCGTCATGTCACTAACAGCCATTATACAATGCTTGCATTGAGTGCAACGTCCTGTAAAAAGTATGCGCCATGTGTCTATCTTTCCCATAGGGTCAATAATCCCATAAAAGAACATGGCATTCATTCTCCCATTCTCATAATATATTTAAAGAAAAAACGTGAAACTGAAGAATCATATTGAATAAGTGCACAATACTTCAAGATACAGATTGTCAAGAACATCTCCACCGCTTAAGGAAGAATGCTCAATATTGTACATTTATCAAGAACAGTTTTCACAGCACAAAGAAGAATGCGCATGATATGCATTTATCAAGAACAGTTTTCACAGCTCATGATGAGCATTTATAGTGAACAGTTTCTACAACGCATAGAAATATCATTCGTAGGAGATGGAACTTAAGCATGCTAAACATCATCAGTGGGGCAACTGCTGAAGTCTTTTCAGAAAAGCGACAAATCAGGTTACCTTCTCATTGAAACATTATTTTCACAGCGGCACAATTTTACATATTGTTAACATGTTACCTTCAGTACAATATCTTCAATTATCGTCATAATATGTGTGTAGAATGATGATTTTACCTTGTCCCAAGAGAACACAAATGAAACTTAAAAATCAAAAAAAAAAAAAAAATGGAGAATCACAAAACCAGTGTGCCCCTCAGTAGTCTACATGGCCAAGTGAGCGGTGTCTATTCTGCCGGGTGTCAGCTCCAACTTTCCACCGCCAAGTTCAGTCAGATTAGCCAATCAGATAACTGCATTTGCAACGCCACTCCGTGCTCACCTGTTGACACGTTCTGGAATATTCTATCCAAAAATTGCTCTGACGAAATCAGTCCGTAGGGAAGCAGATTTGTATCGAAAAGTTAGGTAAATTTACACATTCCGAGAAATACTGTGTTGATAATGATAGATATATCACAATAGTGAAGCTGATGATGTTAGTGAAGATGATGGTGTTGGTGAAGATGATGATGACAATGATGATGTTAGTGAAGATGATGATGACAATGATGATGTTAGTGAAGGTAATGATGACAATGACGATGTTAGTGAAGATGTTCATGTTAGTGAAGATAATGATGTTAGTGAAGATGATGATGACAATATTGATGTTAGTGACGATGATGATGTTGGTGAAGATGATGATGACAATGATGATGTTAGTGAAGATGATGATTTTTGTGAAGATGGTGATGACAATGGTGAAATTAGTGAAGATGATAATGATGATGTCCGTGAAGGTGGACAATGATGATTTAGTGAAGACAACGATGATATTGGTGAAGACGATGCTAATAATGATGATGACGATAGTCCCATCAAACACAGGGGTCTTGACACAAATCATTTTGTTTTTCTCCTCAAGTACTTCATTTCTTGTGTACGAATGACGAACTGAGCTCACATAAAATACAATGAAATTGATATAACCATTCAACTGGACCAAAGGCAAAGAAAGAAATTTATTGGATGTTTGCCCATTCAAACATACCCTCAAGGTAACACGACGGCTGTTGAACACACACATGACCTGA
This sequence comes from Cepaea hortensis, assembly GCA_963921405.1. Classification (NCBI taxonomy): domain Eukaryota; kingdom Metazoa; phylum Mollusca; class Gastropoda; order Stylommatophora; family Helicidae; genus Cepaea; species Cepaea hortensis. Next base: position 280,748,068 of record OY992876.1, read on the forward strand.
CTCTTAAGTTGTGTTTTTTTCCCTATTTCATTAGCTGGCGTCCATTCATCAAACTTAACATTAAACGCCGCGCTCCTCAGATCTGGGGCGACAAGCGGTCACGTGGAAAGTTTGGGCCCAGCTAGGAGCTGTGATAACACTTAATGGACACTTGTGATTGAGACCCCGCGGCGAGTGTCTCCAAGAGCTACTTTCAACTTCTAGTGTGATTTTTATCATAGTATTGGGAACGGGATCGCGGGGGGAGGAGAGAGGGAGGAGAGAGGGAGAGAGAGAGGGAGAGAGAGAGAAGAGAGAGAGAGAGAGAGAGAGAGAGAGAGAGAGAGAGAGAGAGAGAGAGAAGCAAAAAGTTCTATTGAAAGGATAAAGTGAACAACGAACGAACGAACGAACGAAAATCTTTATTTTCAAATTGTTAAGAATTGGGCACGCAGGCCCCTGTGACGGTCTACCCTTCTTGTCTATTTCCTCTCATACATTCTTTCATTCAACATCACTTATGAAGCAAAATTTTGACAACAAAAGATCTTCTTCTTCTTCTTTGCGTTCATCCGGAGTGTTTTTTCAGATGTGATTGCGGTGTGTCTAGTTAGGCACCCTTGGGTCGAAACCCTCAGACCAACACATCCGACTTTTAGCATGCTGTTTTGACCAGGTTAGCATTCCTGGGAGACTCTCACTTTTGTGGTACCGTCCACATCCCAGCTGGTCAAGTTGGAACAGTCGAAGACTTCGGTCATCCCTCAAGGGAAGGCGGGGACAGTCCATAGCATTTTCCGCCATCCAAGGTGGCTTCCATAGTTGCAGGGCCGACACATAGCGCCCTGGTGCTGGGCTCACCGAGGGAATCGTCACGTCCTGCTCATGGCTGCTTTAAATCCTCACTTCCATATATTGGGCATTTCGTTCACCACGGGCCGTTCCCGCACAAACCAAACCGGTGTGCAGACGGTATCCACTCAGCGAGTTTTCGGTTCGGCCATGTGCTTGTCTTTGTGCCTATCAGAGCTGTTCCAGGCACGACGGACATTCGGAAACACTAGTCGAGCTGTTCCGAACAAGAGCGGCATTCGTAAACTAGGTAGTCAGAGCTGTTCCTAGCACGAAAGAAATTTCACTCGGACGTTTTCTGCGTTGTGCCTGATTTATTTGCACCCGTAGGCCAGCACATCCGACTTCAGCAGGCATTTTTACGGGTTAGCCTTCCCGGGGTATCGAGAGACGTTAGACTGTTTGTGCTGTGGTATCACCCGCATCTCAGCTGGTCAAAGTAGAACGGTCAACGACAACACGGTAAACCCTCAAGGGAAGGCAGGGCAGACCATGAGCATTCCACTGCTATCCAAGGAGGCTTCCATAATTGCAGAGCCGGCACATATGGCTCTGAGACTGGGCTCACCCGAGGAGTTGCCACGTCCTGCTCATGGCTGCTTTAATTCCTCACTTCATTGTGTTGAGCATTTCGCTTGCCACTGGTCGCTGAAGCACACACCAGGAACGGTCAGTCTGCGGGCGATATCCACTAGGTAAGCTTTCACTTTGGACTTCGGTCCACGCAATGGATTCACTAGCCGTGCGTTCCATTTCGTGTTATTGCGACGTTTTTCCACCTTTGTCTAGACTCTCTACGAGGTAGATACAGACAGTTGTCGTAACCATTTTAACTGGGGCTCTTCTTCTACCTTTTTGTACTCGCTCACGAGGTAGGCTACATGTGCTGCCGGCTTAGCACCTTACCTCCGTGCAGAAGTGAGCGAGAAACGGCCAGGCCTTCTCATCCAGGGATCCCTCTCATCCAGGGATCCCTCATATCCCGGACGCTGAGAGCCTTCGGACAGGTATGTGGACTGGGCATGTAGCGTGCTCAGAATCTCACCTCCATTTTTCGGTAGGTGGGTATTGACCAGGCACTCACATCCAAGGGTTTATGGCTTAGAGGCGTTCAGCCATAACCCTCGGCAGAGAGCCTTATAGTACGTGTTCGGACCAAGAACTTCTGCCTTCGTGCGCCTGATTTAAACTTTTGAATGCTATCCTCAGTATACCTGCAGAGCAGCAGGTTGTGTCTCGCTTAGTCTGGCCCCTATCCCATAAGCTGTCCGATATGTAGTTTTCATCCTTCGACATAGCACATGGGGTCAGTGAGACACGCAAGCTCCCCCACCACGGCAAGGTGGAGACACATCGGGGGAGCAACAAAAGACCAATAAGCATTAAAACACAAGAAAAATAATCAATAACAAATGACTCACTGAGGCAATATTTAACATGGGCATTATAAATACCTAAGGAAGGTGTAACGTGCCATACATATGGCAATGTTATTTTGGCTAGTTGTCGTGTGAGATAATTTACCATTATTATTGTCTTTTTTTTTTAAATGGAGGAATGTAGTCTGTACTGAGGTAGTGTTCAAACAGGTTGCGAATGTATGTATAATGATTGGTGGTGTCTTTGATTTCTTGTGGAAGATTGTTCTACAATTGAGTGGCAGAGTATGCTAAGCTTGTTTTATATAAGTATATCCTAGGTTTAGGGACATGAAGTATATTTAGTCGTTCGCTATGTTTTGCGTTATATTTAAACAATGGCCAAAGGTAGCTTGGAGCATTTTGAAATATGATTTTGTGAATTAGTTTAGCCTTATTAAAAAGTAGAGTGAGGGGAAAAAAGGTATATTCTTGCGAAATAGTGATTTTTAAGAGAGAGGGAGAGAGAGAGAGAGAGAGAGAGAGATAGAGAGAGAGGAGAGAGAGAGAGAGAGAGAGAGAGAGAGAGAGAGAGAGAGAGAGAGAGAGAGGAGATAGAGAGAAAGTGATGAAAGCAATAAGTTGTGTTGAAAGGATAAAGTGAGAAACTAAAAGATATATGCTCGCGAAATAGTGATTTTCAAGAGAGAGAGAGAGAGAGAGAGAGAGAGAGAGAGAGAGAGAGAGAGAGAGAGAGAGAGAGAGAAAGAGAGAGAGAGAGAGAGACATAAAGAGAGAGAATGACAGACAGACAGAGAGACAAAGAGATGAATGAATGGATCAATGGATGTGCGGACGGACAGGCAGGCAGTCTAGACAGACAGACAGACAGACAGACAGACAGACAGACAGACAGACAGACCGGACGACCGACCTACCGACCTACCGAATCACCGACACACCGACCCACCGAACCACCGACCCACTGACCGATCGACCGACCTCTACCTATCGATCTGCCGGTCAGTCGGTCGGTCGGTCGGTTTGGGTGGGTGGATCGGTCGGTCAGTCGGTCGGTCGGTCGGTCGTGTGGGTGGGTGGGTGGGTCGGTGGGTCGGTCGGTCTGTCTGTCTGTCTGTCTGTCTGTCTGTCTGTGTAACTGTCTGTCTGTCTTACTGTCATCGTCGTAAGTGTTTGGCTCTCTTGAATATGAATAATTATAAATATCTACACCATTTACCTTACGTCTGTCTGTCTTTATTTGTCTGTCTTACTGTCTGTCTGTCTTACTGTATGTGTTATTGTCTGTCTGTCTTACTGTCTGTCTTACTGGCTGTCTTTCTGTCTATCTGACTTACTTAATGTCTTATTGTCTCTCTAAGATAACACATATCCTTTCTACACTGGCACTTAGAAATAAAAAAAAGTTAAAAACGATTTACATGTGATAGAAAACAGGTAACTATAAATGCTTTCTTCTTCGGTTGTATTTCTTTCGTGTGAGTACGTCACACCTTGAAATGCAACTCAGAGGTAAGCGTGTCCGACGTCGGCGTGCATTTGTGTCAGGTTTGCTTCCTCCAGACCAGTGGTTCTCAACCTTTTTTGGCCCATGCACCCCTTCACCATATGTTCAGAATGTCACCCCCCCCCCTTTTTTCGTATTTCCTCCCTATAAACCCCCCTCCCCCGTCTCTAAACAGTATAAGTAAAAATAGAAGCTAAATTTAATAAAACATATTAGGACAAGTCTAGACGTCTACATAAATCGTGAGTTGCGGGTCTACTCACGTTATAAAAATGAATTTCAGAAGGGTGAGAAGTACAGAACCGTATAGTATGGAGTGACAAGCAATATAAAGTAATCAGGTCTTGTATTAACGCGATCTTGAAATAATCTTAATTCCCCACCGATTGAGAACCACTGCTCTAGATCAGAAGTCACCAAACTTTTTTCACAGTGGACCAGATAACTGATAAAATGACGAGCGCGGGCCGCATAATCATTCTGAAGAATACTTGCAAGCCAGAACGAAAGCTCTGGGGAAAAAAAGACGAGAAAATAAGTTTAGCATTCCATGTTAATCATAGGTGAGTGACGCGCAATGCACAAAAAACAAAGACAACCAACATATTTCTGTACTAAAAAAACAGTTATCAAAGAAGGCGACGTTAGCAAAAAGATAGTTACATCAGACATCAGTCCTCTAAAAGTACTGGAGAGTTTTGGTCAGAGACCATAACTTTATGAAGGGAAAATCCCAACTGCACCTCCCCGCGGTAGAGGATGGAAACACACTACGGTGTGGCTAACACAGCTCTGGGGACCGAGTATCCACCGGAATAAGTGGACAACTCTGCAGCTGAGCAGAGCAGGGCACTCACTTGTCCTTACAGTAGGAAATGGCTGTCAAAGGCAGAAGTAAAAAGACCACCATGTGGATGTGGAAGGCAAGGGGAAACCACCACATTATCTTCCCAAGACTTCATGGCAAAACATATATCAAAGTTAGTGAAGGACGTTAATGGCTGTCTTAGGGCATCCTCGTCCGGTAGGGACAGTCATGAGCCACAGGTGACACCAGACCGTCATCCAGCTATTGATGGCAAAATCTTAACTAACATAAATAAATTTAGAGTAGGATCATGGAATGTAAGGACATTAAATGAGCTAGGAAAGTTGACCAATGTTCTAAGAGAGATGGATAGCATGAAAATGAATATACTAGGCGTTAGTGAGATGAGATGGAAGGGATCGGGCAAAATTATAGCTGACAATCACACAATAATTTATTCTGGAGGGGATACACATGAAAAAGGTGTAGGAATAATATTAGACGAAAAAACAGCCAAGTCAATTAATGGATACTGGTGTATTTCAGATAGAGTTATTAAGGTAAAAATCAAAGGCAAACCAATAGACATAAATATTATACAAGTATATGCACCAACAGCAAGCAGTAGTGATGAAGAAATACAACACTTTTACGACGAAATAGAAATGGCGATGGCTCAAATTGGATCACAAGAAATAAAAATAATACTTGGTGATTTTAATGCAAAAGTAGGAAAGGGAAAAATGGAGGATGTAGTGGGGAATTATGGTTTAGGTACAAGAAATGAAAGAGGGGAAAAGCTAATAGAATGGGCAAATATCAATGATATGATAATTGGAAACACATGGTTTAAACACCATAAAAGACGACTGTACACATGGATAAGCCCTGATAAGAAAATACGCAACCAAATTGACTACATACTAATTAATAAAAGATTTAGAAATGCTTTAATTAATGTAAAGACAATGCCTGGTGCTGACTGTAATAGTGATCATGTACCACTATGTGGACAAATAAAAGTAAGATTAAAGAGAGGGAAAAAAATGGTTAAGAACATGAGACTTAATAAAGAGGTTCTGAAAATAGATAAAGAAATGCAAGAACAATACAGAGTGACTGTGAAAAATAGGTACAATGCAATAACTAAAATACAGAGTATAGATGAACAATGGGAAATGTTAAGGGACTCCATCCATCAAACTAGCAAAGAAGTATTACCGGAGAGAGGGAAAATAGCTAAGAAAAAATGGATGAATGATGATATCTTAAAACTGATGGACAAAAGAAAACAGAGTAAAAATGACAAACAAGAATACGCTAAGATAAATAAAGAAATAAAAGATAAATGTGGGAAGGCTAAAGAAAGTTGGTTAAACGAGCAATGCAAAAAAATTGAATTAAATTCCATTAAAGATACAAAAAATATGCACAGACAAATCAGTGAGCTTACAGGAAGAAAAATAAGAATAAATACAGGGTGTTTGAAATCAAAAACAGGAAAGATAATATTAGAGGAAGATGCTATAATGAAGAGGTGGAATGAGTATATAAGAGAATTATATGAAGGAGAAAGGGGAGAATTAACAGAAGATAGTAACTTAGAAGGTCCACCTATTCGGAAAGAAGAAGTCCCTGACGCTATGAAACGTATGAAGAAAGGAAAAACAGCTGGGCCAGATGAAATCACAATAGAAGAATTAGAAGTATTGGGAGAATTTGGAGTAGATATATTAACCAAAATGTTGAATGATATTTACAGCAGTGGATATTTACCCAGTGATATGCTGAAATCTGTATTTATAGCTATACCAAAAAGACCAGGAGCAATTGATTGTGAAGATTTTCGTACAATTAACCTTATAAACCATATCACTAAGCTTCTACTCAGAATCATAATGAGAAGAACCAAAAATAAAATAAAAATGGAAATTAGTGAAGAACAGTATGGATTTGTGGAAGGAAAGGGCACAAACAATGCAATTTATACATTACGGACACTAATAGAAAGATCAATAGAGAAACAGAGAGACATATATTTGTGCTTCATAGATTATACTAAGGCATTTGATAAAGTAAAACATGATGAACTGATTAAAATTTTGGAAGATATCAACACTGATGGAAAAGATTTAAGAATAATAAAGAATGTTTACTGGAACCAAGTAGCAGCAATTAAAATGGGAAATAAAGAGGGTAGTTACGAACAGATAAAGCTAGGAGTACGACAAGGGTGTGTCTTGTCACCAGATCTTTTCTCCCTGTATAGCGAAGTAATAATGAGAGAGATCAAAGAGATGCCAGGAATACTAGTTGGAGGTTATAATATAAATAATATACGCTATGCAGATGACACAGTATTGGTGGCGGATAATTCAACAGACCTACAACAATTATTAGACGTTGTAGTAACAGAGAGTGCAAGGAAAGGACTCTCCTTGAATATCAAGAAAACAGTAACAATGGTAATATCAAAGAAAATGGTGACACCAAAATGTGACATAGAAATAGAAGGGAAAATCCTTAACCAAGTTGATAATTTTAGATACCTAGGGGCACTTATAACATCAGATGGAAGATGTACAACAGAGGTTAGGAGCAGAATAGGCCAGGCAAAAGCCGCATTTCAGAAAATGAAGAGTATCTTATGCAATAAGTCACTATCACTGACTGTAAGAAAGAGAGTGCTGAAATGCTATGTAGAACCAGTTTTGCTGTATGGCAGTGAATCTTGGAATGTAAATGAACACATTAAGAAGAAATTAGAAGCAACAGAGATGTGGTTCCTGAGACGAATGTTGCGAATTCCTTGGACTGCCAGAGTAACTAACGACGACTGCCTGAAACAGGCTAATGAAACTAGAACATTATGTACAACAATAAGACAGAGACAAACATCTTTCTTCGGTCATGTGATGAGAAGAGAGGCATTGGAGAACATCGTAACAACTGGAAAGATCGAGGGGAAGAGAGGCAGAGGTAGACCAAGAGAAGTGATGCTGGATGGATTGAGACGGTGGCACGGAGGAATATCAGCAGCAGAGTTGATCCAGAAAACCAAAGACCGAGATCTGTGGAGAGCCATGAACGCCTACGCCAGCCGGCACGGCACTTGATGATGATGACATCAGACCTAGTGTGCACATATCCGAGTCTCACAAACTAAACAGCAAAAAAGGTTAGTGAGATGTTTTATAATGACGTTTGGCTTTCAAGATCAAATGTTCATCAGTCAATCTCGTTCGATGTGTTGACGTCACATACAACATTTTTCAAAATGTTTGCTCACACACATAAGTTGTTCCAAACACTTGCCAGAGGCAAATTTTTTCAGTTTCGAAAACTCAACATCAGGTAAGCAGCGGTAAAATTCAACAAGTTTTCCATCTCTGTGCTTCTCTTTCAACAAGTCATTTGCTTGCACATCAATGAGCTCCAACTGTAGTTCAACTGGCACATCATTGGTTACAATCAACCGGATTCTATAACGAACAGAAGAATATCACTCTCAATTCTGTCAAGATCTGAAAATCTCTCCTAAATAAATTTTTCGTCAAGTCAGAAATATTTTTTCCCCCGGAAAATCGAGGTTGATCATCTACATCGGCGATTGTAGTGCAAAACTCTTTGAAACAATGAAAATGAGAAATCCTTTGATGATTCTGTAGAGATCACAGAGATTCTGTAGTGATCACTGTGGAGATCACAGGGGGGGGGGGGGTACGGGGTGTCAGGCATTGGTAGCACCTTTGGTAAGGATGACTCTCATGTCCTTTTCAGGACCCATCCCCCCACTGGTCCAAGCCTGACACCCAGCTCGCGCCTGTGGCTCCTAGTAGCTGTCAGCATGCGACAGCGGCCACCCCCCGGCAACAGCTGTGAGAGGCTGGCTAAACCAGGCGTGGGTAGCCGATTTGGTGTCAAACGAAGCGGTAAACAAGGGTATGCCTACCCAGCATGTGAAGACAGGATTCGGCAGACTGCGCGGAAGAAATCATTCCTGATTCAACGGGCAAGACGGCGTTTACCTGCAAAGCGTTGTGGAACATAATGAGCACGGCAAGGCACGTAGAGCACCCTGGTCATCCACTGCACCTGTATTCGTCTCCATTCGTCTCGACTTGTCTTGCCACTGGACTCAGATGGACTCAGGCGAGAGAGTGAGGTCGACGAATTGCGCAACTCTTCCTCACTTTAATCCAAGTCATCGCGCAAGTCATTCTTCATCCAACATCATATATCACCTTCAAGCCCTGTGGCGATGGGCGAGCGGCGAAGCGGCAGGCGTGGATACGCTGGCAGCCGTAGTCGCAGATCTGCACACAGGCGGCTCAGGCCATATGGTCGTCTTCTACTGACCGGAGCAGCAGTGGGATTCGGCAGCCCCCTGAGCGACTGAGCAGCCCTCTATAGGAATACACTGCTCACCTCCATAGCATGAGGAAGGGGCTAGAAAAGGTGCCCTAAACATTGTCTGCTCCATCACTACCTAACCAGCTAGCTGCGGTTGGTGGTTACCTTAACTGCGGTCGACATACAAACAAAGATAAAACAAGTAAAGTTAAAAGAGGAAACCATATTCCCTTAACAATTGGAACTTGGAATGTACGCATCCTACTTGACAGAGACGGCGCGTCGGGTCCAGAGAGACGAACAGCATTGATTGGGAGAGAGCTGGGCAGGTACAACATCGACATTGCAGCCTTGAGCGAGACACGACTTGCAGAAGAAGCCGAATCTGTGAAATAGGTGCCGGCTACACATTTTTTCTGGAGTGGAAGGAAAAGCGAGGAAAGACGCCAATCTGGTGTGGGATTTGCCATTAAGTCGGCCCTGGTCGGCAAATTAGCTGGATTTCCAAAGGCTATAAATGACAGGCTCATGACCATTAAGTTGCCCCTGCTGAATGGAAGGAAGCATGCAACCATTGTGAGTATCTAAGCACCAACTATGACCAGCGAAGATGATGTCAAGAACAAGTTCTATGAGGACCTGCACAATGTATTAACATCTGTTCCCAAAGGAGACAAACTTATACTCCTTAGGGATTTCAATGCCAGAGTAGGCACGGACACCACCTCTTGGAGTGACATTATTGGAAAGCACGGAGTCGGAAATTGTAACAGCAATGGACTCCTCCTCCTTCATACATGTTCCGAACACGATCTCCTGATTACCAACACAATTTTCCGTCTCCCCATGGGAAATAGGACATCGTGGATGCACCCTCGCTCGAAACACTGGCACTTCATTGACTATGTCATCGTCAGGAGAAGTGACAGACAAGACGTTCGGGTAACAAAATCCATGTGTGGTGCCGAATGTTGGACAGACCATCGTCTCATTGTCTCGAAAATAAACATTCACATCAGGCCGCCACGGCGTCCTCAAGGGGTAAAAATGCAAAAAAAAAAAAAAAAAAACTAAATGTCGTTTTAAAACTAGCAGTCGTTTGAAAATATGCTGGAAGACCGCCTCAAGCCAAATGCTGTTGCTAAACAGGATACAGAAACAGAGTGGAGAGCCCTAAAGGACATACTTTACAACACTGCTATGGAAATCCTGGGTCCAGCCCCCCCGAAAGCATAAAGATTGGTTTGATGAAAATTCCTAAGACATCAACCAATTGCTGGCCGAGAAACATCTTCTCCTCAAGGCACACTTGAATGACCCGAAGTCAACATTTAAAAAAAAAGATGCCTTCAAGAACATTCAGAGAGTAGTGCAGCAGAAACTTCGGCACATGCGGGACTCCTGGCTGAGCAGCGAAGCTGATGAAATTCAGGGCTTTGCTGACAGACATGATATGAAAAACTTCTACGACTCACTGAAAGCGGTCTATGGTCCTACATCACCAGGCATAGCTCCCCTCCTCAGTGCAGATGGGGGAACATTGGTCACCGATAAGAAAGAAATCCTTCAACGCTGGGCAGAGCATTTCAGCAACATCTTAAATGCAACTTCCTTCTTCGATGATGAAACCATCAACTGCCTTCCTCAAGTTCCCACCAATGAGACACCTGATGACCTGGCAACCATAGTGGAAGTAAACAAAGCCATCCAGCAACTCTCCAGCGGCAAGGCAACTGGTCCTGCCTCCATCCCAGCAGAGATATACAAGGCAGGTGGGCCGGTCCTAACAGAGCAGCTTCACCAAGTCTTTACAAACATATGGGTGAATGAGACCATGCCACAAGATTTCAAGGACGCGTCAATAGTCCACCTTTACAAACGTAAAGGAATCCGCCAATCCTGTGACAACCACCGAGGCATCTCCTTGCTTTCAATTGCAGGGAAGATACTCGCCAGAATTGTTCTCAATCGCTTCACGGCCCATCTCGATCAAAGTCTTCCTGAGAGTCAATGTGGCTTCAGAAAAGAACGTGGAACTGTTGACATAATTTTCGCTGCAAGGCAGCTGCAAGAGAAATGTCAGGAACAGAACTGCGAAATGTTCTCCACTTTCATTGACCTTACACAGGCTTTTGATACAGTCAGCAGAGAAGGACTGTGGAAGATCATGGCAAAATATGGCTGTCCACGAAAGTTTGTCCAAATAGTGCGGCTATTTCATGATGGTATGCAGGCAAGAGTACAGGAAAATGCTGAACTGTCTTAAACCTTTCTTGTCACCAATGGAGTGAAGCAAGGATGTGTCCTGGCACCAACACTGTTCAGCCTCATGTTTTCAGCCATGTTGATGAATGCCTTCGAGAACGACGACATTGGAATAGACATCAACTACCGAATGGATGGAAAGTTATTCAATCTCAGAAGGCTGAAAGCTAAAACCAAAATTAACAGCGACACCGTCAGAGAGCTCCTGTTTGCTGATGATTGCGCTCTATACGCCAACTCAGAGGCGGACATGCAACATAATGTTACAGCTTTCTCACATGCCTGTGCCAACTTTGGGCTCAGTATCAACTTGGAGAAGACTGTAATTATGTACCAGCCAGCTCCAGGGAATAATCACACTGTGCCGAATATCAAAGTGAATGGTCATAGACTAAGTGTTGTGGACAAATTCACCTATCTTGGCAGCACTGTGTCACAAGCTGCAACAATTGATGACGAAGTGAATGCAATAATCTCTAAGGCCAGTGTGGCCTTTGGCAGACTGTACAAGAATGTATGGGACAGAATTGGAATAAGCCTGCAAACAAAGCTAAAAGTCTACAAAGCAGTTGTATTATCCACACTGCTATATGCTTGTGAAATCTGGACTGTTTATCAGCGACACGCCAGGAAATTAACCCACTTCCACACAGTCTGCCTAAGGAAGCTACTGAAGATTAAATGGCAAGACAAGATCCCAGACACTGAAGTCCTAGAAAGAGCGTCCATGCCCAGTATCCACACTCTACTGATGAAGAATCAGATTCGCTGGGCTGGTCACTTGACTCGCATGCCAGATCACAGGCTCCCTAAACGAATTTTTTACAGCGAACTGCGTTGTGGTAAACGCTCCCAAGGTGGCCAGAGGAAACGCTTTAAAGACACTCTGAAAATCTCTCTGAATGCTTTTGGAATTCATCATGACACCTGGGAGACTGCAGCCAGAGACCGAAATTCGTGGCGTGCATCATTACATAAGGGTGCAGTCACGTGTGAGGCAACCAGGACTGCAAGAGCTGTAAAGAAAAGGCAGGAAAGAAAAACCACTGCAGGAAATCCTCCTCCATAAACGTCAAGCATTCTTTGTCCACATTGTCAAACAACATTTCGAGCCAAAATAGGCCTTATCAGCCATCTTAGAACCCACGGCTCCATACTTTTAACCCCATACTTTTAATTCATTTTAAATGAATGGTCATCATCATTCTTGATGGACAAACAACAGAGATCACAGGTGATGTTATCCTTTCCCTGAAGTTTCAAGTTCAGTTAATTCAGGTGAGATGTGATGTCGAACAAAAGTGACAACTTTGACATCCACGTAGAATCTGACAGCTGTGGATCAGCTCTATCTTTTTCAGTGACGAAAACATCTATTTCGTTTCGGAGCTTGTAATAACGAAACATGACTTTACCGCAATTGAGCCACCTCACTGATGTTTGATAAGGCAACTCACAGAATTTAGAATCAATTTCTTCACACACACACACACAAAAAGCCTGGAACTGACGGTGATTGAGTGCATGTTCTCGAATGAAGGTCACAGCAGAAACGACTGGTTTCAGTACACAAGAAATATCCAAGTCTGTCTTTTTTTAAAATTATTATTATTATTACTATTATTATTGATGTATGTTGCAGGAATTTGCAAATCTTCCAACTGAGTCCTTATCTGCCCCATCAGACCCTTCCTCACTTCAGCCATATCCCTCCCCCCTCCCGTCAACTGTAACACCTCGAAGCTGATTCCACTGAAGGTTATAGTCTTGCAAAATATCTTTTGCAACTCCACGAACATGTCTTTTCCAGTTGCTGTTCCATGCATGCTGCGAAAGGATGCCAACTCTTCCGTTATCTGAAACTCCAAACTGACACCACGAATGAACGCGAGAAGTTGTGACGTACTCGAGAGATCAGTAGACTCATCCGACGCCAGCAGAGAATACCACAAGTTCGTAGTTTTCTCGCGTATCTGTAGCACTATGTTCTATTCAAGTTCTTATGTTCTCCGCACAACTGAACTTGCCGAAAGTCTGATAGTTCCAAACAAATCGGCTTTCCCAGGACACAAGCCATTTCCTGCTTCCATCATACACTCTTTGATGAAGTTGTCATCAGTAAACAGTTTTCCTCGTTCTGCCATCCTATGCACTATTTTGTAACTTGTACGATTGACAGATTCATTTTCAGTAAACTTTCTCGTGAAGAGATTTCTTTGTGTTTCTAAACCATGTTTCATGGACTCATATTTCTCAGAGCGTAACTTTCCAGAAAACTGTGAATATGTTGATAGATGTTTTGTTTCATAGTGATGCCGAAGATTATATTCTTTCAAACGGCAACATTTTCGATGCATATTACGCGACTGGTTTTCTGGTTCTTTGTTTCCGCAAAGAAGTACTTTACTCCCCACTCCTTCATTGAAAAAGAGACACTTGGCGGCCACTTTTCTTTAATTAGTAGCCACAATGAAGGCTGAAGTAAACGGATCAATAAATGAAAAAGACATTGAATTAGAAACATAATTAAAATCATATTGAAACACAAGAAAAGCAGAGGACCAAGGGTCACTGATGAAGCTACGGCTCGCCAAAGGTACATATAAAGTTTATAGCTAACTTTAGTAATAGAATTTATCACATAATAAGGTTTGCAAAATATATAAATAGGGCCGGCCTAAATAAAAAGCCTAGAGCAGTGTTTTTTAACCGAGGTTTCGCGAGTGGCAACCAGGGGTTCCAACGAAACAGACCGAAATCATCTAAGCGCAAAATTTCTACCCATCTGGTTTATTACATAAAGTAGCACAGACAATTCGATCATCGCACAGAGTTTCTTGAGCAACGTAAACATTTGCGTAAGGATCTGCCCCAGAGAAAGGTTGAAAGACACTGATCTAGAGACCAGCTTGATTAACACCTTGACCAGGGAATTTTTCTGAGCTGGAGATAATATTTTCGTAATAACACGATGCTTCTATATCATTTTTCTGCTATGTTTGCTACTTTATTGCCTATATTCACACCTGTAGCTCACTTACCTATAACTGTTAAACAAAGAAATCCTTGTTACATACCAATAAAATGGATGAAAGGCAAAAAGAAGTTAATATTTCTGGAACGTTGGACCTGTGTGGACAGCCGGGCGCATCTACGGGCGGGAAAGATACGTGCTTGTGTGTGTTGCCATGGGAAATATGGTAACGCCAGAGCGCAGGCGGTGAACTACCACGAGCCGGGGAAGGAATTGGGATGGCGCGAAATAAGCAAACATTACTATAAACAAGAAAATCTAGATACAATAATTTAAAATTTAAAATAGTAAATTTAAGGCACATAGCAGCCAGGAGGTCTCCGCACGTGTGAAGATCTCCTAGTATTTTTAACATAATATTTAAATATAAACTGTATCACAATGTCTCGTGTTCCATTCGTTTTATCAAGCAAATTCGAGTACAGTCGGCGGGCCTGATAAACCGAGGTCGGTGGCTGGATCCGGCCTGCGAGCCGTAGTTTGGTGGCCCCTGCTTTATACAGATCCCCTCCACGGTAATGCGCTGCTGTATTTACTCGTGGGTAGGTTAACTTTCCTTACAGTGTTGTCGGGGCAGCGGTTTTAAGGCCTACTTTGCAATTTCCATTTTCGATGCTATTTTTTAATGTCCACAACTTGCACATAGAACCTTCTGTTTTTCGCCCTGATCCCAGATGGTTAGGTATCGGATCTCACTACCAAATAGGTCAAGATGACTTATAATATATTTTTGTTTGCGTTCGCATGCTATGAACTCAAGCGTAGTCCATATACATGCTACTACTTCTTGTACACTGGACCGATTTTTGCATGTGGATCAGCTTTTCCTCCTACCAGTGTCCCTCGCCATCAGGCGAACCCACTCCGACTTCAGAGGTACTTGTGAATTACGTCCCCCAAGTCAAGGACGAGAAGTCAACATTTTTCTTCAACTAACCGGTGTAGGAGTCTAACCAGCTACCTCGGCATCACAAACCGGAAGTTAGCGAGCGCTGTGATCCATTCTGCCATGCTGACTTCCAACCTGGGATACATATTACATGCCATGGGCTCTTGTAAGCATCCTCAGCCCTTTGCTGAGTTCCAGCCCGATACCTTCTGATCGTGAGTCGGACAGCGCCACCTCTCAGCCACGGCTCGCCCTAACTATAAATATGAAAATATTGTCGCCTCGCCAGTGAAGACTTGCATCTGAGCACAAATCCAGAAAAGACAAAGAAGACCCTTGAGTAATAAAAAGAAGAAACAAAAACACCCTGATATGACGTCGGCGAGAAAACAGCACACCGCCTTTCCCCGCCCCTCCGCCATCAAAGCTGTTTAATGAACAAACCAGGCCAGGGTTAAATGAGATTTCATAAAAAGATGTCTGCCCTGGCCAGGGGCCACATCCAAAGAGCTCAAGTGAAAAGACATTGTTCATTTCGAGTGAAGAGCTTTCAATGGGTCCTCGACAGGAAAGCTCGTTCTGTGTAAAGCTCCTAGGATCATCTCGCTTGATGTCGTCTGTTAGCCTCTCTTTGTGACCTGTGCACCTCGTCTGCATAACGGTCCGTTGTAGCGTGCACAGGGCAGTTTTATCATTAGATTACTGCCGTTCTCGTCGCTGGCATTTTCGTTACTGTTATTGGTTATAACGTTATTTTTATTCGGTATAACATTATAGTTATTCGTTATAACATTAATGTTGTTCGTTATAACGTTATTGTTATTCGTTATAACGTTATTGGTATTAGTTGTAACGTTATTGTTATTAGTTATAACGTTATTGTTATTAGTTGTAACGTTATTGTTATTCGTTATAACGTTAACGTTATTGGTTATAATGTCATTGTTATTATTTATAAGATTTTTGTTATTTGGGCTCGCTCGCTCTGAATTCAAGCGTAGTCCATACAATTTACTTCTAGTAGTGTTATATTTATAATATGCATATAATCAGATTGCTACTGGTACTGTTGGTGTTGGAAATCTTCGCTGGCTGCTGAGGATGGGGACGGAGCGCCTATGGGAATGCCCCGAATGCTGTGATGTCGGTTCCTAGATCAATCAATTAATCAATTTAGTAGTGTTGGACTGAATTTTGCGCGTGGATTAGCTTTCACTATTAACAGTGTCCCTCGCCATCAGGCGAATCATCTCCCACTTCAGTGGTACTTGTAATTTAAATCTTAATGTCAAGGACGATAGGTCAACATTTTAACGGTTTAACCCCTTACCTCGGCACCAGCACACCGGATGTTTAAGAACACGCGTTCTTATTCTTTCGGCCGTGCTGACCTACTTTAAAAGATTATTGTTATTATTTATAACGTCATTGTTATTGGTTATTTCGTTGTTGCTATTGGTTATAACTTTTACGTTAACATCTTGTATCATCATAACTAGCTAACTACGCAGGAAGCCAAAGAAGACTAATAAGCCAACACAGAACTGGTGTCATTAGTCGCTACACGCTGCCGGATTTACTGGGAGGGGATCCGAGCACTTACTGACTGAATGGTTCGATGTGCAATGAGGATCATCTGTCGACTAACTAAACTAACATCATAACTAGCTAAACATTACATCTCCTGTGCAGGACTTCACGATGAAGGTCAGGTTGATTTTCTAGACAAGTTAACATTCAATGGCTTTCTGACCCACTAGTTAACCTTGAACTCAAACTGACCGCTGGATGGGATGAACGCGCGCGCGCACACACACACACACACGCAGGCACGCACGCACACACACACACATATACGACGCACACACGCACGTACGTACGCACGCAATCACGCGCACACACACCCATACATATACACTCCACACACAACACCCATCCACCCACCTATGCACCAATCCAAACCCAATATTCCAAACCCAAAAGTCAATAATCGCCATTGGTGGGGATTCGAACGCTGGCCGCTAGGCAGGCAGGCATACGTACTAGTTACTTCGCTGCCGTCGCTCTCTAAAATGGAAAGCATAAGTCACGTAAAACACATAAGTCACGTAAAACACATAAGTCACGTAAAACACGTAAGTCATGTAA
The DNA here is from genome assembly GCA_963921405.1 of Cepaea hortensis. Classification (NCBI taxonomy): domain Eukaryota; kingdom Metazoa; phylum Mollusca; class Gastropoda; order Stylommatophora; family Helicidae; genus Cepaea; species Cepaea hortensis. Next base: position 280,765,282 of record OY992876.1, read on the forward strand.
AACACGTAAGTCACGTAAAACACGCAAGTCACGTAAAACACGCAAGTCACGTACAACACGTAAGTCACGTAAAACACATAAGTCACGTAAAACACGTAAGTCACGTAAAACACATAAGTCACGTGAAACACATCAGTCACGTAAAACACATCAGTCACGTGAAACACATCAGTGACCTAAACCACACAAGTCACGTGAAACACATGCCACGAAGTGTATTGGATATATACGATGCTAGTGCCATATTTGTATAGACCATTCAGCGCTCGATGGGCCATGTGATTAATACAACACCTTCCGCTTTTACTTCAAATGTTATGTCTTGGTACCTACTTTACCCAAGGGCTACCTGACAGGCTAGGTCAGTTGAAAGCATCAGTCTTGATGGCGATTCGAACACACAGCCACAGGATCGGCAGTCCAGCTACTGCGCTACCACGCCACTGCGCTCTCACAGCACTGAGATATGGAACGCCTACTCACCGCAAGCACCTGTCAATCACAGCCAGAACAATAAATGCTGCAACAGGCAAGAGGACCGACTTCATAGCATCAAATGGCTCCGCAGACCGGCCTGTCGATATCTTCGCACAAAGCACGAACTCCGCATCTCCAGCGACGATCCCCGGGAGTCTCCAAGAATATTGCCCTCGTGAACCGAAAGACGTAGCCCGTAATCGAACTCAAGACTTTCGGAGCGTGAGGAAGTTGCTCCACTTCCCCGCGGAAACTCCCAGCGTGAAACAAGAGTATTAAACTGCTATACGTAACCTAAACTGTTGTACTGTTGTGAAATATGGACATTAATAAGAGGAGAAAATACACAACTAATGGCAGCAAACCTTGGTTTCTCAGGAAAATGTCAAGAAAACCACGGATCGACAGACACATGAATGAGACAGTCCTAATTAGCGACAGACAGGTCAATGTGGTTTTGGGTGCGTTAAGAGTAGTATTCACTTGTTAATGAGAAGAAGTAATCTTTAAAACCTAACAACTGGGAAATTTGATAAGAAAAGACAAAATGATGAATACACGGGTAGCTTGACCACGTGGTACAACCTGGACAAGATGGCGGACTTGACACGAGACTATTGATCGTGTGGGATGGCGAATCATCACCGTCCACATGTGTCGAAATGGCACATAATGAAGAAGATGATGATAATGAGACAGAGTAATCTATAGTCTAGACCGCGTTGATGATAATCTGAATAATATCGAACTAAACGTCTATTTATCGGTTTTAATCAAACCACACTATCCTGAAACTATATACAATAGTAAGAAAGAGACAAACAGCTCTCTCTAGACATGTGCTGAGACGAGAAGCATTTGAAAACATCGTGACAACTGGAAAGATCATGGAAAACATAGGCAGAAGTCGACCAAGAGAAACGATGCTGGATGGATTGAGTCGGTGGCATGGAGGAATATCATCAGCAGAGTTGATCCAGATGATGATGATGATCCCGAGTCTATGGTTCGAAATAAGCCTTGGGCGATTTGGCAGTAGATCGTTGCGTTGATTTACTTATTGCTAGCAAATCTGAAGCAGTCAATAAATGCTGGTGTTTACTGTAACGTACTCTAACGGACATGCAATCTGCTTCACTCAAACAACTCCCACCTACTCCGTGGCGAAGAAGTTACGAATACAATTCGTAATCCCGCATCCCGCGTTCCACACACAGCTGCGAGCGATTTAGAAACAGGCCGCCTTGCGTAGTTCCTATACAAAGGTATGATTGTCGCTAGTTCAGAAAGCAATGGCAAACTACTGAACGTACATTTGCCAAAAATTCACAAACAGCCAAAAAATTTAACCCCCCCCCCCCCCCCCCCCCCGCCCACACACAGAGTTTTTTTTTGTTTTTTTACATCAAGATTAAACCGTTACACTGAGATGACCGTTCGCTGCAGATGTCGCCACCACGTCGATCCCATGACCGGATAAAAAGCATCAGGGCTTTTGTTAAAAAGCGTCTTATCCGACGATTGTCATGCCACATTTGCTGCTAATTAACAGCCTTTAATAACCTTAGACAAGCAGTGGCCTCCCTTGTCACACCAACAGCCAATGGCAAGCGTTTGTGACGTCAGGCGCTTCATTTGTCAGTCCCGGGTGAACAAACACATGCTTTCATTTTCGTTTGCATTTCTTTCTTTTCAGTCGTTGTTCTTGCCTCTTGTTTTCCTTACGATGTTTCTTCTATCCTTCTTCCCTCTCTCCTTTCTTTCTTTCTTTCTTTCTTTCTTTCTTTCTTTCTTTCTTTCTTTCTTTCTTTCTTTCTTTCTTTCTTTCTTTCTGAGATTTATTTTTCTGAACCGGTGACTTATTAGCTGACTGACTGGTTTACTGACTGACTGACTGACTGACTGACTGACTGACTGACTGACTGACTGACTGACTGACTGAATGACTCACTCACTCACTCACTCACTCACTCATTCACCCACTCACTCATCAATGCTCCATCACTGATTCATTCATTCATTCACCCACTCTATAAGACACGAACTCACTCACTCAATCACCCACTATCTAACACACTCACTCACACACTCTGACATTAACTTACTCACTCACTCTATTGTTGTTTTCACTTACTCACTCACTCAATCATTCTCCCACTAGCTCACTAACTTACTCGCCCACCCACTTACTCACTGTCTCACTCACCCTCAAACATACTCATTCACTCATTCACCCACTATCTAACAAACTCACTCACTCATCCACCCTCAAACACACTCAATTACTCATTCTCCTACTCACTCACTCACACACACATACACTCACTCACTCAACTCACTCACTCACTCACTAACTCACTCACTCACTCACTCACTCACTCACTCACTCACTCACTCACCCATCCAATCACTCACTCACTTACTCACTAATCAATGCTCCCTCATTCATTCATTCATTCATTCATCCACTCTCTAACACACTAACTTACGCATTCACCCACTATCTTACACACTCACTCACTCTCCAATTCTCAAACACACTCCCTCACTCACAAATTATGACATTCATTTACACACTCCTTCATTTTTCTCTCTCACTCACTCACTCACTCACTCAATCATACTCCCACAGACTCACTTACTCACCCACTCACCCACTTTCTGTCTCACTCACTATCTAACGCACTCACACACACACACACACACACACACACACACACACACACACACACACACTTATTCCCCTACTCTTTCACACACTAACAAGAAGAAGAAGAAGAAGAAGAAGAAGAAGAAGAAGAAGAAGAAGAAGAAGAAGAAGAAGAAGAAGAAGAAGAAGAAGAAGAAGAAGAAGAATGAGGAGGAGGAGGAGGAGGAGAAGTAGAAGAAGGAGGAGGAGAAGGAGATGGAGAAGAAGAAGGAGAAGAAGAAGAAGAAGAAGAAGAAGAAGAAGAAGAAGAAGAAGAAGAAGAAGAAGAAGAAGAAGAAGAAGAAGAAGAAGAAGAAGAAGGAGAAGAAGAAGGAGAAGAAGAAGACGAAGGAGAAGAAGAAGAAGAAGAAGAAGAAGAAGAAGAAGAAGAAGAAGAAGAAGAAGAAGAAGAAGAAGAAGAAGAAGAAGAAGAAGAAGAAGAAGAAGAAGAAGAAGAAGAAGAAGAAGAAGAATGAGAAGAAGAAGAAGAAGAAGAAGAAGAAGAAGAAGAAGAAGAAGAAGGAGAAGAAGAAGAAGAAGAATTGGGGGAGGAGGATCAGGAGGAGGAGGAGCAGAAGGAGGAAGAGACGGAGGAGATGATACTTATGATGATGATGATGGTGATGATGATGATGATGATGATGATGATGATGATGATGATGATGATGATGATGATGATTAGGAGGAGGCGGAAGAGGATGAGGAGGTGGAGGAGCAGCAGCAGGAGGAAGAGGAGGAGGGGGAAGATAATGAGGAAGAGGCGGAGGTGGACGATGACGACGAAAAAGGGTGAAGAAAATGAAGAAGGCAGTGATGATGAAAATTGAGAAGATGAGGTGTTCCTAGAGGCGGTCAACATGCCCGGATCCTGCAGCTGTCTATATTTTTTTGTGTGAGACACTGGGCACGCATTTCACAAAGAAGTAAAATGTCAGAATGAGTCCTATTTGTTGTCATTCAGACAGATTTAAACCTGTTTTGATGCTTTTAGCAGGACCCTGCCCCATTCTCTGCGTCGTGAAATGGAACCGACGCCCACATTTTTGTCCTGGTCTCCGCGCAAATGTCAGGGGCCACAAATACAACCTTCCTCTCAGATATCACTTGTATTTTGTATCTGTTTGTCTACAGCATTTTGACGAGGGGTGGGACAGGAAAGGAAAGTGAATTTGGCAAAAAGCGGAAGAGTGACAGAAATAAAGCCGTGGGTATGTTATGAATGAGGACAGAAACGCTAGTTGGGAGTGTTACGTGTATATTGTAAATTCTTCACAGCGGGTCGGTAATACCAATGTGCTATTTCGGTACGTGATGGTAAATTACAGTTACATTGAACAGGTATCGGTTCGTTGTGTTGGTTGGTCGGTTTGTTGGGTGGGTGAGTGGGGTGGATGGGTGGTTTGATTGGTTAGTTGACTGCGTAGTTTGGTTGGGTGGATGGGTGGATTTGTTGGTTAGTTGATTGGTTGGTTGATTGGTTGGTTTGGTTGGTACATCGTTTAGATGGCTAAGTTTTAACTCTTAGTCTTATGTACTGCCCCTTAGGTCCTTTGGGCCTAGAAACTGAACAGGGGAAGCATCTCTCTGAATCATGTTGGTATAGCGGCTTTCCTCTTGCCTCTGCACCAAAGTCCCAACTCCCGGGGAGCTGTGTTGCGCTCCAAACATTGAAAACAGCGCTTGTAGGGGTAGACAGAAATAAAAGTTTATAGGTTTATAGCTTGTAGGGGTAGACAGAAATATTGTCACCAGGTCATCATTCAGCACATTACTTACGGACTGCCTTGAATTTGGCCTATGAGAAATTAATTATATTTCCTTCACCAGAATTAGATCTTCCTTTATTAATATTACTTTTTGTTTCGGTGTTGAGCTCGCTCGCTTTGAACTCAAGGTTAGTCCATACACGATTTTTTTCTTCTATTGCACTGGAGTAATTATTGCTTGTGGATTAGCTTTTCCCATTACCAGTTTCCCTCGCCATCAAGCAAACCCACTCTGACCGCAGACGTACTTGTTATTTGTGCCCCCAAGTTAAGGACGAGATGTCAACATGTTACTCCAGCTGACCGGTGTAGGGGTTGAACCCGCTACCTCGGCACCAGCATCCTCTACAGAACAGAGTGTTGACTTTTACGTCCGGCCTTTTGTCGTGCAGGTGGTCTAGTCCCCGACAAGGACTTGCATCTATGGGAGAGAGGCCGGTGTGAGGCTTTTCTTCCTGAACCAAAGTAGCATCTCTGTTGGGGGATATGCTGCTGGCCTCTCTTTCCCCTGACCCTTGGCTGGAATCCAGCACAGGGTACAAGACTGGTACCAGAACTATGTCATGAAGGGTCACAGCACATGCGCACTGGCTGGGGTTAAGACAAGGTTGGGAATGCTTCCTCCATGGGTGTTTGGTGTTTGATTATCGACTCTAGCCGGGTGTCTATAGTGTGTTTTTTTTTTTGTTGCCTCAATATAAAATTGAATATCTCAGTAACCAACTGATGGAAAATGATGAGATTTAGTATATAACCTTATCATTATGTCCACCCAACAAAAAAATTTTTGTTCTGGTGATTTTACAGCAGATTTCAAAGTTAGTCTATATGCGGTATATTAATTATCCTCTAAAAGTACTGGAGAGTTTTGGTCAGAGACCATAACTTTATGAAGGGAAAATCCCAACTGCACCTCCCCGCGGTAGAGGATGGAAACACACTACAGTGTGGCTAACACAGCTCTGGGGACCGAGTATCCACCGGAATAAGTGGACAACTCTGCAGCTGAGCAGAGCAGGGCACTCACTTGTCCTTGCAGTCGTAAATGGCTGTCAAAGGCAGAGGTAAAAAGACCACCATGTGAATGTGGAAGGCAAGGGGAAACCACCACATTATCTTCCCAAGACTTCATGGCAAAACATATATCAAAGTTAGTGAAGGACGTTAATAGCTGTCTTAGGGCATCCTCGTCCGGTAGGGACAGTCATGAGCCACAGGTGACACCAGACCGTCATCCAGCTACTGGTGGCAAAATCTTAACTAAAATAAATAAATTTAGAGTAGGAACATGGAATGTTAGGACATTAAATGAGCTAGGAAAGTTGACCAATGTTCTAAGAGAGATGGATAGCATGAAAATGAATATACTAGGCGTTAGTGAGATGAGATGGAAGGGATCGGGCAAAATTATAGCTGACAATCACACAATAATTTATTCTGGAGGGGATACACATGAAAAAGGTGTAGGAATAATATTAGACGAAAAAACAGCCAAGTCAATTAATGGATACTGGTGTATTTCACATAGAGTTATTATGGTAAAAATCAAAGGGAAACCAATAGACATAAATATTATACAAGTATATGCACCAACAGCAAGCAGTAGTGATGAAGAAATACAACACTTTTACGACGAAATAGAAATGGCGATGGCTCAAATTGGATCACAAGAAATAAAAATAATACTTGGTGATTTTAATGCAAAAGTAGGAAAGGGAAAAATGGAGGATGTAGTGGGGAATTATGGTTTAGGTACAAGAAATGAAAAACGGGCAAAGCTAATAGAATGGGCAAATATCAATGATATGATAATTGGAATCACATGGTTTAAACACCATAAAAGACGACTGTACACATGGATAAGCTCTGATAAGAAAATACGCAACCAAATTGACTACATACTAATTAATAAAAGATTTAGAAATGCTTTAATTAATGTAAAGACAATGCCTGGTGCTGACTGTAATAGTGATCATGTACCACTATGTGGACAAATAAAAGTAAGATTAAAGAGAGGGGAAAAATGGTTAAGAACGTGAGACTTAATAAAGGGGTTCTGAAAATAGATAAAGAAATGCAAGAACAATACAGTGTGACTGTGAAAAATAGGTACAATGCAATAAATAAAATACAGAGTATAGATGAACAATGGGAAATTATTAAGGGACTCCATTCATCAAACTAGCAAAGAAGTATTACCGGAGAGAGGCAAATTAGCTAAGAAAAAATGGATGAATGAAGATATCTTAAAACTGATGGACAAAAGAAAACAGAGTAAAAATGACAAACAAGAATACGCTAAGATAAATAAAGAAATAAAAGATAAATGTGGGAAGGCTAAAGAAAGTTGGTTAAACGAGCAATGCAAAAAAATTGAATTAAATTCCATTAAAGATACAAAAAATATGCACAGACAAATCAGTGAGCTTACAGGAAGAAAAA
>OY992876.1:280777655-280940155 GCA_963921405.1 Cepaea hortensis
CAGCAAACGATGGCTGTTTCTGGAAGACTAGACTTGTAAACCTTTAAGTAAGATACATTGCAGTTCAAGTCATCTGATCATTGAGAGGGACTTGCCTCTATTGGAATGGGGCTGAGGTGGAGACTTTCATTTCATCTGGTACCGAAGTGCCGTCTCCAAGGGGGTCGGGTTGCAAAGTTATCCTTTCCCCCATGCAAGCTCAGAAACTAGCGGGGTTGTGCGAAACCGGTACCGCAACTTCACACCTACAGAGAGGCATGCAGGTGGTTGCCACGTTAGCCTGGTGGATTAAGTCTAGACAAGGCCACACCTTGAAGAGGTGCACGTGCAGGCCTCGTCCTGGCTTTGAGACCTCACTGGCCCACAGAATGAGTTTTAGACAAACAGTCTAGCTTATGACCTCAGTGGTAGACGTGTGCTTGGCAGTCGATCTATGTTTGTGTGTGGACAGTTGAACTATGCTTTTTTGTTGGTTAATTGACCTACGTTTGTGTGTTGGTTAGTTGACCTATGTTTGTGTGTTGGTTAGTTGACCTACATTTGTGTGTTGGTTAGTTGACCTTCCGTCCGTGTGTTGCCGGGGCCCATAAGGGAAGCGAAGAATAGTAACACTGTTGCCTCCCATGCATGTCGTAAGAGGCGACTAAGGATTCTTGGGCTGAGACTTAGTCTACAGTCTATTGGGACTTCCGGTCCCCAACATGGCGGATATACATTTAAACCGTTAAGGCCTCTGGAGTGTTTACGCTTGTGGCTACGGTTTGCATTCACATTTTCCTCATGTTGGACTGGTAGTGCATGGTTCCGTCGCCCTGCTACTGAGTGAGTGCGTGGTGCGACTCTGTGAGCTGTAAATTTCGCGTGGAATGCTTTTACATCTGTCCGCGGTTGTTTGTAACGTGAACTACGTGTTCCGAACGATGGCGGCCGGCTGTTGCTGAATTGACTGGTTTGCCTTTTCGGTTCACGAGTGCATTTTTCAGGAGACTCCTGGGAGCGTTGCTGGAGCTACGGAGTTCGTGCTGTGTGCGGCGCTTGTGGCAGGTCAACTTGCGGAAAGAGACTGAGCCATATGGGATAAAACCCGGGCCAATGAAGTCTTTCTGGTGACTGCCGATTCCATCGATGATGAACTGTACTTTTCGTAGAGGACTTTTTTGTGTTGTCATTCTGGCTGCGGCATTATGCACATTGTACCTGTGCGGGCTGTTGGCTTGCTGATACTCCTGTCTATTCCATTGTTCACATAGGACAGTGAGGAGCATTTTGTGTGATATTCAGTGGCACAGGAACAGAGCATAATGGGGACGACCGGTTGCCGTGAAGTTGGAACCGCGACTAACTAACTAACTAACTAACTAACTAACCAACCAACCAACCAACCAACCAACCAACCAACCAACCAACCAATCAACCAACCAACCAACCAACCAGCCAACCAACCAGCCAACCAACCAACCAACCAACCAACCAATCAACCAACCACCCACCCACCCAACTAACTAACTAACTAGCTAACTAACTAACTAACTGGTTCACCTATGTTTGTGTGTTGGTTAATTGACCTATATTTGTGTTAGTTAGTTGACCTATGTTTGTGTGTTGGCTAGTTGACCCATGTTTGTGTGTTGGTTAATTGACCTATGTTTGTGTGTTGGTTAATTGACCTATGTTTGTGTGTTGGTTAATTGAACTATGTTTGTGTGTTGGTTAATTGACCTATGTTTGTGTTAGTTAGTTGACCTATGTTTGTGTGTTGGCTAGTTGAACTATATTTGGTTAGTACGCGTTTATGAGACCTATTAGAAGGGATGAGTACGAATTATGTTCATAGTCCATAGCTGTGAGTATAGGTTGGTTGACCTGGCTAATGATTATACTCTTTCTGTTAATGCTAGCTTCTCATGGAAGTAATGCGTGTTCATTCAGCGAGGCGCTGTGGTCATTTACAATAACCAGGTTCGAATCCTGGTATACCTGTAAATTGTTAAATAGACTGACGATATCAAAGACACTGTACAATCACACTAAATGACGCTATCCAGTGCCGCCTACCAGGCGCTGGAGTGTCAACTAATCCTCCGTACGACGCTTGACGGCAAACGTGGAAGAAGAAGATGATGATGATGTTGATGATGATGATGATGATGATGATGATGATGATGATGATGATGATGATGATGATGATGAGGATGATGAGGATAATGAGGAAGAGGATAATGATGATGATGATGATGATGATGATGATGATGATGATGATGATGATGATGATGATGATGATGATAATGATGACGATGATGATGATGATCATGATCATGATGATGATGATGATGATCATGATGATCATGATGACTATAAATGAAAGAAACACAATCACAGTACCATTTAAGTTTAGCCGGCGCTTTGGCGAAGGAGTTTCGAATGCTATTCGTAATCCAGCATGACGCGTTCGAAACACAGCTGCGGGCAGTTTGGAAGCAGACCGCCTTGCGTTGGTGTTCATTCAGTGGTATGAGTGCCGGTCAATCAGAAAGCAATGACAAATTACAGAAAGTAAACTTGCCGAGAAATCACAAACACCGAAACAACGTTGGGGTTTGCTGTTACGACCGGTAAAGGATTATACAATTAACCTTTAAAAAAAAAAAAAAGAGAAAGAAAAGGAAACAGCTAAATACGAAGCACATATAATCCCATACTTTGTTGTTTGTCCATCAAGAATGATGATGACCATTCATTTCATCCAGTGGGGTTATGAAATTGGATGAAGAATGACTTGCGCGATGAATTGGATTAAAGTGAGGAAGAGTTGCGCAATTCGTCGACCTCACTCTCTCGCCTGAGTCCATCTGTGTCCAGTGGCAAGACAAGTCAAGACGATTGGAGACGAATACACGGGCAGTGGATGACCAGGGCGCTCTGCGTACCTTGTAGTGCTCATTACGTTCCACAATGCTTTGCAGGTAAACGCCGTCTTGCCCGTTGAATCCCATACACTGCAGCCTTGACAGAGTTATGGCTGCCTGCTCCCCTCCCCGACCTCCAAAGGCGCCCCGAACAATAGGCTGGAAACCACTGCCATAAAGCACAACCCCAAATATTATTAGTTTGAAATGGCTCATCTGTTCTGGGGCAGTTTTGTATTTTAAAAACGTTAAATTACGATGCCAAGGACAAAAGAAGATCCACAAATTACCACACCCTTATAAACTTTGACCTAGAATATGCGCAGCCCCTCACAATCTCAATCAAAATAGACGATGCAGTAACATCACATAACCTAGATTCTGTTCCTCCGGATAAGATGCATAGCCTCTGCTATCCCAGAGATGTGTCTGTTCCTACTCCCCAACCAGAGCCCTGTATTAGCCAAAGACCAACATTGGACATCTCCTTCTGTTTTGGATGTATTTGTGTTTGTGTTGGGCTGCTTGAGCTGGCTGTTCGCGAAATCCTGCGAGTCCCGCCGGCAACTGCAAGAAGTCCGAGCCTGTCGTCGAGTCAATAAACAGAAGATGAGGGAAACGAGAATCCAGATTAGCAACACAAATCTGGGGGGAGAATCTTTGAACAAACAACGTTGTAGCACAGAATGAGATACAGGAAGACAAAAACTGCGAGGATTGCTTAAAACAACTCATCGAAAGGATGTTAAAAGCAAGGCTATCTTCAACACACCGGATTTAACAGCTACCAGTGCCAAATATGGGTGTTGTCTCAGTGGCAAGAACGGAAACTCATGACACGCGAAATAACATCTTCAGAAAGGTTTCCTTAGACGTAAAAAATAATGACATTAGAAACATCAGATACAACCGGCTACATTGAACGTGAACCACGCGTAGCTTGCTGGCTAGATGCTCACCTGCCAGCCACGTGGTTATGAGCTCGAATCTTAATTGGGACGGAGTTTAAAAATTAACTTGAACTTCCAGGTCGACCTAGCCTCAAATGGGTAACTGCGCATGCCTTTTGGGAAGTAAAGGCGTCCGGCGTGGTACTAAATCACATCAACCAGCGAGTGTCGATTTGTCTATACAAACATGGCGGTAGCACCATATGCTCAATGCGTCTAAGTCGTGCAAAAATGTCGTTTGCTGATGTTTACTGCCACTAAATTTACAGAAGCAAATATACAACATACGCACATAAGGTGTAGAGCAGCTTTACAAAACACAGTTACGGAAAACAAACGAACATTGCGCGACAAGCCTTCATCAGCAAACAAACACAAGACAACATCAACACGTAAACCACAGAGGTGACACTACAATTAGCACATCAAAACATTGTAACAGAATGAAATAACTGAAAAAAGTGGAGAGGAAACAAATGTCCTTCTTATCTGTGAATCCCTGTCCTTTTGTTTTCCTGTAATTGTATTTTGTTAAGCTGCTCTGTACTCCACGTGTTTTACACTGTCTACATATCCACTGTTTAACCACTGTTTAACCAATTGTATTAAATGTCAGCTTGGCCGAATGGCGCTCGCTATCTTCCGGTTTGTGATGCCGAGGTAGCAGGTTCAACCCTACACGGGTCAGTTGGACTCAAATGTTGACTTCTCGTTCTTGACTTTGGGACGTAAATTACAAGTTTGATGGCAGGGGACACTGGTAATAGGGAAAGCTAATTCGCATTCAAAAATCAGCCCGGTGCTCTAGACATAGTCGGGTATGGACTACGCTCGAGGTCAAAACGAGCGAACGGGGACAAAAATATGTAATTCACGGAGAGACAAATAATGCTTCTAACATGTGTTTCAAGATACAAGCACAATTAGATATCGCCGTGTACGGACCTACAAACGTGCTTCTGCCAAGACGCCTATATGTTCACGTCAGAGTTGAGGTGTCCGGTGCTGCATGGTCAGTCTCGGGTAAATACGGCCCATTGCATGAGGCAAGTATGGTCACGTGGGACATGCGGATTCATCAGCTGGCTTCAAGACTTCTTTGTCCTTTGCTAACTCAAGTTTTCGAGTCTTTCCGCTATTATTTCAGGCTCTTTCTATTTGTGTACTTAATGTTCTGTTTTTACTATCCATACTTGATGCTCTGGTTTTAGTCTCTTGTGGTCGCATTGATTGATTGATTGATTGATCTAGGAACCGACATCACAGCATTCGGGACATTCTCATAAGCGCTCCGTCCCCATCCTCAGCAACCAGCGAAGAGTTCGCATTGTCTTCTTAAGGCCCTATTGTAGTCTCTCATAGTTGTATAGTCTTCTTAAGGTTCTCTTTTAGTCTCTGATAGCTGTATTGCGTTCTTAATGTTCTGTATTTAGATGTAATTCGTAATCCAACACATCAGTATGTTTTGGCTGTTCTTTCTTTTAAATTGTATTTCGTGGCATGTTTACATTCAGTGTTCTGCCATTGCTTTCTGAACGACCGACACTCATACCTTTGTATGGAAACCAACGCAAGGCGGTCTGCTTCCAAATGCTGGGATTGATTGCGACTACCTGTAATGTATATGCAACTAATTTTAAAAAAATAGTCGCATTGTCTTCATAATATTCTGTTTTAGTCTTCTAACATCCAGTTGTCTTATAAACGTTTCTATTTAGTAGTATTAATTGGCCGGTCTCTCTGGCTGTGGGGTTACAACACTTTCTCTCTGTAATCCCGTTTATCACACTGAGTCTCGTAGCGGAGCGAGAGCTGAGGCGGTTCGACCCCCGCTCGTGACTTGCGGGATACTGAGCCGGCCGCTCAGAAAGCAATGGCAAACTATTGAGCGTAATCTTGCCAAGAGATCAACATACAGCTGAAAGATGCTGCTGTTGACAGCTAAGTCCTGTAAAGGATATGCTAAAAAAAAAAAAAAAAAAAGTATTAATTGATCTTATTTTAACACAATGAGTGGGCTATCTCTCTATTATTTTCAGCCCACGAAGTTCTGGCAGCAGAGGGGAGAATGACCGCTATGGAAATTAGTAAGTGTATTACTTTCAACAAGGCTGAATACACAGTAGGAACCGACCACTGGGGAAGCCACACTTCTCTCACTTTATAGGCCAAACGCAAACTATGAAGCTGAATTACAAGACCACCTGAATAATCTAAATGAAGTGTGTAGGGAATATAACATGAAAATTAGCACAAGTAAAACAGAGGTAATGACTGTAACTAAAGAAGAAAAAGCAACAACGATTCACCTAAACGAACATCCATTGAAACAAGTAAAGAGTTTCAAGTACCTAGAAAGTATAATATCATCAATTGCAAATCAGAAGACGAGATTGAAAATAGATGCAGTAAGGCAAACCAACTCATTGGACAAATGGCACCTATACTAAAGAACAAACATGTATCAATAACTACTAAGAAAGCACTTTAAAACACAATCTTCCTATCAAGTCTATGCTACCAATGCCAAACCTGGACAATGACAGAAAAAAGAGAAAAGAAAAATCACAACAACAGAAATGAGATTCCTGAGAAGAATACTCAATGTATCAAGAAGAGATAAGATCAGAAATGAAGAAATCAGGACTAAAGTGGGGGTTATAGCTACACGAGATTTTATTAGAAGGCAGCAAGTCAAATGGTTTGGCCATGCAAGTAGGTTACCACAACAAGCAATGATGTACAGACCAGAGGGAAGCAGAGAAGGAGGTCGACCACGTAAACGATGGACGCAGGGAACAGCAGAGTACATGGGAATATCAATACACGAGGCCCATAAACAGGCACTCTCCCGCTGTTTATATTTCACCTCGACACTGCAAGGTACAAGAGGAACATGATGAGATGAGATGAGATGAGATGAGCAAACACTCTATACGATGGCTGGCATTCACAGAGAAGAACCAATAATATATTGCATGATTTCTTGCCATGCATATTTAGCTGCCCCTCGTCAGCGAATACTAAATACAGTCACTGATATTGTCCAAATGTGGAGTATGTCATCCATACGGTAATCTCAGTCAACACCAATACTTTTTGCTGTTGTGATCTCTGGGCAAATTTACGTTCAATAGTTTGCTAATTCTTTCTGAACGACCGGCGCTTATATCATTTCGTAAAAAGCTAACGCAATGTGGTCTACTGCCAAGTCTCCCGCAGCTGTGTTTCGGACGCGGGTATACGGGATTACGAACTGCGCCCAGAATTTGCGCCGACTTCGACATTTTGTGATCAGTAGACTGCACAGGGTTCCCTGAAGATTGATTAACTCTCTTTTATTGCAGCTAAATATGACAGACAAGAAATCTTGCAGCATATTGTTTGTAGCTTGTGTGTTTAACATCATCAAGGCAAGAATTAACAACATTCTGGGACTAAAAATTCCAAAGAGGAAAAGAGAATAGAGATTCATTTCAACCATCTGCCACGCCCACATAATGGATACGCATGCTAGCAGGGGAAATGACTCTCTTAACATCTACCATGCCTAGAAATGGGACAACGTCATGTTAGCAGGGGGAATAACTCTCTTAACATCTAACATGCCTAGAAATTGGATACTTTTATGTTAGCAGGGGTAATGACTCTCTTAAACTTCTTTTAGCTTTAATTCTATTTTTGTCTCCCATAGACAGATACGTCATTTGAAAAATTGTATATCGCATCTCTTCATTTCACTCTTTACGACCTCTTCTCCTCTAGCTTCCCTTCCTACTCTCCTTCACCCTCCTCTTTCCACTTTCCTTCTTTTCTTTATTTTTCGTTCCTTCGGTATTATCTATTTGTCAGGGCACTTGATGATGATGAGGCTAAGGAGTTGATAAGTCAGTGGGCGTATGATTGCACCCTGTCACGCAGAACCAGAAGGCGCTTGTGACTCACTTCAGCCATCAGCCATGCCCACTCAATGGAAACTCCGACAGGAAAGATAACTCGATTAACAATTTCTGCCATCTTTCATTCTGTGTTTGTATCCCTTAGATTGAAAACGATTATCGGTACGGATAGTATAATGAATCTACTCATTTCATTTATCTCTTTACGACATCTTCTTCTCTCGCGTCTCCCCCATCTCCTAATATTCTCCTTCTTCGACCACCTCCTCCTCGTCTTTATTTTCCTCCTCAAATTGGTTTGACTGCGGCTCAACATCGGCTTCGCCACCCCAATGACGATGACCCCAATGTCTTGCGGTGTAGGAAAGGAGGGGATTGGGGTGTCTTTAGCATGAGGAATTAAGGCCGCCTGGCTAGTGCAGCCGCCGCGAACTGTGCAGATTAAAGTTTTCTTCTTTTTTTCCCCGACAGAAAAAAAAACAACTCATCACATTACCGTGGATTGGAACCCGGGTCTCCTAAATGTGTTTCGGCTTTCTGGCCACTCGGTGCATTAAAACTGGGAAAAGTGCTTTTTAACCGTGGGTATCATGGTGTACAGGGTCTTTATAAAGTCTCATTGCACTTTGTATGAAGAACAATTTTGAAAAATGAAGTACATGACGTCATTAAAATGTGCTCCGCAGTCCATCGAGAAACAATATGCAGCGAATGGCTGTCGACTCAAATCTCCATCTACTCAACAAAGCGGATGACACACCGAGCTTCTACTCCAGAAGATGATTTACCACTTCTACTCCAGACTTAGCTTTCTGCACAGGAGACATCCTCCACAAAATCGATCGCCATGTGTTTGACCAATTAGCAGAGGTGTTTCCAAGGCACCAGGGCCGGGTTATATACTGGCCAAGACCTATTAACGCGTCCTAGTCGAGCGTCCTGGGCAACAGGTCCCTTCGGGGTCCTGGCTAAAGTCAGTAGGATCGCTGATTCCTCCGAAGTCGGAGAGTGTCTGCCTGTACGGCGAGGAACCACCAGTCTGCACACCAATAAGCCAGACGTGGGACAACGGATCCTCACGCAAACCTCAGGTCCTGTATGGCATCACACTGATGTTGGACAACAGGATGCCTTCATCCGACATACAGGACTTCGCGTTGGAGCTCAATCCAACGAACACAAGCAAGCAAGCAGGTAGTGACCACAGAACAATCAAGATTGTAATAAATATGGAGTATGTTCCACAGGAGCAAAAGCCTTTGCCCCGTTGGAATTAAAAACGAGCAGATTGGGACAGATTTGCCATACTAACAGACAAATATTGTGAAAACATAAATACGCGATATGGCAACATGAAGCAAATGGTGGAAAGTCTAACCAGAGCAATAATACAGGCGGCCATTGAGTCTATTCCAAGAAGAGCGAGGAAAAATTATAAACCATACTGGACTGAAGAAATACAAATTTTGGAGGACAAATTTGAAGATGCCAGGAAGAAAAAAGAGAGATAACAAACAACTGAAGCGAACATCTCTCTCAAAGCCATCTCAGCAAAATATAAAAGAACAGTAAATCAAACAACAAGAGATCGTTGGAGGGAAAAAACAGAAAACCTGAATTTTGATAGGGATGGAGACAAACTATGGAACTAGTGGAAGCCATGAACAATGAAGGGCAGAGAATGATTTATTGATTGATTGATTTAGGAATCGACATCACAGCATTCGGGGCATTCCCATAAGTGCTCCGTCCCCATCCTCAGCAGCCAGCGAAGAGTTCCAACACTAATAGTACCAGTAGCAATCTGATTATAAGTCCGTCTCGTCTTTCCTCTGAGCGTTGAGCGTCGGCCAGATCCCCTCGTCACTCCTCGCTGTCTCATTCTTGCCAGAGCATGGTAATCCATTTGCTCGTCCGAGGTGTGCACGTGCTCCCACAAGGCCGCAACCACGTCTGCCTTGTCATGTATCAATACTCCACCAAGTTCTGCAGAGCCAGCCAGTCTGTCCGCCTGTTCATTTCCCAGCACACCGGCATGCCCCGGAGAAAAGATCCAGGCGATGCTTGTCACCCATGACCTCCGAAGCGAAGCAAGCCACTCCGCACGAAGCCTGCCCGTCCTCACCCTCGTCAGCATGCTTTCTGAGTCAGTTACAATCACAATGTGTGTGTGTGTGTGTGTGTGTGTGGTATTCTCCATCCAGCGGAGAGCCGCAGTGACTGCCTCCACCTCCATTCTTAAGCTGGATGTTGTGGTATCATATGTCAGGCTCTCCTGCCCCAAACAGAAGGACAGAGAAACAAACAAATAACAATTAAACAAGGAAATGCCTTGCTTACAGGAAAAAAGGCTGCAACACTATGCGAGTGCAAACCACATTGATATTACAACCGAACAGGAGAAAGCAATCAAAGACAAACAGATACATCATAGTAATACAGAGACAGTAGCAGAATATATGATGGCAAATCTAACAATGGAAGAAATTGAACAGGCAAATAATACCCTAAAAAAGAAGAAATCGCCAGACAAGGATGGAATCACAAATGAAATGCTAATAGGACTAGGCACTGGGGCAAAAAAGAAACTACTAGCAGTCCTAAATTACAGCTGGAAGAGAGGGATAGTCCCACAGGCATGGAAGGAAGCTATACTAATACCAGTCCCAAAGAAAGGAAAAGACCTGGAAGAACCAAATGGCTATCGACCTATCAGTCTACTTTGCTGTGTAGGAAAATTAATGGAACGCATTATCAATGGCAGGCTAACATGGTATCTGGAAGAAAACAAACTCTTAACACCACACCAAGCAGGATTCAGAAAGTACAGATCCACTGAAGATCAAATAACCTATATAGCTCAGGAAATAGAGGATGCCTTCCAAGAGAAAAAACACACACTAGCGGTCTGGTTAGATTTAGAAAAATCATTTAATAAAGTATGGAAGGAAGGACTGAAAGTAAAACTGCAAAAAAAATGCATGTTTGTGGGAAAATGTATAAATGGATCAGCCACTACCCTGAGAACAGAACTGCCAGGACAAAAGTACAAGGAAAAACCAGCAAAATGATGCTGTTGGAGCAAGGTGTCCCCCAAGGAGGAGTTATTTCACCAACATTATTCCTAGCATACATAAATGACATCGCGGGAAATTTTCCAGCCAGAGTACACACATCATCCTTTGCAGATGACCTAGCCATATGGACATCTGAAGAATATATTAGTACAGCTAACAACAGAATACAGCAAGCCTTATTAGCGCTAGAGGACTGGTCAAAATCATGGCTAGTGAAGATAAGTGAGGAGAAAACAACATGCACAGTGTTCTCCCTCTCAAATAAAACTCAGCAATCTAAGCTGGTATTGAATGGAAAAATATTGCGCCATGAAGAAAATCCAAAATATCTAAGAGTCACCTTTGATCGTCGCCTGACATGGAAGACACAGGTTGAGAAAAATCGAACAAGAGCAAGGCAAAGAATGGCAATCATGAAAAGGCTTGCTGGTACAACGTGGGGAGCGGATGAGAAAGTTCTCAAGAAGTTATATACTGGACGGGTGAGACCAGTACTGGAATATGGAATTGCAGCTTGGGCAACAGCAGCTAAGTCAAACTTTAACAAAATAAGTAGAATCAAAAATCAAGGAATGCGAATCATAACTGGAAGCCTGAAGACAACGCCTATTAATGAACTAAAAAAGATCACTTGTTTACAACCAATGCAGGATAGAAGAGCTAGCAGAGCCCAGCAACAAGCAGAAAAATTGAGAAGATTGACAGACAACCCTATGTATAACAGGTTTAATGGTTTTGGAAAGGGAAGACTGAAGGTGGCAACTTTGTAGAAACTGCAAAACGAAAGATTAGGGCAGATCCTATACTTAACATATCAAGAGTCAAACCCATTTACAATGCACACAAATCCGCAGCTTGGAGACAGCAGCAACTGCCTGAGATTAGTTAGTTAGTTAGTTAGTTAGTTAGTTAGTTAGTTAGTTAGTTAGTTAGTTAGTTAGTTAGTTAGTTAGTTAGTTAGTTAGTTAGTCGCGGTTCCAACTTCATGCCTGAGATGATATAATACATTCCTGGTATTGAGAAAAAGAACACTCAGAATGAAACCGAAAGAAGAAAAATAACCCCAAACTACATAAAAGAACATTACCCAAGCAACAATTGGACCCATGCATATACAGATGGATCAGCCAAACATTCAATAGAAAATAGAGGAGGAGGAAATCTCCTAAATTTAAAAAATGGACTGAAAAAAAACAAACAGTCAGTGGCAACTGGAAAATTTTCAAGTAACTTCAAAGCAGAGGTCGAAGCTTTGAAAACTGCAGCAGAAATGCTCTTGATGGAGGAAAATTAAGAGAAGCAAATAGCTATCTTCACAGATGCAAAGTCAGCTGTCTCAATACTGAAGAGCAGAAACAGCACAGAACTAGCTGACCTAAGAGCAGCACTCCATGGTCTATGTCAGAAATCCAAAAAAGTTGTAATACAGTGGATCCCATCACATTGCAGTATACCTGGAAATGAAGAGGCTGACAGACTAGCAAAAGAGGGTGGACGACTACCACAGCCTGACATAGACATAACCTATAATGAGGCAAAGAAGTTTATAAAAAGCACTTATAGAATTAAATGGGAATCAGAGCATCCAGGCCACCAGAAGGATGACGCATATTACAAACTCGACCGAAGAGAACAAGTAGCAATTTTCAGACTCCGCACAGGACATAACAGGCTGAAATACCACTTGTTCAATAAACTAAAGATAGGAGATACCGATGAATGTAATTTTGGAACTGGTAAGATGACAGCTAAACATTTCCTGCAGGAGTGCCCAATATATGCAGAACAGAGAAAGATATTTTGGCCAACACCTGCTCAAGGATTGCCCAAACTACAACATATCTAGGCGAACCTTCTGGCCTAGAGAGACAACAGTGGAAGATAAACTCTATCGACCGCTGAGTGAACTAAAAAAGACTGTTAGATTCATACAAGAGACAACATTGCAGTTATAAACATATTTCAGGCGAACGAAAGAAGAAGAAGAACAAGATTTGAGAACAAGCTCTATGGAAATATCAACAAGCTGAAGTTGACTGCAGCTTACTTTAACTACATTCAGATTGACATTTAAAGGTGCATGAAGAAGTATTTAGACTGCCGCACTTCATACCACAGTTATGTCGGTTACAAAAGCGTCCCAGAGGCATGAAATGGAATATTGCTTGGATAGCAAATCCATTACGTGGAAAGTCCGAATCGAAAGCTCACTGTGTGGATGTCATCTGCAGACTGCATTCTTCTGGTTTCCGGAAGAACAGCCTATGGTGATCGGAAGGCCCAATATACGGAAGTGAGGCTAAGCAGGCATGTGCAGGACGTGACGATTCCTTGGATGAGCTCAGTACCAGAGTGCTGTGTGTCGGCTCTGCATTTATGGAAGCCTCCTTCCAACATTTTAATCATTTCATC
Source organism: Cepaea hortensis (assembly GCA_963921405.1). NCBI lineage: Eukaryota > Metazoa > Mollusca > Gastropoda > Stylommatophora > Helicidae > Cepaea > Cepaea hortensis. The sequence continues at coordinate 280,790,900 of OY992876.1, forward strand.
ATGTTTTACTTTATCAAATGCCTTTACTTACTTTATCAAATATATATTCGCATATCCTTTACAGGACATCTGCCACATAGCTGGTGCGACATTTGCGTCACAAAAGATTGAGGAAAGCCTATAAGCCGAAAGCTTAGAAAAAAACTTAGAAACTAGTTGTCAACAGAGAGAAACATCATTCTGACGTCACTAGACAACAAACAGTCTTTTATTGGAGTTCGCAATGGCAGGATGTGCTTAAACATTCGGTCTGGCTAATCAATCGTTATTTGGGAAAAGGTGGCTGGAAATAGGAGTCAAGCTTATCAGAACACACTCCTATAAGAGGATGCTGATATTAATTGAACCAACGGCCGACGAAGTTTGATGGAATTCACAAACGGCGATACTTAGACTTAGAGGGAGAAGACAAGGTCGTCCACTGACAGTAAGTTAAAACTAAGTCAATATATATCGATATTATTGTCGGAGCTAACAATGTCACATAAAGCTATGATATAGTTTACCGCCCGCTCTGTAAGCACAGACACGATAAACCATAGTAGCATTGATTGTTGCCAGGCAAAATCGATGAGCTGTCAGAAACCAATAAACAGCGTTTGACGTTTTGTTACTAATGTCGGCGATCTTATTTTTTCTTCTCGTTGAAAGCAAAGACGCTGTTAAAGTTGTATTCAAGAACGAGCCTGGTTACTATTGTTTTGTTGTTGACAGTTAAAGAGTTATGGACAGCAGCGTCTTGGCAACATCTCTGTCAACATCAGCATATTTCAGCTGATTGTTGATTTCTTGACAAGATTACGCTCAATAGTTTGCCATTGCTTTCTGAGCGACCGGCTCACATACCGCGTACGTTACCAACACAGCGAGAACCGCTACCGATTCTCGTGCAGGTTGCGTTCCTTACGTGGATATACGGGATTACGTATTACGTAGTAAGACGTTAAACCCTAGGCTAGGGAGACCACTATATATATATATATATATATATATATATATATATATATATATATATATATATATATATATATATGGAAGGAATCAACATTGGGGGACGATATGTCAGTAACATTAGATATGCAGATGATACAGTCTTGATTGCAGACAATGAACAGGATCTGCAAAATTTAGTAGATACGGTTGTTGCACACAGTGAACATCTAGGGTTAGAACTGAATATTAAGAAGACACAGATTATGGTCGTCACTTGGAAGAAGGAAATACCACAATGTTATATACGAGTAAATGGGCATATTCTTAAGCAAGTGAATCAATACAGTTATCTCGGCACAGTCATAACATCTGATGGGAGATGCCTTGAAGAGATTAGAACAAGAATTGCCATTGCGAAGGTAGCCTTTTGCAAGATGAAAAACATACTGACCAATAAAAAGATATCAATTGAAACGAGAAAAAGAGTGTTGCAGTACTACATAGAACCTGTACTCTTATATGGATGTGAAGCGTGGACCACGTAAGCAGTCAAGCTGAAAAACAGCTGATAGCTGTGGAAATGTGGTTTCTGAGGAAAATGCAAAGAATACCGTGGACAGAAAGAAAAACCAATGAACAAGTCCTTCAAGAAATAAATGATGATCGTAAACTGATTAGAGATATTAGACGTACACAGTCAACATTTTTTGGGCATATTATGAGAAGAAATGAATTGGAGAACTTGGTGACGACTTGTAAGATCAAAGGGAAGAGACCAAGGGGAAGACCGAGAAGTAAATACCTGGATGGTTTGGCCATGTGGCATGGTCGAAACAGGAACACGGAGCTCATGCACGACTCTGGTGATCGAGTGAGATGGCAGAACATGACCACCCACGATTATCGGCATGGCACATGATGGATGGATATATATATATATATATATATATATATATATATATATATATATATATATATATATATATATATATATATATATATACATCTCATCTCATCTCATCGTGTTCCTCTTGTACCTTGCGGTGTCGAGGTGAAGTAAAAACTTCGTGAGAGTGCCCGGTTATGGGCTTCGTACATCAACATTCCCATGGATTCTGCTATTCCCTCCGTCCAACGTTTACGTGGTCGGCCTCTTCCTCTGTTTCCATCTGGTCTGTACATCATTGCTTGTTGTGGCATGCTGTTGACTGGTAACCTACTTGCATGGCCAAACCATTTGACTTGCTGCTTTCTAATAAAATCTACTGCTGCTTTAACCCCCACTTTAGTCCTGATTTGTTCATTTCTGATCTGATCTCTTCTTGATACGTTGAGTATTCTTCTCAGGAACCTCATTTCTGTTGTTGTGATTTTTCTTTTCTCTTTTTCTGTCATTGTCCAGGTTTGGCATTGGTAGCACAGAGTTGGTAGGAAGATTGTGTTGTAAAGTGCTTTCTTAGTAGTTATTGATACATGTTTGTTCTTTAGTATTGGTGCCATTTGTCCAATGAGTTGATTTGCCTTATTGCACCTATTTTCGATCTCGTCTTCTGATCTGCCATTTGATAATATTATACTTCCTAGGTACTTGAAACTCTTTACTTGTTTCAATGGATGTTCGTTTAGGTGAATTGTTGCTGTTTGTTCTTCTTTAGTTATAGTCATTACCTCTGTTTTGCTTGTGCTAATTTTCATGTTATGTTCCCTACACATTTCGTTTAGACTATTCATGTGGTCTTGTAATTCAGTTTCTGATTTTGCTATTAGTGCTTGGTCGTCCGCAAACAGGAGTTCTCTAATGGTTAGATTTGCAGATGGTTCTTCTTCTGTGTTCTCGTCATGCGGTATTCTTGCTGTCTCTGCTTGGCTGGTTTCTTTACATATGTTGTCTATATATGTTATGAACAAGAGAGGGGACAGGACACAACCTTGTCGTACTCCAGATCTTATGGTGAAGGGTTCTGAGTGTCCTCTAGTTGCTCTCACTATGCATTCACTGTTGTTGTATAAACTTCTACATAGGTTTGTTAGATGTATACTCACTCCATATTGTTTAAGGATTTCCCACAGCGTGTTTCTATCTACCCTATCGAATGCCTTTTCTTGGTCGCCAAAGGCTAAGTAGAGTGTTTCATTGAATTCGATTGATTTTTCTATAAGTTGTCTAAGAGAAAAAATGGCGTCTGTGCATCCTTTGTTTTTCCTAAATCCAAGTTGCGTTTCGCTTAGCTGGAGTTCTAAAGTAGTTCGTAATCTTTTTTCAAGAATTTTTCAAAATATATTCCCAGTATGACTCAACAGTGAAATGCCTCTGTATTGTGTGCAGTCTCTTTTGCTGCCTTTGTTTTTCCAAATCGGGATAATTATGGCGTTTCCCCAGTCTCGTGGTGTCTGTTGTTCTACCCAAACATTGTTGAATAGTCTATGTAGCCAAGCCGTTCCTGCTTCTCTTGCTGCTTTAATTAGTTCATTTGGTATTTCATCCTGTCCCGGTGATTTGTTCAATGGGGTTAATCTGATGGCTTCTATAATTTCTTCTTTTAGTATGTCTGGTTCTAGTTCTTCGGTGATATCTGTGTAGGTTTCTTGAATATATATAGCACGATATAACAAAACAAAACTAAATGACTCCTATTAGTGAAGGTGAAATTAATTCGTGGTTAGGGGTATACGACATACTGGATGATAGAGTGGCTAATAAGTGAGTTCGAATCCTCAGTAAGGTGTTGATGTTTGTCTGTGGGGGGGGAAACAAAGAAAACTCTAACCTGGACATTTCGTGATGACTGCACTAGCTAGCTGGCCTTAATCCCTCAGGATTAAATCCCCCCCCCCATCCCACCCACTTCCTACACCGCAAGGTACTATAGGCAGTAGATAGACAGGTATATGACATACAAGTGTTACGACAAGTAAGTACTCATCAATGATGCATCACCTTCTGCAGATCTCACACTTTTATCTCTTTAAATTCAAGCAGGGTGTAAATACGGCGTTAAACAACAGCAGTACAGTTAAGAGTAGTTCACTAATGCTGGATAACCAAGCACAACAAAGCAGAACTCTACACAGCATACAATCCACTGAATCTTCAAAAATGTGATTATAAAACTTTAGTGTTCCACATCATTTGCTCTACCAAATACCAGGAAAATGTGAATATAAAAACACGTTTCAAATAATATTCTCCCTAAATACCAGGAAAAGGTGAATATAAAAACACAATGTTTCACATAATATTCTCCACTAAATACCAGGAAAAGGTGAATATAAAAACACAATGTTTCAAATTATATTCTACACTAAATACCAGGAAAAGGAATATAAAAACACGTTTCACCTTATATTCTTCACTAAGTACCAGGAAAGGGTGAATATAAAAACACAATGTTTTACATAATATTCTTCACTAAATACCAGGAAAAGGTGAATATAAAATCACAATGTTTCACATTATATTCTCCACTAAATACCAGGAAAAGGTGAATATAAAAACACAAGGAGAAGAAGAAGATGTTCTCTAGTCGGAGAAGTGCACTAGACTGACTGAACTGTGTTTAGTCTCTGCGATGTCGGGTTGTTGGGTCAGATCGTGGTGACCGTGTTGGTCACTCCTGCCTAAGACCAGCTGGCGTGAAGAAGTAGGCAAACAGACGCATAGTTTTACTCAACACCCGTTGAGGAAACATCAACCTAGGCCGGTCCGCATGTATTGCCCCGAATCATAACCTGGTTACAGTCTGACATGTCTCTCCGCGGATGTGATGTTCCAGTACCTGTCTTGCATACTTCGATGATTTCTGAATTTAGGGAGCTCCTCTGACATGTCTCTACCTTGTCGTGGTAGAAGGGCTTGCGTGACCCAATGACCCCGAGAGCTATACCGACTGTAGCACAGCTACTGGTAAGGTCTCCCATGTCGGACAGTCAGGGGATAGGAACCAGATCAAGAGAGACATACACCTGCTGCCTTGCAGGTAGACTGGGGACAGGCAGTCAAAGACTAGGGATAAGCAAATCCGTTAAAGTTCGAACCAGGCGCACGATGCCACTACATTCTTGGTCCAGACACATATTCTACGACTCAGCTGAGGGATATGGCTGAACGCCTCTAAGTCAATATCCCCCGGATGTGAGGGCCGGGCCGTACTCACCCACTGCGGAATGGGGGTGAGATGCTGAGCCTGCTACATGCTTGGTCCAGACAAATGTCCTACTATGGTCTCAGCCGAGGCATATGAGGGATCCCCAGGATGAGAGTACCTGGCCGTTACTCGCTCTCTGCTGCATGAAGGTAAGATGCTGAGCCTGCTACATGCTTGGTCCAGACAAATGTCCTACTATGATCTCAGCCGAGGCATATGAGGGATCCCCAGGATGAGAGTACCTGGCCGTTACTCGCTCTCTGCTGCATGGAGGTAGGATGCTGAGCCTGCTACATGCTTGGTCCAGACAAATGTCCTACTATGGTCTCAGCCGAGGCATATGAGTGATCTCCAGGATGAGAGTACCTGGCCGTTACTCGCTCTCTGCTGCATGGAGGTAGGATGCTGAGCCTGCTACATGCTTGGTCCAGACAAACGTCCTACTATGGTCTCAGCCGAGGCATATGAGTGATCCCCAGGATGAGAGTACCTGGCCGTTACTCGCTCTCTGCTGCATGAAGGTAAGATGCTGAGCCTGCTACATGCTTGGTCCAGACAAATGTCCTACTATGATCTCAGCCGAGGCATATGAGGGATCCCCAGGATGAGAGTACCTGGCCGTTACTCGCTCTCTGCTGCATGGAGGTAGGATGCTGAGCCTGCTACATGCTTGGTCCAGACAAATGTCCTACTATGATCTCAGCCGAGGCATATGAGGGATCCCCCGGATGAGAGTACCTGGCCGTTACTCGCTCTCTGTTGCATGGAGGTAAGATGCTGAGCCGGCAGCACCTGCAGCCTACCTCGTGAGCGTTACTAAAAGTGGAAAACGCTTCCCAGTCGCACGCGGTGGTTACGATGCAAGTCTGTATTTAAACTCATTGAGTGAGCGTAGTCAAAGGTGTGAAAACGTCTAATTAACAAGAAATGGAACGCTTGGCTAGCGATTCAATTACGTGGAAGTCCGAAACGAAAGCTTGACGAATGGATGTCGTCTAATTAACTAGAAAGTCGCATAGAAGCCCTGGAGATGTGGATATACAGACGAATATGTCGTATTTCTTGGAAACAAAAACAATCAAATGCAGAGGTTTTAGAAAAACTGGGATTGAAGAGAGATTTGATGAAAGAAATAAAGAGGCGGCAACTGAAATATTTCGGCCATTTTAAAAGACATGATACTCTTATAAAAACCATACTGGAAGGCAAGGATGAGGACAAGCGAGCAAGAGGTAGACAGCGATAGAAGTGGGAAGATAACATCAAGAGATGGACGAGCATCAGCCTGACAGAATGTACAGTCAAGGCGAGAGACAGACAGTGTTCGAGATCCATTGCAGCCAACCTTCATTTTGGAGACGGCACTTGATTGATTGATTGTATTAACACGAAATGGAACGCTTGGCTAGCGAATCCATTACGTGGAAGGCCGAAATTAAAGCTTGCTGGGTGGATGGCGTCTGCAAACTAATGTGGAAAACCATCTCATTAACACGAAATGGAACGCTTGGCTAGCGAATCCATTAAGTTGAAATGCGAAGCGAACGCTTGTTGGGCGGATGTCGTCTGCAGACTGACCGTTCCTGGTTTGCTTGGGGAGCGGCCAGTGACGAACGAAATACCCAATACATGGAAGTGAGGAATAAAAGCAGCCATGAGCTGGACGTGGATGAGACCACTCTCAGGGTGCTTTGTGTCGGTTCTGAAGTTATGGAAGACTCCTTGGATGGCGAGAAATGCCCATGGTCTGCCCCTGCTTTCCTTTGAAGATTGACCGTGATATCTTTGACCGTTCTAACTTTACCAGCTGAGATGTGGACATCACCACAACAATAATAGTCTAATGTCCCTCGAAACCTCGGAAAGGCAAACCGGTAAAAACGCCCGCAGAAGTCGGATGTGCCGGCCTAAAAGTTGCAAATACATTGGCACAACGCAAAAACGCCGGAGTGAAATGTCCATCCTGCCCGGAACAGCTCGGACTATTTTGTCTTTCGGGGACAGCGTCCAGCACATGTCCGAATCGAAAGTTAGCTGTGTGGATGTCGTCTGCAAACTAACGTTCCTGGTTTATTCGGGGAGTAGCCTGTGGCGAACGAAATGCCCAATACATGGAAGTGAGGAATTAAAGCAACTATGTGCAGGACGTGGCGATTTCTTGGGTGAGCCCAGCACGAGAGCGCTATGTGCCGGCTCTGCAATTATGGAAGCTCCCTTGGATGGCGGAAAATGCCCTGGACTGCCCAGGCCTTCCTTTGAGGGCTGACCGTGAAGTCTTCAGGAAGAAGAAGAAGAAGAAGAAGAAGAAGAAGAAGAAGAAGAAGAAGAAGAAGAAGAAGAAGAAGAAGAAGAAGAAGAAGAAGAAGAAGAAGAAGAAGACTCTCCCCGTCTACCTCATGATGTAGACTCTCCTCTTCTACCCCATGATGTTAACTTTCCTCTTCTGTCCTATGATATCAACTCTCCTCTTCTACCCCATGATGTTAACTTTCCTCTTCTGTCCTATGATATCAACTCTCCTCTTCTAACCCATGATATCAACTCTCGTCTTCTACCCCATGATGTTAACTTTCCTCTTCTGTCCTGTGATATCAACTCTCCTCTTCTATCCCATGATGTTAACTTTCCTCTTCTGTCCTGTGATATCAACTCTCCTCTTCTACCCCATGATGTTAACTTTCCTCTTCTGTCCTGTGATATCAATTCTCCTCTTCTACTCCATGATGCAGACTTTCTTCTTATACCCCATGATGTAGACTTTCCTCTTCTACCCTATGGTATAGAATCTCCTATTTTACGATGTGATGTAGATACCTTATGATGTTGTTAGTAGTGTGCATATCGTGTGCACCAAACTGCAATCTGACTGGCCAAATTATATGGCTGTCCTAAACCGCTGTAATGGAGTGTGTAAGCAACTTGCGATATATGCAGCGAATTGTGATAGAATTTCTGATTGCAGAGAAGGAAACTGTTGTGAATGTTCACATGCGTCAGTGTGATGTGTATGGACGTTTTGCAGTCAACAGGAGTACAGTCAGTCGCTGAGTTCAGAGAATCAAAGAATCGAGAAGAGGAGATACGAAGCTGCTTGATCGGTCGCGCTGTGAACGTCCTGCCACAGCCACCAACGCAGAAATGTTGAAATGCGCTGAGGGCATTAATCTTACTGATAGACAAATCACTACTCAACAATTGGTCTTACAGCTGTCAGTCAGCAAAGGTAGTGCAAATGCAATTATAACAATTCTCAAATTTTCTAAACTTTGCGCAGGATTGGTTCTTCGAAGTCTCACAAATGACTACCGACTGCAAAGGAAAACAATTTCGTCTGAATTAATGGAGCGTTTCAATGCTGATGGAGAGAAACATTGTGGCTAAGATCGTTACAGGTGACGAAACCTGGGCACATCATTTTGAACCTGAGATAACATGACAGTCAATGGAGTAGCATCATCCGCAATCACCACAAAGAAAGAAATTCAAAACAACTCCTTCAGCTGGAAAGGTAATGATCACTGTCTTTTGAGACATTGAAGGTGTGATTCTTGTGGATGTTTTGTCAAGAGAAGAGCTTTGTCAATTAAAAAGCTTACATTTGACACTGAAAATAACCCAATCAACGTTTTCGCAGAGTTCGGCCGGACAAGAATCCAGCAGACCTGCTTCTCCTTCACAACAATGTGCGCCTTCACACAACTCTGACAACACGGGAGCAATCACCATATTGGGTTGGATTGTACTACCCCGTCCCGATTTGGCACCCTCTGATTTTAATCTATTCGGTCCACTTACAGGTGCACTCTGTGGAACAAGGTTTGGGAATGATGAAGGAGTCATTCATGCAGCGAAGAAATGGCTACATTATCAAGACAAAATATGGTACGGGCAAGGAATACATGCACTTGTTTCGCGCCGGCATAAAGCATACAAGTTTATGGGGATTATGTTCAATAATACCGATGTTTACATGACATATCCATGTATATTGTGTATAAATGCCATACCTTTTGAATAAACAGCTCCTTAAAAAAAAAAAAAAGACGATGTGGTTAAATCCTTTCTGAACGCCCCACATATCCTAGGCTGCAGAGGCAAACTACGGTGTTAATTTCTTTATTCCTTAACACTTGAGTTCACTATGACGACTGACTCAATGACAAACTTGAGTTTGCAATGACGAATGGCTCAATGATTCACTTGAGTTCAGTAAAACGAATGGCACAATGATTCACTTGAGTTCAATATAACGAATGGATCAATGATTCAGTTGGGTTTAGTATAACGAATGGCTAAATGATTCACTTGAGTTCGGTATAACGAATGGCTCAATGATTCACTTTAGTTCAGAATGACGACAGACTCAATTATTCACTTGAGTTCAGTATAACGAGTGACTTTATTATTATTATTTACTTGGATTCAGTATAAACATTTGCTCAATGATTCACTTCTGCTCACTATGACGATAGACTTAGTGATTTACTTGGTTTCAGTCTGACAAGTGCCACTAAGTGATCAAATTTAGGAGTGCATAATTGAGTGAGCATCTTCCTACATTCTCAAATATGCACATGAATGTAGTCAGTTAACATCACAGGTCACTGCAAGTCCTCTAGGCTGCCACAGAGTATTCTTTCACGTGATTTTAGTGCCCGGCAAATGCATTCTTGTGCGCTCTGGCATGCTGGTTAGTCCTGCAGCATGCAGTCACGAGTGATTTTCTCTGTGCTACAAGAAACAGTTATTTTTGGTCAAGAATCGCTGCCATTGCACATAGATGTCTTCATCAGGGCTCCAGTATCTTCCATCGGTCAGGTCTTAGATATGACTGAGCTACCGTATGACAGTAGACGGCACCACCTGCTTTCTGTCAGTGCCGAATCTTGGGCGGATCTCACCAAACCCAACACCCCACATTGTGCCAACTGCATCGGTTGGAGGAAAGCAATTGGAAGGGTACAGGCCTTAACCTAGTGCGAGGAAATGCAAAATAAAGACTAAATGTCCTGGCAGGGCAGACCTGGCACTAAACCTTGGTTGGCAACTTGTCCAGGCTCGAAGCTCCGACATGCGGACAGTTAGAACATTGCTTTGCTGAACCGGCAGTTTCTGCAGCTTGTCTTGTTCCAGACGTATTGGTGTTACCTTTCCTCTGGAGTAAACTAGGCAGGCCGAGAGAGGGATCATGCTGCATGGGCAACACATGGTCTCTACAATTCAGATCAAGCTTTGACCTATATAGAGGTATAACTCCATCCCTGGTCCCCGCCATGGGTTGTAGTCATCATGTCAAGACGGTAAAGTGCCAATAAAAACAAATCTCCAAGTCTGCTCCCATAGATCACAGAAGGAGAATCTTAGCACAGTGCATGAACTCCCCAGCATCGGCCAGGATCCGTATCAGTGTATCCCAGAATCACTCATGCTATAAATATTGTAAGGGCAGGTTGTCTTACTTGCAAGCTATATACGTGATCATTCACTGAGGGGGTCAGCATTGAAAAATAGGCCAGAGCATCCAGTACGCTGATGTTGAGGTAGCAGGTTCAACCCCTACACCGGTCAGCTGAACTAGAATGTTGACTTCTCGTCCTTGTCTTGAGGACGTAAATTACAAGTTCCTCTGAAGTCCGAATGGGTTCGGCTGGTGGCGAGGGACACTGGTAATAGGGAAAGCTAATCCACAGGCACAATTCAGTCCAGTGCTACTAGAAATGGACTACGCTCGAGTTCAAAGCGAGCGAGCGCAAAAAATAAAAGATGAAGAATATTCTCTACAGTATTATAGCTGTGTAGTTCTAGGTGAGAGAAGTGGTCTGAAGAGCTGTGTGGAGCCAATTCTGTTGTACGGAAGCCAATCATGGACAGTTAGAGGACACGTTAGGAATAATGTGGAGTTATGTGGAGCCAGTTCTGATGTACGGAAGCCTGTCATGGACATTTAGAGGATAAGTGAGGAATAATGTGGAAGCCACGGAGATGTGCTTATAAAGAAGACGACGAAAACACATTTGACAACTACAAAAATAAAGAAATGAAGATATCTGGAAAGAAATTAACTCAGAAAGAGAACTGGATCATTTCCCATTGTTTTGACAGTAATCTGATTATATGTGCGTCTCGCCTGTCCTCTAAGCGTCGAGCATCGGCCAGATCCCTTCGTCACTCCACGCTGTCGCATTCTTGCCAGATCATGGTGATCCATTTGCTCCTCCGAGGTGTACACGTGCTCCCACAAGGCCGCAACCACGTCTACCTTATCTTGCATCAATACTCCACCAAGTTTTGTAGAGCCAGTCAATCTGTCTGCCTGTTCATTCCCCAGCACACCAGCATGCCCCGGAGATAAGATCCAGACGATGCTTGCCACCCGTGACTTCCGAAGCGAAGCAAGCCACTCGGCACGAAGCTTGCCCGTCCTCACCCTACTCAGCATGCTTTCTGAGTCAGTTACAATCACGATGTGTGTGTGTATCGTATTCTCCATCCAGCGGAAAGTTACACTGACTGCCTCCACCTCCATTCTTAAGCTAGATGTTGTTTTATCATATGCCAGGCTCTCCTGCACCAAACGTCGACCATTAGCCTTTGCCACGAAATCCCAGGCACTTCTACTACCTCTCAACACCGAGCATTATCCTGAATTAGTTGCTGGATTTCCACTTCCGTGGCACCTGCTGGCCACTCCCTGCACTCCCGGCTCAATGTGATTATAAAGCACAAGTCTGACTGCTCTGCTGGAACTCTGACCCACTCCTCTCCTAATGTTCTCCAAGGGACACACCTGTCTGATCGTATCCTCCGCCTGAGCCATCCATGATTTCCCTCCCACCAGTCGCCGGCCCCTAACTGCGCCCAGCGCCTCACGCAACGGGTGATCTGTGTCAGCAGCTACTCTGAGGTATGCCTTCGCCTGCATCACCTTGAGCCAACCAGCAACAGTCGGCAAACCAAGGATGTACCGCATACACACCACTGGGGTGTCTCTGGCGCATCCCAGAATGACCCGCACAGCCCCGCTCCGCATGCGCTCCAATCCCACCAGCTGACTCCCTGAGACAGCGAGCATCCCCCAGTCTACTATCAATCGCTGAGAGGACAAAGCGCTGGCATAGCCCGAAAAACACTCTCTGCTCTATGTCCACCGCATCCATAGCCCCAAGTGCGCCGAGTCCCTTTTAAGATCCTGCCACAACCGTCTCCACATGATCCTTGAAGGACAGGCTCCCGTCAAATGTGATTCCCAGACACTTCAGTCCGCTCTCTCTGTTGACGCCTCCACCATCCACCGCGAGGCCCGGAACATCAGCTCTCACAATCCCGCTGTACAGAGAGCACCACAAAACAACTGCCCCCTCCGGGTGGACGACAGCACCCACCTCAGTGCACCAGTCAATCACTCTGTCCACTGTCGCCTGCAGCCCCTGCGCCGTTCTCTCCCCACCTCTCCCCTGCCCACTTGCAAGAACACCATCTGCAAACGTTAGCATCCCTCCAACCCCCGGTGCCCCTAGGCTTGCAATTTTGCTCGTATACACGTTAAAGAGCACCGGTGAGATTGCGGATCCCCGCGGCAGCCCCGGTGTCAAAATATGTGGCTCCGAGGTCCACGCACACAGACGGAGAGCAATCCGACGAGAATGTAGGACGGCCGCTATCCAGTTCACAAACCAGGGACCGACCCTTTCTACATCAGTGCGGTCATCAACATATCATATCGAACTCTATTGTAAGCATCCTCCAGATCAAACGCCGCCGCCATCGTTTCTTGTCTACTATGGAACCCCTCATAAACGTCAAAGGCAAAAGTGGCTGCATTTGACCAGGTATCTTTTCCTGGCCTGTAGCTCCCAAGGCCTCTTGGAAGAAGCTTCCCCCTTTCCAAAAACTCTTGCAGCTTGATAGCGACTATCTTCTCTAAAATCTTCCCAAATGTATTTTGAAGGGTGATGATCATAAAGCCCCTAAGCTTTGAATGATCCTTGAACGGTTTTGGGAGAGGGATGAGATAACTGTGTACCCTATCCTGCGGTACTGATGTTGTCCTAATGCTCTGGTTAAAGCAGTCGGTCATCTCCGATAGGTCTACATCGCTCAAAGCCTTAATGTGGCCATACCTGACCCCATTAGGCGCTGGTGCCGTGTCTTTTGCCTTTTTCAAAATATGTTTAACATCTTCAACCCGTATGATGTGTTCATAAGGCATATTCTTTATGGTGCCAGATAACTCCTCTCTAACTGCATCCCTGGTGTCCACATCATCCTGATTAGTCTGCTCTAAAAATCTCTAAAGAAACGTCTCCCATTTCTCTGTGTCTGTTGTCACGCACACACATCTCTATAAATTGTTCCCACTGTCATATGCCAATCTTTTCTGTGCAGTTTCCAGAATTTTCGCAGTGTTCTATCACCTCCAATCTCATTCATGAAACATTCCCATTTTGCCTTTTTAGCCTCTGCAGCACAGCGCTTTAAAACCTCCAACTTGTCTTTCTTGACATTTTCCGCCATGTCCACTTCCTCTCGTGAGCTTCTGGGTGTCTGTTGCACTTTCCTTAGCTGCTTCACTGCAGCTCTCTTTGCTTTCCAAGCCTGGTCTACTTTTGGGGTCCACCTTGGGGGCTGCAAAAAAGGATTTTTAACAGCCCTGTTGCATGCCCCCTTTCTGAGTCGTCCAAGAAGGCTGTCGGTCCACTCATACCGGATGGCAGTACAAGAGACAGGAAGGAGACTGGGGACATCTCTGATCACCAGTGCCATACTGCGTTGACTATAGGAAGCTTTTGTAAAATATCTTCTTTCTTGGACATCCGCACACACAAAATGTATTGAGAAAAATAAGGGTTATAGCAGCGGCCATACGCTGACTACATCCCTTTCAAGACAAACTATTCGGTAACAATAAATATGATTGGTCTTAAAATGTGTGTGAAATATGAAGAGAAGAGAGGCGCTGGAGAACATTGTGACAACTGGAAAGATCGAAGGGAAGAGAGGCAGAGGCAGACCACGAGAAATTATGCTGGATGGATTGCGACGGTGGTATTAGGGAACATCAACGGCAGAGTTGATCCAGAAAACCAAAGGCCGAGATCTGTGGAGAGTCATGAACACCTACGCTAGTCGGCACTGCACTTCATGATGATGATGATGAGGAAATATGTAATCTACAACGCTTTTGCTGAAAATCTGCTTTTTACCTATCCAGTACCCTGCAGAAAGAAGTGTAACGTTTCTGGTATTCCAGACTTCAATATTTCCTTGTTTATTTACTTGATTTGTACTGTGGAAGATTATTGTACTTCCTCCTCATTAGCAGCTACTTGGACAATGAAGTCGTATCCTTTAACAGAGCAGAGTATTTATAAATGAGAAGATTACCTCCCTTACCAAAAGCATCCACTTGAAAAGTCGTAACCTGCTTCCCAAAGGGCTTGGGAGTTACCGGTTTGGGAATGACAGCTGGGCCAATATTGATGTGCTGGTGTACTGATAGGGAAGAGACAGGGAGAGAAGCAGGAGCCGTTTTAAACCCAGATGTGGGTGATCCTGGGGTGCACAAAGGACACACCAATTATATGCAAGGGGCTTTTCCTTGCGCTATCAATAATGGCGGACAGTTATAGGGTCCTTCGAGCCAAATGGTACCTGAGAGGTGCTGCAGACAGGGATCACCCGCTGCATGCAGCCATGGGTATGGCAAGGGACTGAGACGAGGTAGGTCCTGGATGGCACAGGCAGAAATATCTATATATCAGGTTTGTGATCTAGAGACCATCAATCGTGAAAAAGAGTGGGTTGAAGTACCAGAAGACATGTCGGACTGGTACTATGTAATAGTAATACAGGGCCGTGAGTGCAGAGAATGGACAGCAGGCCGCACAGAGTTTGAGGTGCAACAACTTATCCAGAGTAACACACATCAAGGTGATGTAGTGGTCTGCACCGATGGGTCAGTGGTGAGAAACAGACGTGGTGGCTGGGGTTTCATGGCGAGGCTAGGACGATGCTTGGAATTGGAGAGTTCACTCGCTTTGACCCCAAAGGCAGTCCATACATGTACTGATAGTTCTAGTGCATTGGACTGATTTTTGCGTGTTGATTAGCTTTCCCTATTATCGGCGTCCCTCCCCATCAGGTGAAGCCACTCCGACTTCAGAGGTACATGCAATTTAGGTCCCCAAGTCAAGGACAAAAAGTGAAATTTTAATCCAATTGTCCGGTGAAGAGGTTGAACCCACCACTTCGGCATCACCAGACCGAAAGTTTCAGAGCCAGCGCTTTTATCCACCTCCGACATTGGTTGTGATTTCCCTTCCGACCAGACTGCAGTGATGCCTATTTCCGATGTCTGCTCTCATGACCAGACTGCAGTGATGCCTATTTCCAATGTCTGCTCTCATGGTCAGACTGCAGTGATGAATATTTCCGATGTCTGCTCTCATGGTCAGACTGCAGTGATGAATATTTCCGATGTCTGCTCTCATGGCCAGACTGCAGTGGTCTGCTTCCAGAGCCGCAACTTAGAGACGGAATCTTAAATTTGAGGCTCTGGTTTGCTGAACTCAAAGTAGGCAGTCAAGCCACGAATTGCTGACTGCGTGCATCACTAATGCCGCACCGTTCTATTCCATTTTCAACCATTGATGCACTATAACTCGAAGGTACTTGAATTTCTTGTAAGTTACATTAACCCACTCGATCAGTCATTGGTTACCCTAACCCACTCGATAACCGTAAGTGGTTACACTAACCCATTTGATCAGTCAGTGGTTAAACTAACCCACTCGATCACAGGGAGTCGTTACAGTAACCCACTTGACCAGAGTAAGTGTTTACACTAACCCACTCAATCACAATCAATAATTACATTAACCCACACGGTGACAACATCACAAAACATTCAATCAATTGAAGAATCAATCAATCAAACAATCAATCAGTGAAACAATCATCAACGAACATTTAATTAATCAACCCGTGAAACAAGCAACCAATCAATGAAACAATCAGTCAAAGAAACATTCAATCAAACATCCAGTCCACACACAAAATTAAATAAACCAAGTAATCAAACAATTGATCAATGAAATCAGGAATACACAATCAATGATATACAGTATTGTATTCTTTTGAATCATGTTCATCAACATTAGTTACAAACGGTGTTGG
This sequence comes from Cepaea hortensis, assembly GCA_963921405.1. Taxonomy (NCBI): domain Eukaryota; kingdom Metazoa; phylum Mollusca; class Gastropoda; order Stylommatophora; family Helicidae; genus Cepaea; species Cepaea hortensis. The sequence continues at coordinate 280,807,153 of OY992876.1, forward strand.
TCATTAAGTTGTATTATACAAGAAACACTGTGTGAGGTATTTCATGTATGTGCTAAATAATATCACTGTGACACTGTGCTGACACTGACAGTCAAGTCTGAAGCAAATGTGAATGAATTATCCACTGTGTACGTGTACACACACACACACACACACACACACACACACACACACACACACACACACACACACACACACACACACACACACACACACAAACACACTTATTATGAGTGATTTTACAAGACAGTATACCCCATTCATAAGTCGGTGATTAAGACGACCATCTATATTTCTTCTGTGTGTGTGTGTGTGTGTGTGTGTGTGTGTGTGTTCTTTTTTTTCTGTACGGTATACCCCACACATATGTCGGTGGTTAAGACAACCCATCTCTCTCTCTCTCTCTCTCTCTCTCTCTCTCTCTCTCTCTCTCTCTCTCTCTCTCTCTCTCTCTCTCTCTCTCTCTCTCTGTTTTCTTTTTATTTACATGTATGTACAGTATACCCCACACATACGTCAGCGATTAAGACAATAACCACCTTACCCGCCATCCATACTTACATAGATTATTAAGATAATAATCACGCATCTGTATTGCATTTCCGTAGACCAATTGCTCCAGACATTTAAACAATGTCCATGTCCTTTGCAGGACGCTGTGGTCAATCCCAAACCGGGATTGATATTCAAGGCAACTTTACGCTCCAGACATACGTCGATAAAGAAAACCAGACCCACCCATTGTTGGTCTGTCGGTGTCCTGTTTATTATGACCCATCTATACGTCACGATAAAGCAACAGATACAAATATCCAAACACGTTTTATGTTTTGCATGTTTATGCCGAATTGATCCATACTTGTGGCAGAGTAGATGACGCAATCACGAGAAAATTATTGCTATGATAATCTCGTTATAAAAACGTTCCACGCACGCTAAGGGAAAGTGCTGTAAGGAAGGCACTACATGTATATCCTTGCGCCTGAAGGAGACGTGCATGCGTATGTATGTGAGTCGGTCGTTCAGAAAGCAATGGCAAACTACTGAACGTAAAACTTACCAAGACATCAACAGCAGCTGAACCATGCTGGTGTTGGCTGCAATGTCCTGTAAAGGATATGCGGAAAAAAAATGATGACGAAGATTATAATGATACTGATTAAGACAAAGGTGATCGAAGGTGGTGATGATGAAGATGGTAATGATACGGATTTTGACAAAGGTGATAATGATGAAGGTGACAATGATAGTGATTACGACAAAGAGGATAATGTGTTGAAGATGATTAATATATTGATTATGACGAAGTGGATGCTGATGATGAAGATAATAATGATACTGATTATAACGAAAATGATGATGATGAAGACGATAATGATACAGATTATAATGAAGATGATGACGCTGAAGATGATAATGATACTGATTATGGCGTAGGTGATGATGATGATGAAGATGATATGATATTGATTAAGACGAAGGTAATGATGATCAAGTTGATAATACTCAAATGATATACACAACACTATTTCTTTAAATATCTGCGCCCCAGGAAGCAGGAAGTATGTGTATCTACTGAATTTACCATTCTAATAAATTATATATATGTCTCGTAGCAGTTTCAAGTTGAGAGTCTGTGCTGTGATAGGGCCATGGCTTGTGTAGGTCTGAAGGCTCGACGCTGGAATAACCTCATCGCGCAAACAGGTCCCGCAACTACATCACTTCTGAAGTTCGTGGAACTATTCCGAGTTGTTTCCCTTACTCTTATTTTCATAAGCCCACCTGTTAGAAAAAACACAATTCTCGTGAAGTAGGAAGAAATATAAAGTCACACATAATTTCATTTTGTACTTTCAATTAAGACAAGTAAGGCGCCCTTTTTAATGCTATAAGATGCATTCCCTATATGGTGCTAGAACCGGTTTTTAATAATATTTTTTTTTTAACTAATCGTCGTTCGATGGAGGATATAGTCAATATCTAGCTGACCGGCTTTGCTTTCTAGAACATGTCATGGTACCAAAATTAACGGAGGTCAACCTGGAAGTCACGGTAAAACTACCCGCCTGGCGCAGAATTCGAATACACATTCAACGAGCTGGCAGGCCAGCGAGCTTGCCAATGCACCAAGACAGCTCCGTTTTGTACGTCGCTGCTAACACAAAACGAGAATGCCTCACATGTATGTTTCTACACAGCATACATAATGTACACTGCCGAGTGCTTATCTCCCTCCCCCTCTTTCTCCTTCTCCAGTTACTACTACTACTACTACTACTACTACTACTACTACTACTACTACTACTACTAATAATAATAATAATAATAATAATACTATTACTACTACTACTACTACTACTACTACTACTACTACTGCTGCTGCTGCTGCTACTGGTGCTGCTTCTGCTACTGTCACTACCATCAACACCGCTACTACTGTCCCACAACCACTGTTACAACAACTACTACTATCACCACCGCCACAGCACCACTACCACTATTACTGCTTCAACCACCACCACCACTGCTGTAACAATAACAAATACTACTACTACTACTACTACTACTGCTGCTACTACTACTACTACTACTACTACTACTACTACTACTACTACTACTACTACTACTACTACCACCACCACCACAACCACCGCTACTACTACCCCAACCATTATTACCACTATTACTACTACTCCTACTACAACAGTTACTACTACATTACTTAATGTCTGTAAATCTCAACCTACTATAAATATATTATGACACTTTTTATCATCAAACTGTTGACAGCCCCAGACTGTCGTGAAAGTGACCCGGTGTCCACTGTACACGTTCTCTTTCTTTCCTTCATTTGTTAGACACATGAAGCAGATATCATGCAATCTTTCTGTCACTTCCACAGTTCCGTCCATCAACATCGCCTATCATCTGCGTGTTCAACGTGTGGTACCCCTACCTGCTGTGTTCTGTGAGGAGTCTGAAGATTGCTGCTTGTTCACTTCTGTGCACTTGGTGATCATGCTTTAACCCTTCAACAGCTGTGTTAGTATTCTGGTATGCGTGTGCGTGCTGTCTGTTCCACTTTTCACATGGGACAGCGAGGAGTATTTCATGTGAATTTCTATGGTATAGGACCGGAGCATTATGGGGTGACTCTTGGTCGTGATGTTGGAACCGCAAAATAACGACTAATGACTTTAATCCTCGTGTCGATTAGCTTCTCGCATGATTTTATACTTGCTTCTTATGGACTACTCATCCTCATTATAGGCTGCATCTGTCCTCATCATAGGCTGCATCTGTCCTCATCAAACCTTATCCTATCCTCACAGAAGCGCTTGTTCTCAAACATCCGGTGTCCTGGTGCTGAGGTAGCGAGTTTAAACCCTACACCGGTCAATTAGACTAAAATGTTGGAATCCTCGTCCATGACTTAGGGACGTAAATTACAAGTACTTCTGAAGTCGGCAAAAAGCAGTCCAGTGAACTAGAAGTATTAGCACGTGTATGTACTACGCTTGAGTTCAAAGCGGGCGGATGCAAACAATAAATAAATAAATAAATAAATAAATAAATAAATAAATAAATAAATAATGACAACGAGGGAATGGTGAGAGAAGGAGGCAGAGAATCGGGAGATCAGGCAGACCTAGTCGGGCCCTTTGAGATCGTGTGTATAGTGAGAAGAACAGACAGATCATCACGGGCTGGAGAATACGGTGCTGCAGTAGTGTCCAGGGGATCTGGCCGACACTCAGTACTCCGAGGAACGGCCAGGTGGACGCATAATCAGACCGTTACTGGTACCATTAGTAGTGGGACTCGTCGCTAGATGTTAAAGATGAGGACGTGGGGACGGAGCAATATGGCAATATCCCGAGTGCTGTGATGTCGGTTTATGACTCAACTCAGCAACTGTAGCAGCAGAAGAAGAAGGGAAAGAGAAAAACAGACAGACAGACAGACAGAAGACAGACAGACAGACAGACAGACAGACAGACAGACAGACAGACAGACAGACAGACAGACAGACAGACAGACAGAAGACAGACAGACAGACAGACAGACAGACAGACAGACAGACAGACAGACCTTTTAGGAAGGGAGAAAATACAGTGTTAGAAGAAACCACAGGCAGAAGACAACCCAGTGAAGGATAGAGGCACACACACGATATGACATCTGGGCGACAGAAGCCTACCTTGCTGACGGAGATGTCCACCTCACTTCCCCCGTGTCCACTGTCGCTTGTTTCTACCGAGGAGCTACTATAAAGGTCAAGATCGTGACCTTTTGACCTGGCCGAAATCTGAAGATAAAATTAACATCAATTAAGAGAAGAACTAGAGGAACTAGAAGAAATGAAAAGTGAAATACAAAATAAAGAACCGCTGTTCGCGTCTTGTGGAATATTGAGTATATGGTGCTATAGTGCATTCACATTTGTTTGCCTCAATATAAATATCCATATCTCAGTAACCAACTGAGGGAAAATTATGAGATTTAGTATATAATCTTATCATTATGTCCACCCAACAACAAAATTTTTCTTCTGGAGATTTTACAGCAGATTTCAAAGTTTGTTTATATGCGGTATATAATTTACGAGTCTGAGATGAAATTCATAATTTTAAATGTATTACAGCGTAGCCAGACAATCAGCGCTCAATGTTGAATATTGTACGTTTTTTCACGGGATTGGCCTTATGCCAACTCCCCGCGTTGTTTAAACTAGGACTGTTCAGAGGTGTCTCAAAATGTGGGTTATTTCATGAAACCTGATTAATATGTTTTTTTTTTTTTTTTTAAATCTTACCACTTATCGCTAACATTGAAATGTGTGAATATTTTTCAATGGGATTGAATGCGAAATTATACACTTCAAAGAATCGCTATGAAGTTGTACACATATTTTTGTCAAGAAGCTGATCGCAGGAAACTGTTTTATACTATTACAAATTCCGAAAAAAGAACAGCGCATGCATTGGGTTTGAGTAAACGATCATTTCGTCGATGGGGGGAAAATGTGGAATTAAACCACCACGCAATAATCAAACGGTAGGTAGAAAGATTATTATAGACAGCTTTGACAAAGATGTTATAAGGCGAGCTATTATAAAAATGCTTTAAAAAGTCGCTTAAAATTCGATAGGGTCGACTTCATTGCACCGGGTTTTATCCCATATGGCTCGGTCTCTTTCCGCAGCGCGGAAAGCATCGCACAAAGCACGAACTCCGCAGCTCTAGCGACGACCCACAGAAGACTCCGAAAAAGGTAACCCACGACCTTTGGAGCCCGAGTCAAAAGGCTTGGCCACTTCGCCACGGAGACTCCTAAAATTATAAATATTTTGGATTTTATATCCAGGATTATCCAGCATTATAAAAATGTTGGATGCCAAAGAAACAGTGACTGTAAGACAACTTAGGGTTTGGTTGAGAAAGAACAATAACATAGAGCTATCCAAAACAACTTTCGGGAAAATTATAAGGACATTATCTTCACTTTTTGAAAGTACAAGGGCGGTAGAAATATTCTTTGCGAGCAACAGCATTTAGGAGCCATGAGAAGCAGGTACCTACGTGAAATAAGGGAAATGCGCAAAGAAAATTATGGCATAGTGTGTTTGGATGAAATGTGGATCAATGCGCACCACACAAGTGATAAGGAATGGCAATCAGTGGATGGACAGATAAAGCGATATGTGCCCAGTAGTATAGGACAACTTTTGGTCATGGCCCATGCTGGTAATACGCAAATGGCTTACAACAGAATGCTGGGCTCGTATTCGTATCAAAGTATATAGACATTTTTTTTTTAATTCGCATATCCTTTACAGGACATCGCTGTCAACAGCAGCATCTTTCAGCTGTCTGTTAATTTCTTTGCAAGATTACGCTCAGTAGTTTGCCACTGCTTTCTGAGCGGCCGGCTCAGTTATCCCGCAAGTCACCAGCGAGGGTAGAACCGCTCCCAGTTCTCGCCCGCTACGAGACTCTGCGTGATAAACGGGATTACGGAGAAAGTTTTGTAACCCCTCGGCCAGAGAGACCGGCCATACAGACAATAGGGATTATCATAATAAGATGAATGGTAATGTATTTAGAGATTGGCTCCAGAATACTGTGCTTCCATTCCTAGATAGACCGTCGTGTCCAATTATGGACAATGCATGATATCAGTGTTGTTGCCCAAGAAGACAAAATACATACAGCATCGAGCACTAAGGGAGCAATAAAGATATTGCTCCGAATGAAAAACATACCATTTCCAGAAACGTATTTCTAGCTAGAATTGTTGTCCCTTGTAAAACATGCGCAAAAAAGCAAGAAATATCACATCGACAAGTTGATAGAAGAGCAAGGTCATAGGTGCTTGAGACTTACGCCGTATCATTCTCATTTAAACCCTATGGAACTTGTGTGGGCTAAAATTAAAGGACAGGTGGCAGCTGCCAATACTACATTCAAATTGTCTGACATCAAGATACTAACCCAGTCCGCGCTATTAAATATTGATAAAAGGTACTGGAAAAAATGTGAGGACCATGTGTTAAAAGAGGAAGAGGACTATCGGAGAAAGGATGGATTGAATTTTATGCAACCGAGAGCAATCATCAACCTACTGGAATCGTCCGATACAGATTAAGGTCTAAGCAGATATACACACTTACTGGGATATTTTGCTCCAAATATTCAAACGAATTTCAGGCCCTAATCATTACAGCATCAGCATAATGTCAATGGCAACAGTTTGTATTCCACAGTGATGAATTTTCAATTCCGCAAGCCTCAGCGATGACAAACAATTGTATTGAACACACACACACACACACACACACACACACACACACACACACACACACACACACACACACACACACACACACACTAAACGCATTGAATACCAACAGAAGAGTAATATTGCGGTGAAAACTGACATATTGTGGCATAATAAGAAACGTGAGAGCAAACACGTTGTCAAATTAGGGGACAACACACGTGCATACGAATAAATCTATAAACTTCAATGAAAAGAGGGCCAACATCTTGGTCGTTAAGAAGAAGCTGGTCTCTCACCCATGTGTACGTGTGAACAAACTACACAGACAGCTGAACAGATCCTTAAAAATCAAAACATGATGACTAAATTGCGGTATCATTTCTGGTCACTCCATACGCACATTAACGCACAGCTATTTGGAAGCTGTCACGAACTCAATATAAAAAGCTAACATGAATACTTGTGTACACATTATTAACCAGCAGCTGAAGAAACAAGAAGGAAATGAAAAATAAGGTAAGAAATATATTCCTTTTACTTTCCTGTCAATTTACAAATAATTTACCCCATGCCTCTGTAAATTCTCTGTCTTTACTAATATTACACATTGCACCCCTCTCGAGATTCTCCGTGGTGAAGAGGTCAAGCCGTCAGACTCGGGCTCCGAAGGTTGTATGTTCGATTCCGGGACGCGTCCTTCATTTCACGAGTGCATTTTTTCGGAGACTCCCGAGGGTCGTCGCTGGAGCTACGGAGTTCGTGCTTTGTGCGACGCTTTCCGCGCTGCGAAAAGAAACTGAGCCATACGGGATAAAAACCCGGTGCAATGCAGCCGACCCTGTCGACTTTTAAGCTACTTCTATTATTGCACCCACTCCCATACGAATCCGTATACGCCTTGTGTCATCATGTGAATTGGCGGGGCTTTCATTACTGTAATAACAAGTTTGTAAGCGAGAAATCACTAGTTTTTCAGCAAAACATCAAAGAAATGTCGCCGATTTCGATGATTTAATTTGCTTTTGGGCCTATCAAAGACATATTCCTTGGGTGGAGGTAAATATAAGACTGCAGGAAAAACTTCATAACGATGCAACAGACAGTTTTCAAAATAATTGATCGTGAATGGCGATCAATTATTGTTGCTGTTCTCATAGTCTGACCATGGTTGTAATTCATTATTATACTTCATCCTCCTCACCCTCCTCTTACTTCCTCTTCTTCTCTGTGTCACCAGGACAGCAAGCCGTCCAGGCGATGAGGACAGTGCTATTGATCTGGCGCTAGTTTCACCTTTACTCACTACAGTGTGTAGATGGGGTGTCCTAGGACACCATGGCAGCGACCACCACCCTTGCAGCATATTGGTGGAGAAAGGCAGAACCAGGCAGCACAAGCTAAAGGTAAAGACGTTCCAGTATGACAGTACAGGGCAAGATGTGGTGAGTAAAATAAGACGTGACAAGCGCAGAACGTTTCAGGGCAGGAAAAAAAGCTGGGAGCAGCCACCGTGGTGGAGTTTCGAGGTGGAGAAGGCTTGGGTGGATAAGCGTAGTGCTGTAAGGAGATGGCAAAATGCCAAGAAGAACAGAGCTGGTCATCCTAGTCCCTGCTTGCACTTAGAAAGAGAGATGCACACAAAAGTAAGCTATTTCAAAAAACTGGTCACGGTGGTTAAAGGCGAAAAATGGGCAGAGGTGTGTCAAAGAGTAAGCACAGACAAGTCACTGAAATTGTTCTGGCGACTACATAAAAGCATGAGTGGTGTAGTCAAGAATAAGAGCATTTCTGACTTCCAAGGTGCTGACCTCATCTGGCAGAGGACTGACGAGGACAAGGGCAAAGCCCTCTTTGAACGCTACCTTGAGCAGAGCAACCAGACAGACATGGGAGGTCGAAATCTGGCCAAGGAGGTCACCTCAGACAGATGCAAGGCCCAGAACACTTCGGATGAAGACACAGTGACAGTGAAAGAAATCAAGGCTGTGCTTCGACGATCAAAAAACAGTGCTCCAGGTCCTGATGGCATAAGATACGACGACATAAATAGGTGTACCGACAATGAGCTAGAGAAACTAGCAGACATGTACAACAACAGTATAGGGAGTGCTAGCATCAAGGAGGAATGGTTACACAGCTATCTGATTCCCTTGCCGAAGCCTGACAAAGACCACAAAAAAATTCAGGGATATCGAATTATAACCATGCAGAATACAATAGGCAAGCTGCTGGAGAAGGTAATTGCCAGGAAAATATCAAGCCAACTAGAGAGGCAAGGTGTGTTCCCACCTACCCTGGGTGGGTACCGTCCAAAAAGAGAAACCTGGACCAATGCAGCAGTCTTTGCCCATGATGTCTATGAAGGTTTCCACTCAGGCACTGAAACCGTTGCTGCAGCGATTGATCTTGAGGACGCATACAACAGAGTACCACTGGACTTTTTAATGTTTCAGCTTCTTGAACTAAACGTAAGTCCATTCCTCCTTAGTTGGATCGCTGCAGCCCTCTTCCAACGGAAAGTAGTTTTTAGATGTGGCAGTTGGACTTCGGAACCAACAACAATATATCCTGGCCTACCACAGGGATCACCATTATCTCCGGTACTGTTCAACGCCTACACAGTGAGAATCACCAGTGAGCAGATCACTGGACCTGGCAGGACATTGTCATATGCCGATGATGTTTTAGTGTATCGTCAGGGTAAGGATAGAGAGGAGGTTGCTGGGGAACTACAAACCGAACTCAATCGCATAAGTACTTGGTGTGATGAAGCTGGGGCAATGGTCAACCCAACAAAGGCAACAGTGACTTGGTTCTCGTTGAATAATCATATTGTCAACAATCCAACACCAACTGTAATGCTGTGTTCAGAGACGGTCGAAAGAACGCAGGCAATGAAGTACCTAGGGATACGGTTTGATCGAAGCCTTGCTTACAATGTGCACATAGACCAGGTGATAACAAAGGCCAAGCGGGGATTGGCAGCGATGCGGGTGATGGCGGCAGCAAACTGTGAGCAGAGCCATCTATGTCTTCTGTACGAGGGGCTGGTCATGTCTGTTTTGGAGTATGCAATGGCAATCTTGACTCTCAGCCATAAGCAGATAGAAAGGATGGAAAGGATACAGAATGAAGCTATGAGCATTATTCTTGGATGTACAAGAGATACAGCATGCAGGGCGATGCGCTACCTTCTTGATTTTCCAACCATTGAAGAGAGAATACAAGTTTGCAGGGCACGCGCCTACCTCAGAATTAACGCAAACACACAACATCCACTGCATAGTGAAATTAGGAAGGTGAAGGGCAGCAGGTTAAAAAGAGGACGGTCGTGGATGGGTCAAGCCGAAGACATTCTTCAACAGGTGTGTTCACTTGAGGACTTAGAACCTGGCGAGGAGTGGGTGCAAGTGCCAACAGACTTCTGCACATCCTTTTCAGTTTGCATCCAACTAGATAGAAAATGCAGACAAGAAAATCCGGCTGCTGTTGAGGCTGAAGTACAAGCGTTGATTTTCGAGAATTCGCTAGACGGTGACGCGGTCATCTACACAGATGGGTCGGTCGTCCGACATGTGAGAAGCTCATGGGCCTTTACAGCTCGGGCCGGAGGGAGAATTGTGAAGGGGGACTCTGGTGCTTTCACTGAAACCACAAGTAGCCTGACCATGGAAGTCATGGCAGTAAGTAAAGCAATAACATGGCTCGAGACACAGACATTCACCAGGGCTTGTTTCCTTAGCGACTCAATGAACATGATCAAGAGGATAGAGGAGGGGTCGATCCGAAGAGAATGGTTGCTGCCTCTGAAGCGGTCTCGGCTGGCAAAGATTAGTTTCATCTTCGTGCCAGGGCATGCGGGAGTACAAGGAAATGAGCGGGCTGACAAGCTCGCAGGTGAGGCTACTGTGGAGGGCGGACGCGCCATGGACCAGGCTGACATTCTGAATGCTCTACGTGATGTGAGACTTTTGCGAGAACCAAGTGATGACTGTGAATCTATAACAATGGCCAGACTGCTAGAGCAGCAAATTAAAAGAGGGGTGGCCAAACAAGAACACTACGCAGGAAGCCAAAGAAGATTGATAAACCAACACAGAACTGGCGTCGTTAGCCGCTACACGCTGCGGGATTTGCTGAGGAGGGGATCCGAGCACTTATGGACTGAATGGTTCGATGTGCAACGAGGATGATCTGTCGACTAACTAACTAACTTGGTAGAATGTGAAAAGTAAAAAGACAAAAAACGATGTAGCAGTAATAGCAGTAGCAGCATTTGTAATAGTAGTAGTAGTAATAGCAGCAGTAGTAGCAGCAACAGTAGTAGCAGTAGCAGTAGTAGTATTAGTAGTAGCAGTAATAGTAGTAGTAGTAATAGCCCCGGTACAGCCCAATAGTAGTAGTAGTAGTAGTAGTAGTAGTAGTAGTAGTAGTAGTAGTAGTAGTAGTAGTAGTAGTAGTAGTAGCAGCAGCAGTAGCAGCAGCAGTAGCAGTAGTAGTAGTAGTAGTAGTAATAGTAGTAGTAGTAGTAGTAGTAGTAGTAGTAGTAGTAGTAGGAGGAGGAGGAGGAGGAGGCGGAGGAGGAGGAGGAGGTGTTGTTGTTTGGTGCAGGATGAAAACATAACGTGCGCTATTAGCAAATACTAAGTGCGTTATGTGTGTGTGTGCGCGCGCGTGTGTGTGTGTGTGCGCGCGCGCTTTACAGTTTTCTAGATATCAACCATAGTACCGGATTTGTGACTTCAACATGTGCTCATCAATGATAATCCTCACACACTTTAACTCATACACATCCGCCATCTTGTTCTCCCATTCTCACCTACCTTTCTTCTTGTGCCCGGAGTTGTCTTCCTCTGATCCCTAATTGACCTCACCAGGGCGTTGTGCTTCTCCAAGGCTTCGTCAACCATCTTGTCTGCTGAATTTGCTTCCTTCCACCCACCCGAGCCGTTCATGTTTATACTAGCACCAAGTTGTAACAAGTCTGATTTTGAGCCTCTGCCACCTTCGAGAGAGACCGCGTCCGTGCTGTCACGTGTATAGTTCCTACTGATTACTGAGGGCGACAAATGTGGAATCTGAACTTTGCCACAAGAAGGATCCGGCAGCCGACAGTTAGCACTATTACTTACACTGTGTGATCCAAATGTATGGAAAGTACTGGAGAAGTAAGGGTTGTACGGTAATCCTTGACTACAACTATTGGAGAATTCTTCGATGTTGGGGTAGGAATGCAAACCCGCGCTGTCTGATTCCATGGTGATAGATGTATCCGAACTCCTAATCGTCTTGTCAAACGTGACGGATTTCTTGCTGTATTTTATTTTATTGGCGTATCGTGGACTTTGAGTTGAAAAGCTTTGTTTATTGTGGGAGAGACCGGATGCTACTGCGTGTTCGAAGTTGTCGTTATCTGTTTCATCCGTGACGTTGCCGTCTGATTGTTTACTGATGGGTTCAAAATTCAAATGATGGATGTTTTTATTGGAGTAAAATTTCCTGTTATCCAGATACCAAATGGAGCAAAATATAGCCAGGATAACAGCGACAATGAAAAGTGTAGTGCAGACAATAATGATGACAATGATGGTGTATGAAATTCTGGTGCTTCTCAGCGCAGTTTGTTCGACAATGTCCAGCTGTAGAAGCGAATAAGCAGCTCTTTGGGGGGTGCCATTGTCTCTGACACTGATAACCACGTTGTAATTTCGGACATTGGCTTCTGTGAGAGGGTCAGCCAGAGTGATAACCCCCGTGTCCTCATTTATCCAGATGATCCTGTTGACCATGCTTCCGGAGTCCCTGATGGAGTAACTCAAGCGTCCGTTGTCTCCTGCGTCCAGATCATGAGCCTTGATTCTGATGACCTCATGACCTGGTGCTACCTGGAGGTTAAGGGTCACACTGAAGTTGTCTTTGCTGGGAAACACGATCACGGGAGAGTTGTCGTTCTCGTCCAGGATGTGAATGAGGACCTCAGCCGAGGCATTTCGTGGCGGTTGGCCAAAATCAAGGGCTGTTACAACAAAGTTGTACATTTTCGTGGTTTCATAATCTAAAGGTTGGGTTACCGTTAACGACCCATCCTTTTGAGAAAGAGAAAACGGTGGGTCGGGATGAAGTGGGGTGTGTACAAGCAGATACTCTACCTGGCCACCAAGTCCGAGGTCAAGGTCTACAGCCTTCAACTGCCCGATCACTGTGGAGTTTTCTGTGTGTTCAGAAACGAAGAAGGTGTAGGTCAAGTTATCGAACTTTGGAGACTCGTCGTTCACGTCTGCAATGTTGACCACCACCGTGGCTGTGGATGTCAGCGGCGATGACCCCTGGTCAGTGGCGTAGACTTCAAACACATAATTGTTTTGTACCTCGCGATCCAGGTTCGTCACTGAAGTATATATAAACCCGTTAGATGTGTTAATTTCAAATTCCGTAACACCAGCTTCTAGGGAGTAACGGACCAGGGCGTTTTGACCCTCGTCAATGTCCATTGCAAAGACGTTTCCAACTAGAGCTCCAATCTCCGAGTTTTCTATAATGGTCATCTCGTATGAGTTCCTCGTGAAGGTGGGTCGATTGTCGTTGACGTCTTCCACCGCAACAAATAGCTGGGCTGTGCTGGACAAGGGCGGCGTGCCTCTGTCTGTGCACCTGATGATGATTAAATGAGTGTGTGTCTCTTCCCTGTCCAGGTCTCTGGCCACAGAGATCGTGTACTCCCCCGGGTTGTTGTAGTCTTCCAGAACAAAGTGCTGACTCGAGGCGGTACAACTCGTCTGCCCGTTACTGCCCGAGTCTGTGTCGATGACATCAACGAGGGCAACCTTTGTGCCCACCAGGACATCCTCAGACACCAGGGAAGTGTCGTTCTTGGCCCTCCATTGACTTACACTGATGCTCGGGGGATTGTTGATCGTATCCTCCACAATAATCCGCACGTTTGCCTCCGACGACATCATAGGTGTTCCATGATCGAATGATCTCACCTTGAAAGAAAAAGTAGATCCTCCTTCGCTTTCTAAACTTCTGAGTAACCTCACACTCCCAGAAGAACGATCCATCTCAAAGTAATGAAGAACCTTCTTGTCGACATCACTCGAGAACTCGTACCCAACTCGCCCGTTCTCTCCGTCATCTGTGTCGCGTGCTGTTACACTTAATATTCGTGCTCCCACCGGAGTGATTTCTTTAATTGACACATCGTACACCGAGTCTTGGAATTCAGGCTTGTTATCGTTCTCATCCAACACGCTTAGAAGAATCAACAGCCTGCCCTCGTTGACTGGCACACCTCCGTCTGACGCTACTAGGGTCAAGGTGTACGAACCGATAGCTTCCCGATCAATCTTCTGGAGAAGCCTTAAGTGAAGTTCAAAGTCAGCTGTGCCGTCGGATTTGTTGACCCGATGTACAGTCAGGCCAAATGTTTTCTGGGAAATGGGTAATAAATGATAACTCTGGACTTTAAACATTGGCTCGTAATCACCGTCACTGGCAACTGGAAGCTTGATTGTGGTGTTGATATCCGCTCGCTCGCTGATGCTTCTCGGAAACGAGGCTGCACTGAAGGCGGGCTTCTTGTCGTTGATATCCAGGACCACCACACTAACTGTGTATCTCTGGAAGAAATCCGGTGCTGAAGACACGGCTACAGATGCCGTGATGATACACCTGGGAACTGGCCCACAGATGTTCTCTCTGTCAAGGATTGCCCTGGTCATGAAATCCCCACTGACCTCATCGACTTCAAAGAGGTCTTTTCTGGTCAGTAACGAGAAGTCTAGATCTGGAATGGAAGTGATTCCGGCTCTGGCGGCGATGTTGCCCAGGACAACTGGCGGATGCTGTTCTTCTTTAACCTCAAAGATAATACTGGAACTGCTAGCCAAGACAGGGTGGAGGAGGACGAGAAAAACACAGATGTATTTCGTCTCGTCTCTCATGTTTAGAAGAAAGAGGTTTGCAAGTACTTGCCGACGTTTCTCCGTGTAGTGTCTGTGAGGTGCGTCTGAGCTACAGATGGCTTCCTGCAAGAAAAGAGAGATGTGATCAATTTGGTGTTACATTTCACTCATTTGTCGATCACAGGTTATTTGTCTGAGTGGAGAAAAACAGTTCACGGTTGTCACATGGGTGTGGCAATGGGTCTTAGAGGGCATGACCATGGCTGACAGGTGACTTTCTTTGCTTTACTTGTGTGTGTGTATGCATCTCGTATATGTGTTTGTGTCGCTTAAAACTGCACTTTTAATCTGTGTATATGTGTACACACACTCATATATGCATCATCATCATTATCATCATCATCAAGTGCCCTGTCAGCTGGTATAGGCGTTCATGGTTTTCCACAGATCTCTGCTGATGATATTCCTCATTATCACCGTCTCAATCTATCCAGCATCATTTCTCTTGTTCTGCCTCTGCTTCTCTTCCCTTCGACCTTTCCAGGTGTTACGATGTTTTCCAATGCCTCTCTTCCAATCACATGACCAAATAATATTAATATATTATAAAAAATAAGTTATAATTTGTTGCGAGGCATAATTTTTGGATGAAGCGTGATATGTTAAATATTTAGTTGCATACCCTGTACCTAACGTCGCAAACATCCCCAGCATTTCTAAACCGTTTGTGATTTACTTGGCAATTCTACGTTCAGTAATTTGTCATTGCTTTCTGAATGACCGACGCCTCATGCCATCCACATCAACGCAGAGCAGTCGGCTTCCAAATCGCATGCAGCTGATTTCCAAATCATCATGTGCCATGCCGATAAGCGTAGGTGGTAATGTTTCGCCATCTCAGGCGATCACCAGAGTCGTGGATCAGGTCAGTGTTCCTGTCTCGGCCATACCACGTGGCCAAGCCATTCACTAGACAACAAAATATTAATATGAGACTGAGCAATTCCCTTCCCTGCCGCCTTGACTTCCAAGGCAATTGGAAGAATTGAATCCGGCGTGTGCTTCAAGAGTCCGGGTCGACAGCACAGCGTTACTAGTTGTAAACAGCAATCCTGTCGTTGGTGAGAATTGAACCACCCCCCTCCCCCCGCCCCGACCACACTCTTGGTATGCAAGCACATAACTATTGTGCCACTCTCCTCCTTTCTTGTGAATTACAACCACACAAAATCGCTTTACAAGCACATCATAGTCAAGAATAGATGTTTCTGAGTTTGTCTACTCATTGTCCACGTCTCACATCCATATACAAGTATAGCTTCTATGTAACACTTCAACGCTGTTTTTCTCATTGCAATTATTATATTTCTATTGGTCAGTATGATTTCCATCTTGCAAAAGGCTGTCTTCGCCATGGCGAGTCTTGTCCTAATCTTCTCAAGGCACCCCCTACCTTATGTTCGGAGATAATTGCACCGATTCACTTATTTAAGAATAGTCTCATTTATCCATATACCACATTGTGGTATTTCTTTTTTTCCTAGTGACAACTGTAATCTGCGTTTTCTTACAATTTAATTCTAAGCCTAATTGTTCAAAGTGTACAATAACCGCATCTACTAAATGGATCTATATATATTTTCTCTTTCTTCTTCGTCTTCCACTTCTTCTTTTTCTTCTTGTTATTTAAGTAATCAACTACATCCGTGGGGCCGGATTCATATTGTTTGAGAACCTGATCACTGACACGATTATGGTGACTATAAAAGCATCCACACGAGGCCCCGTTATCTCGTACTGGCTGAGGATAACCTATCACCGCAGCAGTTTGTACTATTACTACAGCCCATTAGTAAAGCCTTTGTTGACGGATCGACACATGCGCCCTGGGTCAACTATATAGTCTATGAATGCAGCACCTCGGTAAGTTGACTGTCGGAGCCAAGACACACGCAGAGTGAGACAATACTGTTGACGAGTGTACAGAAGCCGTGCCAAATTGTATTTACCCACGGTCAGATCCTGTTGACACGACGACTACAGCTGCAGCAGCCAGGAGCCCAGTCAACCAGTGTAGGTCTAACAAGGCATCCCGCTGGCAAGTGGCTGGCAGAACAGCGGGAGGGGCGCCGGGAAGAATAACAATTTGTTCACGAAATTGTTGCCCTGTCAAAAGCATATTGTCGCAGATAGTCAGGTAACAGGGGTAGAACCAGTTGGTGAGTTACTAACTATGGGACAATTATCTCCCCATAACTAGCACTTGACGAGTAACTATTCGAGTCGAGTGTCTCCCAATAACTTGCACTCGACAAGTAACTCAAGTGGAACGAAACTGGGGACAACTCAGACTGTAACTGTAAGTATGGATACCGTTGTGTCCAATTAGTTTGCATTTTCAGAATGAGTCAGTGGGCGTTCGGCTCAAAACTTTGGCATGGGGTGTGGGTTGAAAACCTGGGGTACTGAGTTAGGAAATAGAGATTGAGTAATAGGTTCATAATCAAAGTCGATGTTTAAACAAACAATTGAATCTTCTTTGCAGGACTTAGCGATCAGCCCAGGTTTATTTACTAGCCAGTTTTACTTTCAGTAGTTTGCCATTGCTTTCTGAATGAGAAGCCAAAATTTTAATCTAGCTGACTGGTTTATGGGTTGAAGCCCCTATCCTGTTATCAGCGCACGGGAAGTTTAAGAGCTAAAACGCTTTCGGCCACGTCGACCGCTAGTATGAATACAGTAGCGTCCAATTAGCTTGCATTTTCAGAATGAGTCAGTGGGTGTTTAATTGGAAACCATGGCAAGGGTTGTGGATTGACAATCAAAGCTGGGGTACTGGGTTGGAAAAAGGAGACTAATAACCTGGGTTGGATTATTGGGTTGTAAATCACTAGCGAGGGTTGTTAGTTGCTAAACAGAACAGGAGTTATCATCACGTGCCGTGCCAGCTAGCGTAAGTGTACATGTCTCTTCACAGATCTCGGCTCATGATGTAGTGCTAATGATATGCCACCAAACTAGGTGTCAGTCCATCCAGCATCAGTCCTCTCCGTCTGCCGCTGTCTCTTCTCCCACTGAGTGTCCTATTCGGCACGATGTGTTGCAATGACTCTCCTCTAATTATATGACCAAAGAATACTGTTTGTCTCCTTATGGCTTTTGCAGGACTTTGCAGCCACACCCATCCTCTTTTGACTGTTTATGACTTCTGGGCAAGTTTACTTTCAGTAGTGTGTCATTCTTAGTTCATAAATAATGTATTGTTTGGAGCTCATAGAATTGAACAAGTAGTTACTGGTTTAATATATAATTCTGAGACCGATTGTACTATCTCAATGTTTAGTTACCAATTCTGTCCGTATTCCATAGTTGCAGGTTCATGTGTACAATAGACCCGGCTAACGAAGACACCTTTTATAGGGGTGTCTAACTGGTCATGCCACGAAGTACTGCAGCGAGGCGCCGTCATCAAGTGAAGGTGACAGGTTCGAATCTCGGTCGATTACTATAACTTTAAATTTTTATGTCATCTAGTGCGCCGTCTAGTCTCTACTTCTTCCTTTTCAATTCTATGAGCGCCAAACAATACATGTGTATTTGTTTATGAACTGTCTTAGTGGCATCCAAGTGTTCCCTCAATTGATATCTTCTTCTTCTTCTTCTTCTTCTTCTTCTTCTTCTTCTTCTTCTTCTTCTTCTTCTTCTTCGTTCATCCGGAGTGGGTTTTTTTTCCAGATGTAATTGCGTTGTGTCAGTTTATTGTGTCAGGCCGACACATCAGACTTCTGTTTGTTGACCGGGTTAACCTTCCCAGGTATATCTCCTTCTTATAGTTGCACTTCACGATCTACTTTCATGAGCCTGTTTGTGAGGGAACTGGGGTTTAACTACGGCTTTGGTTGTTCTGAGATAATCAGGACATGAGCAAAACCAGCTCTCCTCTGAACTCATGTGTTGCTAACACATGAGTTCAGAGGAGAGCTGGTTTTGCTCATGTTAAACTGTTTTATTAATGTTAAACTGTTTTTTCTTTTTTAATGTTAAACTATTTTGCTAACGTTAAACTATGCTGCCAGGAGAGCGTCCTGTACTGACTTCTTTAAGACCCTAGTCTACTACCCGATTTGTCACGTGCCCCGTGTATTACACCCGACCTGATGTTTCTCGACCTAGTTCCAGAAAGCCGGTCACATGATCCACTAGTCGCGGTAGGGAGAGGGTGGGGAGTTGGGTGGGGGAATCGATGAGGGAGTGGGTGGGGAGTTGGGGAGTTGGATCGATGTGGCCTTGGGTGATAAGATCGTGACATTTCTCTGAAGACTGTCCTCAGCCAGATTCCAACATCGCACTTGTTGATTTTAAGTTTCAGCTCGCATCAATTCCTACATCCAAGGAAACGCGGCTGAATAAGAGTAGAATTAGAATCTATACTCGGTACCAGCCTTCGCCAACCTGCGGCCCGCATGCCGAGTAAGGTCCACGGAAAGATTTTTCAATGGCACGCTGAGTGAATTGACAGTTAGACATTGGAAGTAAGAATGGAGCACTGATGTAAACTGAGCAGGTCGGGATCAACAACGACTTACCTTAACGAATGTCTATTTGCATTCAATTCTTCTCCTCTCACCGGACCACCTCCAGCAACTCAATATCTCTCTCGCTTTTGCATACTGCCGTTCCCGTGGTGAAAGTATTTCCGGATGCAGTTCGTAATCCCGCATGCAGCGTTCGGAACACGACTGCGGGCGATTTGCAGCAGACCGCATTGCGTTGGTATTTAATGAAATTGTTTGGCTGTCGATCGTTCAGAAAGCAATGGCAAACTACTGAACGTAAAGCGATATTCTAAGAATTTGAGCTCAGAAGTCCACACTCACACCCTGTAAATCTGCATCTTCGTGAGAGTCGAATCTCTAATCTATTCCTACATCCAGATAACTGATGTGTGGATGAGAGTCTAATCTCTGATCTATTCCTATATCCAGATAACCAACTTCTGGATGAGAGTCGAATCTATAATCTAGTTCCTGCACCCAGATAACCGGCGTTCGGATGAGAGTCTAATCGCTAATATATTCCTATATTCAGATAACCCTCGTTCTGATGAGAGTCTAATCTCTAATGTACTCCTACACCCACGTTATCAAAGTTCGGATGAGAGTCTAATCTCTAATGTATTCGTACATCTAGATAACCCTCGTTCGGAGAGTCTAATCTCTA
The DNA here is from genome assembly GCA_963921405.1 of Cepaea hortensis. Taxonomy (NCBI): domain Eukaryota; kingdom Metazoa; phylum Mollusca; class Gastropoda; order Stylommatophora; family Helicidae; genus Cepaea; species Cepaea hortensis. Next base: position 280,827,064 of record OY992876.1, read on the forward strand.
ATGTATTCCTACATCCAGATAACCCTCGTTCGGAGAGTTTAATCTCTAATGTAATTATACACCGAAGTTATCAAAGTTCAGATGAAAGTCATCAAACCTAGTCTAGGAAATCCATAGTGTTAACCTAACCAAGTATAGGTCTAATATGAAATATATGGCATTTATGATGTCAAGATAGAGAGTATATATTCACTATGTCAGTGTACTTATCATATAAGATCTATTATCATGCCAACGTGTAAAGTATAGCTCGTCAATGTCAGTTTACTTAATGTATAAGATAGTTCTTCTTCTGCGTTCACCCGGAATGTTTTTTTTTGTAATGTAATTGCCCTGTCCTTGTTTACAGCAGAGCTGAGATATCAACAAATTTCGGATGACACATCCGACTTCTTTAGGCATTTGTTGACCAGGTTAACCTTCCCGGACCATGAGGGATATGGGATGTGCCGCCTCAATGTATGTGGTATTATAGATCTCAGCAGCACAACTGTATGCAGACTGTCTTCTTTAAAAGCTTCACAGCTGTGTAAATTGTCCTGTACTCCTACCCTCTTCTCCGTTCCTGGGTTCCTATATGTTTGATATAGGAGGTCAGCATGGCCGAATGGATAAGATCGCTTGTTTTTAAACATCCTGTTGCTGATGTCTAGGTAGCGTGTTCAACCCTTCCGGGGGTCAGCTGGATTTAAATGTTGACTTCTCGTCTTTGACTTGTAAATTACAAGTACCCTAGAAGCCGAAGTGCGTTCACCTGATGGCGAGGGACACTGGTAATAGGGAAAGCTCACCCACATGCAAAAACATGTACAATACACTAGAAGTTGTTGCACATGTATGGACTGCGCTTGAGGTTATAGCGAGCGAGCTGGGGGGGGGGGGGGGGGGGAAATGTTTCATAATGATGTAAATGCCCTTTTCGGCGGCGAGGAAACACATGAGTAACTTGAATATTTATATTTTCCTGTAGAGTTGTCCGTGTAGTTGAATGGGTGTGTGTGTTTCGTTCCTGTACTGACGACGGGTTTGACCACAATGTTAATTTCGTTACATGTGGTCGTGTTCTATTAAAGTTTACCGCCCATTTCTCGTTGTGTTTGTGAGTATGTGTGTGTGTGTGTGTGTGTGTGAGTGTGTGTGTGTGAGTGTGTATGTGTGTGTGAGTGTAAGTGTGTGTGAGTATGTATGTGTGTGTGAGTGTGTGCCTATGGTGTGTGTGTGAGTATGTGTCGGTGTGAGTGAGTGTATGTGTGTGTGTGTGTGAATGAGTGTGTGTATATGAGTGTGTGTGTATGTATGTGTGTGAGTGAGTGTGTGTGAGTGTGTATGTGTGTGTGTATGATTGTGTGTGTGTATGTGTGTGTATGATTGTGTGAGAGAGAGAGAGAGAGAGAGAGAGAGAGAGAGAGAGAGATACAGAGAAAGAGAGAGAGAGAGAAAGAGAGAGAGATTCATTGTCTTCTCTTGTTCAGGCATTTTGGAGCAGTGACATCACAATATGTATAAAGTAACGTGCGTATCTTGTACAGGACGTGGCAATCAAGGCAGGCATAGATCGACTGTCTGGTGATTTTCCTGCAATTGTGTACCAACTATATACGCTTCCTGAAATGATCACCAACGTAAGACTTCACTCAAGCGCACACCATATACAAACATATGAAAACATACAGATGTACTGTCACTCACACACACACATATAAACATACAGACTTACTTTCACACACACACACACACACACACACACGCACACACCGCACACACACACACACATACACACACGCACACACACACCCACACAATACTCACGCACGCACACACATACACACATATAAACGAACAAATTTACTTTCACATACAGACACTCAGACACACACGTCAGTTATCAGTTATCAGTCGGGGCATCTTCATTGCACTCCGGACAGGTCCATAGGTGCTCAGATCCTTCACCCCCCCCCCCCTTTCCCAGCATATGCATCAGCGTTCGGTGACTAATAGTGCCAGTTCTGTGTTGGTTGATGAGGCACCTCGTTTTCCCGATGTACCTCTCGTGTCTCCCAAGTCTTTCATCCTGGACAGCGATGTGGATTCACTGACGTCAAAGTCCTTTTTTGTCGCCATATCTTTAAGGACGTTAATAACATCGGCACCATCCATGGGTTGGCCATCTGCAGGGGGTGCAGAGCCAGCCAGTTTATCAGCTCGTTCATTTCCCTCGACTCCCGCATGTCCCGGGACGAAGATGAAGGTTACGGACAACAGACTTCCGCAGCGACTCAGTCCACTGTCTACGTACAGATCCAGCTTCGACCTTCCTAATCATGCTAATTGAATCACTTAGTACACACACGTTGGTATAATGTTGTGATTCCAGCCATATGAAAGCCTGTGTAACTGCCATCACCTCCATCGTCATGCTGCTCGTGGTCATAGAGTGGGCACCACTGGATTCTTGAACGGTTCGGCCCGCTGAACGGGCTGTAAATGCCCACGCACTTCTCTGCTGCTTTACAACAGATCCATCTGTATAGATGAGCACTTCGGGGCACACACATACAAACACACAGACATACACACACTAATACACACATATATAAACATACGAATTTACTTTCACACGCACACACATACATTCACACACATACATATATATATCCGACCGCGCCGATGCAATTGTCAGTGGGACGTCTCCACCGTTACACTAACGGGCACATAATGTTCTGCTGAAGCTGTAGTATGATCACAGAAGTTGGCAGAATAGACAGAGAAATCGACATCAGATGTCAAAAAGCAATTGCGCTTATATATCAACTATCACCCATACACAATCATCTAAATATACCTATATCCGCAAAACGACAGATAATAAATGGCATATTCACATCAACTTTATATCATCAATGTCAAACGTGGACATTATCCGAGTCACATTTTCACTTACGCACAATCTACACCTATGAGATGAGATTCTTGAGAAGAGCTGGCAACTTAACCATACGAGACTAAGTATTAGTCTTTTCTCTTGAGCCTAAGGCGGCGCATAGGGCAGAAGTCATGGCTCTCCATGTCTGGCGGTTCGCTGCTACCTGTTGTAAATCTTGGATGTTCACTTGGCCGTTGAATGAACCTTCTCTGATGATGGTTCTACGCAGGGTCTCTCTTGGTCTTCCTCGTTTTCTTTTCCCTACTGGTGACCGTATGAGGGCTTGGTAGGGGAGTCTTGTCTTTTCCATTCTGAGTACATGGCCGATCGATGTAGTTCCAACGGCGTTTTCTTATAAAATTGGATACAATATCTTGCTTAGTCTCTTGTCTTATTTGCGCATTGGTTTTGAAATCTGTCCACTGGATGTTTAGAATTCTTCTATCTAAGACATTTGTTCTCAAAATCGTCTATTTTTTTTTATCTAAAGCTACCGTCGATTTCCAACTCTCACACCCATACGTTAGCACTGGAATCACACAAGAATTGAAGATTTTAAGGTTCGTATGTTTGCTAAGTGTCTTTGACTTCCAGATGTTTAACAGTTTATTGAAGGCACCAGATGCCAGTGAGATTCTAGATAATGTTTCTGGTGTTGAGTCCACTGTAGATGTCATTTTGCTTCCTAGGTATGTGAAGCTGTTGACTTTTTCAAGAACATGGTTGCTTAATTTGGTGTCGTCTGAACTGTTGGTAAGATCAATAGTTTTTGTTTTTGTGGTGTTAATTTGGAGACCAATTTGTCCTGAAACATTTTGGAGATGGTTTATTTTCTCTTGGGCATCTGGGTGTGTTGAACTCAAAAGCACTATGTCGTCAGCAAAGTCCAGGTCTTCTAGAATTTTGTCAACCCAATGGATACCCCTATTTGTGTTGTTTGTGCATTTGCGCATGCCCCAATCGATAGCTATTCCAAAGAGCATCAGTGACAAGACACAACCCTGTTTCACTCCCGTTTCCACTGAGAACCAGTGAGAAGTTGAGCCAGTTGAGAACCTATCAGAGTATGAAGACTGAGTATGAAGTGACGTTATCGAGCAGACAGTGGGATCAACATCTTGTGCCACATATATGGAAAGGCAGAAGATCAAGTGGTTTGGCCATCTCGTTAGAATGTAACAGCATCAACTACCAGCACTGGCCCTACATCAAAGACATCTGCTACGAGAGCAAGAGCACGCCCGAGAAGAAAATGAATTGACGACGTCAAAGGCGTTGTACTGTCATACGGAATGACACCATCCTGTGCTACCCTGTGCTGGAACATCAACTATGCCTCCCATTGACATTAACAGAAACAGTAGCAGATGATGATGACGTATTTTACAGCTTTACAACAGTTTAACTCATTCTAGCTCTTGTGTTTGGGTACAACGGCGTTTTGCTCACATTTACCCTGAACCAACAGTGTGAAGATATGGTCAATGTTATATTTAACTGATTAATTGTCATGGGATGATAAATCGTATTATTCAATCTTCCTGTAACTGCCATGGGCTTATAAATCAATCTACAATTACAATATCAATACAGTTATTTCCCTCATGTAACCCCCTTTGGTATATAATACAACATGTCTGCTACCATATTAACAACTTTTAAGTCATAACTGTGACACACCCCAACTTCCCATTTTCCACCATCGATTTTTGTTTTATTGAAACCTACGTTTTATTTGACACTGAATCTGTTAAGAACAGTATATGATTTAATACATACCTCCACTATGAAGCCTGGCTGCAGTTGCCTTCCAATGGATATCCTTTGCGGTGAACTGAAAACGAGTTCCCTTGAGTCCCTATAATTGTCTTCGGCGAGTGTTATGTCATCGGGTCTATACTGTACTATACACTCCCGAATTGTGTAACTGTACTAGAAATACACTAACAATATAGGAACTCCTGAATAGAACTGGTAAACAACAAAAATAGTTTGCTTCAGCGCTGAATATAACCGAAACACAGAAAAATAAACTGTTTGGTTTAGCACTGAGCAGAATCGGAACACTGCAGAATAAACAGTTTGTTTTAGCAGTGAAATAAAAACCCAGCTTGTCTCATAAATGAACCTTAAAATTGGGACAGTTAGCGAAACAACAAACACACCACAAAACCGTTACAGGTGATGGCGATACGCTAGACTTGCCGACAATAAAGAATTCGCTGGATTTAGTTGGGTACCTGCGCCTGGCGAAAGTTCCGCTTGCCTGTTAGGCGAGGGCGGGGTTTATTCGCAAAGGCCCGCCTACAACAGCTGAAGTTTCTGACAGGGTGTTGGCGGGAAAGTTGGATCTACGAGACTTCGGAGAGATAGAAGTAGTTTGTTTCTAGTTTCCTCTCAGAACAAATGCATTGATGGGGAGACGGATGCACAAAAAACACACCGGCAGGCAGACTTACATTCACACAGATATGCTGGCAGGAAAATAGACAGACAAACAGAACCGACTGACCGACCTATAGACGGATGGACGGACAGACAGATGGATGGATGGACGGACGGACGAATGAATGAATGAACGGGCTGGCAGAAAGACGGATGGTTGGACAGAGATGGACAGCGAGATACAGAGTGCAACAGGGAGACAGACATACTACACATAGAACAATACATTCAGAAAGTAAGACAGACTGTTTGACACACTGGAGAGTGGTTCGTCCAGCACTGATAAGTAACCCACAATTATTCAGGATAAAGTGGCTACGTAATAACCACAGAATACAATATGATTTTAAAAACAAGGTTAAGAAACAAACAAAACGAGAAACTAAGACGATTCGTTAAGAAACAAATAAAGATTACACACAGATAAAAAAGCAGATGAGATAAGTGTGACAAGGAACGAAGATTGCCTAAAGATAAACAGAAAAACGTTAAGAAATTAACTCAATTGTAGAAAGTTAACACGGTATATTTTCAGAACTCGTTTCCTTGTAATTCGCGCGTCAGTCACAAGATAACTGGCGTAGCGCAGATGTCATGGATATCTGCTGTAGGAATCCCCAGATACAAGGCTTCACTGCTGGGGGAAGCAATGTCAGACGCCATGCTGAACGGTTCTTCTGTCGAGCGAGCTGCAGCTGTTTTATCTTCATGGTCGCCTGGGGGATGTGCCCCACGGAAGGTTTATTTATGCCGTCTGTAAAACTTGCCCTGGCTTTTTTCCTGGCGTTTGAAATAACAAAGTTAGCGGAGTCACCGCCGGTGTAGAATTTTGACAATTCACTGGTTTAAAATATCGTTAGCTGCGTGTTGTTATAGGGTTGATTGGTTGGTAGGTTGATTGGTTGGTAGGTTGGTTGGTAAAGTGGTTGGTTGGGTGCATGGTTTGTTGAGTGGTTGGTTGGCTGTGTGGTTGGTTGGATGGTTGATTGGCTGGGTGGATTGTTGGTTGGCTGGATGGTTGGGTGGACGGTTGGTTGGTTGAACAAACTATCGTCTATCAAGGCGGCAAGGTGCCAGAAACTTCACTTCATACCAGCAGAGTACGGTGAGTCTTCTTCAGTATGCAGACGGGATAAGGAGTACACACAAAACCCGGTGATTGTGGAGACACAAGTTCGGCCCTTGCGATGTTAGCATTCTTGTGGAGGTGATGCAATCATCCATACATACGTTCGACGCTTGGGAAGCTCACGGGCGTTTAAGGCTCAGATAGGAGGGAGAACTGCGAGGGAAGACTGCGGTGCCTTCATTTTGACAATAGGTAGTTTGGCAATGGGATCATGGCAGTAACTAAGGCAACAGCCTGGCTGGATTCACAGACCCAGGCATGCTTTCTCATTGACTCAATGAGCATGCTAAAGAGGATCGAGATGGTCTGGGTCAGAAGACAGTGGGTGGAGTCTCTGACTTCAATGTTGCATATTCCTTACAGGACGTTGCAGTCAACAAAAGCATTTTTCAGCTGCTGTTGATGTATTAGGCAAGTTTTATGTTCAGTAGTTTGACTCTGACTACGTCAAGTTAAAAAGTTAAAGTTAGTTGCATATACTTTACACGACGTCGCAGTCAACACATTCAGTAGTTTGCAATTGCCTTCTGAACGACCGGCATCCATACTATTTCATTAAAAAAACCAACGTCAAGCGATCTGCTGCCAAATCGCCCGCAGCTGTGTTTCGAACGTGAGTGTGCTGGTTACGAACAACGTCTGTAATCTTTTCGCCACGGAGCGACGGAGGAGGTCAAATCTGAATAAAAATGATCTTTTGTGTGCTAGGCCAGGCGTGTGCAAAAGTAAATGAATAATCATGACTTGGTTTGTCCCTACCTTGTTGAACAGTAACTACGAAAACCAGCGCCCTTTTGGTCTTGATTTCTTCTTTTATGAATCGGCTTCATAACACTCCGCGCAAAACCACTGATGCTCCATCTCCCTCCAAACATGTCGTTAGGTGTAGAATCTTGTCATTGCAAGTAGTGACAAACACATCGACTGTGCTCTTCATATGTCCCTCGTTGTTTCAATCAATCAATCAATCAATCAATCAATCAGTCGGTCGGTCTGTCGGTCGGTCGGTCGGTCAATCAATAAGTCAATAAATCGGTAAATCAATCAGTCAGCCAATCAATGGATCAATCAATCAATCAGATGTAGTCTCCACAATGAAGATTGGCTGCAATGTTTCTCCAACACTGTCTCACGCCTTGATTGTATATTCTGTCAGATTACTTACTGTTCGTCCATCTCGTGATGTTATCTTCCCACTTGTATCGTTGTCTACCCCCTGCTCGCTTGCCTTCAACCTTACTCTCCAGTATGGTTTTTATAAGAGTGTGATGTTTTTTACGCAGCCCGACGAGGCTGAACCCGAAACCCAAATATCCTGAAATATGTTGTTTCATCTCTCATTGTGTCTTCGGCGAGGCAGACATTCATAGATGATCAGCAGAATATCTCCCTTAGCCATCTCGAGGGTTCCAACTTCTGAAGCCAATGGATCCTTTTGGCCTACAGCTGACTAATTAAAAGAGAAGATCATCTTCACAAAAGACACGGAGCAGAAATTTACCCTCAAATTGAAACTTGGTGAATTTTTCAATTAGCGTGACAAGGTACATTCCAAACGACCGAGGCGGTCGAGCGAGGGCGTTGAATCTTTGAGTCTGAGTCAATGGACCGGACTCCATGACGGAAGTGTCCTGTATTGTTGTCCAACAAAGGCTGGGAGCAAGATAGGTATCTAACCTGGTTAGTCCAGTGATGGAATTCAGTTATCAACAATCTGATGGTGAGGTACTAAACGATCGTGTTATTTATTACACGGAGTAACTTCAATAGATAACTGAAAGTGAGTGTACAGAGTAGCCTGAACATGGGTGATAGCAATCTGTTTGAACTAAGGGAGATCTAAGCTAAATACCTCAAAGGTGCTTTGAAGATTGGTCCAGGATTGTGATGCGATGGCTCATTCTTTCTCTCTCTCTCTCTCTCTCTCTCTCTCTCTCTCTCTCTCTCTCTCTCTCTCTGCTTCTGTCTGTCTGTTTGTCTGTCTGTCTGTCTGTCTCTCTGCTTCTGTCTGTCTGTCTGTCTGTCTGTCTGTCTGTCTGCCACCTGATCACAATAGAGTCGACGATGTATCTGTCTGACAACTTTAAGGTCATATTACTGTAGCACATTAATTATGCGAACCTACTCCGACTTCGAGGTAGTTGTAACTTACGTCTCCAATTCTGGAACATACAAATAAATAAACCACCATAGTCAGTCATTAAAGTGAGGCATTTGATTGGTTAACTGATTGGTTTGTAAATAGATTGATTGGTTGATAGATAGGTTGGCTGGTTGGTTGATGACTCCCCTGACAGTGGAAAAGTCATGACATTTATCTAGCATTATGCTGAGGCCTTATCTTGGCAAACGAGACAGAGGAAGATAGTAAAGATGTACACGGAAAGTCTAACCTGTTGGTCAACACATAAGAATACAAGCACCACCAGTTTCATTACAACATCAAATTACAGAGATGATCCCAGAGAGGATCCCAGAGAGGATCTCAGAGAGGATCCAAGAGAGGATGCAAGATAGGGTCCCAGAGAGGATCTCAGAGAGGATCTCAGAGAGGATCCGGGGGAGGATCACAGTGAAAATCCTCTCTGGATTCCAGAGAGGATCCCATAGGCGTTGCTTGCTATAGTGTTTTTTTTTTTTTTTTTTTTTTTTTTTTTTTTGCCTCAATATAAAATTCAATATCTCAGTAAGCAACTGAGTGAAAATGATGAGATTTAGTATATAACCTTATCATTATGTCCACCCAACAAAAAATTTTTTGTTCTGGAGATTGTACAGCAGATTTCAATTTTTGCTTATATGCGGTATATATTTTACGGCCACGCCATTAATGCCTTAATTTTAAGAGTATTACAGCTCCAGCAAGACATATTCGCGCTATTTTTAAAATTGTCTGGCGGTCTTTCGTTTTTGCACAGACTGAGTGTTATAGTTCAGAGGTGTCATCAAACTGTGGGTTCTTTCATGAAACGTGTTTATATAAATAAACTAGCTGGCTCGGCCCGGCTCCAGGCGGGGATCGATCGATTGATCTATCTATCTATCTATCTATCTATCTATCTATCTATCTATCTATCTATCTATCTATCTATCTATCTATCTATCTATCTATCTATCTATCTATCTATCTATCTATCCATCCATCCATCCATCCATCCATCCATCCATCCATCCACCTACCTACCTACCTATCTATCTATCTATCTATCTATCTATCTATCTATCTATCTATATCTATCTATCTATCTATCTATCTATCTATCTATCTATCTATCTATCTAATCTATCTGTCTGTCTGTCTGTCTGCATGCCTGCCGGCCGGCCCACCCACCGACCGACCGACCGACCGACCGACCGACCGACCCAGTCAGCCAGCCAGCCATCCACCCACCCACCCACCCACCCACCCACCTACCTTTCTGCCTACCTACCTACCTACCTACCTACCTTTCTGTCTGTCTGTCTGTGTTCTGTCTGTCTGTCTGTCTGTCTGTCCGCGCTATTAAATATTGATAAAAGTTACTGGAAAAAACGTCAGGACCATGTGTTGAAAGAGGAAGAGGACTATGGAGAAAGGAAGGATTCTTTCATTGCACCCACTCCCATACGAATCCGCATACGCCTTTGTGTGTCATCAGAATTTGCAGGACCCCATTACCGTAAAAATAACTTTTTTAGCGAGAAATCACTAGTTGTTGAGCAAAACATCAAAGGAATGTCGCCGCTTTCAATGATTTAAGTTGTTTTTGGACCTATCAAAGACATATTCGTTGGGTGGGGGTAAATATAAGACGGCTGGAAAAATTGCATAACGATGCAACAGACAGTTTTCAAAATAATTGATCGTGAATGAAGGCAAACAAATGTGGACATACTATAACATCCGCTCCTGAAGAAAAAGCACGATAATTATTAAGACTTAGATCTCGTTGCTACTGAGTCTCACTGCTGAAGTGGTACGCCGCTTGCCTCACGCTCAGAAGGTTGCCGGTTCGATTCTCGGCTACGACGTTTTGCCATTTTGTCGGAGACTCCTGGTGGTTGTCACTGGAGCTACGGAGTTCGTGCTTTGTGCGACGCTTTCGGCAGGCCGTCCTGCGGAAATAGACTGGGCCATATGGGATAAAACCTGGAGCAATGAAGTCGACACTCTTGCCTATTTAGCCTTTTAAACTCTCGTTGCTTGTTTGCATAAAGTCACTCCACCCTATTTGTTACATTTTATATTTTTCATGTTATAAGTTATATTCTTCTTCTTCTTCGTTCATCCGGAGTTTTTTTTCGGATGTGATTGCGTTGTGCCTGTTTACAGCAGAGCTGCGTTCTTGCGCCGTTAGGCCGACACATCCGACTTCTGCGGGCATTTGTTGACCGGGTTAACCTTCCCGGGGGTTTCTTAGGACGTTTGACTCTCACTGTTGTGGTGTTATCCCCCATCCCAGCTGGTCCATATAGAACAGCCAAAGATCCTGGTCAGCCCTCAAGGGAAGGCAGGGGCAGACCATGGGCATTCCCCGCCATCCAAGGAGGCTTCCATACTTGCAGAGCCGATACATAGCGCTCTGGTACTGGGCTCACCCAAGGAATCGTCACGTCCTGCACATGGCTGCTTAGCCTCACTTCCGTATATTGGGCCTTCCGTTCACCATAGGCTGTTCTTCCGGAAACCAGAAGTATGCAGTCTGCAGATGACATCCACACAGTGAGCTTTCGATTCGGACTTTCCATGTAATGGATTTGCTAGCCAAGCAATATTCCATTTCGTGCCACTAGGACACTTTTCCACCTTTTATGAAGCCCACACAGTGGGCTTCTGATTCAGACTTTCCACGTAATGGATTTGCTATCCAAGCAATATTCCATTTTGTGCCACTAGGACACTTTTCCACCTTTTATGAAGCCCACACAGTGGGCTTTTGATTCGGACTTTCCACGTAATGGATTTGCTATCCAAGCAATATTCCATTTCGTGCCACTAGGACACTTTTCCACCTTTTATGAAGCCCACACAATGGGCTTTTGATTTGGACTTTCCACGTAATGGATTTGCTATCCAAGCAATATTCCATTTCATGCCTCTGGGTCTTCATGCACCTTTAAATGTCAACCTGTATATAGTTAAAGTAATCTGCGGTCAACTTTAGCTTGTTGATATCTCCATAGAGCTTGTCCTCAAATGAAGCAGGTGTGGGCCAAAATATCTTTCTCTGTTCTGCATACGTTGGGCAATCCTGCAGCAAATGTTTTGCTGTCATTTTTCCAGTTCTACAATTACATTCATCGGTATCTCCTATCTTTAGTTTATTGAACAAGTGGTATTTCAGCCTGTTGTGTCCTGTGCGGAGTCTGAAGATTGCTACTTGTTCTCTTCTGTCGAGTTTGTAATATGCATCATCCTTCTGATGGCCTGGATGCTCTGATTCCCATTTGGTTCTATAAGTGCTTTTTATCAACCTCTTTGCCTCATTATAGGTTATGTCTATGTCAGGCTGTGGTAGTCGTCCGCCCTCTTTTGCCAGTCTGTCAGCCTCTTCGTTTCCAGGTATACTGCAATGTGATGGGATCCACTGTATTACAACTTTTTTGGATTTCTGACATAGACCATGGAGTGCTGCTCTTAGGTCAGTTAGTTCTGTGCTGTTATTGCTCTTCAGTATTGAGACAGCTGACTTTGCATCTGTGAAGATAGCTATTTGCTTCTCTTTATTTTCCTCCATCAGGAGCATTTCTGCTGCAGTTTTCAGAGCCTCTACCTCCGCTTTGAAGTTACTTGAAAATGTTCCAGTTGCCAGTGAATGTGTTTTTTTCGCTCCATTTTTTAAATTTAGGAGAATTCCTCCTCCTCCATTCTCTATTGAATTTTTGGCTGATCCATCTGTATATGCATGGGTCCAATTCCTGCTTGGGTAATGTTCTTTTATGTAGTTTAGGGTTATTTCTCTTCTTTCGGTTTCATGCTGAGTGTTCTTTTTCTCAATACCAGGAATGTTTTCTATCATCTCAGGCAGTTGCTGCTGTCTCCAAGCTGGGAACTTGTGTGCATTGTGTATGGGCTTGACTGTTGATATGTTAAGAATAGGATCTGACCTAATCCTTCGTTTTGCAGTTTCTACAAAGTTGCTACGCTTCAGTCTTCCCTTTCCAAAACCATTAAATCTGTTGTACATAGGGTGGTCTGTCAATCTTCTAAATTTTTCTGCTTGTTGCTGGGCTCTGCTATCTCTTCTATCCTGCATTGGTTGTAAACAAGTGATCTTTTCTAATTCATTAATAGGCGTTGTCTTCAGGCTTCCAGTTATGATTCGCATTCCTTGATTTTGGACTCTACTTATTTTGTTAAAGTTTGACTTAGCTGCTGTTGCCCAAGCTGCAATGCCATATTCCAGTACTGACCTCACCCGCCCAGTATATAACTTCTTGAGAACTTTCTCATCTGCTCCCCAAGTTGTACCAGCAAGCTTTTTCATGATTGCCATTCTTTGCCTTGCTCTTGTTCGATTTTTCTCAACCTGTGTCTTCCATGTCAGGCGACGATCAAAGGTGACTCCTAGATAGTTTGGATTTTCTTCATGGCGCAATATTTTTCCATTCAATACCAGCTTAGGTTGCTGTGTTTTAGTTGAGAGGGAGAACACTGTACATGTTGTTTTCTCCTCACTTATCTTCACTAGCCATGATTTTGACCAGTCCTCTAGCGCTAATAGGGCTTGCTGTATTCTGCTGTTAGCTGTACTAATATATTCTTCAGATGTCCATATGGCTAGGTCATCTGCAAAGGATGATGTGTGTACTCTGGCTGGAAAATTTTCCGTGATGTCGTTTATATATGCTAGGAATAATGTTGGTGAAAGAACTCCTCCTTGGGGGACACCTTGCTCCAACAGCATCATTTTGCTGGTTTGTCCTTGTACTTTTGTCCTGGCAGTTCTGTTCTCAAGGTAGTGGCTGATCCATTTGTACATTTTCCCGCAAACATGCGTTTTTTGCAGTTTTACTTTCAGTCCTTCCTTCCATACTTTATCAAATGCTTTTTCTAAATCTATCCAGACTGCTAGTGTGTGCTTTTTCTCTTGGAAGGCATCCTCTATTTCCTGAGCTATATAGGTTATTTGATCTTCAGTAGATCTGTACTTTCTGAATCCTGCTTGGTGAGGTGTTAAGAGTTGGTTTTCTTCCAGATGCCATGTTAGCCTGCCATTGATAATGCGTTCCATTAATTTTCCTACACAGCTAAGAAGACTGATAGGTCGATAGCCATTTGGTTCTTCCAGGTCTTTTCCTTTCTTTGGGACTGGTATTAGTATAGCTTCCTTCCATGCCTGTGGGACTATTCCCCTCTTCCAGCTGTAATTTAGGACTGCTAGTAGTTTCTTTTTTGCCTTAGTGCCTAGTCCTATTAGCATTTCATTTGTGATTCCATCCTTTCCTGGTGATGTCTTCTTTTTTAGGGTATTCATTGCCTGTTCCATTTCTTCCATTGTTAGATTTGCCATCATATATTCTGCTGCTGTCTCTGTATATGTATGATGCATCTGTTTATCTTTGATTGCTTTCTTCTGTTCGGCTGTAATATCAATGTGGTTTGCACTGGCATAGTGTTCCATTAGTGCATTTGCAGCCTTTTTTCCTGTAAGCAAGGAATTTCCTTGTTTAATTGTTATTTGTTTGTTTCTAGGTCCTTCATTGTTCATGGCTTTCACTAGTTTCCATAGTTTGTTTCCATCCCTGTCAAAATTCAGGTTTTCTGTTTTTTTCCTCCAACAATCTCTTGTTGTTTGATTTACTGTTCTTTTATATTTTGCTGAGATGGCTTTGAGAGAGATGTTCGCTTCAGTTGTTTGTTCTCTCTCTGCGGTCTTCCTAGCATCTTCAACTTTGTCCTCCAAAATTTGTAGTTCTTCAGTCCAGTATGGTTTGTAATTTTTCCTTGCTCCTCTTGGAATAGACTCAGTGGCTGCCTGTATTATTGCTCTGTTTAGACTTTCCACCATTTGCTTCATGTTGCCATATCGTGTATTTACGTTTTCACAATATTTGTCTGTTAGTATGGCAAATCTGTCCTAATCTGCTCGTTTGTAATTCCAACGGGGCAAAGGCTTTTGCTCCTGTGGAACATACTCCATATTTATTACAAGCTTGATTGGTCTGTGGTCACTACCTGCTAATTGGTCCAGCACATGGCGATCGATTTTGTGGAGGATGTCTCCTGTGCAGAAAGCTAAGTCTGGAGTAGAAGTGGTAATCCATCTTCTGGAGTAGAAGCTCGGTGTGTCATCCGCTTTGTTAAGTAGATGGAGATTTGAGTCTATTTCCCAGTCCTCCACTTCATCTCCTCTTTTGTCAGTATCTGGGTATCCCCATCTTTCTGAACGGCTATTAAAGTCTCCGACAACAATGCAATTTGTGTCAGTTATTTCCATGTTTGAGAGTGTAAGATCCTTATCTGCCGGGCTATATAGATTGTAAATTCTTATTTTCACGTCCTTTATCATTATATCAACACCTATAATTTCCGTTTGGTTGTCAGAGATCACAGATACTTCGCTGCAAGGTATTGTATTTCGTGTAAGTATTACAACTCCTCCTTTATGTCCTTCGCGGTCGAAACGTGTGGCCTGATATCCCTCGACTGAAAATGTGCGATTGGCGTTGAGGTGTGTCTCTTGAATGCATGCCACATCTATTCTATCTTTATGAAGACGCTGTGTTAGGGAGGCTTTCTTGTTATAAACTCCTTCTGCATTCCATTGTAGTATGTTGAGTGTCCGGGGTGTTTGGTCAATAGCTCTTAATCTACTCCTCTGTGCCTTGACTCCACAGCACAGGGGAAGGTGACCACCAGTAGTCATGGGTGGACCCCCTC
The DNA here is from genome assembly GCA_963921405.1 of Cepaea hortensis. NCBI lineage: Eukaryota > Metazoa > Mollusca > Gastropoda > Stylommatophora > Helicidae > Cepaea > Cepaea hortensis. Next base: position 280,842,424 of record OY992876.1, read on the forward strand.
GAGGCAGGGGGCCCGGCACTATCACCGCCTGATGGGACTTCACGGGATTAGCACCATATCGATTAACTTTCATCTGTGGCATCATGAAATGATAAAGTTACGTTGCACTTCTTTGTCAAGCCTGTGGCTCAGTACATCCGATTTCGACAAGCATTTGTTCGGGATGCTTTCCCTAGCCTTTGACTGTCCCCAGTCTACCTACAAGGCAGCAGGTTTGTGCGTCACTTCGTCTGGTCCCTCTCCCTTGACCTGTCCGACATGGGTGACCCTACCAGTAGCTGTGCTACCGTCGGCATAGCTCTTGGGGTCATTGGAACGCTCAAGCCCCTCTACCTCGTCAAGGTGGACGCACGGCAGAGGGGATAAGTTATATTCTACTTGTTACATTTTATATTTTTCATTGTTTTATTTTCTACTTGTTACATTTTACACTTTTCGTGTTACATTTCATATTCTACTTGTTACACCCCCCCCCCCCCCCACCAAACTAAAAAAAAAATATAGGGAATATTTAGCAGTCGATATCAAAACAAACATATGAAATTTAAACTCTTCGCATTGTAAATTCAGCAACGGAAAGATACTGTGTAAATATAAATACCGCGTGTAACATTAGCAGAGTCTGAATATAGCGTCCGTCAAGCCAGGGCATAAATCATGTTGTGGTGCCAACGTGAGCTCGTGGCATACGGTAATGAAATGTCCTCACTGGAGTAAGTGAGTGTTGTCTGGGGTAGGGGATACGTGGGCTGTGGGTATCAGCGCTACTTATCTGTGTAGCCAAGCAGTGACGGGTAGATGAGCGTGAATCAATGTTACAGTGACTTGACGAGATGTGACTTAATGTTACAGTGGCTATATGAGATGCGACTCAATGTTACAGTGACTAGATGAAATGTGACTCAATGATACAGTGACTAGATGAACTGTGATTTAAAGTTACAGTGACTAGATGAGATGTGACTCAATGTTACAATGATGGGGTAGATGAGATGTGACTCAATGTTACAGTGACTAGATGAGATGTGAATTAATGTTACAGACTTGACTAGATGATATGTGGGTAAATGTTACAATGACTATATGAGATTTGAATCAATGGTCAGCTGCACATAGAGGACTGGTCGAGCACTCTGTATGAACATTACGGCTATAAACCCTTCATCATCACAATAAACAGCTGAACAGTTAAACTGCACGCCCTTTGCTTTTTACCGGACGTTGCAATTATCCCACAATTAATCGGCTTTTTGTGATCTTCAAGGCAATGATATGTTCAGTAATTTGTTGTCTGATGTTATACCATTGTGAAAATCAACACAAAGCCATCTGCTTCCAAATTTCCTGCGGTTGACTTCGGACCCGGTATATCGCGATTGTGAAACTGCGTTCACTATCCCTAAGCCATAGATCCCGACGAACAGAGACAAACCTATAGTAATATCACATCTCATCATCTCATCTCATCTTCTCATTGTCTCATCGCATCATCTCATCTCATCGTTAACTCATCATGACCACATTTCCATTGCTTCAAAGGTCTTCCTACTCTATCCATTCACGATCCATGATTCACTGCCATATAACAAGACGGGTTCTATATAATATTTCAGTACTGTCTGTCTCACATTCAATGATAGTGACTTATTGCCTAAACTGGACATCCGGAACACTATGGGAAGTAAATGCGACCAGGGTACTATCGGTCACATCACCCACCGAGTATCGACTGTTCTATTCAAGAATGGGGTTCACACCATATACCCAATAACCTCGGTGCCTTTAAACGTGTCGCCTGATGGCGAGGACACTGATAATAGGGAAAGCCAATCCACATCAAAAATCAGCCCAGTGCACACGAAGTAGTAGACTATGCTTGAGTTAAAGCGAGCGATCGCAAAATGAAAAACAAAATTCCCTTACTTTTGTTAGGCAAATGCAGTGTGTTTGTAAAGTCTCACTACATTGTGTATGTAGAACAAATTTGAAATATTAATTACATGATGTCATCAAAAAACGTGCTCCACAGTCCACCGTGAAGCAATTTGTAGCGAATGGCCGTCGTCTGCACGAGTAATTCTTTGTACTCCAAACAGAATGGTGTTATCAACGGAAGAAAGAAGTTTTCAAATTCATTCTACATGCAAAGTGTAGTGAGACTTTACAAACACCCTGTATATTTTCTGGTGATCTGTGCAGTTTCCAGACATCCACAGCCTCATTCAAAACACCTGTATCATATTACGCTTATATATTGTTGTTGCTCCTCGGGTCTTTCCCTCGCTGCTTGTCTATGGCTTGTGTATGCTCTGTTTGTTACCATATGTTTCCTTCTGGTCTGCCCTAGTGCACTGGGTTAACCCGTTCCTCAAAGTATCCACAGATGGGGCAGTCGCCGACGCCAGTGGCTGGTGTTGTTTTGGGTTGCAGTTCTGACATTTTCCGCTACAAGCTTCTCGTGTTGTTGAGATGTCTGCTTGTCTGTCGTTCTCATTTAACAATAGACTGTTTGTCGTTCGTGTATCTGTCTCTTTTATATATCCGTGGACTGCGTCATTTATTCATTCGTCTTTCTCGTATAACTGTACGATGTTTCGTCTCTCGCTTTCTCTCTCTCTCCTTCTCTCTCTCTCTCTCTCTCTCTCTCTCTCTCTCTCTCTCTCTCTCTCTCACCCCCCCCCCTCTCTCTCTCTCTCTCTCTCTCTCTCTCTCTATCTGTCTGTCTCTGTCATTTATCAGTAGATTGCTTTATCTCCCTCTCCCTTTCACTACCTCTCTCTTTTCCTTTCTCTTCCTCTCTTCGGTTCTCTCCTTTCCTCTCACTCCTTCTCTCTTCATCTCTTCCGGTCATCTCTTTCCACCCCTCTCTCTCTCTCATTCTCTCTCTATCTCTCGCTCTCTCTGTCTGTCATTTATCTGTAGACTCCTTCGTCTCTCAATTCCTCTCTCCTCTCTCTCTCTCTCTCTCTCTCTCTCTCTCTCTCTCTCTTTCTCTCTCTCTCTTTCTCTCCATCTCTCTCTTTCTCTTTCTCTCTCTCTTTTCTCTCTCTCTCTTTCTCTCTCTCTCTTCTCTCTCTCTCTCTTTCTCTCTCTCTCTCTCTCTCTCTCTTTCTCTCTCTCTCTCTCTCTCTCTCTCTCTCTCTGGTGTGTCACTTACTCGTTGGTTGTTTCATTCATTCATCGTTATCGTTTTATTATATAACCGCCAACTGTTTCAGGTGAGTGTCTGGCCACTAACGTACCGTGACTGTCTGTTTCAGCTGAGTGTCTGGCCACTAACGTACTGTGACTGACTGTTTCAGGTGAGTGTCTGGCCACTAACGTACTGTGACTGACTGTTTCAGGTGAGTGTCTGGCCACTAACGTACCGTGACTGTCTGTTTCAGCTGAGTGTCTGGCCACTAACGTACTGTGACTGACTGTTTCAGGTGAGTGTCTGGCCACTAACGTACCGTGACTGCCTGTTTCAGCTGAGTGTCTGGCCACTAACGTACCGTGACTGCCTGTTTCAGGTGAGTGTCTGGCCACTAACGTACCGTGACTGCCTGTTTCAGGTGAGTGTCTGGCCACTAACGTACCGTGACTGCCTGTTTCAGGTGAGTGTCTGGCCACTAACGTACCGTGACTGCCTGTTTCAGGTGAGTGTCTGGCCACTAAAGTACCGTGACTGCCTGTTTCAGGTGAGTGTCTGGCCACTAAAGTACCGTGACTGCCTGTTTCAGGCGAGTGTCTGGCCACTAACGTACTGTGACTGCCTGTTTCATCATGAGCGCCAACAATTACCCCTGCCTATACTTCGGATTAAGACTATGGAGTTGGATCAGTGGCCGAAAGACAATCAAGGTACACAACTTGGGTGAACTATGAAGTAGAGACTACCATTGGGTATGAAGTCTTCAGTTTGTGCATGTACTGTAATGCACTTTGTAGAGAGCCCAGTACTATTTCTTTTAGCACTGCCCGTGAAACAACTGTCAATACCGCATAAGTAGTGAAAGGGGAAGGGGGGTGTAAGAGGAGGTGAGGGAGAGGGAGAAGAAAGGAGGGGGGGGGAGGAAAGAACTCTTCGTGACGAAGTAGTTCCTCCGTCTGCTCTCGCTCTCCGAAGGTTGTGAGTTCAATTCCGTACCACAACATTCGGTTCTCGGGTGTAGTTTTATCGGAAACTCATGGGGGTCGTCGCTGGAGCTACGGAGTTCGTTCTTTCGTCAGGTCTCCCTGTGGAGAGAGACCGAGCCACATGGTAAAAACGCGGTGCAATAACGTCGACGGTCTTGCCTTTAACACCCTTTTTTAAGGCAAGAGAATGCCAGGCACCTGAGCTCACCTTCTATAGACACTGCCATAAGTTGGGGGATTTCCCGAAAACCCAGCTCCACAACCACCCATGAACAACTCAAGCTCGTTCACCTCCCCCAGCAAATAGACAGGAGTCAGGTACAATAGGAGACGAGGCACACAACACGACATGCTATCAGCGAGGATCTGTAGTGTGATGGGTACATCAGTGTCACCCCTGTCGCCAGGATTTACTGTGGATATCGGAAGGTTTATCATGGACATCTGAGGTCTGGTCGTGTAGGTTCTGTATTGTTTGTTAACGATATTAGTACAGTCGAGATAATGCAAGGGATGAGAGGGATGGGAACCACTGTCTTACAGCGACAGGCTCGCTTGTCGGCCGGATCAGTGCTATTGTTCCCTTATCGCCACCCACGCTGAATGTTATTTAAATATGGAAGTCACAGGTCGACCCAGACTATCATGAACACCAGGACATGTATTGGGGAGTAAAGGCGACTGGGGAGTTGTTGTCCAGGTGACCATGGAATGTAGACTGATCTATACAAATATGGCATCAGCGCCAGGTAACCATAGAATGTAGACTGATCTATACAAGTATGGCATCAGCGCCTGGTGACCATAGAATGTAGACTGATCTATACAAGTATGGCATCAGCGCCTGGCGACCATGGAATGTAGACTGATCTATACAAGTATGGCATCAGCGCCAGGTAACCATGGAATGTAGACTGATCTATACAAGTATGGCATCAGCACCAGGCGACCATGGAATGTAGACTGATCTATACAAGTATGGCATCAGCGCCTGGTGACCATAGAATGTAGACTGATCTATACAAGTATGGCATCAGCGCCTGGTGACCATAGAATGTAGACTGATCTATACAAGTATGGCATCAGCGCCTGGTGACCATAGAATTTAGACTGATCTATACAAGTATGGCATCAGCGCCTGGTGACCATAGAATGTAGACTGATCTATACAAGTATGGCATCAGCGCCTGGTGACCATAGAATGTAGACTGATCTATACAAGTATGGCATCAGCGCCTGGTGACCATAGAATGTAGACTGATCTATACAAGTATGGCATCAGCGTTAGGCGACCATGGAATGTATAGATCAGTCTACATTCTATGGTCACCAGGCGCTGATGCCATACTTGTATAGATCAGTCTACATCCCATGGTCACCTGGTGCTGATGCCATACTTGTATAGATCAGTCTGCATTCTATGGTCACCAGGCGCTGATGCCATACTTGTATAGATCAGTCTACATTCCATGGTCGCCTGGTGCTGATGCCATACTTGTATAGATCAGTCTACATTCCATGGTCGCCTGGTGCTGATGCCATACTTGTATAGATCAGTCTACATTCCATGGTCGCCTGGCGCTGATGCCATACTTGTATAGATCAGTCTACATTCTATGGTCACCAGGCGCTGATGCCATACTTGTATAGATCAGTCTACATTCTATGGTCACCAGGCGCTGATGCCATACTTGTATAGATCAGTCTACATTTCATGGTCACCTGGTGCTGATGCCATACTTGTATAGATCAGTCTACATTCTATGGTTACCAGGCGCTGATGCCATACTTGTATAGATCAGTCTACATTCTATGGTCACCAGGCGCTGATGCCATACTTGTATAGATCAGTCTACATTCTATGGTCACCAGGCGCTGATGCCATACTTGTATAGATCAGTCTACATTCCATGGTCGCCTGGTGCTGATGCCATACTTGTATAGATCAGTCTACATTCCACGGTTACCTGGCGCTGATGCCATACTTGTATAGATCAGTAGACTGATCTACACAAGTATGGCATCAGCGCCAGGTAACCATGGAATGTAGACTGATCTATACAAGTATGGCATCAGCACCAGGCGACCATGAAATGTAGACTGATCTATACAAGTATGGCATCAGCGCCTGGTGACCATAGAATGTAGACTGATCTATACAAGTATGGCATCAGCGCCTGGTGACCATAGAATGTAGACTGATCTATACAAGTATGGCATCAGCGCCTGGTGACCATAGAATGTAGACTGATCTATACAAGTATGGGATCAGCACCAAGTGACCATGGAATGTAGACTGATCTATACAAGTATGGCATCAGCGCCTGGTGACCATAGAATGTAGACTGATCTATACAAGTATGGCATCAGCGCCTGGTGACCATAGAATGCAGACTGATCTATACAAGTATGGCATCAGCACCAGGTGACCATGGGATGTAGACTGATCTATACAAGTATGGCATCAGCGCCTGGTGACCATAGAATGTAGACTGATCTATACAAGTATGGCATCAGCGCCTGGTGACCATAGAGTGTAGACTGATCTATACAAGTATGGCATCAGCGCCTGGTGACCATGGAATGTAGACTGATCTATACAAGTATGGCATCAGCGCCTGGTGACCATAGAATGTAGACTGATCTATACAAGTATGGCATCAGCGCCTGGTGACCATAGAATGTAGACTGATCTATATAAGTATGGCATCAGCGCCTGGTGACCATAGAATGTAGACTGATCTATACAAGTATGGCATCGGCGCCTGGTGACCATAGAATGTAGACTGATCTATACAAGTATGGCAACAGCACCAGGGGACCATGGAATGTAGACTGATCTATACAAGTATGGCATCAGCGCCTGGTGACCATAGAATGTAGACTGATCTATACAAGTATGGCATCAGCGCCAGGCGACCATGGAATGTAGACTGATCTATACAAGTATGGCATCAGCACCAGGCGACCATGGAATGTAGACTGATCTATACAAGTATGGCATCAGCACCAGGCGACCATGGAATGTAGACTGATCTATACAAGTATGGCATCAGCACCAGGCGACCATGGAATGTAGACTGATCTATACAAGTATGGCATCAGCACCAGGCGACCATAGAATGTAGACTGATCTATACAAGTATGGCATTAGCGCCTGGTGACCATAGAATGTAGACTGATCTATACAAGTATGGCATCAGCGCCTGGTGACCATAGAATGTAGACTGATCTATACAAGTATGGCATCAGCACCAGGCGACCATGGAATGTAGACTGATCTATACAAGTATGGCATCAGCGCCTGGTGACCATAGAATGTAGACTGATCTATACAAGTATGGCATCAGCAACAGGCGACCATGGAATGTAGACTGATCTATACAAGTATGGCATGAGCAACAGGCGACCATAGAATGTAGACTGATCTATACAAGTATGGCATCAGCGCCTGGTGACCATAGAATGTAGACTGATCTATACAAGTATGGCATCAGCGCCTGGTGACCATAGAATGTAGACTGATCTATACAAGTATGGCATCAGCGCCTGGTGACCATAGAATGTAGACTGATCTATACAAGTATGGCATCAGCGCCTGGTGACCATAGAATTTAGACTGATCTATACAAGTATGGCATCAGCGCCTGGTGACCATAGAATGTAGACTGATCTATACAAGTATGGCATCAGCGCCTGGTGACCATAGAATGTAGACTGATCTATACAAGTATGGCATCAGCGCCTGGTGACCATAGAATGTAGACTGATCTATACAAGTATGGCATCAGCGCCTGGTGACCATAGAATGTAGACTGATCTATACAAGTATGGCATCAGCGCCTGGTGACCTTAGAATGTAGACTGATCTATACAAGTATGGCATCAGCGCCTGGTGACCATGGAATGTAGACTGATCTATACAAGAATGGCATCAGCGCCTGGTGACCATAGAATGTAGACTGATCTATATAAGTATGGCATCAGCGCCTGGTGACCATAGAATGTAGACTGATCTATACAAGTATGGCATCAGCACCAGGCGACCATGGAATGTAGACTGATCTATACAAGTATGGCATCAGCACCAGGCGACCATAGAATGTAGACTGATCTATACAAGTATGGCATTAGCGCCTGGTGACCATAGAATGTAGACTGATCTATACAAGTATGGCATCAGCGCCTGGTGACCATAGAATGTAGACTGATCTATACAAGTATGGCATCAGCACCAGGCGACCATGGAATGTAGACTGATCTATACAAGTATGGCATCAGCACCAGGCGACCATAGAATGTAGACTGATCTATACAAGTATGGCATCAGCAACAGGCGACCATGGAATGTAGACTGATCTATACAAGTATGGCATCAGCGCCTGGTGACCATAGAATGTAGACTGATCTATACAAGTATGGCATCAGCGCCTGGTGACCATAGAGTGTAGACTGATCTATACAAGTATGGCATCAGCGCCTGGTGACCATAGAATGTAGACTGATCTATACAAGTATGGCATCAGCGCCTGGTGACCATAGAATTTAGACTGATCTATACAAGTATGGCATCAGCGCCTGGTGACCATAGAATGTAGACTGATCTATACAAGTATGGCATCAGCGCCTGGTGACCATAGAATGTAGACTGATCTATACAAGTATGGCATCAGCGCCTGGTGACCATGGAATGTAGACTGATCTATACAAGTATGGCATCAGCGCCTGGTGACCATAGAATGTAGACTGATCTATACAAGTATGGCATCAGCGCCTGGTGACCATAGAATGTAGACTGATCTATACAAGTATGGCATCAGCGCCTGGTGACCTTAGAATGTAGACTGATCTATACAAGTATGGCATCAGCGCCTGGTGACCATGGAATGTAGACTGATCTATACAAGAATGGCATCAGCGCCTGGTGACCATAGAATGTAGACTGATCTATATAAGTATGGCATCAGCGCCTGGTGACCATAGAATGTAGACTGATCTATACAAGTATGGCATCAGCGCCAGGTGACCATAGAATGTAGACTGATCGATATAAGTAAGGCATCAGCACCAGGTGAACATGGAATGTAGACTGATCTATATAAGTATGGCATCAGCGCCTGGTGACCATAGAATGTAGACTGATCTATACAAGTATGGCATCAGCGCCTGGTGACCATAGAATGTAGACTGATCTATACAAGTATGGGATCAGCGCCAGGTGACCATGGAATGTAGACTGATCTATACAAGTATGGGATCAGCACCAGGCGACCATGGAATGTAGACTGATCTATACAAGTATGGGATCAGCACCAGGCGACCATGGAATGTAGACTGATCTATACAAGTATGGGATCAGCACCAGGCGACCATGGAATGTAGACTGATCTATACTAGTATTGCATCAGCACCAGGTGACCATGGAATGTAGACTGATCTATATAATTATGGGATCAGCACCAGGTGACCATGGAATGTAGACTGATCTATACAAGTATGAGATCAGCACCAGGTGACCATGTAATGTAGACTGATCTATACAAGTATGGCATCAGCACCAGGTGGCCATGGAATGTAGACTGATCTATATAAGTATGGCATCAGCGCCTGGTGACCATAGAATGTAGACTGATCTATGGAAGTATGGGATCAGCACCAGGTGGCCATGGAATGTAGACTGATCTATATAAGTATGGCATCAGCACCAGGTGAACATGGCATGTAGACTGATCTATGGAAGTATGGGATCAGCACCAGGTGACCATGGAATGTAGACTGATCTATACAAGTATGGCATCAGCACCAGGTGAACATGGAATGTAGACTGATCTATACAAGTATGGCATCAGCGCCTGGTGAAAATAGAATGTAGACTGATCTATATAAGTATGGTATCAGCACCAGGTGAACATGGAATGTAGACTGATCTATACAAGTATGGGATCAGCGCCAGGTGACCATGGAATGTAGACTGATCTATACAAGTATGGGATCAGCACCAGGCGACCATGGAATGTAGACTGATCTATACAAGTATGGGATCAGCACCAGGCGACCATGGAATGTAGAGTGATCTATACAAGTATGGGATCAGCACCAGGCGACCATGGAATGTAGACTGATCTATACTAGTATTGCATCAGCACCAGGTGACCATGGAATGTAGACTGATCTATATAAGTATGGGATCAGCACCAGGTTACCATGGAATGTAGACTGATCTATACAAGTATGAGATCAGCACCAGGTGACCATGTAATGTAGACTGATCTATACAAGTATGGCATCAGCACCAGGTGGCCATGGAATGTAGACTGATCTATATAAGTATGGCATCAGCACCAGGTGAACATGGCATGTAGACTGATCTATGGAAGTATGGGATCAGCACCAGGTGGCCATGGAATGTAGACTGATCTATATAAGTATGGCATCAGCACCAGGTGAACATGGCATGTAGACTGATCTATGGAAGTATGGGATCAGCACCAGGTGACCATGGAATGTAGACTGATCTATACAAGTATGGCATCAGTACCAGGTTGCCGCGCACCCCAAGACGTATATACGCGGCCTTTGCTTTACTGCTTATAATTATTAGAGTACTGACAATAATAAGTACAACAGAATGAATGCATATATTAGGCATAAAATGATAGACATTATAATAATTTATGGCATACGTTAAGATATATAACAGACATCATAGTCAGTGAATGAATTAATCATGTGCCGCCTCTGCAATGAAGGTGGCTGCAATGGATCTCCAACTCTCTCTCTCTCTCTCTCTCTCTCTCTCTCTCTCTCTCTCTCTCTCTCTCTCTCTCTCTCTCTCGCTGTGACTGTACATTCTGTCAGGCTGATGTTCGTCCATCTCTTGATGTTATCCTCCCACTTGTATCGTTGTCTACCTCTTGCTCGCTTGCCCTCAACCTTGCCTTCTAGTATGGCTTTTATAAGAGCATCTTGTCTTTTAACGTGGCAAACATATTTCACTTGTCTCCTCTTTATTTCTTTCTTCAACTCTCTCTTCTTTCTGTCGCATTTTGCGCACCTCAGTTCATTACACCGCTGCATACCACTGCTTTACAACACATTGTTCTACACAGTGCCTACGCTAAAGCGCATTGGAATGTCAGGAATGTTGTATCATGTCTAAAAAAAAGTAATGTCACTCGATGATGGACATGTCAGGTGTTCGAATCTTGTGAAACTATTGGACGACCTAGACTTGATAGCGTCTTTGCAAGGACTTCTGGGTCGGAGGGAACCTTAGAACGCCATATACAGTTAGATATTCACGGAAGCCGGTTGTGTTTTTCGTATGGAATATCTTAAACGTGTGTGCCCCTCGCCTGATTCAGTGTCAGAATGCCTCTGTAAAACGGATACATAGCTAATATATGCGTCAGGTAAAGCTTTGTGTATGTTAGATCTGTGTGTGAAGGTTCCAGCACGAGAGAAAATATATTTTTCAATTTGGAGATCGCAGCAACAATGGCTGATTCCACAACCACTGTCTAGAAAATATCTGGCTCCATCCTTATCTTCTATTTCCAAAAGAAGTGCTGTACTGTACACTACATCTTAAGCTGTGAGAAGAGGCAAGTCTAAGCCCAGACTGATATTCTAATCTAAACCCTTATAGCTTCTTGATTAATTTAGAGCCTGGTTTAGTAAAAGACAAGCTTTGACTTCTGTAGCGACCGCTGCCCCCTTTTTTTAAAAATCCACTACCAATCTTCAACACACGTGAATGAGAGAAGAAGGAAAGATGATTTCTTCCTTTTGTCTTTATACGTCCGTGGTATGAAGAAAGATTGTGTTGCATGACTGATTAGCATTGATGATAGGTCCAGCGTTTTAAACTGCTGTGATAGATTCGAACCGAGTTGCAGAATGACCAACACTGTATCTTGCACTCTGGACGAACTGAAATCAAGCTAACAACCAGTATAGGCACTCCAGTGAATGAAGAGGGAGAAGATTGGTGTTGGAATGAGAGAATGAGCTGTACTTTGTCATCTCATCTCTCTATCTCTATGTTATATGTTGTTGTCAAAGAATGAGAGGCGGTGTGAAATGTTACAAGTCGTACTTCACCTGCACCTTAATATTCATTCTATACATGACAATAATTGTATCAACTTATGAATGAAGATATTCAATATATGCTTCTGCACATCAACCGGCTCTGTGGCTAAGGGCTTGCGAACGCGGTTTGTGAGCCCGTATACCCAGGTTCGAAACACAGCGGTGCTGGTTTTTTCGAAAAAGGTATAGGGGCCGGTCGTTCAGAAAGCAATGGTAAACTACTGAACGTAACACTTGTCTAGTACATCAACAGCAGCTGAAAATGCTGGTGTTGACTGCAACGTCCCATAAGGGATACGCAACACATTTTTTTTTCTGCACATCATTTCTCCTACCAACATGTGGAGTGTCATTATGTAAAATCACTTCACTGTTTAGGAAAGCGAGTACAGGAGAATATTCATTACGTGTTTCCATACAATATTGCTGCTATCCAACATGTGTAATGTCAGTTTATAAAACCACAACCCTGCTTGGGAAAGTAAGTAAAGGTAAAACACATAATATGCTTTCATGCATTATTACTACTAACCAGCATGGAAAATATCATTAGTAATAATGCACCCCTGTCTGAAAAGTAAGTAAATGAAGATATGCTTTCATGCATCATCAGTTCTAACTAACATGAGATATATCAATCCAGTGTTAGAAGAAGTAGGTAAAGGAAATGACAGATGAAGTGAGAAAGAATAACCAGGAAAGATAACTAGGCAGACTAAACATCTGAGGCAACCCTGATTTGGTAACATGAGTTTATATGAATGATATGTCAACACCATCACCCTGTTCTGTACCATCGCTGTTCAGGATCAGATCTTGCTGTGTGCATTCCTTCATGAATTCTCCATCACTCATCTACTAGCCTTGTCATTCCCTGTGTCTGTGTCTTCTGTGAGAACATAAGCCCAAACAGATCGCCATGTACAAGAGCACAAGAAGATGTAGCTTGCCAGATGAATTAAAGATGCCTAATACCAGTACAAAGAAGAGACACTGTAGCTCTCACTTGTAGGTACTTCCTTCTTCTTCTTCTTCTTCAGCGTTCCGAGCCATTGAGGTTCTTTGCTGCAGATACAATCAATCTCCATTCATCTCTCTGGTGGACCTTCTCTTTCCAGTCGTTGATTCCAAGTCCCTGTAGGTCTGTATATGTATTATCTCTCCACCGTCTTCTTGGTCTACCTCGGGGTCTACGGTCATTTATTTCCTGAGTGTAAGCGAGTTTTGTTTCCCTATTATCTTCCATTCTTTCTATATGCTCCAGCCATTGTAGTCTATTAGCCTTCATGATACCAGTGATTAGCGGGGACTTAAACAGATCATAAATGTCTTTGTTACTTCTTCTTTTCCACTCTCCACTTTGTGTATCCCTAATGGGTCCAAAGATGCGTCTTGTTCTCAAAGGTTTGTAACAAGGCTTCGTGTCCTTTCGTTGTACTCCAGGTTTCAGAGCCATACAGCACAACTGGTCTGATCAGTGTTTTGTATATCGTGATTTTGGTGTTACGAGATAGTGCATTTGATTTTAGTAGACGTTGTAGTGCATAGTATATCTTATTTCCAGAGTTGATTCTAGTTTGTATTTCTTCCCTTATGATGTTGGAGCAGGTGAAGATTGTACCTAGGTATTTGTATGTTTCCGTTCTTTTAATGGTCATATTATCTATTTGTATGTGGCCAGAGTTTTTAGCCATTCCTTCTCTTGAAATTACCATATATTCTGTCTTATCTTGATTGATAACCAGCCCCATCTGTTGGGCTTTTTCCTTTAAGTGAGTCAATATTTCCAATGTCTTTTGTTCACTTTGCCCTATAATATCTATATCATCTGCATAACCAAGCAGCTTGGATGTTCCTCCAATATCACATTCCTCCTTTACCTTCCTTACAACTTTCTCTAGAGCCAGATTGAAGAGTAGCTGCGATAGTGCATCACCCTGTTTCAAGCCAGATGTTATTTGGAAAGGGTCTGATTTCCTTCCTTTATATGTTACTATATTATAAGTATCTTCCATGCATAGTCTGGTCATGTTGATTAACTTCCTTGGTATTCCAAATTCCTGCATAGCATTCCATAGACTATTCCTATGGACACTATCATAAGCCTTTTTAAAATCCACAAAAATGTTATGGAGATCTCTTTTATATTCCCAATGTTTCTCGGCTATTTGTCGTAAGATAAATATCTGATCTATTGTTGATCTGTTTTGTCTAAAACCCGCCTGGTAGTCACCTAATATATCTTCTGAATATGGTTTTAGTCTATTTAGTAATACTGCGGATAGTATCTTATAGCTTGTGAACAGTAGTGATATTCCTCTATAATTTTCAAATTGGAACTTGTCTCCTTTCTTAAAGATAGGTATCAATAATGACTCTTTCCAGTCATGGGGTAATTCTTCTATCCTCCAGATTTTTATTATTAGTTCGTATAGCTTTAGATGTAATGCACGGCCACCTGCCTTTATAAATTCAGCAGCAATTCCATCAGTCCCAGTTGCCTTATTGTTTTTAAGTCGTGTGATTACATATAGGATTTCTTCAAATGTAGGTTCTTCAATTTGTGGTTCACATGTTAGAACCTCTTCCTGTGGGAAAGTGTTACTTGGAGCTTCACAATTAAGTAATTCAACAAAATATTCTTTCCATGTGTTGCACATTTCCTCATTGGTATTTATCATATTCTCATTTTTGTCTTTTAAACCATATGTGTTTTGTTAGTGCCCTCGTTTCATTGACTTCAGTTCTTTCAAAAAACTTTCTGGATTCATTTTTCTGGTGATTAGTTTCCATATCTTTGATTATATTACTCATATATTCTCGCTTCTGCTGTCGGACTATTTTTGTAGCCTCTTTACATTCATTTCTATAATGCTCTTCCTTTTGGATGTTGTTGATGTCATTTAACCATAAATGTCTGGCATTCTTTTTCCTAATGACTGCTTCTTCACATTTTTGATTGAACCATCTGTTCTTTCTATGGGTGGTTAACACACCGAGACATTCTTCTGCGGTAGATTGAATTGTATTCTTGATGTTCAACCAAGTTTGGTCAACAAACAGGGTTTTGCAGAGTTTCAAGTTTACATTTTATTTCATCTGTAAATTTCTCTTTGACTGTAATTTCTTGTAGCTTTTCTCTGTTATATATTGGGTGTAATCTTTGTAATTTAGTATAGAAAGCTCTCTTAAGTTTTATTTTAAATTTTGCTCCAACGAGGAAGTGGTCACTGTGGCACTCAGCTCCTCTATAACTTCTGACTTGCTGTATGTTTGATGCATTTATGTTGTTAATTAAAATGTGATCTATTTGATTATAGGTTCTCTTGTCACATGATTTCCAAGTTTGTTTATGTATATCCTTTCTTTGTAGTCTGGTACTGCTAATCTGCAGTCCTTTGGCTTCTGCCAGGTTGATGACTCTCCAGCCATTATCATTTGAAGTTGTATGTAGGCTGTCCATACCGGCCACTTTTTTTTTTTTATTAGTTTGCTCTCTACCTATTTTTGCATTGAAGTCTCCCAGCACAATCAGGATGTCCTGTTTTGGGGTTTCTTCTATGACATCTTCCAGATCATTATAAAAGTCTTCTTTAATATCATCTTCTTTCTCTTCAGTAGGTGCATGTACATTAATCATGGTCATATTTTTCCATTTACCTTTTATTCGTAATTTACTAATCCTGTCATTAACAGCTTTAAAGTTTAAAACGTTCCCCCATAACTCTTTTTTGATGACAAATCCTGTTCCTAATTCGTGTTTAAATTTGGTGTTTCCTCCATATATTATAATCATTCCATTTTGCCCTAAAGTACCCTCTCCTGGCCACCTTATTTCTTGAATTGCTGTTATATCCATTTGATATTCAACCATCTCCCGGGTTAGTTCTTCGGCCGCTCCAGCTCGATATAGTGTCCGTACATTCCATGTTCCAAATCTCAAAAGTCCTTTAACGTTCCAAGGTCGTTGTCCAGATAAGTCAGTCCGAATTCGAGGCTCATGTATCTGTTTCGTAACAAAAATGGTTTTTTACAAAGGTGGGGATGTTAACCCCACGCTTCAACCCCGGACCTGGAGGACCAGGGTGTTTCTCTTTGTCTGTTCTCTACCCTTTGACCTGTCCGGCTTGGGATGCCCTGCTGATAGCTACGCTACCGCCGGCATAGCTCTCGGGGTAATTGAAAAACTCAAGCTCCCCCACCACGACAAGGTGGAAACACCATCGGGGGAGGTACTTCCTGAATATTCTTTTTTCTATCACTTCTATATGTAGCCCTTTCCATTCTTGTCAGCTGGAGAACCACCATCAGTTGAACATATATAAATAGGATCACCATGTTTATTCACCATAGGTGAGGAAGACGATGTTCGCAGATTATTGCAGATCTGTAGCAGATTATCGCAGATTATTGCAGATCTATTGCAGATCTATCACAAACTTATCGCAGATCCATTGCAGATCTATTGCAAACTTATCGCAGATCATTGCAGATCCAGCGCAGATTACTTCATATTACTGCAGATTATAGCCGACTATTGAAGACCAAAGTCGATAAGATAATAGTAAATGGATGGACAGACTGCTGAGTGACGGATGGACTAAGCCAGAACCAATGCCCATGATCAGCTGGAGAAAATTGGGGATTCTTGCATTGCGTCAAGTGGTCAGTTACCCAGAATCAGTTATTTCAACAAGACTATATGTTCTTATCTTGAAGCAAAACGGTTCATAGAGGAGCTGCCAACCTAATAACTTCCAGAGAATCTAGTGTTCAGTGTTATCTAGGTGTCTTTCCAAAAGCCAGCATGTCAGACCCAGTCTCATCTCACCACCAACATTATTGAACTGAATTGATTTCACTTGAACTTTAAGGAAATTAAGAACTTTTGCCAAAGGCATATCACATTCAATGGACTGAGAACAGTTAATTAATAACGACCAGTTATAAATGTGTTTAGAGAACTTGATTTACTCACAATATCTTCAATGGCTCGGAACGCTGAGGAAGAAGAAGATCTTCAATCCATGGAAATTCCCATAACATCGTGTGTAACCCAGAGACATTGTTAGGAAAAACTTGTGGTTAAGCACAGTGGCTAATCTGGACTGATTCATTCTTAGATCAAATGGGAGTTAAATGATCCTTACAGGAAATATTGACATTATCTCTTGGTTTAATGATCGTAATTCATGGTTCAGAAATGCACAACTTGCTTTTATCTCCACAGCATTTTATTCAATAAACTGATTTCACTTTTACTTCCTCGTTTTTCGGGTACATTGTGATGTGACAAAAACTTTTATATGTGTTTAGTTAACATTACTAAATCACATACTTGAAGAATTTGGAACGATAGGTGGCTGGGTAACCACGAATAGACAGCACAGTCCTGTTCTATTGTAAGCACCCAGGTTCCAGGTTATTCATAAAGGATAACTTAAAATCTTACAAATTTTCTTGTAACCGTTTCACCTATAAGGGAAAATGGATACAAGTGGGGGACACGAGCTAGATAAGTAACTCCTTCTGGGAAGGCTAAGTTTGGAGGGAAATCATCAATATTCCTGGGAAACCCCTAGATTTCCTGAGCCAATATGGGGCACTTTGGCTTCCAAAGACCCATCCCCTCCAGACGAAATTAGTCCCATCCTTCTAGCTTGACTTCATTACGGGGCAGGCCAAGGTGGGTACTGCATTCTCCTCCCAACATACCACACATTCCCAGTTTTTCTAGGACCTCTGCATCTCATTGTTTTTGTTTCCATGAAATGCGACCTATTCGTCTGTATATCCACATCTCCAGGGCTTCTATGCGACTTTCTAGTTGCTTGTTCAATGTCCAGGATTCCGCGCCATACAGTAGCGTTGAATATACGTAGCATTTGACAATTCTCATTTTTAATGCGTTATTAATCTCTCTAGATGTTAAAAATAATTTCAACCCGTTGAAAGCATTTTGGCCATTCCTATTCTCTTTTTGATTTCCATTTCACTTCGGCCATCATCTGTTATTATATGTTCAAGATAAGATAAACTTGTCACTTGTTCTAGTATCTGCCCGTTTACTGTGATGTTCATTGATGACCTTTCCTTTTCACTGCTAATTATCATAGTTTTTGTGTTTTGGATGTTAATATCTAAGCCACATTCTGCACTGTACCTGTTTACTTCTTCCACTAGGTCGTGCAACTCTTGCTCACTTTCTGCTAGTAACACAGTATCGTCAGCATATCTTGGATTATCTATGATTCTTCCAGTCATTTCAGCTTGCTTACAAATTCTTTCTGTGTATAGGTTGAAGAGGCTTGGGGACAGTACACATCCCTGCCGTACTCCTCTTTTTATCTCTATAGGCGACAAATAATTATTACCGCATCTAATAGACGCCACTTGTTCCCAGTACAAGTTACTAATAAGTCTGATGCTCTTTCCTTCTACTCCTATATCTTGAAGGCACGTAATTAGTCTTTCATGTTGTACTCTATCAAAAGCTTTCTTGTAGTCTATAAACCATATATACTTTTTTGAACTTTTATGTATTTTTCAATTAAAATCCTCAAACAGATAATTGCTTCTCTGGTGCCGCTGTTTTTGCGGAACCCAAATTGTTCTTCAGCTACTTCCTCATCTATTTTATGTTGAATTCTTTCTTGTATGACCTTGAGTAGTATCTTAGTTATGTGGCTCATTAAGCTAATAGTTCTCACAGTCAACAGCTCTTGGCTTCTTCGGTATTGTTCTGAAAATGGATGTTTTTAAATCCTTGGGGATGTACCCAGTATTATATATATCATTACATAATTCTGTGATAGTTTCAATGCCAAAGCTGGATAAGGATTTAATCATCTCTGTTGTTATCTTGTCAGGACCTGCAGCCTTTCCTTCTTTCATCTTTTTAATAGCCTTTTCTACTTCAGCCGTCAGTATTTTTTTGGTCCATCTTGAGTATTATACAATGTTGGTCTATTGACCCTGTTGTTTTTGAATAAATTTTCTGTGTACTCTGTCCACCTGTCTATTATGTCAGTGTTATTAATTATAATTTCTCCATTTTTTCCTCTGATACAACCGTTTCCTGTTATATTATTTTTCTTCGTTGTAAATCTGTTTATATGTTCATGTAATTCTTTCAAGTTGTGTTTTATTTCCAGATCCTCTATTTCTTTGCAGTGGTTCTGCAGCCATTCCTCTTGGCAACTCTGCACATGTGACGTATTTCTCTATCTCTTACTATATGCTCTGGGGTGTTCTTTGCTTTCTTTCTTTGAGACATTTTACTCAAGATTTCATCGGTTATCCATAATTGTTTTTTCTTAATAGGAAGTGTTTATTCGCAAACGGTTCTGGTCACGTGACGTCTATATCTTCTATATTAGAGAGCAGTACAAACTGGCATATCGTTGGGGGGCCAGTATAATGTATTAAGTTAGGGTTAGGATTAGGGTTAGTGAATACATGGTAGTAATACATGTTCCAGGGCCCCATCTGCGAATAAACTCTCCCTTCTTAATAATCTTCACTGGCAAGGTGGTATTTGCAATCTGAATACTGGTTTTTACACTTACCCATTTTGTAATCAGCACCAGGGCATTTTGGCATTTTTAACATTGTTTTTAAATCTATTTCTAATCATAATGTAGTCAATTTGGTTTCTTGTTATATCTCCAGGGCTTTTCCGTGTATACGTTATGTTGGAAAAATGTGTTGCAAACAATAAGATTGTTTTCTTCACAGAACTGAATCAGCTGGTCTCCTCTGTCGTTTCTGTTTCTCATACCATATTGCCCTACTATATGCTTATATATATATATATATATATATATATATATATATATATATATATATATATATATATATATATATATATATATATATATATATATATATATTTATATAATAATAATATCATAACAAGATTTACCCCTTTAATACTTCTTTTCCGCCTTCACCTGTATCGACCTCTCTCCCATCTCCCATTCCTTATCCTTCTGTTTCACTCCAATTGTCTTCGCTTCCGAGAACATTTGTTTGTATACAAGGTAGGCTAGGTCACCTTGGGAACTCCAGGTCAATCTTGTTATAAAATAAAATAAAATAACTCCCGCTTCAATGGAGATGTGGAACACATGAGTACCAGGCCGGCGGGCAGGGATCTCAAACAGATGAGTGTCAGGCCGGCGGGCAGGGATGTGGAACACATGAGTGCCATGCCGGCGGGCAGGGATCTCAAACAGATGAGTGCCAGGCCGGAGAGCATGGATGTGGAACACATGAGTGCCAGGCCGGCGGGCAGAGATGCTAGCTATCGTGTTTATCCCAGCTCCCGAGCTTATGTCTGAGGAAAAGACCAATGTTCATGTTGTGGCATATTAAAACGTCCTTACCCTTTCCTAGCATTGACTCTCTTAAAAATAAACAATCCCTAATAATTACTGTTTAAGTATCTTGCTTAGTGTAGGAGTAGAAAATAAAACAGCGATAGACTGACCGTGGCACAGCTTAATTTATTTGGCTTTATTTTGGCTCACGTACCTGGCCAAGACCGGCGAGTTTGAAAACAAAGACTAAAGCGGCCATTTCTAGTGAAGATAGCACACAAGAAAGTCGACCTTTCCCTTCGGGGAGAGGAAAATTTTGCCTTAATAATATAGCATTCTCTGCAGCTATTGGTATGTTATATCTACATTATTAAGATGTATTCATGTATTTTTATAAAGTACATATACCAGTATATTTAATTAAGAATTAGTTAGAATCATAATTCAACAGTTCTTGTAAACTAGGGTCTGATTTGATTTTTAGTACTGAAGCACATGTGGGTGCCACGCTGTAATTTTTCCTATGTGTTACAATTTCAAATCCCTATGTTAAAACCTTTTATAGGCATTATGAACTTAAAATCAAACTAATAGTGCTTATAACCTATAAATATTATGTGTACTGTAGAGTATCAACTCTCATGAAACACATTCAGAAACTCTTCTCGATTTGGGAGAAAACTCCAGATTTATACTTCATAGTAGATATCTCGTTTCTGTCAATTTCATATTCCTATGAATAATAACTTCTATGCATGGTGAACTATATCTCACTATCTATGGTTAGAAATCTGCAAATAATCTATGTACTGTAGAGATTGAACTCTAAAGAACATTTTCAAAGAAACATTTTCTCAATGTAGGAGCAGAATCCTGATTCATACTTCACAAGTAGAGAACTGGTGTCTGCCACTTTCAAATATCCTATGTAGTGTAAATTCACTGTTAAGGATATTTCTGAACTTGTTTTATCCATGCGGGGACATACAAATGATTACGCATATTCCTGACTCTTAATCAGGGGATAAAATGCTTTGCCACATCATAATCTGTAACTTGGAACTATAGTGCTAAATTGTAGTGCAATCCTTTTGTTAACAGATTAGTAACCACTCCATATGAATGAGGGACATGTAATCATTTCATAAAATAGTGCTAGGGAATTGCCATGTTTGAGAATATAAATTCTAGAACAAAGAAAGTAAACGCTTGATAGAAATGAATGTTCTGATAGGATTACCTTCAATCCCCATCACCTCCCTGTAGTAGGAAAAGAAGCGAAGATTGATGTGAATAAATTGCTTGCAATATTCAGAAGACTGGACCATGCGGCATAAGTTATTCTAATAAATACACTCCGAATAATAGCAGTGATTGGCAAAATATATCACAGCGGTTACTATCCTCATGTGCTGTAAGCAGTGGGGGAAAACAATGTATGTTTTAGTTTATGGATTAACCCCTGAAGAAAATTCAAAACCATTGCTCCGGCATTAAATTTTATGATTAATATTATTATGTATGATTATCATGTACTTAATATCAGAGAAATGTACATGTATGTTTTCTCTTATGAGAATTTCTCTCTGTTCTGATTGTTACTCCTTACTGTGGGACTATGCATTTTAATGTTACCCTTGGGGACATGAGGATGTTGATGGAAGAATCCTTGTGTATGTCAGTACTTAAAAGCCAATGTTTAATAGCCTTGGCCTAATGATGATTATAGTGCCGAAAGAAAGACGCGGCATTAGAAACCACAGAGATTCTGTATAGGCTATTCTCTTCAAGTAGAGAGAGAGAGGCAACATCAACATGTTGGATGGACAGAATGACTTCACTCATCTAATAGTCCTAGTAACAGCAGAACATAATATAAAGTGAGAAAATACCTTACTCACTATTAAGAGTCAGAATGGCTCTACACCAAGCAACGAGGGACAGTGGAACGTGGACACCCACTCCTTTCCCCTTCTCCTCTTGTTGTTTGTACTTTTGTTTGTAATTGTGTTACAACCATGATAAACACATCACAGTAGGTTAATGCTCGTGTTGTATTCTTGTCATCCATTTTCTATAGCGAGTGGTGGATTTGATGGGACTTGCATGTCATCACTGTCAACTGGAAACTGGGTAATCAGCCAGAACATGATAAATGACAACCTGTCCTAAAATCGAGACTGGACCAATACAACAATGTTGACTGCTGCATTCATAAGCTGCAAACGCCAGCAAAAGAGACACACGCGAAGACAATTGACTGCGTGATTGAGGAAGTCCTATTTCAGTAGGAATATCCAGGATGAACTTCAGTATCTAATAATCTACAAAGATGAAGATCAACATAGTAACTGACAACAGTGTATCGTCTGCTTTACTTCTGAGAAGTACCACCTATGGCCTCAACATTCAACCAAATCAGTGAAACTATGGGACAATCCTACTACAAGTTACTAAAACTAGTAACAGTGAAAACCCTTCAACTGTTGGTTGGATTACCAAGTTAATATCCAACAATGGGGAAGTCTTCGAAAGAACGTCTCACAGCTGCAACAGTCAAACATAAAGGTTCAGCCACTCAACACCAAGTTCTAGCTATGAACACCAACTCAAACAATCGGGAAGGAACACTGAAACAACAATAAGCCAAAACAACCAATGTACCAACTTCAGAACCTCTGAACCATAACTACACCAGATTATTTCAAGGTTCCAAAACCTGACCACCATCAAAAAGACCATATGAAAGCGGCTAGCGGAGTAAATGCCTTTACGCCTGCAACCACAGGAATCACCTGATGACCCTGGATATGTGGTGGAGTCAATATTCTTCAGTTTCATGCCTGCAGCAGAATCCTGGAAATAATTCCAGATGAACCAAATGAATAACAAGCAGAATTGTATGTCTACACTGAAAGTAAATACTGAATCAGAACTCTGTGCTGGTCCCATGTCAGCCTAAATGCCATCAACTGTGGAATAGGATATAGACTGGTGTCTAGGTGGGTGAAAAATCCCTGTGAACAAGATTGAGATTCGGATATTATAAGCCGAGAAGCTGACAGGTCGGCATCCTTTTCATCGGATATGGTGATATAGGGAAGACCCTTGGTCCAAGACTCAAAATGCATCTCCTGAAGGTATGACCAACCCAGGCCTCAATGTCCCACTGGCACAGAGCCATTTGCACTAGAAGATTCGTGAATTCAGCCCCAATGGAGGGGATATGTGGTGAATTTATTTCCTAATAGGGATTATAAGTAATCCGCAACAAACTTCAGTGGACATTAAACGTGATTGTGAGTGTTTTATTTCTGCCCGGATAATTATGGAAATTAACTGCTTCGCACTGGAGAAGAATACCCACCCGCACTGCCTAAAGAAATACTATAATTAATTAGTTTAATTATTAGTATAAACTGCTTTTTTATGTGTTTTTTTTTTTTTGCTATGCCATGTATAAGGTAAATAGTGTTTTATTTGGTAATGAGAAATAGTATAATGGTGGTTATGTTATGGTATATATGCATAGTATTTTGACACCAACTCATTATTTTTAAATATGAGAATTGTGTAAGGTGGGTCAAGGAATAGACCCAATTTGTGGTTGTTGTGTTGTTTGTAATAACCTTGTTTTTTTCTGGGGTCACTGGGTACTATGTTGTGATAATGCAAATCATTCCCATGCCTGTCTGAAAATGCATAGTGTTCATTACACATATATATGTAACTGCAGATCTTGTTATAATACTTGAACTGTTTGTCCAAAATTTGTTGATGTGTACATTAAGTAAATGTGGTGTTCATCAGTGGTTGTTTATATGTTGTGAACAATCAATATCCTTCTAGCACTATAGTAAATTTAAAGGGTGATGAAGTGGGAAGGGAAACCTACACACAGATGTCATTGTTTCAAGGATTGAATTGTTTTCTCCTGGGGTTTGTGGTAAATATCCTTAATCACCCTGCATTCTAACAAGTGACCAGAGAATCAATAAAATCCCCTAGACATTTAACAGAATATTCTCATAAATTAAAATCCACATCCCACACACGTCATGTGACGCAGTGGTTATATGTGATAGGTCCCATATTTTAGACCACACAACACTAAGTGCATGGTGTGGTGAATGTCCTGCCAGAGATTACGGTGAGTGGTGAGTGTTTGTATCGCCAAAAAATATCATCTTGGTGCTTGAACCAGACAGCGCAGAATGATAAAAACTTAAATCCAAGGACAAGGACCTGTTTTAGTCGAGTGAAGTATTAACACTATAACATTTTGTAGGCCCTGCTGCACGGAAGAATGTGTGACCAGTCTTTCGTTCCCGTAGCGAACATTGAGAGCAGGTATGGATCTTTCCTCCGGCCATGCACAGGCAGTTTTTGGCGTAACTTCCTAACCACTACAGCAACGATCCCTCAGCTAAAACTCGCTGTGGGTATACTAAAGTGACGCTTCTACCCGTAAAGCAATAGCCTCGCGAGCAATGAAAGATGCACAGTTGTAGACTCAACAGGGATGCAAAATTGTAGACTCACAGGGAAGCAACAATATCGTCACTCAAGACTTATCTTCGCTGGCCAGGAGCCAAGGGGCCGTGTTTTCTGGAACTTTCGAGGATCAGGTAGCAGCTGATGTACATCGCCATGCTCCCCTGGTATGTTTGACAGGGGGGAGATAATTTAAAGATTGCCTGGGTCAATTACGACGTTTCAAAGTTATGGCTGGAACATAAACTTGTTTGCATAGGGGCGATTTACGCGCTTGTTTTAATTCATGAGCAGGAAAGAATATATAATGCGATCTTGTCATGGAGTAGAGAGTTACAGACAGAGATGAATAAGATTGGGAGGACATGGAGGGGGGTGTAAGAGATGGCAACAGACAGGGCGGCATGGCCTGGTTTTGGTGGATGGCCCTACCCTTAAAAGGGGTTAACGGGCAGAAGACAAAGAAGAAGCGGAAGGAGAGGAAGCGGCAGCAGCACCAGAAGAAGACAATGATGATGACGATGATAATCTGTTCTATATGCCAACGTGGATTATTGGGTAAAGGCAGTGAGACTCGTGTTGTTGATGACCGGCCGTCACATGAGGGATGGTGTGGTCAATATATCAAAGGCTGCCATTACTTTCCCTGATGAGATCTCTGTTGACCCTACTCTCGGCTCTATAAACACTAAGTTCTGCATAAGTAGGTCAAGGAAACATTCGCACAACTTATCCATCCATCCATCATGTGCCATGCCGGTAAGCGTGGGCGGTCATGTTCTGCCATCTCACTCGATCACCAGAGTCGTGGATCAGCTCCGTGTTTCTGTCTCGACCATGGCACAAAGCCAAGCCATCCAGGTACTTGCTTCTAGGTCTTCCCCTTGGTCTGTTCCCCTCGATCTTACCAGTCGTCACCAAGATCATTTCTTCTCATAACATGCCCAAAAAATTGTGACTGTCTACGTCTAATGTCTCTAATCAGTTTACGATCTTCATTTGTTTCTTGAAGAACTTGCTCATTGGTCTTTCTGGCTGTCTATGGTATTCTTTGCATTTTCCTCAGAAACCACATTTCTACAGCCATCATATGTTTTTCAGCCTGACTGCTCATTGTCCAAGCTTCACATCCATATAAGAGTACAGGTTCTATGTAGCACCTTAACACTCTTTTTCTCGTTTCAATTGACATCTTTTTATTGGTCAGTATGTTTTTCATCTTGCTAAAGGCTACTTTTGCCATGGCGATTCTTGTTCTAATCTCTTAAAGGCATCTCCCATCAGATGTTATTACTGTTCCGAGATAATTGTACCTATTCACTTGTTGAAGAATATTCCCATTTACTTGTATATTACATTGTGGTATTTCGTTCTTCCTAGTGACGACCATAATCTGTGTCTTTTTACAATTTAATTCTAACCCTAGTTGTTCACTGTGTATAACAACCGGATCTACTAAATTGTGCAGGTCCTGTTCATTGTCTGCAATCGAGACTGTATCATCTGCATATCTAATGTTATTGATGCACAGCTTATTGCACATAGAATATTTGGTGCTAGAGCCATCCTGGTACAGACCGTCGGCACTCGGTGGCTGCTGTGATCAGTGTCATTTGGCCGCCGGTCAAACTCCACGTAATAAAGCCCTGTGGCGGTTGGGTTACGAACGCAATTCGCAATCCTGCATACCACGATCCAAACATAGCTGCAGGGGATTTGGTAGCAGATCGCCATGCGTTTCATTCTTCTTACAGTGGCATGAATGTCGGTCTTTCAGAAAGCAATCGCAAACTACTGAACGTAAACTTGTCAAGAAATCACAAACAACACGGAGAAAATGATAGGTCATGCATCAAGCGCTATGCACCATTAAAAAAAAAAATACCCCTTACAGGACATCGCTGTCAACATCAGCATCTTTCAGCTGATTGTTGATTTCCTGGCAAGATTACGCTCAGTAGTTTGCCATTGCTTTCTGAGCGACCGGCTCAGATACCCCGTAAGTTACCAACGCGGCGAGAACAGCTACCTATTCTCGCGCAGGTTACGTTCCTCACGTGGATTATACGGGATTATGGAGAAAGACATTAATTCCTAGGCCAGGGAGCATATTCCTTTGTATTCGCCACACATCACATTCTGGAATGCAATCTTCTTCGTTTTCAATAAATTATCCCACCCATTTACAGCTCACAGCACTATCCCAAGAACTGTAACTCACGCTGCACAAAGAATAACTTCCCCTTAATTGTTTCGTGTTTATCTGATCAAACAGGCTAGGAGGCCAAGACACGTAGCATTTATTGTTGTAGTCGCTATTTGTTGTTTTCTCTGGCGACCAAACCGGTTCAGGAAAAAGATAAATCCTATCCTTTGACCGGGCCGTGTACCTCACGTTCCCGCCTGTTTCTGTTGGCCCTGGGTGTCGGGTAACCAAACCTCTGTGCGTTAGGCCAGAGGGAATTAGAACACTTTCCCACCTCGTGCCCGGCCTTCACTTTGAAGACTTAAGGCTGTTGGGTATCCAGATATGCAGATTCGTTACATGTGAACAGAACATCTTTTAACAGACGCCAAGTCGAATATACATTCACAGAAGGGAAAACATGGTGGCGCATGCCGGCACAGAGGTCACGTGTTACAATCCCATTGAGACCGCGATTGTTTTACATACAATTCAATTTTCTAACAAGGTCATACCGTCAAACTGACGGAGTGGCCATGGAGAGTCCTCTTGGTCCAATTCTAGCGGACATCTTCATGGCACATTTACAAGAAAAGAGATCCTCAGACATTAACAACTTGGTCTCTATCGTCGTTATGTGGACGATATACTAATTATCACCACAGACGAGCTACAAGCAACACCGTTCCAGGCCATAATGAACATGACGCATAAAAACATCGCTCTATCTATGGAACTCGAACACAACGAAGCGTTGCCGTTCCTGGATTTCCTAATGAGACGTAGAGCAGACGGCACAATTCAAAGATCGGTGTACCGCAAAGAAACATGGACTGGCCATTACCTAAATTTTCAGAGCTTCACACCTGTACAGTACAAACGGGGCTTAGTATGGACCCTGTTTGACCGTGCTAGAAAGATATGCACCCAGGACACACTGATGGAGGAATTTGAAACTGAAGAATGTCTTAAACCTGAATGGGTACTCCACAGGATTTATAAAGCGCCACTGCCAACAGCCCAAACCAAAACCAGACGTAACTACAATCCCTAAATTCAAGGTATTCATCCAGCTAAACTTTCGAGGGGATGACGTAATGCAACGTCTACAAGACCGGCTTACTACAGCAGTAGGCCGAACATTCTGTGCTGCAACTCCAGTCATTAGATATAGAACCACACTGATTCCCACACCAGCAGTCAAAGAGCCTGTTCCTCTGTACGTCAAAAACAATTGTATTTACCAATTCACATGTAGAAGACAGGCCTTCTAAATCGCTAGAACAGAGAGTCAGCTGAACAAACGAGTGTCAGAACACACACCTCAATGGGTCGACAAGATACGACACACAGGCGATGCGAGCCTACGACACACCGGAAGCTCCCAGCGTCTTCAATTGGTAGGCACATTATCGAAAGCGGCCATGTGGTTGACAGAGACATTGTCTTTCGCGTGTTGTTTAACACACAAAATACTCGCTTGTTAAAGTCTGCAGAAGCAATAATGATCAATCAACGCAACAATAGATTGCACGATTTACCGCCTGGCATATTTCGCTGCATCTCGTCAGGTACATACTGCAGAAATCACACAACGTAAAGTGAAATAACTAGATAAATCCTTCAATTTGAAATATACACATGTTCGCACAGTAATGTCGATTGTCTACCACGGTAATTTTAAACTGACTAACATGTCTTTCTGCTTGCACAAGGTCGGCTTACGCAGGTTGATCACTATGGCTTCAGCAAACCTTAACAACCGACTACTCTGTTTAAAATTACAGTGGTAGACAATCGACATTACTGTCATCTCGACAATCGACATTACTACATCTCCCATCCTTACTATCAATCATCAACATCTCCCAATCCGCTTTGTCTTCTGTTTCGTTCTCAACATCTCCCATGTCTGTCGTTCCACTTTCATCCTACTTTCATCTAGAACTACCTCTCAGTGACTCTTTGAAAATAATGTTTGTCCTTTCGTTCATTCGTTCCCTCTCTTTTCCCCCCTCATCTCCCTCTATTAATCCGTGTTATTATTTCTAGCGTTCCTGTTTCTCCTCTATTCCTCTCTCTATCTTATGCTCTCCATTTATCTTTTTATTCTTCTGCTACCTCTATTTTCCCCTCTCATGTCCCTCCATCACTTCAACCACTCCCCAATATACTTCCAGATCACTGATTGCTTTTCTAAGGAAGCATGTTAGCCCGCCTGAAATGTAATCTAGCTGTTGGAATTGCCCAAGAGATGCGAACCCCGACGAGAAGAAAATAAACCAGCAAAACGGGCAAAAATAGTGTTGTTAAAACAAATCATGTCACGTTTGACGAAGATAGATGTTTGGATGAAACAAGCCTGCAACAGTGGAATGCATGTGTTCCTCGCTTATTCGACTGGTTAGCAGCGTGGATAGACTGGTGTATTAGAAAGGCGAATCAGATCCCTACACTTGACGGTGGAAACGTGGAAATCGATCACACTATCTCAATTCTCACCGTTCTTGAGATAAATATCTAAGTGAATCCACTGATAATCGAGGCTTTGGACGTGAAAGTTTAGATAATATTTCTTACAATCATGAAATATAATGAATGAATCACACAAAATTAGGGAAGCATTACTAGAACACGATCACAAGCAACAAACTGGATGTGGTGGGCATAACTTTCGTCAGCACACACACACACACACACACACACACACACACACACACACACAAACACACACACAAACACACACACACACACACACAAACACACACACACCCACCCACACAAACAAACACCCACACACACACACACACACACACACACACACACACACACACACACACACACACACACACACACACACAATAAATACATGGCTAAATAACATGGAACAAACTACATGGAACTATATGTATACTCTATTCCTTCATTCTCTGTCTCCCCCTCACTGGTCTGCTTTGTTTCAATTTTTACATCTTTCATCCCTATAAATTATCTGTGTCTTCTATCTTTGTTCTGTCCTCTACATCAGTGCTTCCCACAGTGGTGGTCCGAAGACCGGTGCCGTTAGTAGTGTAAGACGGGTTCCAACCAGCGCATTTGTGGTGAAAATCGATATTCCACCACAAAGGGTGATAACTCCTTGATTTTTAAGTAGGCGTGGTCTAGTGGTCAGAGTAGGTGTGGTCAAGTGAGTCATCTGAGTAGGTATGTGTAGTGTACAACATTTAAAATAACAAACGATTCAAGTAAAGTATATAATAATTTTTTAATAAAACATATATAGACAAAGTTATGAAGTTTTTTCTTTCTTGACGGTTAAGTGTGGGAAAATCTGGAAGGTAGTACCGGGAAGTTATACAATTGTTTATTTTTTTTTTGGTCGGCGAAGTGTGGGAAAATCTCGGGCGCGTGTGACGGTGGTCGGTTCACAACAGAACGGGGTGTATGAGGGGTGGAAAAAAGTAATTAAGTAACGGGTTGTAAAAACGTTGGTGAGTGGTGTGTTAAAATATTTTGAACTGTTACCACATTGGCGGTGTACATTAGTAGGAATAGAAGGAATAGTTGTGGTGGTGATAGTAGTAATAGTGGGTATGGCTTAGTGAAATTAGTTGATATGTAGATGGTCATAGTGGCTTATTCACTAGCATTACACGTGTTACAAAAAAAACCTTGAAAAGTAAAGATCGTCGGTTGTAGCTGGTATGGATTATCATCAGTTGTATAAAGTGAGTGATAACGTGGTGGTCAAGCAATGGTCAAGTAGTGGTCAAGTGGTCGAGTGACCACTTAAATTGTCGGGGAAAGTATGTGTTGTGAAACGGTAGTGGATAAAGTGATCTGTGACGTGGTCAAGAGGTGGTCAAGCAGTGGTCAAGTAGTGGTCAAGTGGTCGAGTGATCACTTAAATTGTCGAGGAAAGTATTGTGAAACGGTAGTGGATAAAGTGATCGATGACGTGGTCAAGTAGCGGTCAAGTAGTGGTCAAGTGGACAAGTGACCACTTAAAATCTAGAGCTAAGTACTGTAGTGACATGGTGATGATCAAGAGATGGTCAAGTGGTGATCAAGTAGTTGTGAAGTAGTGGTCAAGTAGTGGTCAACTGGTTGAGTGACCACTTACATTGTCGGGGAAATTATGTGTAGTGAAACGGTAGTGGATAAAGTGATCGATGTCGTGGTCAAGTAGTGGTCAAGTAGCGGTCAAATGGTCGAGTGACCGCTTAAATTGTCGGGGAATGTTGGTATAGTGACATGGTGATGATCAATAGATGGTCAAGTGGTGGTCAAGTAGTTGTCACGTAGTAGTCAAGTAGTGGTCAAGTTGTGGTCATGTGACCACTTAAATTGTAGATGAGAGTACGTATAGTGACACTGTGGTTAGAAAGAGATAGATGAGGTGGTCAAGAAGTGGTCAAGTTGAGGTCAAGTTGTGGTCATGTGGTCTAGTAACCACTTAAATTGCAGGGGAAAGTACGTGTGGTGAAGCGGTAGTGGATAAAGTGGTAGATGACGTGATCAACTTTTTGTCAGGTAGTGGTAAAGTAGTGGTCAAGTGATCGAGTGACCACTTAAATGGTAGAGGAATGTAAGTATAGTGAAATGGTAATGATCAAGAGGTTGTCAACTAATGGTCAAGTAGACGAAAGTACTGTAGTGACATGGTGGTGGATTGCTGGTGGTTCGTGGTCGTGAATTGAAGCTGTGTCATCGGGCTGTGTGATGGTGTAAACCACCCACATCTTCACATGTCTAAGGGATACAACCAGACCACATGCTCACTGGCTAAAACCAGTCATAGATAGCAGTGCTTCCTGTCAGATGTATAAGGGATACAACCAGACCACGTGCTCACTGATTAAAGCTGGTAAAAAATGGCGGCGCAACCAAGCATACGTGGTTAAATGGCGATAACCAAACCACGTGCTCACTGGCTAAAGCCTAGCAAATTAGACATCTACGCTTTTATTACCTCTCTATGTGTCCATACGTGTCTTTACATCTTTCTCCAGAAACCCATTTCCAACACCAATATATGTTTCTTCAGTGTGCATGCTCAGTGTCACATTTCACAACCAGACAAAAGTATACCTTCTATGTACCACTTCAACCGGCAAATAAGAAAATATGTTGTACAAAGTATTAAAATTATTGGTCAAATATAGAAATATCTCGTCCAAACTTATTAAAAGTAGGAACATTTGTTAACCTATTGGGAAAAATACCAACCAAGTAGGAAACTTTGTTAGTCAAATTAAAAAAAAATATTGACCACGTAACGAAATATCTTGTCCAAATTTATGAAAAGTAGGAAAATTTGTTAGCCAAATAGAGAAAAGATTGACCAAGTAACGAAATATCTTGTCCAAACTTATTAAAAATTTGAAAATTTGTTAACCAAATGGGAAAATGTTAGGCCAAACATAGAAATATATCAACCAAACTTATAAAAAGAACGGAAAAGATTGACCAAGTAACGAAATACCTCGTCGAAACTTATGAAAACCAGGAACAAGTATTAACCAAATAGAAAAAAAAATATTGGCCAAGTAACGAAATATATCCGCCAAACTTATGAAAAGTATGAAACTTTGTTATCCAAGTATGAAAAAGTATCGGTCAAAGAGAGAAATATCTCACCCAAACTTATAAAAAGTTGGAAAAAATGTTAGCCGAATAGGAAAAATATCGGCCAAAAACAGACATGCCTCAACCAAAATTAAGAAAAGTAGGAATCTTTGCTAACCAAATAGGGAAAGATACTGACGAAGTAAAGAAATATATCAAGCAAACTTATACATATCTCGGCCAAACATATGAAAAGTATGAAAATCTGTTTGCCAATGGGGAAAAATCTAGGTCAAGTAGGAAAATGTGTCAACCAAATGAGAAAAATATTGACCAAGTAACGAAATACATCGTTCAAATTATGAAAAGTAGGAAACATTGTTAACTAAATGTGATAATTTTGCCGAAATTTCAACCAAATTATAAATATTTCAACTAAACGTATAAAAAGTTGGAACATTTGTCAACCAAAGGGGAAAAGGTCGGCCAAATACTGAAATGTCGCTACCAAACTTATAATAAGAAGGGAAAAGATTTACCAAGTAACGAAATATCTCGTCAAAACTTATAAAAAGTAGGAAACTTTGTTAACCAAATGCGAAAAAATATTGTCCAAGTAAAGAAATATCTCACCCATACTTTTAAAAAATAGGAACATTTGTTAATATAAAAAGTAGGAAAATTGTCAGAAAAATAGGAAAAACTTAGGCCAAACACAGAAATATCTCACCCAAACTTATAAAGAGTAGGAAAATATGTCAGCCAAATTGGCAAAATATCGGCAAGATACAGAAATATCCCAACCTAACTTATGAAAAGTAGGAAAATTTTAGACCAAGGGGAAAAGGTTAGACCAAACACAGAAATATCTCAACCAAACTTATAAAAAGAAGGAAAGAGATTGGCCAAATACAGAAATATATCGACCAAATTGACAAGAAGTATAAACATTTGTTAGCCAAATGGGAAAAAAAGCTATGTCAAGTAGGAAAATGTGTAATAAGTGCACTATTAACGCATCACATAAAGATATTACTAACACCAGCTCCAATTCTCTACATCACACTATCTTCATCAAAGGTGTCCTCCCGGGGAACAGTAAACGTATTCATATTAAAGAGGTTTTCATCAACATGGTATTATTTCCAACGGTCATATTTCTTCTTAACATAACCTCGTATCACACCATCCGCAAACCAGTCACATAGAGACCTTTTATGTATCTTCTATAGGTATGTCAAGAGTGTCTTGAACTTGTATCTGAAAGGACATTCACACTACATAATTAGTGTCAGATTTCGGGGTGCCCCACCGGCTAGATGAATGTATTATTCACTGGCGAGCAACCCCAGATAGTCAGAAACTGACTAGGGACAAAATCTATATGGCTGAACTACAGATTAAGCCCTTGAATATCCAACGTACAGTTCCTAGTGGCTCGTTACAAAATTGAAATGAACTGTGCTGAATATTCGCCAAGGATCAGGAAAGAGAAGTTTAGCTGAGATAGATGTTTAAGTCTAAATATATGAATATAGACGACTATTCTCAGTACAGGTTTTTCTCCCTGACTGCTCCCTTCCTTGGTGTGTAAGTGAACCCCCACCAATGTACACACACAACACGTATGCACAATTGGAATTAAAAGATAACGACAGAACTATGAGTTACAATACTACAACATTTATTTACTAATCATAACAATAGACATCGGATGATTGTCAATATGAGGATGATAAAATCATATAACATATTGTGATGAGAAACATTACGTAACTTTACTTGTTACTTCATCTATCTGGAACTGTGGTCCAGATCCCCACTCTCCAGTAGACTCAACAACAGAAAAAGAACAGCTTGCCGGTATTCTGAGATCCTGTCAGTCCTGACACTCCTAGTCAGTAGTCTCTAGTCTTGAGATCTATAACATAGGGCTCCTTGTGAGAGCTTGAAAGAAAGTCAAGAATGTGTTATATCAGTTCTACATCAGCGCAATCCTAATTAAAACATATCATAACACAAACATATACAATGACCAGTCTGGCCAAGTTTATCTTCCAGCTCTACTGTGTGCACCATCCTCCTTCTCTCTACTGTCTTTAGTCTGGGACGGGCTTTTCAATTGTCTCACACGCCTGTAATGATTACATTTCTGCCGCCCCATGTCCATGTCGCTAATGCAGAAATTCTGTGTCGTACAGCCGCTCCGTCCAATGTTAGTTTAGCAGCTCACAGGGTCGGTAAGGGTATTATAACAATGCCAGGTCATCCGGGCTTACAAGCCGTGACCAATAGCTGTGCCAGGTTTCCATGCATTACCGTGGACGCACGCCCACAATACACTGAGAAAGTTTAGCACCATATACCCCATGACCTTTGTGGGTAATGTCTGTACCATTACACCTCTGCTACAAATGCAATCGATGGTTAGTGTGCCAATGCGCACACCATAATATAACACGTCATATTGATAGGCTAGCATATGACAAATCAATATACCAAACATGAAATACCCATAAAACAATTATTAAACTAGACATATTATGATACTTTAACATCATAGCATAATGCACTAGTTAGTTTATGAAATTACACATACATACATCCAACATATCCGTAAACATTATATTACTTCAAGATGGACATCTAATGCATCAGGCATTATTAATGAGTACTAATATTGTATAGCTACAAAATGAGATATACAACAAGTCTAATTGAAGTTACCACACAGACCAGCTATATTTGCTGAGCTGCCCGGTTTAATCACACTTAGTTACTGCTGTTGTAAGAATTAAATAAATAGTCAGTTGACTATATTCTGTACAACAAATGCACACACCAAAACGAGACTAGTCTGGTTTAGAAAGAGATGGCAAGCATCTGCTACGACACCTCAAGTATATCTAGACAAGACCTGCCTTCCATAAGTTTCTACTTCTCAGAAGAGTAGCACTTACAGCACAATGATATTGAACACAGAACTCAGAAAGAACACTCAAGTAACCTATGACAATGATAGTTCTTGCAATAACCTAGATCAGATATAGACTGAAAATCGGTCCATCCATCTAAGAAACTAAGAGAATTACTAAGGGACTAGTTACTAAGAAATAATTCCTAGAAGCCAACAAAAAAAATCATGCATATGACTACAGACATTGAGATAGTTCCTACCTGTTCTGAAGTCAACTTTAATCTAACATAAAACAGGCTAGGGACCCTTATTTAAGCTGAGTCTAGCAGACAGTGTCTGAGACACTATTATCTCTTTGGCATTCCCGTCATAAATTCTTCTTATCTCCTCCTGACAGTGATTGCAATTAAATCCAAGTCTGTCCAGTCATAAAAATTCTTTTAACCACTAACCCTCACCATAGTGTCACACCTGGATGGTTTTGCGTTGCCAGCCCCAGATCAGTTTCACAGTCTTATCAGTGATTTCACACCTTGCAGAGTCTGCCAGTCCGAGTGGACGGGGCTTGTTTACCGCCCTGGGGCCATTATCTCTCCCTGTGTCAATGTTGTTCACGCCTGGGTGGTTTTATTTCACTCACTGGCCCAGTTCATTGTTGATTCAGCATGTCTGGGTCAGCAGTTTCCCAAGGTGTATACTAATTATCTAGTTGCCATTTTACTTGCCATCTGCAAGCTTACGTCATGGCTAGAGGCTTTTTGTGAATAATCTTACCTCACGACTAGATAATTTTGGAGTAGTGTGATTAATTCATTCTTTCTCAATTTGGCCTCTCAAATTTGGAGACCGAGAAAAATATTCTGGGATGTTAAGGTGGCCAATTCGTGACAATTAGCAACGTCACCACTTTCCCTCTTTTACACTGCCCAAAGCTTCAACTTACTATTCCAACGTACCCTGCTACAGAAGCCCTTCTACAGACTACGCATGCATTTCTCTACACTCTTGGTTTCTTTCTACCATAAAATATCTCTGTCTTTCGTAGATGTCTTCACAACTTTTCCATATCACATCACCAAGAGCTTCAAACCTCCATTGCACACGTGCTCAAATGAAACACCCATGATGGTTGACAACATTTATGGTAAGGTCGTCTGTGATTCCACCTGGCATAGTTTCTATATCATCTAGGTATTCATCATCACGGAACCATTTACCATGGCTACCAGCTTCAACTTTCCATGCCACAATGTCTGCTACACTAACCTTTCATTGTTCCCTCTCTCAAAAATACAAGGGTTTTTTCTCTAAGTCTACCTAAACAACATTTCTTACAGTGTCCACAACTAGCTCGCTTTAGCATTTCACGTCCGCAATAGCGGTAAGTCTACAACCAACCAACAGTGTCTGTTATGAAGTCGGCCTTTCTTAAAACCACGTCTGCCTTATTGACCCATTGAATACCATCTACCACATCTTCTAACCGACTTTCAACGTTTCATACTAAACAACACTAGCATTCTCTTTGATTACAGAACAGCCGATTTCCTGCTGGCTAGGCAGATTTTTCCAACCTAATGGAGATAAAGCATCTGTCCTCCTAACCTACTGGCGTTATTCTAGACAACGAATATGTTCATTGACCATGACCCCTAGGAATAACTTGAAAAAACAACAGAGATGGGTTCCTGAGACGAATGATTTTGAATTCCTTGGACTACCAGACTAACTAACGATGATCGCATAAGAAAAACCCAATGAAAATATAGCATTATATACATCACACACAACAAACTCTTTCTTACGAGACATAGATACAAACCAGTGTTATTAATGGAAAAAGTTAAATTTGTGTGATTACATTTTAATTAAAACCACGCCTACTTAAAAATCAAGGAGTTATCGCCCTTTGTGGTGGAATATCGATTTCCACCACAGATGCGCTGGATGGAGCCCGTCTTACACTAGCCCTTCTTTGCCGGTCGGTAACGTGAGTTGAATAATGTAAGAAAAAAATTTAATATTTTCTCCTTTGAGGATTGTTTAGAACTTTTTAAAAACAAGATTGTCCTTTTCTCAAACCATGATATCCGCACCGTTTTTAGGGTGAGTTAATTTTAAAATAGCCGGTCTCCCTGGCCTAGGGGTTTAACGTCTTTCTCCGTAATCCCGTATACTCTCGTGAGTAATATGACGTGCGCGTGAATCGGTAGCCGTTCTCTCCGCGTCGGTAACTTAGGGGTATGTGAGCCAGCCTCTCACAAAGCAATGAGCATAATATTGCCAAGAAATCAACAATCCGCTGAAAGATGTTGATGTTGACAGCAATGAGTATTATTAAGACAGAATACAGAAACAGTATGGAAATTTGTTCTCCTCTGCGGGTAGCGCTGTCTACAATCGAGCTACGATTTGATAAGCTTGTAAATAGTAAACAGGCCCACCCCTCGCATTAAATAGTTATTTTTAGCAGCTGATCATTAAATCATTTTTATTACAACATACTGTAGTCAGCTTGTTTAAAATCTGATTTGGTATCGTTTTCCAAGATATATTTTATTTTTTATTTTATATTGGTGTTCATTACAGTCGGTGTATACGAGTATATACACCTTTACAAGAAGACCTAAATGTAGTTTTGACATTTGCAAAAAATTTTGATTTGTTAAATTTTACAATAAAATTTTTACTCATGAAAATGGGACCACCATTAAATAAATCACCGTCATCCAATAATATTATGGATCAGTATTTAGAGCACCGGGACAACCCCCACACTTACGTTAAATCTGATATTTATATTAAAATATATATTGAGGTCATATAAAATTCCAGATTACAAAGAGAACATTTCTTTTTAAACGGCACCGGTCCCTGGTGCAAAAAGATAATTTTATGTCGGTCCGCGAAAGTGAAAAGTTTGGGAAGCACTGCTCCACATCTCCCATATCTATATTTCCTCTTTGTCTTCTATCTCTGGCCCGTCCTCCTCTACCTCCTATGTCTTTCATCTCTCTTTGTCTTCCATCTCCGGTTCGTCCTCTGCATCTCCCATCTCCATAATTCCGCTTCCATTCTACTTTCATCTCGCATCACTCTCAGTAACTCTCAGAATATGCATACAAGTGACTCATCTAACCCTGTAGATTGGTCACGTGTTTCATGAAATCCGCCTGTATGATTCTAACCACGGGGATCATCAAGAAACATTAATACAAATATTCAACCAGATATGGCGGAGGCAGCGTTCGCGCCATTTTATCAAGCTAGCACTGGCCTGGTTATAATGTGTTCGAATCCCCATCGATTCGGGGACTGTTTTAAAACTGACCGCATATCCCGGGATGTTGAGGACGATCTCCAGGCGGGTGTATTGGACGCGAGACACCTAGCTTGTGATCGAGAAGTTTTCCGGAAGGTTGTTGTGGGAGGGAGGTTCTTGCAAAGGACATGCCACTGAATGAATGTATGAATGACCTGGTCACACCACGATGTGCTTCTCCGTAGATGTACACATCCCGCTGGTATTTTGGCTTGGAGAAAGAAAGGAAAACCTCATCTCACAGTTCCCGTGAGATGATACTTTATGTTCTGGGTTGGTGGAAAAGTCGCTACAGCAACTTAATTACCTTAGATTCCAGTGCTTCGCGAAACATTGACACCATGACCACCAGTGAACCGGACTTTGAGAGATTCTCCAGCAGCAGATCAGCCAGTCATGCCGTCCCCCTTTCTCCTCTTCACTGTGAAACCACAGGGCAAAAGACATAGAGGGACACTTAAGAACACACAGCAGGAAAATCGAGAGACAGATGGGTGACATTGGTAAGGTATTGGAGGGGCTGCAAAAGACGGCAATGAATTTGAGGGCTTGACGTGAGTTGACTGAATGCCTATGCTCCATAGGAAGAAGGGGAAGAGGATGGCTAAAGCGACAACTTCAACAGAATTATGTGAATGAAAAACAACAAGTCAGTCAAGCAGACTAGTCTGCTGGAATTGTCCTTCCTACATGGCAGACTACGACCTTGAAAACGACGCACGCCCAACTAAACACTTCCGGTTGTCGATACATCCAAGACACGACCAGACGTGTGAAAACGTGACCTGCGGGTCTGTTACCCTTTGAACTTTGTCAATAGGAATTGATCCCTAGAGTTTAAAGTATGCGACAGCGTTGTCTTTTCTACTTGACCTAGTCTTTAACACTTGGTCAGTATCTTTGCCTTAGGTCACTGAGCGAGGTCCATCCTTATTGAAGTCAATGTAATATAGTGGTTCTAAAACTGTTTTACTGAAGTAAGTGTAGAGTAAGAGTGATTCTAACACTGTTTTACTGAAGTCAGTGTAGAGGAGGAGAGGTTCTAACACTGTTTTATTGAAGTCAGTGTAGAGTAAGAGTGGTTTTAACACTGTTTTATTGAAGACAATGTAGAGGACTAGTGGTTCGAACACTGTTTTATTGAAGTCATTATAGAGGAGGAGAGGTTCTAACACTGTTTTATTGAAGTCCATGTAGAGGAGGAGTGGTTCTAACACTGTTTTATTGAAGTCAGTGTAGAGGAGGAGAGGTTCTAACACTGTTTTATTGAAGTCCATGTAGAGGAGGAGAGGTTCTAACACTGTTTTATTGAAATCATTGCAGAGGAGGAGAGGTTCTAGTACTGTTTTATTGAAGACAATGTAGAGGACTAGTGGTTCGAACACTGTTTTATTGAAGTCATTATAGAGGAGGAGAGGTTCTAACACTGTTTTATTGAAGACAATGTAAAGGAGGAGAGGTTCTAACACAATGAATCTATCACTCTTTTACTGGAGTGACTGGGTGTTTAGTGGGGGACTATTGTGTTGACATTCTGGCAGCAGCATTATGCACAGTGTATCTGTGCGGTCTGTTGTTTGTCGAGACTCCTGTCTTTTTCAATTTTCACATTGGGCAGTGGGGAGAGTTTTGTGTGATATTCACTGGCACAGGAACGGAGCATAATGGGGACGACCCGTTGCTGTGAAGTTGGAACTGCGACTAACTAACTAACTAACTGGAGTGACTCTAAAACAGTTTTGCTGAAGTCAGTGTAAATCAGTCGTTAAATTGTTTTACCAAAGACATTGTCGATGATTCTAACACTGTTTTCCTAAAGTCATTGTAACACAGTGGTTAAAATACTGTTTTGCTGAAGTCTTTGTAACACAGGGTTCTCACACTGTTTTACTGAAGTCAGTGTAAAAGAGTTATTCTAATACCGTGTTACTGAAGTCAGTGTAACACAATGGTTATAATTCTGTTTTAATAAAGTCAGTGTAACACAGTGGTTCCAACACTGTTTTACTTAAGTCAGTGTAACGCAGTTGTTCTAACACAGTTTTCGAAGGCCCATTGATTTTTAATAAATAAAATCTCCTATTTGACAGAGACAGTGTTATTATTTGAAAATTATTGTGGATGGTGTCATTATCTAGACAGTGATCAAATTATTGTAAACTCACACATGCAAACGTTTAAGTACCTCCAAGATTATAGATATACCGCAGGGAATCATTATCAAGTGGCATCTCCTCAATGATGGTCGGCTATGATTTGTCTCCAACACCTGAAGTCTGTATATTCATGTTGCACTCATAGAGACTCCTTGCAGTCCATCTCTTGATGTTGTCTGCCCACATATAGTGTTGTCATTCTCTTGCACGCTCCCTCTGTACTCAAAGCGCATTTCTGAACGTGTCCATCTATAGAGCCAAGGTACGACAGGGCACTGGTTCAAATCCGGTTCCTGAGACCAGGTCTTCCAGTCCAACATGGAGGATAGGCATTTGAGCTGTTAAAGTCTCTAGAGTGTATATGCCTTTGGCTAGAGTTTGCTTACACATTTCCCTCACGTTGGGGTGGTAGTGCATGGTTCCGTTGCCAAGCAAATGAGTTAAGTGCGTGGAGCGACACTGTGAGTTGTGGATTTTGTGTGGATTTTCCTGTTACATCTATCCGCGGTTGTTTGTATCGTGAACTGCATGTTCAGAAAAATGGCAACCATCCGCTTGCTGAACTAACTGGGTTTGTCTTATGCAGTAATGTGTGGCAATTGGTTTTCTAACGACTGCCGTTTCCATCGACAATGAACTGTATTTTTCGTGGCGAACTTTTGTGATGGCATTCTGGCAGCGGTCTTATGCATAGTATATCTATTGGTTGTTGGTTTGTCGAACCTCCTGTCTGTTTCACTTTTCACATGGGGCAGTGAGGAGCAGTTTGTGTGATATTCGCTGGCACAGGTACGGAGTATTATGGGGACGACTCTTTGCCGTCAAGTTGGCACCGCGACTAACTACGAAAGGGCAACATAAATGTTATTATGGGAAAACTGTAAAACAGGATGAAGTCATAACATGAGTGCACACAGTAGAGTGAAAACATCGTAACATGGATCAAGTGATTGATACAGATGTAACATTGCAAACGGAGTTACGTTATAACATCGTAAACAGGATAAAATCATGATGTAGTGAAAAGGATAAAGTCGTACAATCCAAAACATGATAAACTTTCTGAACAGACTTACGTCATAACATCGTAATCAGGATAAAATTATAATATCGCGAAAAGGATAAATTCGTGCAGCGTAAACATGATAAAGTCATTACATTGTACTCTGGATAAAGGATAAAGTCATAACATCATAAACAGAACAAAGTCATGACATCGTAAACAAGATAAAGTTGTTACATCGTAAAAGAATTCAAGTCGAAACATAGTAAACCGTATAAGCCCTGACATTGTAAACAGTATAAAGTCATAACATTGTAAACAGTATCCCGGGAAGGTTAACCCGGTCAACAAATGCCCGCAGAAGTCGGATGTGTCGGCCTGACGGCGCAAGAACGCAGCTCTGCTGTAAACAGGCAAAACGCAGTCACATCCGAAAAAAAAATCCGGATGAACGCAGAAGAAGAGGAAGAAGTAAACAGTATAAAGACATAACACGTGTGAAAAGGCATCTTGTAGAGAGGCTTAAGATAAAGGAATCGTCACCATTGCGTTATCTTTTTTGAAATACGGAAAAAGTGATTCACCGACAAAACTGTGCCAATGCAGTCTAGAAAAACAACATTTTAGAACACGCACGCAGTCTCGCGAATAAGCAAGCCAGCTGAGAGAGAGAGAAAAATGAGAGAGAATTTTCAATGGAGGCACAAGCAATGCACATATGTCACCTCAATATGACAGCACGTGCATTTCGACTCACCACAAGCAAGTCAGGTTAAACTGTGTCATCACCAGGCTTGCTATCAGCCAACAGAGCTGGCAGATCTCAGATATCAATAGAATTCTTCCTGGGCCATTTTAATCTTGCTGCACGTTTCGGATATTTTTTGTGAGCTGAACAATGAAGCATAGATTACCGAGCTTGCTCAAGGACACGCCAGGCCATTAAATTAGGTCTATTATAGGCTTCTTCTTCTTCTTCTTCTTCTTCTTCTTCTTCTTCTTCTTCTTCTTCTTCTTCTTCTTCTTCTTCTTCTTCTTCTTCTTCTTCTTCTTCTTCTTCTTCTTCTTCTTCTTCTTCTTCTTCTTCTTCTTCTTCTTCTTCTTCTTCTTCTTCTTCTTCTTCTTCTTCTTCTTCTTCTTCTTCTTCTTCTTCTTCTTCTTCTTCTTCTTCTTCTTCTTCTTCTTCTTCTTCTTCTTCTTCTTCTTCTTCTTCTTCTTCTTCTTCTTCTTCTTCTTCTTCTTCTTCTTCTTCTTCTTCTTCTTCTTCTTCTTCTTCTTCTTCTTCTTCTTCTTCTTCTTCTTCTTCTTCTTCTTCTTCTTCTTCTTCTTCTTCTTCTTCTTCTTCTTCTTCTTCTTCTTCTTCTTCTTCTTCTTCTTCTTCTTCTTCTTCTTCTTCTTCTTCTTCTTCTTCTCCTCCTCCTTCCCCAGCTCTCCCTCCTCATCTTCTTCTGTTTCTACTACTACTACTACTACTACTACTACTACTACTACTACTACTACTACTACTACTACTACTACTACTACTACTACTACTACTACTACTACTACTGCTGCTGCTGCTGCTGCTGCTGCTGCTACTACTACTACTACTACTACTACTACTACTACTACTACTACTACTACTACTACTACTACTACTACTGCGACTACTGCTGCTGCAACTACTATTTCTACTACTGCTGCTGCTGCTAC
The DNA here is from genome assembly GCA_963921405.1 of Cepaea hortensis. Lineage (NCBI taxonomy): Eukaryota > Metazoa > Mollusca > Gastropoda > Stylommatophora > Helicidae > Cepaea > Cepaea hortensis. The sequence continues at coordinate 280,886,295 of OY992876.1, forward strand.
TACTACTACTACTACTACTACTACTACTACTGCTACTACTACTACTACTACTACTACTACTACTACTACTACTACTACTACTACTACTACTACTACTACTACTACTACCACTACTACTGTTGCTGATGCTACTACAATTACTTCACTCTCACAGACAAACTTGTGAGTCATTGTGTACCACAGAGGATGTCCTGGTAGTCAAAGTATTTCCCTACTCTGACGTGTCTCCACCTTGTAGTTGTAGAGGGGCTTGCGTGTCCCAATGACCCTAAGAGCTCTGCCGACAGAAGCACAACTACATGTCGGACAGGCCTTGGGATTGGGACCAGACCAAGAGAGACACAACCTGCTGCTATGGAGGTAGACTGAGGATAGACAGTCAAAGATATAATCAGGCGCACGATGCCACTAATTCATGGTCCGGACACATAACCTAAGGCTCTCCACTGAGAGATATGACTGAACGCCTCTAAGTCATCATCCCTCGGATGTGAGAGCCGGGCCGATACTCAATCACTGCAACATGGTGGGGAGATGCTAAGCCTGCTACATGCTTGGTCCAGATACTTGTTCGAAGGCTCTCATTCGAGGGATAAGAGGGATAAGACGTCTCATTAACACGAAATGCAAAGCTCGGCTAGTGAATCCATTATGTGGAAGTTCGAAGTGCAAAACCGCAGAGTGGATGTCGTCTGCTGACTAAGGTAGAAAACGTCTCATTGACACAAAATGGAACGCTTGGCTAGCGAATCCATTATGTGGAAGTCCGAAACGAAAGCTTGCTGAGTGGATGTCGTCTGCAGACTGACCGTTCCTGGTCTGTGCGATGAACGACCAGGAGCGAACAAAATACCCAATACATGGAAGTGAGGAATTAAAGCTGCCATGAGCAGGACGTGGCGATTCCTTGGGTGAGCCCAGTCTCAAAGCACTATGTGCCGGCTCTGCAATTATGGAAGCCTCCTTGGTTTGTAGAAAATGCCCAGGGACTGTCACTACAGACTGACCGTTCCTGGTGCAGGAGCGGCCTGTGGCACACGAAATGCTGAATACATGGAATTGAGGAATTAAAGCAACCATGTGCAGGACGTGGCGATTCCTGGGGTGAGCCCAGCACCAGAGCGCTATGTGTCGGCCCTACAATTATGGAAGCTCCCAGGATGGCGGGAAATGCCATGGACTGCTCCTGCCGTCCCTTGAGGGCTGACCGTGAAGTCTTCGACCGTTCTAACTTAACCAGCTGGGATGCGGACGGCACCACAACAGTGAGAGTCCCCCAGGAATGTAACCTGAATAACAAATTCACGCTAAAGTCGGATGTGTTGGCCTAAGGGTCTCGGCCCAAGGGTGCCTAACTTAGACACACTGCAATTCCATCTGAAAAACCACCTCGGATGAACGCAGAAGAAGAAGAAGAAGAAGAAAGTATTTCCTATCTTCAGCAATCTTTCTATGGCAATACCGATGCATAAAAGTGTTTACTTTCCGCTCTTTGTGTATCTTCCATTATATTTCGAAGAACAGCTTTCGATAAATATGCAACATATGTGTTCCTTCAAGGTGATAACGGAAGCTGGCACCGAGATATTGGCACCAAGATAGTGGCACACCATGGCTCTCAATTTGTATATTACCTGAGATACTCCGTGGCCATGTATTTACACAGCTTCCCTCGCGCTCCAAAGGCCGTGGGTTCGATTCCTGTCCTCATCGTTCGGTTCATGAGTGCAAATTTCTCGAAGACTCATGGGGGTGGTCGTTGGACCAACAGAGTTCGTGCTTGGTGTGACGTTTTCGACAGGCCGCCCTGCGGATATAGACTGAACCATGTGGGAATAAAACACAATGCCATGAAGTCAAGTCTCTTGTCTTTTAAGCAGTTGTGTATTTTTCCTGGGTGTCATCTCATCTCTACGTCCATGAGTACTTCAACGCTGTACTCCTACTTCAACGCTGTACTTCGACTTCAACGCTGGGCTGAGCATTTCAACATCTTAAATCATCCTCCTTCTTCTTTGATGAAACCATCAACTGCCTTCCTCAATTTCCCACTAATGATACACAAAATTCTTCTCAGTCGCGTCGCGGCTCATCTCGATCAAGGTCTTCTTCCTGGGAGTCAATGTGGCTTCAGAAAAGAACGAGGAACTGTTGACATGATTTTCCCTGCAAGGCAGCTGCAAGAGAAATGTCAGGAACAGAACTCTGAAATGTTCTCCACTTTCATTGACCTTACCAAGGCTTTTGTTACAGTCGGCAGAGAACGACTGTGGAAGATTATGACGAAATAAGGCTGTCCACGAAAGTTTGTCCAAATAGTGCGACTATTTCATGATGGTAGTATGCAGGCAAGAGTACAGGAAAATGGTGAACTGTCTGAGCCTTTCCTGTCACTAATGGAGTGCAGCAAGGATGTGTCCTGGCACCAACACTCTTCAGCCTCATGTTTTCAGCTATGTTCACGAATGCCTTCGACGACAACGACATTGGAATAGACCTCAACTACCGCATGGATGGAAAGTTGTTTAATCTCAGAAGGCTGAAAGCCAAAATCAAAACTAATATCGACACAGACAGAGAGCTCCTGTTTACTGATGCTTGCTCTCTATATGCCAACTCAGAGGCAGACATGCAACACAATGTTTCAGCTTTCTCATATGCCCGTGCCAACTTTGGGCTCAATATCAACTTGGAGAAGACTGTAGTTATGTACCAGCCAGCTCCAGGGAATAAACACACCTTGCCGAATATCAAAATGAATGATCATAGACTAAGTGTTGTGGACAAATTCACCTATCTTGGCAGCACTGTGTCACAAGCTGCCACAATTGATGACGAAGTGAATGCAAGAATCTCCAAAGTCAGCGCGGCCTTTGGAAAACTGTACAAGAATGTTGGGATAGAAATGGAATAATCCTGCAAACAAAACTGAAAGTCTACAAAGCAGTTGTATTATCCACACTGCAATATGCTTGTGAAACCTGGACTGTTTATCAGCGACACGCTAGGAAATTAAACCATTTCCACACAGTCTGCCTAAGGAAGCTACTGAAGATTAAATGGCAAGACAAGATCCAAGACGCTGAAGTCATAGAAAGAGCGTCCATGCCCAGTATCCACACTTTACTGATGAAGAATCAGATTCACTGGGCTGGTCACTTGACTCGCATGCCAGATCATAGGCTCCCTAAACGAAATTTTAAAGGCGAGCTGCGTTGTGGTAAACGCTCCCAAAGCGGACAGAGAAAACGCTTTAAAGACACTCTGAAAATTTCACTGAAAGCTTTTGGAATTCATCATGACACCTGGGAGACTGCTGCCAATGACCGAAATTCGTGGCGTACATCATTACGCAAGGGTGCAGTCACTTGTGAAGCAGCCAGGACTGTAAGAGCTGTGAAAAAAAGGCTGGACAGAAAAACTACTGCAGGAGATCCTCCTCCTGGAACGTCAAGCCCACATTGTCAAAGAAAATTTCGAGCCAAAATAATCCTTATCAGCCATCTTAGGACTCACGGCTCCACGAGAAACAGTACCAAGAGGAGCCCGTAAACATTATAAACCCTACTGGAGTAGTGAACTGGAACAGTTGCATAATGATGTGGAAGTGTGTAGAAAGCAAGCAGAGGCCACACCCAGCCAAGAGCACCACAATAAATACGAGCAGGCAAAAGCCAAATTTCAAAGGGCCAAGCTTCAGGCTAGACGGAAAAGCTGGCAGGAGAAAACAATCTCTGAACTTTGAAAGACATACAAGGAAATTTTGGAAGCTAATAAAACAACTGGACGATGAGGGCACAGGGAGAAACTCAAAAACTGCACTACACACAGACGGAAACATCTTACGGAAAGCAAGCAGCTGACCATTTTACGCACTCATTCGCACAAGATAACAATATCGACATTAGTCCAGAGAAACGACAAGAGATTCGAGAGAAATGGCAACATACAGGACAGAATGAAACAGTACATGAGGTTCTGGAAGCACCTATCACAATCAGCGAACTGGAGCTAGCCATATCAAAACTGAAAATGAGAAAGTCACCAGGAGCTGATGGTATCTCCAATGAAATGATCAGGAACCTAGGAAGAGAGGCCAAATCAAAGCTGTTGCAGATCTTCAATAAAAACTCGACCTTAGGCAGTGTTCCACAAGCCTGGAGAGAAGCAATCATGATACCCCTCCTAAAATCAGGGAACGATAGTTCCATTGCCTCCAGCTACAGACCAATTAGCCTCACCAGCTGTCTCTGCAAAACACTGGAGCGCATCATCAATCACAGACTGCAGTGGTACATTGAAAGTGAAAACCTCTTTGTGCCTCAGCAAACTGGTTTTAGGCTGTGCTACTCTACGGAAGATCAGACAACCTCAAGAAATTGAGGATGCATTCCAAGAAAAGAAGCTGGTGCTTGCTGCATGGATAGATCTGAAGAACGCCTTTGACAAAGTCTGGAAAGAAGGTCTGACGAAGAAACTTAGAAACTGTAAAGTCAATGGAAGAATGTACAAATTGGTGAAAGCATACTTGCACAACAGAAGAGCCCGAGTCCAAATAGACGGACTCAAGTGCAATAAAGTACTTACTACTGCGCCACGGTGTTCCCCAGGGCGGAGTCTTGTCACCCACACTTCTTTTACTCTTCTTCAATGATCTTGTTGCTAATCTACCGCACGGGATTAAAGCGGCAATGTACGCTGATGAACTGGTTCTATGGAGCACAAATGAACATGCATCAGTGGCCACCAGATCGCTACAGAGAGCTGTAGATGCATTTGTTGCATGGGCAAATAAATGACGTGTGTCAGCATAAACACTGACAAGTGCAGCACCACTCTATTTAGCATCTCTCCAAAATAAATGGCAAAGATCATCCAGATAAATGGAATGCCCCTTAGAGAAGATAAAGAACCAACATAACTTGGAGTAACATTTGATGGCAGGCTGACACGGAGAAAGCACATCAACAAAGCAGTAGCAAAAGCCAGAAGGAAAATATCCATCCTGAGAAAACTAAGTGGAACTACATGGGGAGCCAGTGGGGAAATACTTAGCAAAGTTTATTAACAGGGCATACGACCACACCTGGAATACCGGTAAACTGCGTGGTGTTCAGCATTAAAAACCACACTACAAGAGCTGGACAAGGTGCAAAATCAAGCACTTAGAGTCACCACAGGATGGATGAAGTCAACCCCTATAGTGGAGATGGAGAAGATGGGGAGGACACAATCACTGAGAGAGCGCAGAGATGCAACAATGCTATTACAAGCAGAAAAGTTCCTCAACTTGTCAGGCCATCCTATGAAGAACAGATTTGAAAACCTAGCTATGGGGAAGTTGAAAATAAGCAATTTTATCCACCAGGCCAAACGACTCTGCAGAGAAACCACCGATCTGCCCACAGTTTTTGTACCTCCCTAACAACTATTCCAGAGCGAACTCCATGGAAAGATGAACATAGACTATCACTACAAACCCAGAAAAAATTAGAGGAATATTTGACAAGGAAGAACAGAACAGTGTACAGCGCAGATCAGCCACTCTCGGCTTCCTTGATGAAGAATAGCCACAGGACCTCTGGATCCGAGTCTACACAGATGGGTCAGCACAAAATGCTGTTTGAAATGGAGGAGCGGGAGTACATTTAATACCCAAATAATACTAGGGACACGTCCAGAGTACCAACAGGAAAGTACTGCCATAACAATGATGCTGAAATTGAGGCAATCAAGATAGCAACAGAGAAATTACTAAAAACCAGCCATGGTACACAACCTGTGGTGTTATTGACAGATGCAAAATCAGTACTCGAGGCACTCCTGTCTGGCAGTACTAAGGACACTACTTTCTGAACTTAGCAGTCAGCATAAAGTCACCATACAGTGGATACCATCTCACTGTGGAGTACCTGGAAGCGACAGAGCTGATCGATTGGCTAAGGAAGGAGCAAATGAAGTACAGCCTGATGTGCCCGTTACATACCACCAAAAGAAAAGAATGATCAAATCAGTCAGAAAGCCACCAAAACCTGCTCAAGATGACTACCACATTATGGACAGACCAGAACAAGTCATTATTCTGTGCCTCAGAACAGGACACAATAGATTACGCAACCACATGTATACAAAATTCAAAATTGGTGAAACAGCCATGTGCACATGTGGATTCTTTGTCGCAGACAGCTGAGCACATACTCCAAGACTGCCGAAAATACAACATATCTAGGCAAACCTTCTAGCCTTGAGAGTGGAAGATAAACTATACGGACTGCTGAGTGAACTAAAAAAGACAGTTAAATTCATACAAGAGACAACACTGCAGTTATAGACATATTTCAAGCGAACGAAAGAAGAATAAAAAGATGAAATGAATGGTCATCATCATTCTTGATGGACAAACAACTTCTATGAGTGTTGTTCAATACTCGTGAATTTATTTCTCGTACTGTATCTATAGCTTCAAGGGTTTCCCACAATGGTTCTGTGTATCACATATATAGTGCATTGCGAACATTGACAGAACGTAAATTTTCTGCGAATCGCAAGGTAAGCATCTTAATTTTGTGGGAAATCCCCTTGACTTCTAGAGTTGATTTACAGATTTCTCGCTAATGCGGGAATACCCAGACGGATTGTATGGATTGTCAGGTGGGATCACTGTGGATTAGCAACAACACGTTGACGTACGAAGTCGGAACGTGCCGGATGTCGCTGGAGAATTCGGAATTCGAACCTGGTCACGAGATTAAACTAAGATTGTTTGTGAATGACCAGTTACGGTAGCCTAGTGTCTAGCACGCCTGCCCTCCTGCCCAGTAAAGTAAACGAATTCATATGCAGGTGACTTTTGAACAAGTGACCCGGGCTTCCTGGTCGACTCAGCCTAAACGGTATCAGGGCATTTTCTGAGAGGTCCGCCAACCGGCGTAATGTTGGTCACATCTCCCACGGAGTGCCGAATGGCCGGTACAATATTCGGCGAGCAACATATACCCTTGCTTCATGCCATGGAAAGGGGTCCTTGATTTTCATTCACCCAGAATTAAAATTGTAGAAGATGCTGAGAAACGAAACAAATAATACGACGACCCTAGTATGGCGATATATCGTCCTTCTGTCTAAATGTATATATATTATCTCTCCACCGGTTCTACCTCGGGGTCTACGGTCATTTATTTCTTGAGTGTAAGCGAGTTTTGTTTCCTTATTATCTTCCAGTCTTTCTATATGCCCAAGTCATTGCAGCCTATTAGCCTTCATGATACCAGTGATTAGCAGGGACTTAAACAGATCATAAATGTCTTTGTTGCTTCTTCTTTTCCACTCTCCACTTTGTGTATCCCTAATGGGCCCAAAGATGCGTCTTAAGACTTTGTTCTCAAAGGTTTGTAACAAGGCTTCGTCTCCTTTAGTTGTACTCCATTTTTCAGAGCCATACAACACATCTGGTCTGATCTGTGTTTTGTAATTTGTGATCTTGTTGTTACGAGATAGCACATTTGATTTTAGCAGGTGTTGTAGTGCATAGTATATCTTATTTCCAGAGTTGATTCTAGCTTGTATTTGTTTGTTTTCTTTCTTTTAATGGTCATATTATCTATTTGTATGTGGCCAGAGTTTTTAGCCTTTCCTTCTCTTGAAATTACCATATTTTCTGTCTTATCCTGGTTGATAACCAGCCCCATTTGTTGAGCTTTTTCCTTTAAGTGAGTCAATATTTCCAATGTCTTTTGTTCATTTTCCCCTATAATATCTATATAATCTGCGTAACCAAGCAGTTTGGATGTTACTCCAATAGCACATTCCTCCTTTACCTTCCTTACAACTTTCTCTAGAGCCAGATTGAAGAGTAGCGGCGATAGTGCATCACCCTGTTTCAAGCCAGATGTTATTTGGAAAGGGTCTGATTTCCTGCCTTTATATGTTACTATATTATAAGTATCTTCCATGCACAGTCTGGTCATGTTGATTAACTTCCTTGGTATTCCAAATTCCTGCATAGCATTCCATAGACTATTCCTATGGATTGTTGATCTGTTTTGTCTGAAACCCGCCTGGTAGTCACCTAGTATGTCTTCTGAATATGGTTTTAGTCTATTTAGTAATACCGCGGATAGTATCTTATAACTTGTGGATAGGGGTGATATTCCTCTATAATTTTCACATTGGAACTTGTCTCCTTTCTTAAAGATTGGTATCAATAATGACTCTTTCCAGTCATGGGGTATTTCTTCTGTCCTCTAGATTTTTATTATTAGTTCGTATAGCTTTAGATGTAATGCGTGGCCGCCTGCCTTTATAAATTCAGCAGCAATTCCATCAGCCCCAGTTGCTTTATTGTTTTTAAGTCGTGTTATTACATATAGGATTTCTTCAAAAGTAGGTTCTTCAATTTGTGGTTCACACGTTAGAACCGCTTCCTGTGGGAAAGTGTTATTTGGAGCTTCATAATTTAGTAATTCAACAAAGTATTCTTTCCATGTGTTATACATGTACTCATTGGTATTTATTATATTCCCATTTTTGTCTTTTAAACCATGTGTGTTGTGTTGGTGCCCTCGTTTAATTGACTTCAGTTCTTTAAAAAAAATACTTTCTGGATTCGTTTTTCTGGTGATTAGTTTCCATATGTTTGATTATATTGCTCATATATTCTCGCTTCTGCTGCCGAACTATTTTTGTAGCCTCTTTACATTCAGTTTTATATTGCTCTTCATTTTGGATGTCATTTAACCACAACTGTCTGGCATTCTTTTTCCTATTGACTGCTTCTTCACATTTTTGATTAAACCACCTGTTCTTTCTATGCATGGTTAACACACAGAGACATTCCTCTGCTGCAGTTTGAATTGTATTCTTGATGTTCAACCAAGTTTGGTCAACGCTTTCCTCCAACGATTTTTGTAGAATTTCAAGTTTACATTTTATTTCATCTGCAAATTTCTCTTTGACTGTACTTTCTTGTAGTTTTTCTCTGTTATAAGTTGGGTGTAACTTTTGTAGTTTAGAATAGAATGCTATTTTAAGTTTTATTTTAAATTTTGCTTCAACAAGGAAGTGGTCGCTGTGGCACTCAGCTCGTCTATATCTTCTAACTTGTTGTATGTTTGATGCATTTTTGTTGTTAATTAAGAAATGCGATTAGGTATTTAAAACTATCCACTTCAATGAGCATGATTCAATGAGCATGATTCAGAAGGTCGAAGCTGGATCTGTACGTAGACAGTGGACTGAGTCGCTGCGGAAGTCTGTTGTCCGTAAAGTCACTTTCATCTTCGTCCCGGGACATGCGGGAGTCAAGGGAAATGAACGAGCTGATAAACTGGCTGGCTCTGCACCCCCTGTAGATGGCCAGCCCATGGATCGTGCCGATGTTATTAACGTCCTCAAAGATATGGCGAGAACAGAGGACTTTGACGTCAGTGATTCCACATCGCTGTCCAGGTAAAAGACCTGGGAGTAAGAATCGGCACGGCCAGACGCGAGAGGTACATCGGGAAAACAAGGCGCCTCGTCAACCAACACAGAACTGGCATTATTAGCCACCGGACTCTGATGCATATGCTGGGGGGAGGATCTGAGCACCTATGGACATGTCCGGAGTGCAATGAAGATAAGATAAAGAATTGAAGAACTGATAACTGATAACTGATAACTATCCACTTAGTGAAGAATTTTCCCTTCTATCTCTATTTCACATTTGGGTGTCACCCTTTACTTTGGTATCACCACTGTTACTGTTTTCTTGATATTAAAGGAGAGTTCTTTCTTTGCGCTCTCTGTTACTACAATGTCCGACAATTGTTTTAGGTCTTTTGCATTATCCGCCATCAACACTATGTCATTTGCATAACGTATATTGTTTATATTATAACCTCCCCCCTCTGCTGTGTGTCCACCGTGACGAGGTAGAGGGGCTTGTGCGTCCCAATGACCCCAAGAGCTATGCCGACGGTAGCACAGCTACTGGTAGGGCCACCCATGTCGGAAAGGTCAAGGGAGAGGGACCAGACGAAGAGACACACAAACCTGCTGCCTTGTAGGTAGACTGGGGACAGTCAAAGGCTAGGGAAAGCACCCCGAATACATGCTTGTCGAAATCGGATGTACTGAGCCACAGGCTTGACAAAGCAGTGCAACGTAACTTAATTCATGATGTCACAAATCAAAATTAATCGATATGGTGCTAATCCCGTGAAGTCCCATCAGGCGGCGATAGTGCCGGGCCCCCTGCCTCGAGGGGGTCCACCCATGACTACTGGTGGTCACCTTCCCCTGTGCTGTGGAGTCAAGGCACAGAGGAGTAGGTTAAGAGCTATTGACCAAATACCCCGGACACTCAACATACTACAGTGGAATGCCGAAGGAGTTTACAAGAAGAAAGACTCCCTAACACAGCGTCTTCATAAAGATAGAATAGATGTGGCATGCATTCAAGAGACACACCTCAACGCCAATCACAAATTCTCAGTCAGAGGATATCAGGCACACGTTTCGACCGCGAAGGACACAAAGGAGGAGTTCTAATACTTACACGAAATACAATACCTTGCAGCGAAGTATCTGTGATCTCTGACAACCAAACGGAAATTATAGGTGTTGATATAATGATAAAGGACATGAAAATAAGAATCTACAATCTGTATAGCCCAGCAGATAAGGACCTTACACTCTCAAACATGAAAATAACTGACACAAACTGCATTATTGTCGGAGACTTTAATAGCCGTTCAGAAAGATGGGGATACCCAGATACTGACAAAAGAGGAGATGAATTGGAGGACTGGGAAATAGACTCAAATCTCCATCTACTCAACAAAGTGGATGACACACCGAGCTTCTACTCCAGAAGATGGCTTACCACTTCTACTCCAGACTTAGCTTTCTGCACAGGAGACATCCTCCACAAAATCGATCGCCATGTGCTGGACCAATTAGCAGGTAGTGACCACAGACCAATCAAGCTTGAAATGAATATGGAGTATGTTCCACAGGAGCAAAAGCCCTTGCCCCGCTGGAATTACAAACGAGCAGATTGGGACAGATTTGCCATACTAACAGACAAATATTGTGAAAACATAAATACACGATATGGCAACATAAAGCAAATGGTGGAAAGTCTAAACAGAGCGATAATACAGGCAGCCACTGAGTCCATTCCTAGAGGAGCGAGGAAAAATTACAAACCATACTGGACTGAAGAACTACAAAGTTTGGAGGACAAAGTTGAAGATGCCAGGAAGACAGCAGAGAGAGAACAAACAATTGAAGCGAACATCTCTCTCAAAGCCATCTCAGCAAAATATAAAAGAACAGTAAATCAAACAACAAGAGATTGTTGGAGGGAAAAAACAGAAAACCTGAATTTTGACAGGGATGGAAACAAACTATGGAAACTAGTGAAAGCCATGAACAATGAAGGACCTAGAAACAAACAAATAACAATTAAACAAGGAAATGCCTTGCTTACAAGAAAAAAGGCTGCAAATGCACTAATGGAACATTATGCAAATGCAAACCACATTGATATTACAACCGAACAGAAGAAAGCAATCAAAGACAAACAGATACATCATAGAAATACAGAGACAGCAGCAGAATATATGATGGCAAATCTAACAATGGAAGAAATGGAACAGGCAATGAATACCCTAAAAAAGAAGAAATCACCAGGAAAGAATGGAATCACAAATGAAATGCTAATAGGACTAGGCACCAAGGCAAAGAAGAAACTACTAGCAGTCCTAAATAACAGCTGGAAGAGAGGAATAGTCCCACAGGCATGGAAGGAAGCTATACTAATACCAGTCCCAAAGAAAGGAAAAGACCTGGAAGAACCAAATGGCTATCGACCTATCAGTCTACTTAGCTGTGTAGGAAAATTAATGGAACGCATTATCAATGGCAGGCTAACATGGCATCTGGAAGAAAACAATCTCTTAACACCACACCAAGCAGGATTCAGAAAGTACAGATCCACTGAAGATCAAATAACCTATATAGCTCAGGAAATAGAGGATGCCTTCCAAGAGAAAAAGCACACACTAGCAGTCTGGATAGATTTAGAAAAAGCATTTGATAAAGTATGGAAGGAAGGACTGAAAGTAAAACTGCAAAACATGCATGTTTGTGGAAAAATGTATAAATGGATCAGCCACTACCTTGAGAACAAAACTGCCAGGACAAAAGTACAAGGACAAACAATCAAAATGATGCTGTTGGAGCAAGGTGTCCCCCAAGGAGGAGTTCTTTCACCAACATTATTCCTAGCATATATAAATGACATCACAGAAAATTTTCCAGCCAGAGTACACACATCCTCCTTTGCAGATGACCTAGCCATATGGACATCTGAAGAATATATTAGTACAGTTAACAGCAGAATACAGCAAGCCTTATTAGCGCTAGAGGACTGGTCAAAATCATGGCTAGTGAAGATAAGCGAGGAGAAAACAACATGCACAGTGTTCTCCCTCTCAAATAAAACTCAGCAACCTAAGCTGGTATTGAATGGAAAAATATTGCGCCATGAGAAAAATCCAAACTATCTAGGAGTCACCTTTGATCGTCGCCTGACATGGAAGACACAGGTTGAGAAAAATCGAACAAGAGCAAGGCAGAGAATGGCAATCATGAAAAAGCTTGCTGGTACAACATGGGGAGCAGATGAGAAAGTTCTCAAGAAGTTATATACTGGACGGGTGAGGCCAGTACTGGAATATGGCATTGCAGCTTGGGCAACAGCAGCTAAGTCAAACTTTAACAAAATAAGTAGAGTCCAAAACCAAGGAATGCGAATCATAACTGGAAGCCTGAAGACAACGCCTATTAATGAACTAGAAAAGATCACTTGTTTACAACCAATGCAGTATAGAAGAGATAGCAGAGCCCAGCAACAAGCAGAAAAATTCAGAAGATTGACAGACCACCCTATGTACAACAGATTTAATGGTTTTGGAAAGGGAAGACTGAAGCGTACCAACTTTGTAGAAACTGCAAAACGAAGGATTAGGGCAGATCCTATACATAACATATCAACAGTCAAGCCCATTTACAATGCACTTGTGGCAATATTCCATTTCATGCCACTAGGACACTTTTCCACCTTTTATGAAGCCCACACAATGGGCTTTTGATTCGGACTTTCCACGTAATGGATTTGCTATCCAAGCAATATTCCATTTCGTGCCACTAGGACACTTTTCCACCTTTTATGAAGCCCACACAGCGAGCTTTCGATTTGGACTTTCCACATAATGGATTTGCTATTCAAGCAATATTCCATTTCATGCCTCTGGGTCTGCATGCACCTTTAAATGTCAACCTGTATGTAGTTAAAGTAAGCTGCGGTCAACTTGAGCTTGTTGATATCTCCATAGAGCTTGTCCTCAAATGAAGCAGGTGTGGGCCAAAATATCTTTCTCTGTTCTGCATACGTTGGGCAATCCTGCAGCAAATGTTTTGCTGTCATTTTTCCAGTTCTACAATTACATTCATCGGTATCTCCTATCTTTAGTTTATTGAACAAGTGGTATTTCAGCCTGTTATGTCCTGTGCGGAGTCTGAAGATTGCTACTTGATCTCTTCGGTCGAGTTTGTAATATGCATCATCCTTCTGATGGCCTGGATGCTCTGATTCCCATTTGGTTCTATAAGTGCTTTTTATCAACCTCTTTGCCTCATTATAGGTTATGTCTATGTCAGGCTGTGGTAGTCGTCCGCCCTCTTTTGCCAGTCTGTCAGCCTCTTCGTTTCCAGGTATACTGCAATGTGATGGGATCCACTGTATTACAACTTTTTTGGATTTCTGGCATAGACCATGGAGTGCTGCTCTTAGGTCAGTTAGTTCTGTGCTGTTATTGCTCTTCAGTATTGAGACAGCTGACTTTGCATCTGTGAAGATAGCTATTTGCTTCTCTTTATTTTCCTCCATCAGGAGCATTTCTGCTGCAGTTTTCAGAGCCTCTACCTCCGCTTTGAAGTTACTTGAAAATTTTCCAGTTGCCATTGAATGTGTTTTTTTCACTCCATTTTTTAAATTTAGGAGAATTCCTCCTCCTCCATTCTCTATTGAATTTTTGGCTGATCCATCTGTATATGCATGGGTCCAATTCCTGCTTGGGTAATGTTCTTTTATGTAGTTTAGGGTTATTTCTCTTCTTTCGGTTTCATGCTGAGTGTTCTTTTTCTCAATACCAGGAATGTTTTCTATCATCTCAGGCAGTTGCTGCTGTCTCAAAGCTGGGAACTTGTGTGCATTGTGTATGGGCTTGACTGTTGATATGTTAAGTATAGGATCTGCCCTAATCCTTCGTTTTGCAGTTTCTACAAAGTTGCTACGCTTCAGTCTTCCCTTTCCAAAACCATTAAATCTGTTGTACATAGGGTGGTCTGTCAATCTTCTAAATTTTTCTGCTTGTTGCTGGGCTCTGCTATCTCTTCTATCCTGCATTGGTTGTAAACAAGTGATCTTTTCTAGTTCATTAATAGGCGTTGTCTTCAGGCTTCCAGTTATGATTCGCATTCCTTGGTTTTGGACTCTACTTATTTTGTTAAAGTTTGACTTAGCTGCTGTTGCCCAAGCTGCAATGCCATATTCCAGTACTGGCCTCACCCGTCCAGTATATAACTTCTTGAGAACTTTCCCATCTGCTCCCCACGTTGTACCAGCAAGCATTTTCATGATTGCCATTCTCTGCCTTGCTCTTGTTCGATTTTCTCAACCTGTGTCTTCCATGTCAGGCGACGATCAAAAGTGACTCCTAGATAGTTTGGATTTTCTTCATGGCGCAATATTTTTCCATTCAATACCAGCTTAGGTTGCTGAGTTTTATTTGAGAGGGAGAACACTGTGCATGTTGTTTTCTCCTCACTTATCTTCACTAGCCATGATTTTGACCAGTCCTCTAGCGCTAATAAGGCTTGCTGTATTCTGCTGTTAGCTGTACTAATATATTCTTCAGATGTCCATATGGCTAGGTCATCTGCAAAGGAGGATGTGTGTACTCTGGCTGGAAAATCTTCTGTGATGTCATTTATATATGCTAGGAATAATGTTGGTGAAAGAACTCCTCCTTGGGGGACACCTTGCTCCAGCAGCATCATTTTGCTTGTTTGTCCTTGTACTTTTGTCCTGGCAGTTCTGTTCTCAAGGTAGTGGCTGATCCATTTGTACATTTCCCCACAAACATGCATGTTTTGCAGTTTTACTTTCAGTCCTTCCTTCCATACTTTATCAAATGCCTTTTCTAAATCTATCCAGACTGCTAGTGTGTGCGTTTTCTCTTGGAAGGCATCCTCTATTTCCTGAGCTATATAGGTTATTTGATCTTCAGTGGATCTGTACTTTCTGAATCCTGCTTGGTGTGGTGTTAAGAGTTTGTTTTCTTCCAGATGCCATGTTAGCCTGCCATTGATAATGCGTTCCATTAATTTGTAGACTGATAGGTCGATAGCCATTTGGTTCTTCCAGGTCTTTTCCTTTCTTTGGGACTGGTATTAGTATAGCTTCCTTCCATGCCTGTGGGACTATTCCTCTCTTCCAGCTGTTATTTAGGACTGCTAGTAGTTTCTTCTTTGCCTTGGTGCCTAGTCCTATTAGCATTTCATTTGTGATTCCATCCTTTCCTGGTGATTTCTTCTTTTTTAGGGTATTCATTGCCTGTTCCATTTCTTCCATTGTTAGATTTGCCATCATATATTCTGCTGCTGTCTCTGTATTTCTATGATGTATCTGTTTGTCTTTGATTGCTTTCTTCTGTTCGGTTGTAATATCAATGTGGTTTGCATTTGCATAGTGTTCCATTAGTGCATTTGCAGCCTTTTTTCCTGTAAGCAAGGCATTTCCTTGTTTAATTGTTATTTGTTTGTTTCTAGGTCCTTCATTGTTCATGGCTTTCACTAGTTTCCATAGTTTGTTTCCATCCCTGTCAAAATTCAGGTTTTCTGTTTTTTCCCTCCAACAATCTCTTGTTGTTTGATTTACTGTTCTTTTATATTTTGCTGAGATGGCTTTGAGAGAGATATTCGCTTCAATTGTTTGTTCTCTCTCTGCTGTCTTCCTGGCATCTTCAACTTTGTCCTCCAAACTTTGTAGTTCTTCAGTCCAGTATGGTTTGTAATTTTTCCTCGCTCCTCTAGGAATAGACTCAGTGGCTGCCTGTATTATCGCTCTGTTTAGACTTTCCACCATTTGCTTTATGTTGCCATATCGTGTATTTATGTTTTCACAATATGTGTCTGTTAGTATGGCAAATCTGTCCCAATCTGCTCGTTTGTAATTCCAGCGGGGCAAGGGCTTTTGCTCCTGTGGAACATACTCCATATTCATTACAAGCTTGATTGGTCTGTGGTCACTACCTGCTAATTGGTCCAGCACATGGCGATCGATTTTGTGGAGGATGTCTCCTGTGCAGAAAGCTAAGTCTGGAGTAGAACTGGTAAGCCATCTTCTGGAGTAGAAGCTCGGTGTGTCATCCGCTTTGTTGAGTAGATGGAGATTTGAGTCTATTTCCCAGTCCTCCAATTCATCTCCTCTTTTGTCAGTATCTGGGTATCCCCATCTTTCTGAACGGCTATTAAAGTCTCCTACAATAATGCAGTTTGTGTCAGTTATTTTCATGTTTGAGAGTGTAAGGTCCTTATCTGCTGGGCTATACAGATTGTAGATTCTTATTTTCATGTCCTTTATCATTATATCAACACCTATAATTTCCGTTTGGTTGTCAGAGATCACAGATACTTCGCTGCAAGGTATTGTATTTCGTGTAAGTATTAGAACTCCTCCTTTGTGTCCTTCGCGGTCGAAACGTGTGGCCTGATATCCTCTGACTGAGAATTTGTGATTGGCGTTGAGGTGTGTCTCTTGAATGCATGCCACATCTATTCTATCTTTATGAAGACGCTGTGTTAGGGAGTCTTTCTTCTTGTAAACTCCTTCGGCATTCCACTGTAGTATGTTGAGTGTCCGGGGTATTTGGTCAATAGCTCTTAACCTACTCCTCTGTGCCTTGACTCCACAGCACAGGGGAAGGTGACCACCAGTAGTCATGGGTGGACCCCCTCGAGGCAGGGGGCCCGGCACTATCGCCGCCTGATGGGACTTCACGGGATTAGCACCATAACGATTAATTTTGATTTGTGACATCATGAATTAAGTTACGTTGCACTGCTTTGTCAAGCCTGTGGCTCAGTGCATCCGATTTCGACAAGCATTTATTTGGGATGCTTTCCCTAGCCTTTGACTGTCCCCAGTCTACCTACAAGGCAGCAGGTTTTACGTTGCACTGCTTTGTCAAGCCTGTGGCTCAGTACATCCGATTTTGACAAGCATGTATTCGGGGTGCTTTCCCTAGCCTTTGACTGTCCCCAGTCTACCTACAAGGCAGCAGGTTTGTGTGTCTCTTCGTCTGGTCCCTCTCCCTTGACCTGTCCGACATGGGTGGCCCTACCAGTAGCTGTGCTACCGTCGGCATAGCTCTTGGGGTCATTGGGACGCACAAGCCCCTCTACCTCGTCACGGTGGACACACAGCAGAGGGGTGGCTGTTCTATATGGGCCAGCTGGGATGGGGGATAATACCACAACAGTGAGAGTCAAACGTCCTAAGAAACCCCCGGGAAGGTTAACCCGGTCAACAAATGCCCGCAGAAGTCGGATGTGTCGGCCTAACGGCGCAAGAACGCAGCTCTGCTGTAAACAGGCACAACGCAATCACATCCGAAAAAAAAAAAACTCCGGATGATCGCAGAAGAAGAAGAAGAAGATATTATAACCTCCGAATATTATTTCTGGCTTATCTTTGATCTCTCTCATTATTACTTCGCTAAAGAGGGAGAAGAGATATCGGTGACAAAACACGCCCCTGTCGTACTCCCAGCCTTATTTGTTCATAATTCCTTCCTTTATTTCCCATTTTAATTACTGCTACTTGGTTCCAGTAAATATTTTGTATTATTCTTAGATCTTTCCCATCAATGTTGATATCTTCCAACATTTTAATAATTTCATCATGTTTTACTTTATCAAATGTCTTAGTATAATCTATGAGGCACAGATATGTGCCTATCTGTATCTCTTTTGATCTTTCTAATAGCGTCCGCAATGTATATATATAGGATTGTTTGTACCCTTTCCTTCCAAAAATCCACACTGTTCTTCACCAATTTCCAATTGTATTTTATTTCTTGTTCTTCTCATTATAATTTTGAATAGAAGCTTGATGACATCGTTTATGAGAATGAATAGACGCAGATAATTGCTGTCTACTTTCACGACGAAGGTAATACAAGTATGTTTCACATTAGATTAGGTCTTCTCGTGGCAACAAATCTGATCTTGATCGAAATCCTGTTAGTTAGTTAGTTAGTTAGGTGTTTAGTTAGTTAGTTAGTTAGTTAGTTAGTTAGTTAGTTAGTCAGTCAATTAGTTAGTCAGTCAGTGAGTCAGTTAGTCAGTCAGTCAGTCAGTCAGTTAGTTGGTTAGTTAGTTAGTTAGTCAGTTAGTTAGTTAATTAGTCAGTCAGACAGTCATTCAGTCTGTCAGTCAGTCAGTCAGTCAGTCAGTCAGTTAGTTGGTTAGTTAGTTAGTTAGTCATTTAGTTAGTTAATTAGTCAGTCAGACAGTCATTCAGTCTGTCAGTCAGTCAGTCAGTCAGTCAGTCAGTCAGTTAGTTGGTTAGTTAGTTAGTTAGTCAGTTAGTTAGTTAATTAGTCAGTCAGACAGTCATTCAGTCTGTCAGTCAGTCAGTCAGTTGGCTAGTTAGTTAGTTAGTCAGTCAGTAAGTCAGTCAGTCAGTTGGTTAGTTAGTTAGTCAGTCAGCCAGTCAGTCAGTTGGTTAGTTAGTTAGTTAGTCAGTCAGTCAGTCAGTCAGTCAGTTGATTAGTTAATTAGTCAGTCAGACAGTCATTCAGTCTGTCAGTCAGTCAGTCAGTTGGCTAGTTAGTTAGTTAGTCAGTCAGTCAGTTGGTTAGTTAGTTAGTCAGTCAGTCAGTCAGTTGGTTAGTTAGTTAGTCAGTCAGTCAGTCAGTCAGTCAGTTGGTTAGTTAGTTAGTTAGTTAGTCAGTCAGTCAGTCAGTCAGTCAGTCAATCAGTGAGTCAGTTAGTTAGTTAGTTAATTAGTCAGTCAGTCAGTCAGTCAGTCAGTCAGTCAGTTAGTTAGTTAGTTAGTTAGTTAGTTAGTTAGTTAGTTAGTTTCGGTTCCAACTTCACGGCAAAGGGTCGCCCCATTATGCTTAGTTCCTCTGCCAGTGAATCTCATCTCATCTCATCATGTTCCTCTTGTACCTTGCGGTGTCGAGGTGAAGTATAAACAGCGGGGGAGTGTCCGCTTATGGACTTCATGTATCGATATTTCCATGGACTCTGTTATTCCCTGCGTCCATTGTTTACGTGGTCAGCCTCTTCCTTTGCTTCCATCTGGTCTGTACATCATTGCTTGATGTAGCATACTGTTAGTTGGTAACCTACTTGCATGGCCAAACCATTTGACTTGCTGCCTTCTAAAAACATCTGCAGCGATAACCCCCACTTTAGACCTGATTTCTTCATTTCTGATTTTATATCTTCTTGGTACATTGAGTATTCTTCTCAGGAATCTCATTTCTGTTGTGATTTTTCTTTTCTCTTTTTCTGTCATTGTCCAGGTTAAGCATTGGTAACATAAAGTTGGTAGGAAGATTGTGTTGTAAAGTGCTGTCTTAGTAGTTATTGATACATGTTTGTTCTTTAGCATTGGTGCCATTTGTGCAATGAGTTGGTTTGCCTTATTGCACCTATTTTCAATCTCGTCTTCTGATTTGCCGTGTGATGATATTATACTTCCTAGGTACTTGAAACTCTTTACTTGTTTCAAGGGATGCTCGTTTAGGTGAATTGTTGTTGTTGTTGCTTAAATAAGTAGCAGATTTAGCTCTGTCTTGGGGAAGACGAATATCACTGACTGACATCTCTACGCGAGATCTTGTTTACGTGAAATCCGCAGAATTTCACACTGCCGCGGAAATGACGTGATCTTATCTCTAGATAAATATCCAAACAAATGATAAACTTTCTATTTTGCGAGCTCGGGCGAGTCGGAATGAGGTTGCGCTCGGTGGAAGGATACTTCAATGGCAGGCGTTTGTCACAACAAACCTTTGATCTGGATGCAGGTTACATGGTCATGGCCTGTTGTACTCCCGACAACGGGCTGTTTGGAATTCAGTTCATCTAATCGGACGTGCTTTCTGGCAAAACAGATTCTCAGGAGCTAGTTCTGAGGTGAAGGAGTCCCGCGCTAGAATTTCGTTAGAATTGCCGTATTTTGCCGGAGATTTTTTTCGTTAATTCTCATTTTTTCTTTTCTTTCTGTTTCGGTGTCTCCATTTAAAGGATATATAGAGTACTCGTTATGTTAAATTCCCCGATTATTTCAAGATCGCGTATAAAAAAGGACCGATTACTTTATAAAGTTTCTCCAACCCCGGTTTACGTTCTGCACATCTCGTGTTTCTGAAATTCGCTTCCGACACAGAAATACAGAGTGACATTTTCAGACGTAAGTAGACCCACAAATCACGTTTTATGTAGATGTCTGTGCTTGTTCTTAGATGTATTATTAAATCAACCATCCATTTTTATATAAATTGTGTTATTTTGGACTATTAAAGTCGGAGTGCACATGCCAAACTAAAATGATGAATATCGCATGCTATGATATGATGTTACAATGGCGGAAAATAGCCGCTTTCTTGTCATATTCCAGCGATGACTATTTAATATTCTTATGGAACATTCACAGTGATATAAATGCCAATGAATGCAGTTTTGCATTTTACATCCATTTTAGTAATTTTGTTTAATTTTCCATCATGCTATACGGTCGGGCTCGTTTATTTTTGGGTAACTTTTCATCACGACTTAACTCATTTATACTCGCTCTGGTAGGGCGTAGACAGGGCAAGCAGACTGACGTCATCGCAGCATGATGTGGAATGTGCATATATCTGTGGGTATATATCTTATATATAAAAAAGGATGTGTGTGGGTGGGTGGGTGTGTATGTCCTTTATGCGTTCGCGAACGGTCCATCCGATTGAGATGAAATTTTCTACACGTCTTCCTTTCATTCTAGCGCAGCCAACTGTGATATTTTTTTAGTGTGAAATCGGCTGCTTACTTAATATTATTTAATTTTTCATTTTACATTGTAATTTATATACAGCGAGGGGACTTAACTCTAGAAAAGTTATTTCAAGGAGCATAACTTTTAATAACATTGCTGTATAACTTATAGTCATATTGTTGCATCGTTTTCAAAGATTTATAAACTCTTTGTCTGTAGTTATGTACCGGCATATGAGTTATAATAAATAATGATACAATCTTTAAGGCATTTTCAAAGTTTTCATAAAAATAATGCATAATGCATAACATTTTAACTCATCTTTTTATGCTTACGAAGTTATCTACAGTCATGCAGGTGATTAGAAACGGTTTTCATTAGAAATAATGGATGGTGTGTGGAAGGACATTCTTTTAAGTTACTTTATTTTGTTGTATGAATTTAATGAGACGCTACCCGCCAGGAGCTGGGCGAAGCCACGCCGGGTCAGATAGATAGACAGACCCACCTTTTCGCTGCAGTTATCTACAGGCATGTGCGTTATAATCCTCCTCCTCCTCTCCCCTCCTCCTCCTACCCTCTTCCTCTTCCCCTCCCCTTCTCCATCCTCCTCCTCCCTCTTTCTCCTCCTCCTCCCTCTTCCTCCTCCCTCCACATCCCTATATATATATATATATATATATATATATATATATATATATATATATATTGATATATATTGATATATATGGGACAAGGAAACAGAACAGATGGTGTCACTATTTTATTAATATCGTATGATTTCTCCTCCTCCTCCTCCCCTCTTCCTCTTCCCCTCCCCTTCTCCATCCTCCTCCTCCCTCTTTCTCCTCTTCCTCCTCCCTCTTCCTCTTCCCTCCACATCCCTATATATATATATATATATATATATATATATATATATATATTGATTTATATATATATATATATATATATATATATATATATATATATATATATATTGATATATATTGATATATATGGGACAAGGAAACAGAACAGATGGTGTCACTATTTTATTAATATCGTATGATTTGAATCCATGAAAAATGTAATAATGTTAATTAGTTGCATATCCTTTACAGGATGTCACAGTCAACACCAGCATATTTTACTGTTGTGATCTCTTGGCAAGTTTACATTCAATAGTTTGTCATTGCTTTCTGAATGGCCGCCCCCATACCATTTAAAAAACAAAAAACAACGCAAGGCAGTCTGCTGCCAAATCGCCCACAGCTGTGTTTCGAATGCGGGTATGCGGGATTACGAACTGCGTCCATTACCTCTTTGCCAATGAGCTGGCTTTAATAATATGGTTGATTGATAACAATTACTCAATAAATATAACTCAGAATAATATTTTTGTATATGCAGACTACCATTCTCCGTGGCGAAGGGGTTACTGACACGATTCGTAATCCTGTATACCCGGGTTCAAAACACAGCGGTGCTGGTTTTTTGTTTTTCTTTTCGAAAAAGGTAGAGGTGCCAGTCATTCAGAAAGCAATGGCAAACTACTGACTATAAGATTTGCCTAGGAGTCACGAAAAGCCAAAAATGCTGCGGTTGACTGCTACGTCCAGTGAAGGACATGCAACTATAAAAATATGCAGACTAAATAACTCATGGTTTTGTTATTTACTTTTTCTAAAGTGCATGGTTTGGCATTTTATAAAAGTTGAAAGTCACCATAAATCTTAAGGCTTATTACATTATTCACAATTTTTATTATTACATGACAGTCGCGGTGCATATTTTTGCATTTGCAAAATGTGCCATATTATTAAAATGGCTTTAGGAGGAAGGAGGAGGAGGAAGAATGAGAAGGAGTAGTAGGAGGAGGAGTTGGAGTGGAGGAAGAGGCAGGAGGAAGAGGGGGTTTAAGGTTTTCATTTGAATTTTGCGTTCTAACGGTGGCCCTCAAAATAACAACACGAGTTATCCCCTTTAGCGAGAAAAAAAAACCAAGAGCAGTTATCTGCCCTTAGCTAATGTATTTTTGTCACACTTTTCCTAAGGGGATTTAGACAATTTCCTTCTTTGCCTATGTTACATGATAAACTGACCCACAAACATTAATATCTCAGCTTAGAATTGACCCACAGACTTGAATAAGGTATCGTTGGATTTGTTTTTTCAAGAGGTATCCAAATATGCAGCTTATACAATTAAAAAGCAATTTAGAAAATGTTACTAAAGTAGCTAGGTGAAGTCGTCCGCTTGGGTTGAGCGTCATGCAGACAATGTTGGTGATTCTCTTCTGGTCATCGTTACCATTCCAGCAGGTCTTTGGCAGAACATCGCAGCCATCACGTTCCCGTGGAATCTTCTTCTTCTTCTTCTGCGTTCATCCGGATTTTTTTTTTCCGGATGTGACTGCGTTGTGCCTGTTTACAGCAGAGCTGCGTTCTTGCGCCGTTAGGCCGACACATCCGACTTCTGCGGGCATTTGTTGACCGGGTTAACCTTCCCGGGGGTTTCTTAGGACATTTGAATCTCACTGTTGTGGTGTTATCCCCCATCCTAGCTGGCCCATATATAACAGCCAAAGACATCCTGGTCAGCCCTCAAGGGAAGGCAGGGGCAGACCATGGGCATTTCCCGCCATCCAAGGAGGCTTCCATACTTGCAGAGCCATCACACAGCACTCTGGTACTGGGCTCACCCAAGGAATCGTCACGTCCTGCACATGGCTGCTTAGCCTCACTTCCGTATATTGGGCCTTCCGTTCACCATAGGCTGTTCCCCCGGAAACCAGAAGAATGCAGTCTGCAGATGACATCCAAGCAGTGAGCTTTCGATTCGGACTTTCCACATAATGGATTTGCTATCCAAGCAATATTCCATTTCGTGCCACTAGGACACTTTTTCCACCTTTTATGAAGCCCACACAGTGAGCTTTCGATTCTAACTTTTCACGTGATGGATTTGCTATGCAAGCAGTATTCCATTTCGTGTCACTAGGACACTTTTTCCACCTTTTATGAAGCCCACACAGTGAGCTTTTGATTCGGACTTTCCACGTAATGGATTTTCTATCCAAGCAATATTCCATTTCATGCCTCTGGTTCCCGTGGAATGAAATGATCTTTAGCCAGTTCTCATGTCGCGTGAGTTTTCATGATCAGTGTGACTTTAGTGTCATGTGTCCCGCGTTGATCGGCCCCAGCCTCTTCTTCCATGAACTATTGCAGTCTATTGACAAAGGAACATAAAACCTACGTTGAAGTAAGTAGAGACTGAGGCCACATAAACGTGTGTTGGTACATAATGAAACAGATAAGATCTGTGTTGGAGTCAGTACATGATGAAACAGAGAAGATATGTGTTGGAGTCAGTATTCAATGAAGCAGATAAGATCTGTGTTGGAGTCAGTACATAATGAAACAGATAAGATCCGTGTTGAAGTCAGTACATAATGAAACAGATAAGATATTTGTTGGAGTCAGTAGGCACTATGTGTTGGGGTCAGCAGAGATCCCGTGTTGGAGTCAGCGTAGAATGAAACGGCTAAAACCTGTATTGGATTCATTACATAATGAAACAGGTACGACGTGTATTGGAGTCAGTACATATTGAAAAGGATAAGACATGTATTTTTGTAAGTAAATAATGAAACAGATGAGACATGTGTTGAAGTCAGTACACAACGAAACAGATATGACATGTGTTGGAGTCAGTACACAATGAAACAGATAAGAACTGTGACAGTGTCAACAGACAAAGAAAACAAGCTGAGGAGACATGACTAACCTAGAGAAGATACATGTCCCAATCTAACGCCGACCAACGCCGTGGATTGTTATATTTGAACACAATAAGAAATGTGGGCTATAAACCCACAAGATCGTGGATTGCTATATTTAAACACAATAAGAAACGTGTGGTACAAACCCACAAGAACCAAGGGTATTGGATCGGACATTTAACTGTCTCAACGGCAAAAAAAATAACTAGGCGGTTCTATGTGCACATTAAAATCCCGCAACAATTGGATTCTAAAGAGTAGGTCGCTTAGACAGCAGCACAGACAAACATATTAAAATGACACAAGATATCCACACAAATGTTATCCTGGTGTACACATGCGTTGATCGTCGCTGAACATAAGGGGATTGTGCACTGTTCTGAAATGCTCCTGGCATGATCTATGGTGGAGACTGGGACACTCACGGAGATATCCGAGTGCAATGAAGGTAACTCTTAACCAGCGACCAGACAAAAAGCCGACGCCAGCACGTGTCAGCCATGGCGGCACAGATTCTACCACCCCAGCTTGCCGGCACCGTGATCATGTACTGAAATCCTTATAGAGGAGTAAATGTACGCACTTTGTCCCCAGAGTCCTCAAAGCTTACAATGAGTGCAAAGAAATTCTCTGGAAGTATGTCAGTTAGTATGATATTGATATCATTAGTTAGTCGTGGTTCCAACTTCATGGCTAATGAATGTTCCGTTCCTGTACCAGTTAATGTCACACAAAATGCTCCTCATCGTCCTATGGGGAAAGTGGAACAGACAGCAGTCTGACAGCATCATCCATCGAGTGCGATTGTTCTACAAATATGAGGCTAGCACCATGTACTCAGTATGCATTGTTCCGTCGCCCTGCGACTGAGTTGAATGTGTGGAGCGACACTGTGATCTGTGGATTTGGTGTCGAGCGCTTTTTCATATGCCCGCAGCTGTTTGTAGCGTGAACTGTATGTTCAGATAATTGGCGGACGGCCAGTCGCTGAACTAACTGGGTTACCTTATGCAGTAATAAGTGGCTGCTGGTTTTCTAGTGACTGCCGCTTCCATCAACGATGAACTTTATTTTTCGTGACGGACTTATTTGTTGGCATTCTGGCAGCGGCATTATGCATAGTATACCCATGTGGGCTGTTGGTTTGTCGAGACTCCTGTTCCACTTTTCACATGGGGCAGGGAGGAGCAATTTGTGTAATAGTCATTGGCACAGGAACGGAGCGTAATGGGGCGACCCCTTGCCGTAAAATTGGAACCACGACTAACTAACTCACTCACTACGCCCGATGGAATCAAAAGAGACCATTCTCTTACTTTGCTTAGCATTTCACAAAGCTACGACAGTACCCGCCATAGTAGCAGTTGAACTCACTCAGCGTTGTGTGCAACAGGAAACGAACGTGTTGCCTCCAGCAGCAAGGATATACAATGTCAGCTGTGATGATAAACTGTTTCCCGATCTTTCCCTCCAGGGCTCCTTCCACGTCAACAACTTTAAACAAATTGTCTGAACTTAATTAACTACCAGTCTCGGAGAAGAAAAGATATCCCTCTGCCTGCTTGCCTTGCTTGTGATAGATGCAGCTGTATAACACTAGTGATATGTGAACCTAGCCTGTAGACAGGGTAGGAGAAATACCAGAACTGGTAGGAGAAATACCAGAAACGATATGAAAATTACCGGACTTTTCCGCAGTCGTAATAAATGGAGGTAGACATGAACACTGTTAATTTAAACGTATTATTGAGAGATTAGAAAGATAAGTTACATTTGTACAGTCTATGACGTGGGGCGATGATGATCATGTCTGTCCACAGTCTTCTGTCTCGTGTACTGACGGTCATTTCTAATGCTGATATTCCCCCATGTCATGATGTAAGCAAGCATCTTCTCTCTTGGTCTCCCTCTGCTTCTCCCACTCTCCAACCTTCCCCTTGTGACGACATACTCCAGCTTTCCTCTTCTCATGACATGCCCAAACAATGTGGACTGTCTACTTCTGTTGTGAGTAAACCAGTTCTCTTAGTGACTTCAAGACATCGTTATGACTTTGTCTATCCATCCAATGTGTTCTCATAATTTTTCTATAAAACCACATCTCTACAGATTCCACATAATTCATCACTCTTCTGCTAATTGTCCATGATTTGCTTCCGTACATTATGATTGGCTCGATATAGCTCTTTACATCTCCGTTCCTGACCTCGTTTGAGAAAGATTAATTCCATAGAATATTCTTCATCTTGTGAACAACCGCCTGTGCTTGAACTATTCTACGTTTAAGTTCCGTAATAAACTATCCATCCGCTGTCAAACAAATAACTCAACTTCTTATATTGTCTACTTAACCCACAGTAACCCAGTTGTCGCTCTAACTCCTATTATTGGCTACTTTAACCCACAGTAACCCAATTGTCGCTCTAACTCCTATTATTGGCTACTTTAACCCACAGTAACCCAATTGTCGCTCTAACTCCTATTATTGGCTACTTTAACCCACAATAACCCAATTGTCAATCTAACTCCTTTTATTGTGCCTATAGGGGCTGAGTGGTCTCAATGTATGGTGTCCGCCTCGAGTGCTGGAGGTCCCGGGTTTAAGCCCTTGTTCACGTGGACTTTATAATAAAATTTTCCCTGGTCTCTGGGTAGTGAGATCGGACGCCTGTGTGTATTGTTGCGCACGTAAAAAATCCCTTGGCAGTTGGAAATCGAAAAAAGAGTAGCCTAACGGCGCTGCCCGGGCAAAATTTAGAGTTAAAAATCTACCCAAAGTATTTCAGGATCCTCGCCGGTGCTACGGAGTTCGTGCACTGAGCTGAGATTCTCAGGACTCAGGCTTGAGTTAGGACTAGAACGGAGCACTTATGGGTTATACCAGTGTGCCGTGATGTTGATTCGTCGACTAAACTAAATTCCTTTTTTGCCTACTTTAACCCACAATAATCCAGTTGTCATCCTAACTCCTTCTATTGCCTACTTTAACCCATAATAACCCAGTTGACACCCTAACTACTTTTATTGTCTACTTTAACCCACAATAACCCAGGTGTCACTCTAACTCCCATTATTGCATACGGTAACCCATTATATTTGCATTGATAATGCACATTGGGACCAAGTCGCCGCTGAACGTGTTGCATGGAGGGCAAACATCAGAAATGGAATAAAGACAAAGGAGAGCATTATTGCAGATAAGTCACACACCGAGCGTGTGAGACGTAAGATGGTGCATGATGGTGGAAATGACCACGTGTTCACATGCACCCACTGTGAACGGACATTTACAGCGCAAATTGGCCTTATCAGTCACATTCTCTTCCGCCATAGGTAAAAGTTATTATGTCTTTTTTAAGCACAAACTATCGTCTGTAAAGACGGCAAGGTGCCAATGATTGAAACCACAATAACCCAGGTGTCACTCTAACTCCTACTATTGTTTACTTTAACCCACAACAACTCAGATGTCATTATCTTTCTATTGTCTACTTTAACCCATAATAAATTATTATAAGTTACTGTGGGTTCCAATTATGCAACAGCAGCTATGTTATTGTAGGTTCCCATTAAGCAACAGCAGCTGGGTTATTGTGGGTTCCTATTACGCAACAGCAGCTGGGTTATTGTGGGTTCCTATTAAGCAACAGCAGCTGGGTTATTGTGGGTTCCTATTAAGCAACAGCATCAGGGTTATTACTGGTTCCAGTTATGGAGCAGCAGCTGGGTTATTGTGGGTTCTAGTTATGGAGCAGCAGCTGGGTTATTGTGGGTTCCTATTAAGCAACAGCATCAGAGTTATTACTGGTTCCAGTTATGGAGCAGCAGCTGGGTTATTGTGGGTTCTAGTTATGGAGCAGCAACTGGGTTATTGTTGGTTCTAGTTATGGAGCAGCATCTGGGTTATTGTGGGTTCTAGTTATGGAGCAGCAGCTGGGTTATTGTGGGTTCCAGTAATGAAGCAGCATCTGGGTTATTACTGATTCCAGTTATGGAGCAGCAGCTGGGTTATTGTGGGTTCCTATTAAGCAACAGCAGCTGGGTTATTGTGGGTTCCTATTAAGCAACAGCAGCTGGGTTATTGTGGGTTCCTATTAAACAACAGCAGCTGGGTTATTGTGGGTTCCAGTTATGGAGCAGCATCTGGGTTATTGTGGGTTCCAGTTATGGAGCAGCATGTGGGTAGTTGTGGGTTCTATTATGCAACGGCAGCTGGGTTATTGTGGGTTCCTATTAAACAACAGCAGCTGGGTTATTGTGGGTTCCAGTTATGGAGCAGCATCTGGGTTATTGTGGGTTCCAGTTATGGAGCAGCATGTGGGTAGTTGTGGGTTCTAATTATGCAACGGCAGCTGGGTTATTGTGGGTTAAAGTATGCTACAGCAAATGGGCTATCGTGGGTTAATGTATGCAAAAGAGTTACTCTTAACTCCAATGCATACATTAACCCACAATTAGTTAGTTGCATGTGCTTTATATGAGGTTGTAATCAACCACGGTATTTGTAGGTTATTTCTGATTTACTGGACAATCGTTACGTTCAGTCGTTTACTCCCATGGTGTACCGAAATAGAAAGATCTAGACAGAGGTGAAGAGAGAGTGTAACGAGGTAGAAAGATTTAGACAGAGATGAAGAGAGGGTGGAACGAGGTAGAAAGATTTAGACAGAGATAAAGAGAGGGTGTAACGAGGTAGAAAGATTTAGACAGAGATGAAGAGAGGGTGTAACGAGGTAGAAAGATCTAGACATAGATGAAGAGAGGTTTAACGGGGTAGAAAGATCTAGAAAGAGATGAAGAGAGGGTGAAACGAGATAGAAAGATCTAAGAGAGATGAAGAGAGGGTATAACGAGGTAGAAATGGGAAGAAGAATATCAAAGAAGCCAGGAAAATAGCCACAGGTGAAGCGGTTATGGACGTAATTAGCAATCCCGCATACCGCGTTCGAAACACAGCTGTGGGATATTTGGAAGCAGACCGCCCTGCGTTGGTTTTCATACGATTATATGAGTTCCGGTCGTTCAGAAAGCAATTTCAAAGTACTTAACGTAAACTTTCTAAGAAATCACAAACAGTCCAAACATGATGGAGGTTGACTGCGACGTCCAGTAGAGGATATGTAACTAACTAAATAGACAGAAAGACGATGGATGTGACTGCCAGTCAAGGCTGGGGAGAAATAGTTAGTTAGTCGCAGTTGCAACTTCACGGCAAAGGATTGCCCTATTATGCTCCGTTCCTGTGCCAGTGAATATAGCACAAAATTCTCCTCACTGCCCCATGTGAACAGTGTAACAAACAAGAGTCTCGACATATCAACAGCCCGCACAGGTACACTATGCATAGTGCTGCTGCCAGAATGCTATCACAAAAGTCCGCCACGAAAAATACAGTTCATCGTCGACGGAAGCGGCATCACTAGAAAACCAGCAGCCACACATTACTGCATAAGGCAACCCAGCTAGTTGAGCAACCGGCCGGCCGTTATTTTATCAAGTGACTAGAAACACAGACAGACTTCCTAAGACAGACGGGGAAGAACATGCCTCGAAGCAAGAACACACTATGGGTCTGTGGTGTGATTGTTCCATTACATCCTGTAGGCCTGGGTGCACGGAGGCATGGGTGGCCAGTCTTTTCCTCTGTTGGCGGACGATAACTCGGACGCCCAACCTTCGTCAGACAGTGCTTGAGATATTATCGGCTCAGTTCCCTGTCATCTATACTAACGCGCAGATCCCTCAGTTAGACAGACGGGAGGCGGGGGGTTACGAAACATCAACATGTCAGAGATAGACTGACAAGAAAAGAAGGACAGAGAAACAATGAGATGGATAGAAAGCTGACAGACAGACAGACAGACAGACAAATATAAACAGACAGACAGATAGACAAGCAGACAGGCAGGCAAACAGACAGACATATTATTCTACAATTGACAGACTATTATTCTAGCAGACAGACAGACAAAAAAGACAGACAGAAAGACAGGCGGGCAGACAGATAGACAGACGTACTGACTCTTCCATTGATATACTATATTATTGCAACTTAAATCTACCACGATTGTGTGCAACTACACTAGAAACAGAAACGATAGCTAAATATCAACCCACAGCCAGGGAGTATGTGCAATGTTAAAACAATTAAATCTGACTTCGACATATAGGTAGACCGAAATCACACGGAGCGGGGCATCACAAACAGGCGTCAGTCTTTCTCAGTTAGTTTGTGTGTTTGTTGCTGTAATTTCTGTATGTAAACACAGACTCTATAATTAAAATATTGCACGATTTATTGCCTGGCATATGTCGCTGCATCTCGTCAGGTGCACGCTGTTAGAGGTTAATATCATGTTATGTAAAACAACGAATGATACTTTTACTGGAACATGGTATTACGTAGGAAATCAATTGGGGAACCCTTTGAGGCCACTAAGACAGTTCACAAATAAACACACATACTTCTTCTTCTTCTGCTGCGTTCATCCGGAGTTGTTTTTTTTTTTTCGGACGTGATTGCGTTGTGCCATTAGGCCGACACATCCGACTTCTGCGGGCATTTGTTGACCGGGTTAACCTTCCCGGAACATACTATTGTTTGGCGCCTCTACTTCCTTCCTCTCCTTCTATGAGCACCAAACAATACTATGTGTATTTATTTGTGAACTGTCTTAGTGGCCTCAGAGGGTTCCCCGGTTGATTTCCTGTGTAATACGTGTACTAAATTTACCCAACCAATCATTTGTCTTCTTTAAATGTTTGTGAATATACTGGACACAGTATTACGGTCTGATGTGTTTGTGTGTTTGTAATTTGACCTAAGCTGGTTATGTATAAAACTATGAGACCTATGGTGCTATCTCAGTGGTTTGATACGAATTCTGTCCCTATTCCATAGTTGTAGGTTCATCTGTATGATTGACCTGGCTAATGAAGATATATTTTTTGGAAATGTCTAGTTGGTCATGCGTCGAAGTACACTTGTTTCTGCAGTGAGGTGCTGTCGTAATTTGGAAGTGTCAGGTTCGAATCCCGGTAGGTAACCGAAGCGTTCTAATTTTATGGTGTCTAGTGCATCCTCTAATCTCTACTTCCTCCTTCTTCTGCTATGAGCGCCAAACAATACTATGTTTGTTTATTTATGGTGTAGATCGTCGCTGATATAGCTCGAATTTGTACAACGTCACATGTATGATTGTCAGTCTGTTTATTCATTTATCTGTCCATATATCTTTCTTTCTTTCTTTCTTTCTTGTAAAATACCACTCGTCGACCTCAACATGCAGGCCCGTTCTTTGATCCTGGTCCTAATTCAACATTCTGTGGAATATTAGAAAGAAAGACAAGCATTAGGGCTTTCGTACTCGTCCCTCGTCGTGTCCCACAGACGCAAAGAACTGAAGAGTTCACTGCGACGCACAATCCAACATTCACAAAAATCACTCATGTATTCACTTTGTTGTATTCATTGTTAGAACAGAAACCATATTGTCCCTTAGCGCCACCACCACTTTAGGGATGTCGCTGGTAGCTCTCTGGTATTATTCCAGCCCAGCAGGACCTCCTGGTCATTGCTTGTAAGTGACCGGTGCAAATGTACAGCAGATTTGTCTCCACCTGTCGCCTGTTCCGTTTTGTTTGCTGTCATCCGCGCTCTTCTACAGCAGAATGGTAAAGGACAAAGCAGCTAATGCCCTAGGATGTTCCAGTTGTGCTTCATTGTCCCGCTCTGTGTCAGCCTTGTCAACCTCTTCGTGCAGAACAGGTACAGTTTGGTTCCACAGAGAGCGGTTTGAAAGGGCTGCGTTTTTGTTTTGTTATTTCTTTTATTAAATGGTATGGGTGCCGATCGCTCAGACAGCAATGGCAAACTACTGAAGGTAAACTTACCCAGGAATCATGAACAGCCAAAAAAATGCTGGGGTTGACCGCTACGTCATGGAAAGGATATGCAACTAAGTTTGTCCTGGACCACATTAGAGGCGGGTCAACCTGCAAGACCAGGCCAGTTCTAGCAATCAACCTGGATACGAACCCGAACATATGTCCACCGAGCAGTCATGCAAGTATCCAGCCACTACGCTACCGAGTCTTGCAAATATCCAGCCTCTACGCTACCTCAGCATGCAAGTATCCAGCCACTACGCCACCGAGGCATGCATTTATCCAGCCGCTACGCTACCGAGGCATGCATTTATCCAGCCACTACGCTACAGAGGCATGCAAGTATCCAGCCATTACGCTACCTCAGCATGCAAGTATCCAGCCACTACGCTACCGAGGCATGCATTTATCCAGCCGTTACGCTACCAAGGCATGCATTTATGCAGCCGCTACGCTACCGAGGCATGCAAGTATGCATCCACTACGCTACCTCGACTTGCAAGTATCCAGCCACTACGCTACTGATGCATGCAAATATCCAACCACTACGCTACCGCGACATGCAAGTATCCAGCCACTACGCTACTGGTGCATGCAAGTATCCAACCACTACGCTATCACGATGTGCAAGTTTCCAGCCACTACGCTTTTGGTGCATGCAAGTATCCAACCACTACGCTACCACGATGTGCAAGTATCCAACCACTGCGCTACCGCGGCATGCAAGTATCCAGCCACTACACTACTGGTGCATGTAAGTATCCAACCACTACGCTACCACGATGTGCAAGTATCCAGCCACTACGCTACCTCGACTTGCAAGTATCCAGCACTACACTACTGGTGCATGTAAGTATCCAACCATCACGCTACCTCGACTTGCAAGTATCCAGCCACTACACTACTGGTGCATGTAAGTATCCAACCACTACGCTCCACGATGTGCAAGTATCCAGCCACTACGCTACCACGATGTGTAAGTATCCAACCATTACGCTACCTCGACTTGCAAGTGTCCAGCCACTACGCTACTGGTGCATGCAAGTATCCAACCACTACGCTACCGCGGCATGGAAGTATCCAGCCGCTACGTTACTGGTGCATGCAAGTATCCAACCACTACGCTACCACGATGTGCAAGTATCCAGCCACTACGCTACTGCGGCATGCAAGTATCCAGCCACTACGCTACCACGATGTGTAAGTATCCAACCACTATGCTACTGGTGCATGCAAGTATCCAGCCACTACGCTATCGGTGCATGCAAGTATCCAGCCACCACGCTACCGCGACATGTACATATCCAGCCACTACGCTAACGCGGCTGCAATGCTATTGAATAAAGCTTGTTGCATATCCTTTACAGGACGTAGCAGTCACTCCAGCATTTTTTTTTTCTGTTTGTGATTCCAGGGCAATTTTACCTTCAGTAGTTTGCTATTGTATTCTGAACAACTGGCACTCATAACATTGTTTGGAAACCAACGCATGGTGGTCTAATTCCAAATCCGCCCCCCCCCCCCCAGCTGTGTTTCGAACGCGATATCAGGAATTACGAATTGCGTCAGTAATATCTTCGTCGCAGGGCCGACTACTGATAGAAATACGATAAACAGGCTAGAGATGACGAAGAAAGAAAACAGTCTTCACGATATCCCGATGATATTTCGTGAGTAAATACATCTCTCATGCTCAGTTCAGCACCCGCCGCAGACTATATGCGAACCCCATATCCTCTGGGACAATGTGCAACAGACAAACAGTGGCTGCAAAGAATTAATACGGTCTATTCACCAAACGGCAGCCACAACAAGTTAATTTTGGTGAAAACCATATTGTTGAGACTCTGAGGCCCTTATGGAAACGGCTGAAACATGAGCTGAACTTCATTTTCCTGACAT
Source organism: Cepaea hortensis (assembly GCA_963921405.1). Classification (NCBI taxonomy): domain Eukaryota; kingdom Metazoa; phylum Mollusca; class Gastropoda; order Stylommatophora; family Helicidae; genus Cepaea; species Cepaea hortensis. Next base: position 280,920,956 of record OY992876.1, read on the forward strand.
TTTGCGGCTTTGGCACATCCCAAAAGGTGGGCTCGAATTTCTTGAAGTGTTCCCACTCTCTCGGCAGCCTCTACATCAAGACAGAGACACCCCCGCGGGGGATACCTTTCAGAACTGCTTGAAATGAAAGGTATTGTAATTACTTCCCTTTCACCACCGACATCACTCTGAGCTCGCACTGTAGTTTGTGAAGATTGCTCCAGGGTTCTTCCCCTTGCTTGTCGAATATAAGGGCCCGGGTAAAACCAATCTTGTAGCAGATAAGGTCGGACTGGTATATATGCTACCCGTCATCATTATCGTGTGCCCTGCCAGCTGGCATAGACCTGCATGTCTCTTCACAGATCTCGGTCCTTGATGTTCTCATAATCTCTGGAGTCTACGCATCCATGCGTGACTTTTCTCCCACCGATCTTTCTGGATCAGTGGTTCTCAACCTTTTTGGCCCATGCCCCCCTTACCATATGTTCACAACGTCATTCCCCCCCCCCCCTTTTTTCGAATTTCCTCCCTATAAATCCCCCCTCCCCCCACCTTTACACAGTATGCATAAAAATGGAAGCTAAATTTAATAAAACATACTAGAACAAGAAAGGATTTAGGAGGCCTGGTGTTCCTTGCCAGTGAGAAGTCCTGATCGTTCGGGTCCCATCGATTGACGGACGTCGGTCGCGGCGATTGGGCAATCTTGAGCATGGCCTACAATGGGTGGCGTTGTGATGTTCTGTTGTGATAATTTGGTGTGTCCAGTGTGTGCCGCGTGGTTACACACCCGCTTCACACGCATGATCCGGGACTGTTTCCGGATCCGGTCAGGGATATGCACTACTGACGAGCTCAAACGAGGGCGAAACTCGAGTATAGTGCTTCCATATTGACGTGGATAGGCCTTAGGTTCATACCAGAATGCGATCGGCGTTGCCAGTAGTGGGTTGTGCTCAATATTTAAATTTCAAATCCCGAAACAACCACATAATCAAGTTATTATTGCTCACTGGATTTAGGAGGCCTGGTGTTCCTTGCCAGTGAGAAGTCCTGATCGTTCGGGTCCCATCGATTGACGGACGTCGGTCGCGGCGATTGGGCAATCTTGAGCATGGCCTACAATGGGTGGCGTTGTGATGTTCTGTTGTGATAATTTGGTGTGTCCAGTGTGTGCCGCGTGGTTACACACCCGCTTCACACGCATGATCCGGGACTGTTTCCGGATTCGGTCAGGGATATGCACTACTGACGAGCTCAAACGAGGGCGAAACTCGAGTATAGTGCTTCCATATTGACGTGGATAGGCCTTAGGTTCATACCAGAATGCGATCGGCGTTGCCAGTAGTGGGTTGTGCTCAATATTTAAATTTCAAATCCCGAAACAACCACATAATCAAGTTATTATTGCTCACTGGATTTAGGAGGCCTGGTGTTCCTTGCCAGTGAGAAGTCCTGATCGTTCGGGTCCCATCGATTGACGGACGTCGGTCGCGGCGATTGGGCAATCTTGAGCATGGCCTACAATGGGTGGCGTTGTGATGTTCTGTTGTGATAATTTGGTGTGTCCAGTGTGTGCCGCGTGGTTACACACCCGCTTCACACGCATGATCCGGGACTGTTTCCGGATCCGGTCAGGGATATGCACTACTGACGAGCTCAAACGAGGGCGAAACTCGAGTATAGTGCTTCCATATTGACGTGGATAGGCCTTAGGTTCATACCAGAATGCGATCGGCGTTGCCAGTAGTGGGTTGTGCTCAATATTTAAATTTCAAATCCCGAAACAACCACATAATCAAGTTATTATTGCTCACTGGATTTAGGAGGCCTGGTGTTCCTTGCCAGTGAGAAGTCCTGATCGTTCGGGTCCCATCGATTGACGGACGTCGGTCGCGGCGATTGGGCAATCTTGAGCATGGCCTACAATGGGTGGCGTTGTGATGTTCTGTTGTGATAATTTGGTGTGTCCAGTGTGTGCCGCGTGGTTACACACCCGCTTCACACGCATGATCCGGGACTGTTTCCGGATCCGGTCAGGGATATGCACTACTGACGAGCTCAAACGAGGGCGAAACTCGAGTATAGTGCTTCCATATTGACGTGGATAGACCTTAGGTTCATACCAGAATGCGATCGGCGTTGCCAGTAGTGGGTTGTGCTCAATATTTAAATTTCAAATCCCGAAACAACCACATAATCAAAATACTAGAACAAGTCATAAAACGTGATTTGCGGGTCTACTTACGTTATAAAATGAATTTCATTAGGGCGAGAAGTACAGAACCGTAAAATTTAGAGGGAAAAACAGTATCAAGTAACTGGTTCTTGTATTAATGCTATCTTGAAATAATCTTAATCTCCCCCCCCCCCCCCCCCCCGGAAACCCTAATTGAGAACCACTGTTCTAGATGTTTTCCAATGCCTCTCTACCCATGATATGACGCCATTCACGCGGACACATAATCAAACTGCAACTGTTGCCTTGTTTTTTTCGCTCGCTTTGAACTGGAGCGTAGTCTATGCTATGATTTGTACGTGTGGGATAGCTTTCTCTATTACCAGTGTCCCTCGACTTCAGGAGAACCCACTCGATATTCTGAGATACTTGTAATTTACGGCCCCAAATCATGGACGAAAAGTCAACATTTTAGTCCAATTGACCGGCGTAGAGATTTAACCCGATACATTGCAATCAGCACACCGGAAGTTTAAGAGTGAGATCTCTTATCCATTCAGCCATGCCGACCTCCACTGTTGCGATTAATATTGTGACTCTTTGCTGGTTGTTGAAGTAGTGGACGGAGCACGTTTGGGAATGTTCCGAGTGCTGTGATGTCGATTCTTGACTGTACGCATCACAACTCAACTCCACACTGACTGGCACCTTGCCGTCTTGACAGACGATAGTTTGTACAATGGAGTTATATCTCTGCATAACAAAAAGCCTGGGCTCAATTTGAGATCATGTGTTGCCCATGCAGCGTGATCACTTTCTCGGCTTGCCTCACTTACTCCAGACGAAAGGTAACACCAAAACATCTGGAACAAGACAAGCTGCAGAAGCTGCTAATTCAGCAAAGCAATACTTCAGCATTTCGCCTGTCGGAGTTTTCATTCTAGACCAGTTGCCAACCAAGGCTTAGGGTCTGGTCAGCCCTGCCATGGCATTTCATCTTTTAGGTTGCATTTCCTAGCAATAGATTCAGCCTTGTATCATCTCAGTTGCGCTCCTCCGTCTGAAGCCATTGGCACAATGTGGCGTTTCGGGTTTGGTGAGCGCCGCCCAACATTCGGCGCTAACAGAAAGTAGGTAGTGCCGTCCACTGTCAAACGGTAGCGCATCTATACATTACAGGTATATGAAAAAAAAATACCATATAACTGTATATCATGCTCTCCTTTCATTAGCCGCTTTCAGCCAATCGTTGTTCGTTTACTCTGGCAGTCCCAGGCATTCACAGCTCAACAACCACGTCTCAGCAATCACGTCTTAGGAACCACGTCCCAGTAACCAGGTCTCTGTTTCCTTCAAAATTAAAAGTTAATTGCATGTCTTTTACAGGACGTCGCGTTCAACCCCAACATATTTTGACTGTTTGTGATTTACTAGGCATGTTTACATTCAGTTGTGTTAGAGAGTGAGACAGTGGGAGAGTTGATGTGCTAGTGTGTGTGTGTGTGTGTGTGAGCGCGCGCATGCGTGTGAAAGTGTGTATATGAAAGAATACAGAGAGAGAGAGAGAGAGAGAGAGAGAGAGAGAGAGAGAGAGAGCTGAGCAGATGCATGTCATGTAACACGCATGTTATGTAATACGCGAATCCATATGTTTGTGTATTCTCATCTGTCATATTATAAGTTAAATACCATTTGATTTTATCATGTATAATCTAAACTTATGTTCATTACTGTAGTTTGAGTGAGAGAGTGAGTGAGTGTGAATGAGAGACAGAATGAGTGAGCGTGAGAGTGAATGAGTGAGCGTGAGAGTGAATGAGTGAGAGTGAATGAGTGAGCGTGAGAGTAAATGAGTGAGCGTGAGAGTGAATGAGTGAGCGGGAGAGTGAATGATTGAGCGTAAGAGTGAATGAGTGAGCGGGAGAGTGAATGAGTGAGAGTGAATGAGTGAGCGGGAGAGTGAATGAGTGAGAGTGAATGAGTGAGCATGAGGGTGAATGAGTGCGCGGGAGAGTGAATGAGTGAGCGTGAGAGCGAATGAGTGAGCGGGAGAGTGAATGAGTGAGAGTGTCTGTGTGTGTGAGTGAATGAGTGAGAGTGAATGAGTGAGCGTGAGAGTGAATGAGTGAGCGTGAGAGTGAATGAGTGAGCGGGAGAGTGAATGAGTGAGTGGGAGAGTGAATGAGTGAGCGGGAGAGTGAATGAGTGAGCGGGAGAATGAATGAGTGAGCGGGAGAGTGAATGAGTGAGCGTGAGAGTGAGCGGGAGAGTAAATGATTGAGTGGGAGAGTGAATGAGTGAGCGTGAGAGTGAATGAGTGAGCGTGAGAGTGAATGAGTGAGCGTGAGAGTGAATTAGTGAGCGTGAGAGTGAATGAGTGAGCGTGAGAGTGAATGAGTGAGAGTGAATGAGTGAGCGTGAGAAGGAATGAGTGAGCGTGAGAGTGAATGAGTGAGCGTGAGAGTGAATCAGTAAGCGGGAGAGTGAATGAGTGAGCGTGAGAGTGAATGAGTGAGCGTGAGGGTGAGCGTGAGAGTGAATGAGTGAGAGTGAATGAGTGAGCGTGAGAAGGAATGAGTGAGCGTGAGAGTGAATGAGTGAGCGTGAGAGTGAATGAGTGAGCGTGAGAGTGAATCAGTGAGCGGGAGAGTGAATGATTGAGCGTGAGAGTGAATGAGTGGGCGTGTGAGTAAATGAGTGAGCGTGAGAGTGAATGAGTGAGCGGCAGAGTGAATGAGTGAGCGGGACAGTGAATGAGTGAGCGTGAGAGTGAATGAGTGAACGTGAGAGTGAATGAGTGAGAGTGAATGAGTGAGCGGGAGAGTGAATGAGTGAGCGGGAGAGTGAATGAGTGAGCGGGAGAGTGAATGAGTGAGCGGGAGAGTGAATGAGTGAGCGGGAGAGACAGAATGAGTGAGTGTGAGAGTGAATGAGTGAGCGGGAGAGTGAATGAGTGAGCGGCAGAGTGAATGAGTGAGCGGCAGAGTGAATGAGTGAGCGGGACAGTGAATGAGTGAGCGTGAGAGTGAATGAGTGAGCGTGAGAGTGAATGAGTGAGAGTGAATGAGTGAGCGGGAGAGTGAATGATTGAACGGGAGAGTGAATGAGTGAGCGGGAGAGTGAATGAGTGAGCGGGAGAGTAAATGAGTGAGCGTGAGAGTGAATGAGTGAGCGTGAGAGTGAATGAGTGAGCGTGAGAGTGAATGAGTGAGCGGGAGAGTGAATGATTGAGCGTGAGAGAGAATGAGTGAGCGGGAGAGTGAATGAGTGAGAGTGAATGAGAGAGCGGGAGAGTGAATGAGTGAGCGTGAGAGTGAATGAGTGAGCGTGAGGGTGAATGAGTGAGCGGGAGAGTGAATGAGTGAGCGTGAGAGCGAATGAGTGAGCTGGAGAGTGAATGAGTGAGAGTGTCTGTGTGTGGGAGTGAATGAGTGTGAGTGAATGAGTGAGAGTGAATGAGTGAGCGTGAGAGTGAATGAGTGAGCGGAAGAGTGAATGAGTGAGCGGGAGAGTGAATTAGTGAGAGTGAATGAGTGAGCGGGAGAGTGAATGATTGAGCGGGAGAGTGAATGAGTGAGCGTGAGAGTGAATGAGTGAGCGTGAGAGTGAGCGTGAGAGTGAATGAGTGAGAGTGAATGAGTGAGCGTGAGAAGGAATGAGTTAGCGTGAGAGTGAATGAGTGAGAGTGAATGAGTGAGCGTGAGAGTGAATGAGTGAACGTGAGAGTGAATGAGTGAGAGGGAATGAGTGAGCGGGAGAGTGAATGAGTGAGCGGGAGAGTGAATGAGTGAGCGGGAGAGTGAATGAGTGAGCGGGAGAGTGAATGAGTGAGCGGGAGAGACAGAATGAGTGAGTGTGAGAGTGAATGAGTGAGCGGGAGAGTGAATGAGTGAGCGGGAGAGTGAATGAGTGAGCGGCAGAGTGAATGAGTGAGCGGGAGAGTGAATGAGTGAGCGTGAGAGTGAATGAGTGAGCGTGAGAGTGAATGAGTGAGCGTGAGAGTGAATGAGTGAGCGTGAGAGTGAATGAGTGAGCGTGAGAGTGAATGAGTGAGCGTGAGAGTGAATGAGTGAGCGTGATAGTGAATGAGTGAGCGGGAGAGTGAATGGTTGAGCGTGAGAGTGAATGAGTGAGCGGGAGAGTGAATGAGTGAGAGTGAATGAGTGAGCGGGAGAGTGAATGAGTGAGCGTGAGAGTGAATGAGTGAGCGTGAGGGTGAATGAGTGAGCGGGAGAGTGAATGAGTGAGAGCGAATGAGTGAGCTGGAGAGTGAATGAGTGAGAGTGTCTGTGTGTGGGAGTGAATGAGTGTGAGTGAATGAGTGAGAGTGAATGAGTGAGCGTGAGAGTGAATGAGTGAGCGTGAGAGTGAATGAGTGAGCGAGAGAGTGAATGAGTGAGCGGGAGAGTGAATGAGTGAGCGGAAGAGTGAATGAGTGAGCGGGAGAGTGAATTAGTGAGAGTGAATGAGTGAGCGGGAGAGTGAATGATTGAGCGGGAGAGTGAATGAGTGAGGGTGAGAGTGAATGAGTGAGCGTGAGAGTGAGCGTGAGAGTGATTGAGTGAGCGTGAGAGTGAATGAGTGAGAGTGAATGAGTGAGCGTGAGAAGGAATGAGTGAGCGTGAGAGTGAATGAGTGAGCGTGAGAGTGAATCACTGAGCGGGAGAGTGAATGATTGAGCGTGAGAGTGAATGAGTGGGCGTGTGAGTAAATGAGTGATCGTGAGAGTGAATGAGTGAGCGGCAGAGTGAAAGAGTGAGCGGGACAGTGAATGAGTGAGCGTGAGAGTGAATGAGTGAGCGTGAGAGTGAATGAGTGAGAGTGAATGAGTGAGTGGGAGAGTGAATGATTGAACGGGAGAGTGAATGAGTGAGCGGGAGAGTGAATGAGTGAGCGGGAGAGTGAATGAGTGAGCGGGAGAGACAGAATGAGTGAGCGTGAGAGTGAATGAGTGAGCGGGAGAGTGAATGAGTGAGCGGGAGAGTGAATGAGTGAGCGGCAGAGTGAATGAGTGAGCGGGACAGTGAATGAGTGAGCGTGAGAGTGAATGAGTGAGCGTGAGAGTGAATGAGTGAGAGTGAATGAGTGAGCGGGAGAGTGAATGATTGAACGGGAGAGTGAATGAGTGAGCGGGAGAGTGAATGAGTGAGCGGGAGAGTGAATGAGTGAGCGGGAGAGACAGAATGAGTGAGCGTGAGAGTGAATGAGTTAGCGGGAGAGTGAATGAGTGAGCGGGAGAGTGAATGAGTGAACGGGAGAGTGAATGAGTGAACGGGAGAGTGAATGAGTGAGCGGGAGAGTGAATGAGTGAGAGTGTGTGTGTGTGTGTGTGAATGAGTGAGAGTGAGAGTGAATGAGAGAGAGAGAGAGAGAGAGAGAGAGTGTGTGTGGTGTGTGTGTGTGTGTGTGTGTGTGTGTGTGTGTGTGTGTGTGTGTGTGTGTGTGTGTGGGACGCGCTGGCATCACTACTTTTATGTCACATACTTTTTATGTACACATTTTTCTCCATGTTTAGCCTTGTTTATGTTTACAATATTCATTTCACAATGTTTATTTTTCTTCCTATGTAAATGTATAATGCTCTTGATGAACGAAAGACGAGTGATTGGAAGGGCCGAATGTAAGACGGGCCTGCGCGCCCAATTTGTGACCCTAATAAAGTTGATTTGATTTGATTTGATTTGATTTCAGTAGTTTGCCATTGCTTTCTGAACGACTGACACTGATACTATTGTGTGAAAACCAGCGCAAAGCGGCCTGCTTCCAAATCACCTGCAGCTGTATTTTGAACGCGATGGCTTCCCAGCTCTTCCTATTTTGTTCATTCAGGTTCCATGATGGTATGCCCGCCATACACCTACATATAGTCTATGTAACATCTCAGTGCAGGCCAGCCTGGCCCAATGGATAACAGCACTCGTTCTTAAACTTCCGGTGTGCTGATGCCGACGAAGCGGGTTCAACCCCTACACCGGTCAGCTGGACTAAAATGTTGACTTCTCGTCCTTGAATTGGGGACATAAATTACAAGTACCTCAGAAGTCGGAGTGCGTTCGCCTGATGGTGAGGGACACTAGTAATAGGGAAAGCTCACCCCAAAGTAAAAAGCAGTCGAGTGTACTAGAAGTAGTATCAGGTGTAAGTACTTCATTCATCCATCAGGTGCCATGCCGGTAAGCGTGGGCGGTCATTGTTCGCCATCTTACACGATCCCCACAGTTGTAGATCACTCTATGTTCTTGTCCCTACCATGCCACGTGGCCAAGCCATCCAGATGTATACTTCAATGCCTTCCACTGGTTCTTTTCCCCTTCAATCTTGCCAGTTGTCACTAAGTTCTCTGGTGTATTTCTTCACTTAACCCCCCCCCCCCCCACCCCAAATGTGACTGTCTAGGTCTAATTTCTCACATCTGTTTTAGGTTTTCATTTGCCCCTTCTAGGACTTGCAGAACTTGGTTTTTCTGTCTGTTTATGGCATTCTTTGCATTTTCCTCAGAACCCCATTTCCACAGCCATCAGATGTTTTTCATCTTGTCTGCTCATTGGCCACGTCTCATTTTTTTCCCGCATATCCTGTACAGGACATCGCTGTCAACAACAGCATCTTTCAGCTGATTGTTGATTTCTTGGCAAGATTACGCTCAGTAATTTGCCATTGCTTTCTGAGCGACCGGCTCATATAACCCGTAAGTTACCGACGCGGAGAGAACCGCTACCGATTCTCGCGCAACGTCACATTACTTACGAGACTATACGAGATCACGGAGAAAGTCCACGCCTCATATCCATACAGAAGTGCAGGTTCTACGTAGCACTTAAACAATCTTTTTCTCGTTGCAATTGACATCTTTGTATTAGTCAATATGCTTATGTGTAAAAGCCTGAGATTCAATGTTAATGACTAACCGCAAATGATACTTTCCATTTTCTGAAAAGTAACTGTTGCTTCTTGTTTCTTTGTATTGATCCCTTCTGTTTGTCCCAGGTCACTAGTTCTATCCATCCCTACCACGTTCAATATCTGACACCAAACTCACGACCCTGACATTCTGTGACCCTTACAGTCTAGAAAAGTCAACCCAGCCGATTATGTAAGCAGCTCTGTCACTCACCCAGGACACGCGCGGGAAATTCTCAACTATGCAATCAGCAAAATGTCAAAGTACACATCGTTTCAATGAAACCCTAACCATCTTCAACACGCAAAATAATAACAATAATATACCATTTCAAGGCAAATCACGTGAAACTCGTCGAGGCTGAGATTGCCGCAGGCAGGCATGGTCTGTAATGTTCATAATTCTTGCAGGATCTGCTCCAGTCTGTGTGTTTCCGTGCACAACAGTTGGTATTGATGAATGCAACAGGTATCAACCGAGTAGAGACAACATTAGTTTGGTTGTAATCTTTATAATGTAATAACAATTCTTCTTCTTCTTCTTCTTCTTCTTCTTCTTCTTCTTCTTCTTCTTCTTCTTCTTCTTCTTCTTCTTCTTCTTCTTCTTCTTCTTCTTCTTCTTCTTCTTCATCCTCGTCGTCGTCGTCGTCGTCGTCTTCTTCTTCTTCTTCTTCTTCTTCTTTTTCTTCTTCTTCTTCTTCTTCTTCTTCTTCTTCTTCTTCTTCTTCTTCTTCTTCTTCTTCTTCTTCTTCTTCTGCTTCTGCTTCTTCTTCTTCTTCTTCTTCTTCTTCTTCTTCTTCTTCTTCTTCTTCTTCTTCTTCTTCTTCTTCTTCTTCTTCTTCTTCTTCTTCTTCTTCTTCTTCTTCTTGTCGTGTCCTCCTTTAAAGTGTCGTCCCTGGAGTGAGGAGATCCGACACCCACATTATAATATTATTTTTTTCCCCCCTCAATATTCTGGAGAATCCACCCGCTTCCGTCCAACACACTCCATCAGCCTATGGACACCTTTTCCTATCACTCTCACACTGTCGTACTATGCCCCCTTCTCATACTTCCCCAACGCAACATACTCAACAACTCTTGCTTCTAGAAATTAATAAAGATTAATTTATTAAAATAAAAGTGTAACGTGTATGAGACGTGTATGCGAAGAAAATGTGTGACGTGTTCTATAAAGTGTGTAGACTCTGTCTCTCAGACATCAACTCAGTCAGCTGATCACAGCAAAGATAGACCACAGCACGTTACGTCAGAACAAGTACGTCTCACCCGTTGCCGGAACCATTTTGCCGGATAATGCTTTGCCTCTGTAGACCTCTGGTAATCCAATTTCATGAACATCCGAAATAGACACCGGTGGTATTAAGAGTTAATCAGGGACCGGTTGCAGTCTTTTGTAGTGTGTACGCAGTTAGTTAGTTAGTTAGTTAGTCGACAGATCATCCTCGTTGCACATTGAACCACTCAGTTCATAAGTGCTAATTACTAATGTTAATTGTTGCTGTACTAACACTAGGTACTCTTAGCCGGTTCTCGGTTCGTTACTACTGTCTAATGCTGTGTGGTGCATCAGTATGCATCACTCTCTTTGATGAATCAATTTCCTTCTAGCGTAAGTTACGTTCTGTATGCAACTCTAGTGACTCTTGAACTGGTGTTCTTCCTAATGGGTTTTTTAATTCTTTCCCAAAACTTGTAGAGTTTCCTTGGATCTGGTAGGGAACCTAGGATAGAAACAACCCATCTGGTGATAGTACTAGTCACTGATCCTTTCGGCTGAGTGTAAGCCTATCACCTTGCTTAATGATCTTTAGCTAACTAGACTTAGTCATAGAGCAGATTAGCTACCCACCTAGAGCCGAATCAGGCTATGACAACGAAAAAATCAAACAGAATGCGGAACCCCGCCCACCAGGGACACCTACGGGAAGATCCCAATTATCCCTCATTACTCAATTCTCAACTAGTAAAGCTTATCAACACTTCACTAATCTATTCTTAACTAGCAGAGTTAATATCACTATTCTACTCTAACTAGTTTCCACTAACAGTGCTAATCATCACACTATAGTTTAACAAGGCTACAGTCTATATTAATTAGAACTAATAGACTATATTGACTACCTTATGTAAAAACCGCCTCATTCCCGGGATGGCTACTACACTTTGCCATAACGGCACATGCTAGTTAATCTTAAATTAATCTAACACTGTAGAGCTCTCCCACAAACACGTCCATCATAATCCACGGTTCTTGGTCAACTCCCCCCTAGTTGATCCCAACTCGGGTTTATATGGCAAACTCCTAAAATTGGTCACGTGATATGGGTGACGTCCTGCAGGTGTTATTTGCGCATATCATCCATTGTCAGGAAACTATTTTCCTGGCTTAAGTCCTGTCAAAGTTGTCAGTAATAGTTTAGATTCTCAAAACAAGCCAGCGAGTTGCTGTCGAGTTCCAACAAAGAGTTTTCCTCAACAAGCTGTCAGTAGCAATCTGCCCCTCTGAGTGATGTCCGGAAACTATATGACATATGGACTGTTTACTTCCTTGCTGAGTACTTCCGTTTTCCATCTGACTTGTCAAAACGATGTTAGTTAGTTAGTTAGTTAGTTAGTCGCGGTTCCAACTTCACGGCAACGGGTCGTCCCCATATTGCTCCGTTCCTGTGCCAGTGAATATCACACAAAATGCTCCTCACTGCCCTATGTGAACAATGGAATAGACAGAAGTGTCGGCAAGCCAACAGCCCACACAGGTACACTGTGCATAAAGCCGCCGCCAGAATGCAAACACAAAAGTCTTCCACAAAAAATACAGTTCATCGTTGATGGAAACGGCAGTCACCAGAAAGACTTCATTGACCCGGGTTTTATCCCACATGGCTTGGTCTCTTTCCGCAGGGCGACCCACCGAAAGAGCAGCACAAAGCACGAACTCCGTAGCTACAGCGCTGACTCCCAGGAGTCTCCCGAAAAAAGCACTCGTGAACCGAAAAGGCAAACTAGTCAATCCAGCAACAGCCGGCCGCCATCGTTCCGAACACGCAGTTCACGCTAAAAACAACCGCGGACCGATGCAAAAGCATTCCACACGAAATTCACAGCTCACAGTGTCGCGCCACGCACTCACTCAGTAGCAGGGCGACGGAACCATAGCCTCCTTAGTCGCCTCTTACGACGTGCATGGTAGGCAACAGTGTTACTATTCTTTGCTCCCCCGTATGGGCCCCGGCAACACACGGGGGCAAAACGATGTATGATTCAGCGCACTCACTTCCTCCTCACTCACCACCAAATGTGTATATGGGCTGACCCCACGGCTTCCATTTGTATTCAAATGTTGACAACCTTGTCAAGGCGATGTCGGGATTCGGCTCCCGCACTTCCGACAGTGGCCAATCCGTCAACCAGATGTACAAGTACAACTGTTATTTCTGCCCGACCTGTTTTGGAAACACGTGTAGCCACAACTATGAATGTTTTCTCTGTATTCGTTGAAACCCTTGTTGCTTAGCAGATAGTCCGGTTAATCAAAAAATCCTCCCTAACAATTAGCTGGGTAAACGCACGGTTTCATTTTGTGACATAGGCCCCCTCTTAAGAGAGTAGTCCATCTCACTCTTCTCCACCGTGAGTTTAATCCAGATGATTCATTCTTCTTCTTCAGGAGCTGGGTGTCTTGATAAGAAATCCGCTCCAACATTTTCCTTCCCAGGAATGTACTCTACTGTGAAATTATACGGTTGAAGTAACAACGACCACCGCATCAAACGTGCGTTGAGCTTCTGAGAAGTAGCCAGGAACATCAGGGGCTGATGATCCGACTGGACCCGAAACTTAACTCCATACAAATATGGCTGAAATTTTTGCACTGCCCATACGAGGGACAAGCACTCTCTCTCGACGGTTGAATAATTCCTCTCCGCCTGTAGAAGTTTCTTACTTGCGTATGCTACAGGTTTCAAAACCGAAGCATCGTCTTTTCCTTCCTGTAACAAAGCGGCTCCAATTCCAATCGCACTCGCATCCGTTCTCAACACAAATGGTTTGGAAAGGTCAGGGAGCTGTAATACAGGTTTGCTGACCAAGGCCTCCTTTAACTGACTATAGGCATTCTCACATTCTGGTGTCCAAATGATTTGATCCGGGAATCCCTTTTTCAAGGTTTCCGTCAACGGAGCTCCCAGTTCCGTGAAATGTGGGATAAATTTGTGGTAGAACCCACACAACGAGAGAAAAGATCGCACATCCTTCTTCGTTTTTGGCCTTGGTGCATTTCTGATTTTCTCCAGGTTCTTCTCTTCTGGGACAATGTGTCCTGGAGTGATGGTGTGACCTAGAAATTCCAGAGTCTGGTAACCAATCATGCACTTGGTTGGACGAGCAGTAAGCCCTGCTTCCTTGAGTCTATTAAACACTCTCTCCAAGGATTGTAAGTGGTCATCCAAGCTGTCACTGGAAATCAGAATATCATCCATGAAAGAGATGATGGACGGATCCTGTAACGGATCTAGTAAAGTCCTCATCATGCGTGTAAACACACTAGGTGCATTGCTGAGTCCAAAGGGCATGCCCTTGAATTCGTAGTGTCCACTGGGTGTACTGAAAGCTAACAGTGGTCGAATCTCCGGTTTGACTGGTATCTGATAGTACCCCCGACTCAGATCCACCTTTGAAAAGTACCGAGCCTTATGGAGCCTAGCGAATAGCTGAGTTGGATTCGGCAAAGGTTCCACCTGAAATTGTGTGTGACTGTTCAGCAGTCGGTAGTCTATACACAACCTGTGTTCTCCACTTGGTTTGCGTAACAAAACTACCCCCGCATTGTATGGGGATGTGGATGGTGCAATCACGTCATCCTCCAACAGTTTTTTTATTTCCTCCTCCAGGGCCTTTTCTTTAGAGAATGGCACTGGGTAAACCTTCTGACGAACCGGCTCCTGTGTGGTCAAAGTCATCTCGAACTCCACCAACCTCGTTCGTCCTGGTTTATCCGTCAGTATCTCCTTATGAGACTTGAGAACCTGGGTTATCCTTTCCCTCTCCTGTGAGGTCAGATCAGGGTTCACTTGTACATCCCTATAGGTTTCCTGGTGTACTAAGGGATATTCCCTGCCCTCGCTGGTTCCCACTTCTGTCTCCACTGCAACTGCCATTGCCATGAGGTGAGCTGCCTTTTCTCCGGGTCTCTCTTCGTATTTCCGCAAGAGATTGATATGGAAAATCTTCGACTTTCCCCGGATCCGGATCTGATAGTTGGTTCTGGATATTACCCTTTCCACGGGAAATGGTCCTTGCCAACCTATCTCCAGTTTGTTGTTTCCCGTTGGGAGTAGCAACAAGACTTTATCTCCTACCTCTAGAGATCTTTCTTTAGACCTACGGTTGTAGTAAGCCGCATGTCTTTTCCTGGCCTTTTTCAAGTTTTGATTTGCCAGAGTCCATCCCTTGTGGAGTTTTTCTTTCAGTTCCTCCACGTATTGATAGGATGAGATCACTTCTTCTGACGTCCCCTCTTCAGTCCAACTCCTCAACATGGCTTCCAACGGTCCTTTGATTGGACGACCAAACAGCAACGTAGCGGGTGGTAGTCCTGTTGAGCCATGAGGAACCTCCCGATAGGCAAAGAGTGCTGCTGGGATATATTCATCCCACCTATCAGGTTTTTCCTGCGCTAATTTCCTGAGCATTGTCATCAACGTGCCGTTGAAACGCTCTACTTGTCCATTGGCTTGAGGGTGGTAAGGGCTGGTATGTATGTGGTTAGAGTGAAACACCCTAAATACCTCCTCCATGAGTTTTCCACAAAACTGAGATCCATTGTCCGTCAGAATTTGATCCGGAAAGCCTAATCTGGTAAAGGCCTCCATCAGTGCGTCCGCCACTCTTTTCGAGTCAATCGTGGTCAACGGTATCGCCTCACCCCACATTGTACAGCAATCCACCATTGTGAGTATATACATGTTCCTCTTCCTAGTCCTGGGAAGTGGACCCACGATATCGATGGCTACCCTCTCGAAAGGAGAGTTCATGCTGGGCATCTCACCCAACTTCACCGGTGCTGTCCAGTGTTTCGGTGCCACCCTCTGGCACTCAGGGCAGGACTTCACATACCGACGCACATCATCTGTCATTCCCGGCCAATAGTAGTGGCAGGAAATCCGCTGCATGGTGGCGGCAATACCCATGTGTCCACTAAAGGAGATGGTATGCCCCATATGAAGAATCTGGGACCGGTGAGCTTTCGGGACGACCAACTGACCGTATAGGTTGTCTCCCCTTCCTGCTCTCCTGTAGAGTATCCTATTCTTCATGTAGTACTGCCCCCGTCCTGGTGGATCAGCACTTTTCTGCAGCTTTTTGTAGCAAGGACGTAAAGTATAAACCTCACTCTGGGCAGTTCGTAGCTCCCCCGGCATTGGGTTAGTCACAATTGCGTCTGCCTCTTCCGTTTTCGTCTGAGAGCGAGTCTGCATTGCTCCCATATGAATTGGCTCCCTGGGCATTCCCAGAAAGACATACCGGCAACCTAGGATGACTGGAAAAATGGGATCGGTCAATACAGCTGCCTTGATGGTGCCGGTGACGTACCTTGACCGAATCTCCACATTAGCAATGGGCAACTTCATGGTTACAGCACTCTTCTGTGCAGGCTGTATGTCCAATGTTTCACCTGTGAATTGTTCTGGATGTACCAGATCCGCAGAAATCACGGCCTCCCCGTCCAGTCCTGTGTCGTATAAACACTCCACTTGACGACCGTTAACCTCTACCAATTCCACTACAGGTGGTTTTTCCTGGTCTGGAGTCTCTTCCTCGGCCTCGACCTGTTCGGTGGGCTCCACCTTAGGTTTTCCTGAGCACACGACGAATTGAGTGTCTCCTGACTCTCCTCTGCAGTCAATAGCATTGTGCGTATTCGACTGGCATTGGTTGCACCATTTCCCTGTCCTAGATTTTCTATTGCCAGACTTGAGTGAGCTCTCCTGGTGGCGAGCTTCCTTGTTGACCTTGGCATTTTCCGTGACAACCTCCTTGGAAGTCACTTGACATGCTGCGAAGTGAGGGTTCTTAGCCTTCGATTTGCAGTCCCTCGTATTGTGAGAGGGTGACTTACAAATTGAACACCACTTCTCCGACCACGGTCGTTTTGGTGTAGAGCTTGAAGTGCTCTTGCTTCCCTCCTTCTTCTTCTCTGAACTATCCTCTGATTTTTGCACATAAGGTTCCCACTTTTTTTTCCTGTGTTTTTGGCTTTCTTCTTGTCATGTTTCTCTTGACTTTTGGAGTTGGTGGAAAGGTTCTCCCCTGCCTCCCCATGTACCTCGACGAACCGTTCTGCTAATTTATTCACGAGGTCAATACGTTCCGCTCCTTGTTCTCCCAGGAACGTCCTGAGAGGTTTAGACATTTGCTTCTTCAGCTGGTCGACCACCATGAGCTCTTCCAGACTCTCATAGTCATGTGCGAACCCAGCCAAATCCATCCACTTATGGAGATAAGATTTAAGACGCAAACTGTAGGCGGCAAACAACTCTCCCGGTTCTCGTTTCGCTGCTCGAAATTTTTTCCGGTAGGTATGTGACGTAACCTCGAATCGTTTCAGCAGAGCCGTCTTTAACTCGTCATAATTGTTCTCATGTCCTGGTGGCAGGCGAGTATAAACCTCGTAACCGGTCCCGCGTAATCCCTGGGATAGCTTAAGATTCCATTTGTTACGCTCCAGACCCATAGCAACCGACATAGCCTCGAAGCGTTGAAGGTACTGGTCAATCTTCTCTTTGTCCTCCTCGTAGACCGCCAAAGGAAACTTCATAGCATGGTACCCATGTCCACCTACTGGTGTTGATCCTGGGATGGAGGAACCTCCAACTGCTCCCTCAGTTTCTCCATTAGATTGACTCTTCAACTCGAGTTCCCTCATCCGGTACTCGTGCTCCCTTTTCTGTGCTTCCTGTTCAGCTTCTAATTTCCTAGCTGCTTGCTCAGCTTCAAATTTCCTAGCTGCTTGCTCAGCTTCCAATTTCCTAGCTGCTTGCTCAGCTTCCAATTTCTTAGTTGCTTGCTCAGCTTCCAATTTCTTAGCTGCTTGCTCAGCTTCCAATTTCTTAGCTGCTTGCTCAGCTTCCAATTTCTTAGCTGCTTGTTCCAACTCCATCCTTCTCAATTCCAGCTCGGCCTTTCGATCATCCCTTTCTGCTTGACGATACTCTCTCTCCACTTCCTGTATGTAATCCGTTAGAGAAGACCCAGCCAATCCCATTTCTTCCCCCCTTGCCTTTAATTCTAACGTGCTAAGTTTAGGGGTGGCCATTATACAGAGAGGTAAGCTAGCAGGTCTAGTACAATATAACTGCAAATTACTATACCGATATATGAACAAGTACTATAAATCTAGATATTACCACACACAGTACATTCACTCAGTGACAAGAGTAGAATCAGGACCACAGACCTATGCAGACGTGTGAAGTGTGAACAGGTAAGATATTAGTCCTAACCCCTATCCACATTCACTCTAGCTGGATTCTCCAAAATGATATCTCCCTCTTATAACTAGGGATCCGGTGTCAAAAGACCCCGTTGTCAGAAGATCCCACTGTCAAAGGTTCCTGCTTGCAGGAGATCTCGCTGTCCAAGGATTCCGTTTACGGGAGATCCCGCTGTCCAAGGATTCCGTTTACGAGAGATCCCGCTGTCCAAAGATCCCGTTTACGAGAGATCCCGCTGTCCAAAGATCCCGTTATCGAGAGATCCCGCTGTCCAAAGATCCCGGACGAGCCCCCAATAATGTCGTGTCCTCCTTTAAAGTGTCGTCCCTGGAGTGAGGAGATCCGACACCCACATTATAATATTATTTTTTCCCCCCTCAATATTCTGGAGAATCCACCCGCTTCCGTCCAACACACTCCATCAGCCTATGGACACCTTTTCCTATCACTCTCACACTGTCGTACTATGCCCCCTTCTCATACTTCCCCAACGCAACATACTCAACAACTCTTGCTTCTAGAAATTAATAAAGATTAATTTATTAAAATAAAAGTGTAACGTGTATGAGACGTGTATGCGAAGAAAATGTGTGACGTGTTCTATAAAGTGTGTAGACTCTGTCTCTCAGACATCAACTCAGTCAGCTGATCACAGCAAAGATAGACCACAGCACGTTACGTCAGAACAAGTACGTCTCACCCGTTGCCGGAACCATCTTGCCGGATAATGCTTTGCCTCTGTAGACCTCTGGTAATCCAATTTCATGAACATCCGAAATAGACACCGGTGGTATTAAGAGTTAATCAGGGACCGGTTGCAGTCTTTTGTAGTGTGTACGCAGTTAGTTAGTTAGTTAGTTAGTCGACAGATCATCCTCGTTGCACATTGAACCACTCAGTTCATAAGTGCTAATTACTAATGTTAATTGTTGCTGTACTAACACTAGGTACTCTTAGCCGGTTCTCGGTTCGTTACTACTGTCTAATGCTGTGTGGTGCATCAGTATGCATCACTCTCTTTGATGAATCAATTTCCTTCTAGCGTAAGTTACGTTCTGTATGCAACTCTAGTGACTCTTGAACTGGTGTTCTTCCTAATGGGTTTTTTAATTCTTTCCCAAAACTTGTAGAGTTTCCTTGGATCTGGTAGGGAACCTAGGATAGAAACAACCCATCTGGTGATAGTACTAGTCACTGATCCTTTCGGCTGAGTGTAAGCCTATCACCTTGCTTAATGATCTTTAGCTAACTAGACTTAGTCATAGAGCAGATTAGCTACCCACCTAGAGCCGAATCAGGCTATGACAACGAAAAAATCAGCAAACAGAATGCGGAACCCCGCCCACCAGGGACACCTACGGGAAGATCCCAATTATCCCTCATTACTCAATTCTCAACTAGTAAAGCTTATCAACACTTCACTAATCTATTCTTAACTAGCAGAGTTAATATCACTATTCTACTCTAACTAGTTTCCACTAACAGTGCTAATCATCACACTATAGTTTAACAAGGCTACAGTCTATATTAATTAGAACTAATAGACTATATTGACTACCTTATGTAAAAACCGCCTCATTCCCGGGATGGCTACTACACTTTGCCATAACGGCACATGCTAGTTAATCTTAAATTAATCTAACA
>OY992876.1:280945155-281007655 GCA_963921405.1 Cepaea hortensis
AACTCCACTCCACTCAACTCTACCCTACTCAACTCAACTCAACGCTTCTAGACCTTTTGTCTTCCTCTTGCAAGCATGACTGCCAGCCCCACTTCCAATGTGATGTTCAGCATTGTACGATGTACTGTGAGAGCCGAGGTGGTGAAGTGGCTAGCACGCTTGCCTGCCGACACGGTAGTCATGTGTTCGAACCCAGGCGAATTTCTTGTAATTGGCATGATACACCAGGTCTGCCCGCATCAAGTGGGTACCGAGAAATGAACTGGGAAGTAACGTCGGCCGGGGTACTGCTGATGACGTCATCCATCGAGGGTGACTGGTCTATGACATGTGTCTGGCAGTATTGAGAATCAGAGAGTGGTGTAATTTTTACATAGTCCATGACTCCACAAAATATAACACCGTAGTGTACACATATTCCATAAAATATAACAGTGTTGCGTACAAATATTCCATAACATATAACAATGTAGTGTACACATAGTCCATCACATATAACAGCGTAGTGTACACATATTCCGTGACTCCACAACTTATAAGATTGTAAGGTACACATAGTCCATGACTCCACAACTTATAACAATGTAAGGTATACATAGTCTATGACTCCACAACTTTGTATAGTGTACACATAGTCCGTGACTCCACAATTTATAACAGTATAGTGTACACATAGTCCGTGACTCGACAACTTATAACAGTATAATGTACACATAGTCCGTGACTCCACAACTTACAACAATGTAAAATACACATATCCCATGACTTCACAACTTATAACTATGTGGTGTATACATCGTACATAAATTCACACATATAACAATGTAGGATGTACATAGTCCATGACTTCACAACTTATAACTATGTGGTATATACATCGTCCATAAATTCACATACATAACAATGTAGGATGTACATAGTGCATGACTCCACAACTTATGACAATGTAGGATGTACATAGTCCATGACTCCACAACTTATGACAATGTAGGATGTACATAGTCCATGACTCCACAACTTATGACAATGTAGGATGTACATAGTCCATGACTCCACAACTTATGACAATGTAGGATGTACATAGTCCATGACTCCACAACTTATGACAATGTAGGGTGTATATAGTCCATGACTCCACAACTTATGACAATGTAGAGTGCACATAGTCCATGACTCCACAACTTATGACAATGTAAGGTATACATAGTCCATGACTCCACAACTTATGACAATGTAGGATGTACATAGTCCATGACTCCACAACTTATGACAATGTAAGGTGTACATAGTCCATGACTCCACAACTTATGACAATGTAAGGTATACTAGTTCATGACTCCACAACTTATGACAATGTAGGATGTATATAGTCCATGACTCCACAACTTATGACAATGTAAGGTATACTAGTTCATGACTCCACAACTTATGACAATGTAGGGTGTACATAGTCCATGACTCCACAACTTATGACAATGTAAGGTATACTAGTTCATGACTCCACAACTTATGACAATGTAGGATGTATATAGTCCATGGCTCCACAACTTATGACAATGTAAGGTATACTAGTTCATGACTCCACAACTTATGACAATGTAGGGTGTACATAGTCCATGACTCCACAACTTATGACAATGTAAGGTGTACATAGTCCATGACTCCACAACTTATGACAATGTAGGATGTATATAGTCCATGACTCCACAACTTATGACAATGTAGGGTGTACATAATCCATGACTCCACAACTTATGACAATGTAGAGTGTACATAGTCCATGACTCCACAACTTATGACAATGTAGGATGTATATAGTCCATGACTCCACAACTTATGACAATGTAGGATGTACATAGTCCATGACTCCACAACTTATAATAATGTAAGGTATACTAGTTCATGTCTCCACACAATATATCAACGGTATACTTAGCACCTGATATGAGCACATAGTAAGGAGACAGGTTGTGGGATCGGGTAGGGTGGGGGAGAGGTATGGGGGGGGGGATTACCACCCTGCATTACAGCGTATGCTGACATTTGAGGAGGAGGTTACTATGTGCTACAGAAATGAAATAGATCAAGGGAGATAAGTAAATTTAATACTGAACTCAAGATATGCTGTAATTGTTTCCCTTTTAGGCTAAAACGCTGAGGCCTGTAGATCTATCTATTCCATACAATTTAGAGGAGACATAATACACACAAAACAAGAAACGTAACATTTTTGGTGTTACTTTTATAACAGATAACATCAGTCAACCTATCGACTGTGGCCATCTGGTCATTAACTTCTCGTTGTTACCTGAATTGTACTTACCTCATGATTTGTGAGGTCATGAAAGAGGTCAAGGTCAAAACAACATTTTTGACAATAACTCCTGACAGGTTCGTGATAATCCCATGAAACTTATTGAACACAAAACTTTCTGACCATATTACTGAATTCATATAAAACACTAGCTGACACGGCCCGGCTTCGCCCAGACTCTGGTGGGGAGCATCTCATTTAATTCATATAAGTAGTCATATAAGCTCCCGTTCCCGACTGTCTGTCTGTCTGTCTGTCTATCTATCTGTCTGTCTGTCTGTCTGTCTGTCTGACCCGGCCCAGCCCATGGTGGAGAGCATCTCATTTAAATCATATAAGTAGTCATATAAGATCCCGTTCCCGACTATCTGTATGTCTGTCTGTCTTGGGTAAATGGAGGAGAGAGGAGGAAGAGGGAGGTGGAGGAGGGAAGAGGAGGGAGGAGGAGGGAGGAGGAGGAGGGAGGAGAAAGAGGAGGGAGGAGTAGAGAGTGGGAGGAGGGAGGAGGCGGAGGGAGGAAGAGGGAGGAGGAAGAGGGAGAAGGAGGAGGGAGGAGAAGGAGGGAAGAGGATGAGAGGGAGGAGGAGGAAGAGGGAGGAGGAGGAATGTGAAGGGAGGAGGAGGGAGGAGGTAGAGGGAGGAGGAGGAGGAGGGAGGAGGATAGAGGAGGAGGAGGGATGAGGAGGAGGGAGGAGGGAGGAGGAGGAAGAGGGAGGAGGAGGAATGTGAAGGGAGGAGGAGGGAGGAGGTAGAGAGAGGAGGAGGAGGGAGGAGGAGAGGGAGGAGGAGGGGGAGGAGGGGGAGGAGGAGGGAGGAAGAAGGAGGAGGGAGGAAGACGGATGAGGGGGAGGAGGGAGGGGTAGGAGGGGGAGGAGGAGAAGGGAGGAGAAGGGAGGAGGAGGAGGGAGCAGGAGGAGGGAGGAGGAGGAGGAAGAGGGAGGAGGAGGGAGGAGGAAGAGAGAGGAGGGAGGAGGAAGAGAGAGGAGGGAGGAGGAGGGAGGAAGAGATAGGCGGAGAGAGGAGGAGGAGGGAGGAGGAGGAGTAGGGATGAATAGGAGGGAGGAGAAGGGAGGAGGAGGGATTAAGAGAAAGAGGGGGGAAAGGGGAGAAGGAGGAGGGAGGAGGGAGGAGGAGGAGGAAGAGGGATGAGGAGGGAGGAGGAGGGAGGAGGGAGGATGAGGAGGAGGGAGGAGGAGGAGGGAGGATGGTGAAGGAGGAGGAGGAGGAGGGAGGAGGGTGAAGGAGGAGGAGGAGGGGGAGGAGGGAGGGGGAGGAGGAGGGAGAAGGAGGAGGAGGGAGGAGGAGAACGTAGGTGGGGGAGGATGAGAAGGGAGGAGGGAGAGGGAGGAGGAGGGAGAAGGAGGAGAGAGGAGGATGGAGGAGGTGGAGGGAGAAGGAGGAGGGAGGAAGAGGTAGAAGGAGGAGGGAGAAGGAGGGAGGAGGAGACAGGAGGAATAGGAGGGAGGAGGAGGGATTAGGAAGAGGAGGGAGGAGTAGGGTGGAGGAGGAGGGGGAGGAGGAGGGAGGAGGAAGAGGGAGAAGGAGGGAGGAGGAGAGAGGAGGAGGAGGAGGAGGAGGAGGAGAAGGGAGTAGGAGGAGGGAGAGGGAGGAGGAGGGAGGAGGAGGAGAGAGTAGGCGGAGGGAGGAGGAAGAGGAGGGAGGAGTAGGGTGGAGGAGGAGGGGGAGGAGGAGGGAGGAGGAAGAGGGAGGAGGAGGAGGAGGAGGAGAAGGGAGTAGGAGGAGGGAGAGGGAGGAGGAGGGAGGAGGAAGAGGAGGGAGGAGTAGGGTGGAGGAGGAGGGGGAGGAGGAGGGAGGAGGAAGAGGGAGAAGGAGGGAGGAGGAGAGAGGAGGAGGAGGAGGAGAAGGGAGTAGGAGGAGGGAGAGGGGGGAGGAGGGAGGAGGAGGAGAGAGTAGGCGGAGGGAGGAGGCGTAGGGAGCAGGAAGAGGGAGGAAGAGGGAGGAGGAAGAGGGAGAAGGAGGGAGGAGAAGGAGGAGGGAGGAGGAAGGAGGAGTAGAGAGTGGGAGGAGGGAGGAGGCGGAGGGAGGAAGAGGGAGGAGGAAGGGAGGAGGAGGGAGGAGGTAGTAGGATGATTGATTGCCATCCCACCAGGTTAATATGTTATCGCGGACCTCAGAGAGAAGTGTCTATGTAGAAGACCATTTCCTGGACGTACGTATTTTGGGAGGGGGAGGAGGGAGGAGGGAGGAGGAGGAAGAAGAAAAAAAAACTACGACAGTTGGCATCTCTGGAATGAAAGGAAGGCGTGTAGAAAATTTCATCTCAATCGGATGGGCCGTTCGCGAGCGTATAAAGGACATACATACATACATACATACAGAGATACGCACATCCTAATTTATATATAAGATTGACGCTCCTTGAATAAATTCAGTTGAAAGTTGCGCAATTATGGCTCATCTCACTACAGAACAACGAGTTAGTTAGTTAGTTAGTTAGTTAGTTAGTTAGTTAGTCGCAGTTCCAACTTCACAGCAACGGGTCGTCCCCATTATGCTCCGTTCCTGTGCCAGTGAATATCACACAAAACGCTCCCCACTGCCCAATATGAAAAGTGGAAAAGACAGGAGTCTCGACAAACAACAGCCCGCACAAATACACTGTGCATAATGCCGCCACCAGAATGTCAACACACCATTCCCCCACAAAACACCCAGTTCATCTCTGATGGAATCGGCTGTCATTTTCCTATCTGGAATGTTTCCTAGATGTTCACCCACACAGTCCACGAAAATACAGTTCATCGCTGATGGCAGTGGCAGTCAACCAGAAGCCCAGCAGCCACGCATTTCTGCATAAGGCAAAAACCGGTCAGCTCTGGGACATAGCCACCTGCCATCACTACGAACATGCAGTCACGTTCCAAAAAACTTCAGGCAGATTCAAAAGTATTTCACACGAAACTCACAGCTCACAGTGTCGTGCCACGCACTCACTCAGTAGCAGGGCGACGGAACCATCTAGCCTCCTTAGTCGCGACTCATCATCATTGGACGTTTACAGGCTGGACAGTCACAAAGTGTAGTAACCAGAGAATTTAATGTGGTTAGAAGCATCATTAGTCGCCTTTGGAGGCGATTTCGAGAAACTGGCTCAGTGGCAGACCGGCCGCGCAGTGGAAGACCCAGAATGACAACTGCAGCCGAAGTCCGCTTTATACTGCTGCACCAACTTAGGAATCGATTTGCATCTACATCCTCCACAGTCCAGTCAATGCCAGAAGCTCGTCGAATTTCAGATCAAACGGTCAGGAACCGGCTGCACGACGCTGGTCTTTGGGCTAGAAGACCCTACAGAGGGCCTGTTCTTACGGACAGGCATCGCCAGAACCGACTGCAGTGGGCGAATCAGCATTGTCAATAAAATGTTGGTACAAGTTTGCAAATGAAACTGCAATAATGTTGCGTTTCTATTTTTCAACAGTATACATATAGTGTCTGTTTAAAAATTATTGGCGGTCGGAAATCCTAATCCAAACTCTTCCCAACAACATCCCCACTACCCCTACCCCTGAAGTGGAAGACCAGAGTGGCCATCGTTTTTGTTGTTTCCCTGTTTGTTATTACCAGATAGAAACACGCGGGTATGATGTGACCTGTTCTCTCCCTCGTAGTCTGTCCTTCAGCCCCTGATTGGGACAAGGATAGAACCCAGACACCTGGCTGGGTTAGTAACTGTACTAACATATATACCACCATGTCTCCTCCTCTCATTAACCTGTAAACTAGTATATGTGAAGATATAACAAACAAGAAGAATGAGCAATTACTGGTGATGTTTATTCTCGTAGAATGGTGTATCTCAATTTACTTATATAAAAGGCAACCGCTTAACGCGATTTCGGATGTAGCGAATTTATGTTGTGAAGAACAATATTTTATTGTACGTTGTAAATGCATTACTATGTGCTTGAAATCTTATAAGAGGAATGCATTTCTGATAAGAAGAACTATTTTTTAGGTCCCAAGTTAGTTCGCCGTATCAGGTCTGCACTGTATGCAACATTTAGCGTAAACCTGATCATAATCTAACCACAACAACACACCAGCGTGCCTGCTCTATAATATACAGCATGTGAAATAAATCACAGCTCACTTTAGCGTGTCCGCTTTATAGCATACACAATTTAGCATAAACCTATTCATAACACAACCACAGCATACTTCAAAGTGTCCGCTTTATAACATTCAACATCTCACACGAATTGATGATGAATGCGACCACGTGACATTCTAATGTGTCCGCTTTATAACATTCAAAATGTCACATAGATTGATGACGCGGCCATAGCACACTCCACAAAGTCTCCTTTATAACATTCCAAATGTCACACAAACATGATCATTATACAGCCGTGGCGCACCACAGTTTGTCCGCTTTACAATGTACAACATTGAACAGAAACTTAATGATAACATAATAGCAGGACACCCCAGCGTGTCCGATTTATAACATAAAACATGTAAAATAAACCTTGTATTTTATAGTACTGTATCTTCAACAGTATCTCATCTACTGCAGGTATTTGTAGTATTGTATGTTCAACAGTTCCCCCATCTACTGCAGGTATTTATAGTATTGTACGTTCAACAATTCCTATCTACTGCAGGTACTTGTATTGTATCTTCAACAGTTCCCCATCTACTGCAGGTACTTGTAGTATTTTATGCAATGGTTTCCTGAGTCTGCCACAACAAGGACCCCCTGGGATGCTACAGCCAAACCCTGGGGTCCATAGATTGGATCGCTGGCCGTGTTCACAAATGACAGAAATGAACCGCTGGAGTCAAATACCTGGAGAACAATTATTGAGAAATATGAAAAGTTATCATTCATGCTTCCATACTAAGTTTCATTCATAAAACCTTGCCAGCTAATAAATATTTATGGCATCTGTAAAGTAGTGTACGAGAAGGCCGTGAGTCGTGTAAAAGGGGGCATATGGTTCTAGCCTATATTTCAATAGACAATTCGATCTTGAATGATGATGCTGTTAATGTAATGCCCCGCGCCGTTACTGCCCATGACCATGTATGGTACCCATGTTAGGTTGAACCAGGCAAGTCAAGTCTGGTCCCTCTGATCCCTGCTCTGTCAACTAGGCTCAGGGGATGTAGCCTGTGTCCAGTAGCACCATTTCTATGTACGAGTAGCATCTAGAGCAACTGTGCTTTCTTCTTGTTTCTATGTTTGCCCCATTGGGGCACTGGCCTTGAACTAACTCCCTTCAAGCCCTCATATCTGTAGCTGTACCCTACAGCTCTGTCCGTGTCCACCCCCATATTGTTCATGTCTGTTTCTACTTCTCTCCTCCGTGAGTTTTTATGTCTTCCTATATTTCTATTAAAGTATTCTTCTATTTCAATTAAGGAAATCACTTCCTGGGATGGCACAGGTTTGAAGTCTTCCTCCATTTCTATTAAAGACATCACTTCCTGGGATAGCACAGTTTTTTAGGTCCTCCTCATTTTCTATTAAAGACATCACTTCCTGGAACAGTACAATGAGCTGGCATCCACTGCAGGACTAGTCCTGTTCTTGTATGCAACATTCTAATGCTTTCTCTTATTTCATAGATGATTCAGTCCTGTTTGGAGCATGAGATGGCTTAGAGATCTGACTTTAAGTACACAACATCCACTGCATAGTGAAATTATGAAGGTGAAGGGCAGCAGGTTAAAAAGAGGACGGTCGTGGGTGGGTCAAGCCGAAGACATTCTTCAACAGGTGTGTTCACTTGAGGACTTAGAACCTGGCGAGGAGTGGGTGCAAGTGCCAACAGACTTCTGCACATCCTTTTCAGTTTGCATCCAACTAGATATAAAATGCAGACAAGAAAATCCGGCTGCTGTGGAGGCTGAAGTACAAGCGTTGATTTTCGAGAATTCGCTAGACGGTGATGCGGTCATCTACACAGATGGGTCGGTCGTCCGACATGTGAGAAGCTCATGGGCCTTTACAGCTCGGGCCGGAGGGAGAATTGTGAAGGAGGACTCTGGTGCTTTCACTGAAACCACAAGCAGCCTGACTATGGAAGTCATGGCAGTAAGTAAAGCAATAACATGGCTCGAGACACAGACATTCACTAGGGCATGTTTCCTTAGCGACTCAATGAACATGATCAAGAGGATAGAGGAGGGGTCGATCCGAAGATAATGGTTGCTGCCTCTGGAGCGGTCTCGGCTGACAAAGATTAGTTTCATCTTCGTGCCAGGGCATGCGGGAGTACAAGGAAATGAGCGGGCTGACAAGCTCGCAGGTAAGGCTACTGTGGAGGGCGGACGCGCCATGGACCAGGCTGACATTCTAAATGCTCTACGAGAAGTAAGACTCTTGCGTGAAGCAAGTGATGACTGTGAATCTTTAACCATGGCCAGACTGCGAGAACAGCAAATTAAAAGAGGGGTGGCCAAACAAGAACACTACGAAGGAAACCAAAGAAGATTGATAAACCAACACAGAACTGGCGTCGTTAGCCGCTACACGCTGCGGGATTTGCTGAGGAGGGGATCAGAGCACTTATGGACTGAATGGTTCGATGTGCAATGAGGATGATCTGTCGACTAACTAACTAACTAACTAACTTTAAGTCTCTGAAGACAGCTATTATATGTGTTAATTCTGCTTGACTAGTGAGTATTAAATCCGTGAGTCTGTTGGTTTACAACGTACTTGTACAGCTTTACCGCAGTACAACCCATTTCATGCCCATGAAGACAGCGATTGCATGCGTTAATTCTGCTTGACTAATGAGTATTAAATCCGTGAGTCTGTTGGTTTACAGCATCCTTGTATAGCAAACGTCTGCTTTTCAATAAGGCCAAACTAATTCACAAACTCTTACATCGGAATGCCCCAAATTACATTTGGTCATTGTTTGAATATAATGCTAGACACAGTAAACGATTAAATATATTACACATTCCAAAGCCTAGGATAGACTTATACAAAACAAGCTTAACGTACTCTGCAGCTCAGCTGTGGAACAATCTTCCACATGAAATAAAAGACATCACCAATCCGTATACATATAATTCGCAAATTATTTGAACACTATCTCAGTACGGATTACCTTCCCCCTTAATAATAGAAGTAATAATAATAATAAAATTTATATTCCACATAACTAATAACAAGTGCCACACCAGTTATTACTATTACTGAGTCGTGTAGTATTGATTTTTCATTTTCCACATGTCTTTATAATGCATATTTTTTATATTGTTGCTGTTTTCAGTTAGCCTTGAATGATGTGTGAATGGTATAATGTATGAAAGAGAGTGATAAAAGGGCAGAATGTTCGATGGGCCTGCGTGCCCAATTCTTAACCCTTTCAAAATAAAGTTTTGTTGTTGTTGTTGTTTACTGCAATGCAACCCCCAGCCGGGGGAATACGCGGGGCAACAAGAACATTGTAAATCTCTGTGCCCAAGTGTCGGAAACACCTCAGATGAAGTTTGCGATTGTTGACCTTCTTCCCTGCTGCGGGACTTATTTACGAGATGGCTTCAAATGAAAACCTTAAATGTTTGTGTATGTGTGTTTGTTTGTTTTTTTTAAATATATTCCGAAAAAAAAGTACAGAACAAATGTTTCATTTTTCGACATAGTCACCACTGCGTTCAATGCAAGTCCTCCAGCGCCGATAAAGTGCTTGGATTGATGGAGAAAAATCAACTCTGGAGTCACTACTCGGCATGCCTGACCTGGTCGTGAACAGTCTGTCACAGAAGTCACGCCTTTAAAAAATTCTTACTCCAGTCATAAACTTCCTGGACTAACAGGCATGCAACACCACACTGGACCGTCCTCTGCCGATGCATTTTTATAGGTTTCACCCCTTGGTTGATCAACACACAGATAACAGAACGCTGCTGTTCTTTCGTGCATGTCAAAAGTGGGGCGGCCATCTTTAAACTGTTCTTATGACATCACCGTGTTCGTCTGCACCGTGATGTCGCGTGCTAAACACTCTTGTCTTCCGTAACCACAACCTTGACAGGTTACAAGACAATGGCGTGGACTGGGAGCCAGTTACTACACTGCTGCATCTCTCCACTAATGTATTGCTTTACAGGTTCAGTGACAAAGGATAATATATCGGCAAATTGCACACCCCATTTGGACAGAAAGATGATATACCGCCATACTAAAATCATTTTGTTATTTGTTTCGTTATGTGGTATCACCGGCTCTGTGGCGAAGGAGTTACGGGCGCAGTTCGTAATCCCGCATACCCGCGTTCGAAACGATTTGACAATAGACCGCCTTGCGTTGGCATTTTACGAAATGGTATGCCGGTCTTTCAGAAAGCCATGGCAATCTACAAAACGCAACCTTGCCAATAGATCACAACAGCAAATTTGGTCAGCTGGTGTTGACTGCTACGTCCTGTAAAGGATATGCAACTAACTTTGTGGTTATCTTACGCAATTTTAAAGCTCGGTGAATGGAAATTTACATTATAATACATGATTGTGTATCATGTTTAGTCAAAACCTATCTTTTTGTTTGGCGGTGAATCAGTTAAATAATGTAGCACAGCAACGAACCTGTATCCGGGAATTACCCCAGTCTGCAACCAGCATATTCCCCTTGTCGTCCACAGCTACTCCCGTGGGAGCATTGAACTGCCCGTTGCCTTCACCATTTGAGCCAAAGCGGAACTTGAATCGCCCGTGGCTGTCGTATACCTGAACAGTGCAGACAGGGCAAGAGAAGCACAGTGTGAATATGTTGTGTTATTGTTACATACACGAGCAGTCAGAACAAGAGAAACACAGTGTGAATATGTTGTATTATTGTTATATACACGAGCAGTCAGAACAAGAGAAACACAGTGTGAATATGTTGTGTTATTGTTACATACACGGGCAGTCAGAACAAGAGAAACAGTGTGAATATGTTGTATTATTGTTACATACACGAGCAGTCAGAACAAGAGAAACACAGTGTGAATATGTTGTATTATTGTTACATACACGGGCAGTCAGAACAAGAGAAACACAGTGTGAATATGTTGTATTATTGTTACATACACGAGCAGTCAGAACAAGAGAAACACAGTGTGAATATGTTGTATTATTGTTACATACACGGGCAGTCAGGGCAAGAGAAACACAGTGTGAATATGTTGTATTATTGTTACATACACGAGCAGTCAGAACAAGAGAAACACAGTGTGAATATGTTGTATTATTGTTACATACACGAGCAGTCAGAACAAGAGAAACACAGTGTGAATATGTTGTATTATTGTTACATACACGGGCAGTCAGGGCAAGAGAAACACAGTGTGAATATGTTGTATTATTGTTACATACACGGGCAGTCAGGGCAAGAGAAACACAGTGTGAATATGTTGTATTATTGTTCCATACACGAGCAGTCAGAACAAGAGAAACACAGTGTGAATATGTTGTATTATTGTTATATACACGGGCAGTCAGAACAAGAGAAACACAGTGTGAATATGTTGTATTATTGTTACATACACGAGCAGTCAGAACAAGAGAAACACAGTGTGAATATGTTGTATTATTGTTACATACACGGGCAGTCAGAACAAGAGAAACACAGTGTGAATATGTTGTATTATTGTTACATACACGAGCAGTCAGAACAAGAGAAACACAGTGTGAATATGTTGTATTATTGTTACATACACGAGCAGTCAGAACAAGAGAAACACAGTGTGAATATGTTGTATTATTGTTACATACACGAGCAGTCAGTGTGGTGAAACGCCAATGGCTCATGTCCTCATGCCTTCTTTTATTTTGGGTAAACAGGGGGAAACGGCTTTCGGAAGCTCTCAGTTCTCTTGTTAGCTCAATCTCCATGAAAGATAGTTCTTTGGGGTTACCTTCATAACACAATCTTTACATGGAGCGAGTAGATATAGGTCTTTTCTTTCGGGTAGACCCGATGGAGCGCCTTGCGCCAAATGTGCACTGGTGCGGCTTCTGGGGCAATTCATGTCCGTTTCTACTGATCGCTACCCAATGCCGAATGTCAAGAGTTCAAGTTAAAGATTGAGACATTTGTAAAGGCAGAATACTGATGGGCTATGAAAGGTAATCTTAGGTGGTAATTAGTTTTGCACTTATAAATCTCTATTGTCTTAACGACTGAGATGATATGGCGAAACGGCAGTCTTGCCATATTGGGAGGGGGTGACCGTTAGCCAATCTGGCTAAGCTTCTTAATCTTGGAATGGCAAGGGAACAAATCTGAACAATAAATATGTCCCAAATGATATCGCTTGTTCTTGGCAGCTGATAGACGAGTGCTACCTTTCTTCCTACGGCTTACCTCTACTTAGTAGCTTCTCTCATTTAAATATAAACACATTTGATAGCTACCGTGTGCCGGAAGGAGGGAAGGGCTCCTTGGGGATGGGGTCCACCAATCTATGATCTATCTTCTTGAGCCGGAAGAGGCTACCCACGGTGATATCTCTTTCGTCTTTTAGTCGAGAGGATGATGTCGGGAATATAAATCAACTTCTTCATTGAGAGAACATGCATACCTCTGAATCTACGTGTTATGTGAGGCACTGCCGGTACATTGCGGCGACAGCTCAGACAAGAGCAGCGGCCGGAAGGGGTAGTATCTTCTTCCCTATTCTTGCTGGGAATGGGGAACTACACTGCGTGCCATACAACCCCACTACTATAATATTAGTTAAGGGGGAGAAACACACAGATTACTAGGCACACCACACCACAAGATCTTTGTCGTGAGAAAGGCATGGTTTGCAAGGGAGAGAGAAGCTGGGAAACGAATGTGCCCAATAATAATAAAGGCAGGGTATGAGTGTGGAGAGTGAGTCTTGTATGCCACAGGGTGCATAGGGTAGCCGACAGGACGTCTACAAGTTGGAGGTCTATGCAAGCCAGGACGTAGCCAATCCAGGGGCTACCTGACATGTCAGACACATTCAAGCAAGCCACTTATATACTGGTCTTGGTAAGCCGAAATGCATAACTAATGTAATGACTGAGGCCCAATTGGACCTCAGGATTGTGGTGCATGAGTCAGTTTGATACCTCACTAGTCTTTCTCATCTACAGGGTCCTTCTTTTGAAGTCTTCTCATCGACTTAAAGTCGAGTGTAAACCGGAAAGTGTGTTGAAAGACTTGACAGGGCTTCTATGCCCAAACTTATAAGTACCTGATGAAGCCAGGGCAAGTCAGTGGACATACCAGGTATAATGTTTTTTTTCTAATATAAATGGAGAGGCGTTACAAAAATGTAATGAGTGACACAACAGCCAACTCAAGTCTTCTCATTGACTTAAGGTCGAGCGTTTGCTGATGAGGCGGTTTGGATCTACGCCAATTCCCATCCTTGTCCGGGACAGCGAAAGACTCTGATTCATTCCCTATACCCAATCTGGTATCATGACTTTGGTTCCCAACCTCAATTGTGCCCAGTGATCCCATGGCACTTTCCCAGACCAGATGACTGACTATATCGTGGTGACCTAGGAAACTTGGAAGCTGTTGTTCGAACAACCGACGCTGGATAGAGAGACTGGAACCTTTGCCCGGTGAGGCAATTGTGAAATGACTGGACGATTTCAAGATCTGTGCTATATGATGTTCAGAGTTTTCTGGATTCATTTCTGGACTAGAGTTATCTCATCAGTTTTGTTTTCTGGACTTTTATAGGTTTATCTGTCTTGGTGTTCTTCTGTGTTGTCTTTATTACGGTATTAAATTCTAATTATAGTGACTGAGACGATCGTCATATTACGTTTGTGTCAGCCAGAAATACACTGCAGGAAATAACCCTGAGGTCGAAAGAAAGAGTGACAGTAAGTCCGGGGAACGGATGAGGGTTGGCAGCAAAGACCTATCCCCAGCCAGGGCAAAAGAATAAGTTTGAAATATTGTGACGGGACATTATGGGACCCTCCCCATAGCTTGTTACAATTTCTGGGGGCACGTCCCGGGATATTTGAAATCCTGGTGGAGTTCTGGCTGATATAGTGATAGGGGACAGATATCCTTGTCTACTATCAATAGGTTCTGCCTACCGTGCCTGGCTATTGTCTGTACTCTGCCTGACACAGACTGACCGACATGTGAAGTGTTTTGGTCTTATAAAATATCCAATTGTTATTTGAGAGATAAATTTTGATATAGAATTGTATACATTTACCCGTTGAGTTTAAGATGGCATCAGCGAAATTTAATGTTGCAGAAGTACAGGCTAAAGGGCGAGAGATGGGCTACGATGGGGTAGAGTTACAAAAATATGTTCAGGAAGTTGAAAGAGACTTCAGACAGGCAGAGCGTGAAGCTAGGAAATTTGAGGTCGAGCGTGAAGCTAAGAAAATTGAAGCTGAGCGCGAAGCTAAGAAAATGGAAGCAGAGCAGGCCGTCAGAGACCATGAGTTCCGCATGAGGGAGTTGGAGCTTAGAGCTCAAACTGCCAAGGAAAGCGAGGGTGCAGTGGGAGGCACCGTTCTACCGGACTCAACAACTTCTGGTGGCGGTCCATACCAGGCAATGAAGTTCCCTTTGCTCCCGTTCGATGAACACAAAGATAAGATCGACCAGTATCTTCAAAGATTCCAGTCGATGGCTTTGGCTATGGGACTGGAACGTGGGAAATGGAACTTGAAACTCTCACAAGGCCTGAGGGGGACAGCGTACGAGGTATACTCAAGGTTGCCACCTGGTATGGAGAATGACTATGAAGCCCTGGAGAAAGCATTATTGAAAAGGTTCCAGATGACAGCTCATACTTATCGACAGCAGTTCAGAAAGTCGAAGAGAGAACCAGGGGAGATGTTCGCAGCCTACAGTGTTAGACTGAAGTCTTACCTTTTGAAGTGGATGTCATTAGCTGGAGTTGCTCATGACTATGAAAGTTTAGAAGAATTAGTGGTCGTGGACCAAATGAAGAGGATGATGCCGAAGACATTGCAAACCTTCTTGCTAGAAAATGGGGCAGAGAAGTTAGACTTGGTAAATACATTAGCGGAAAGGTATGTGCTCGTTCATGGGGATAATGGGGAACTGTCACAACCCAATCCCCGATCACCAGACACTTGGTCTGGAAAGAAGAAGAACCCTAAAACAACCCACACCAAAAAGGAGGATCCTTTCGATAAAGTTCTAATTAAGAAACCTTCTGGTAAGAGTCCACCTGGATCTCCTAAAAGAAAGTGGAGTGAAAAGTGGTGCGCCTACTGCAAATCTCCCACACACAATACGGCTGATTGCCAGCGTAAACAGAAAGACTCTCACTATGCTGCTTGTCTTGTAGAAACCGGGGAAGGGTCTCACAAGGAGGTAGAAGGGAGGGGTCTTGAGAACAAAGATTCAGAAAAACCACCAGTAGTAGAGACGATACTTGTGAACGGACAACCAGTTGAGTGTCTCTATGACACAGGTCTGCAGTTTGAGGCTGTAATTTCATCACACTTAGTGAGCCCAGAGCAGCTAACCGGGGAATCTATTGAGATTCAAACGGCGACAAAGAGTGCGGTAGCGATGTCTCTTCCAATTGCGAAGGTGGACATCAAATCAAAATATGTTACCGGCACTATACAGGCAGCCGTTCTGCTCGATCCTATCTTCCCAATGATCTTGGGTTGTCGCTACGTCTTTCTAGGGATCCCAACCGAACCCATGTACGTAGGGGCGATGCAAACCAGATCTCAATCGGAGGATGAGCAGACGCCGGCCTTGATCGTGAACCCCTTGCCTGGGGAGTTACGAGCTGCTCAAAGCCAGGATGCTACTTTGCAACCTTGCTTCAACCAGTTGCCAAAAAGTTCTGACCCACCAAGACGGGGTCAGTATTATATGAAGAATCGGTTACTGTACCGGAGAGCCGGAGTGGAGGAACGCCAGCATGGACAGCTGGTAGTTCCTAAGGCTTATCGGGAACAGCTTCTTCATATGGGACACACCATTTCTTTCAGTGGACATATGGGTGTCGGGGCAACTCTCCAGCGCATTTCCTGCCATTACTACTGGCCAGGGATGACTGGAGACGTGCGTAGGTACGTCACGTCGTGCCCAGAGTGCCAGCGTGTGGCACCAAAACACTGGACGGCTCCGGTAGTCTTGGGTGACATGCCCATTATGAACTCTCCTTTCGAGAGAGTTGCCATCGATTTTGTTGGTCCTCTTCCTCGGACTAGGAAGAGGAATAAGTACATTCTTACGATGGTGGATTGCTGTTCCATGTGGGGTGAGGCGATACCTTTGGCCACAATCGACTCTAAGCGAGTGGCTGATGCACTGATGGAGACCTTTACTCGGTTGGGATTTCCCAACCAGATCCTAACGGACAATGGGTCTCAGTTCTGTGGTAAGCTGATGGAAGAAGTCTTTCGTATCTTCCAGACCAACCACATTCACACAAGCCCGTACCACCCTCAGTCTAATGGGCAAGTAGAGAGGTTTAATGGTACCTTGATGACCATGCTTCGGAAGCTGGCTCAAGAGAAACCAGACAGATGGGATGAGTATATCTCAGCCGCTTTGTTCGCCTATCGGGAGGTTCCCCATGGGTCGACCGGGTTGCCACCAGCCACTCTACTATTCGGGAGGCCCATCAAGGGTCCTTTAGAAGCCCTATTGAGATGTTGGACTGTGACAGGTTGGCCCACCTCTCAGATCGTTTTGTTACTAGATGGAGATAGCCCTCAGTAAACCCCTCTATGTAGTCTGTATTCTTTTTTATTTTTATCTATATTTTCAAATATTAGATAAAATCGTCTTTGGTTAGTGTATTTATATACATAAAACTATAGAGAGAGAGAGTTAAATACTATTTCTTCTTATAGTTAGAAGTAGATGTAGGGTAGAGTTCGTTTACAAGCCAAGAAATCAAGTCAGGCTGAATTTTATATTCAGATTTGGCTGTGAATAATAATTTGGCCACAGGAAGGGAACTCTCCTGGATGAGAAGTTAACTTCCGGTAGCACCCTAACCTCTGCCATTTTTTTGCCAGCAACCTGGAGGGAGGAGCTATCAAGTCAATTGGCTAAAATTGAACACCTGTCTGTGTTTAAACATATTTTATTGCTGGCTCTTGTTAAGCCGAACAACAATCTAAAACATAGAAAAGCCAATGATAGTCTCCACTCCCGATAGGCCAGTCAAAATCTAGTTGCAGGGTGAGTTAATAATAATTTTGTTAAATATTTTTCTGTGTGTCAAAATGCCGGCAATATCTAAAGGCCATGCCGATCGATAATAGATAACATTAATTAAAACTAGTGTTAGTTAACTAATATTAGAATTAGGACCATGTTTGTGCCATGTGGCTTGCCGACAAGGGTAAAACGAAAAGCTCGTCACATGTGGCATTAAAAACATGGATAAATTACATTACGTGATTCTCGAAATTAGGTATCTGCCTGCGGAAGGACACCTGAGTTAGTCAGTAGACGATTAGAGTTAAGATAATTTAATTATGTGCTTAAACTTCGGAACTAGCGTATTTCTCTAGATAAAATACTTATTAGTTGAAGGAATTAGTTCAGAGAGTGAATAAGTTACAATTAATTATTCTTCATTAATCTCTATCTTGCCCATAGTCAGATTACTACCATGTGGTCCAAGATGGCCCACTTAACAAAGTTCAAACCTTGGGGGAATTCTCCAACCCTAATATTGTTCTTGTATATAGTGAAAGTAATCTTAAATCTAGCTAAGAAATCTTCTAGATAATTAATTATGTTTTAATTAATATAAGGAGGACTGGTTAGTAGTACAACTCATAACTCCTTATGTGAACTTGGGGTGTTTCATTGGTTTTAATGGTTCACTCGTGTACATCGTGAAGTTATAGTTGTTGTGTGTGATTTCATTTCATTCTATGGAATTCATCATGTGATGTTAATTCATCGTGTGGAGTGTAGTTTGTGTGTTTCCATACTTGGAAAATGATGTGTGGTGTTTCATCGATTTAATGGTTTGTTAATGTATATGTGACGTCGGAGTTGTGGCGTCTGAGTTCCATTCCATTGAAGTCATCCTATATGTACTGTTAAGTCATTATGTGAATTGTGGTTCATGTTTCCATGATTAATCGTGACTTAGAATATATATTTGGAATGTGGTCTTTGAAGTAGAGCATTGTGATTGTACATGTTTGATCTAAATGTCAGCCGAGAGAATAGGATATCATTTGTGTGCTGTTTCCATTAGATCAGTGTGCTGTTGTAGATTTCAGATAAGGAATCAAAATGTGTAAATTTAGATAATACATGCTCTGAAAATTTATGAGACAAGCATGCCATGCAGGACATGGCCAAAAGAATTTACAATTCTGTCTTGAAGGATTATTCACTCCTTCTCACTGTCATTCACAGAGCCTGCACCCTGATCATCTGTAGCCGTAGTCACGACCGGTGATTGAGCTACGAACCACTCACTTGATGCAGCAGAGAGTGGAGTCCATACCACGATCCAGTCAGCACTGCCAGCTTACCATCCAGGAGACTAAGGATTATCAGATGAGTGGCTACCCACCCGTTTGCCACTGCACAGCAATCCTAATTTGTCCGCTATTGGCTAAGAGTCTATGATTATATCCTCTAGCTGAACAGTATCTTGTCAAGATTTCAGG
The DNA here is from genome assembly GCA_963921405.1 of Cepaea hortensis. Taxonomy (NCBI): domain Eukaryota; kingdom Metazoa; phylum Mollusca; class Gastropoda; order Stylommatophora; family Helicidae; genus Cepaea; species Cepaea hortensis. The sequence goes on from OY992876.1 coordinate 280,964,093, forward strand.
GATCTGCGTATCTCTTATGTGTCAGTGAGTTCCCAGTGGGGCTCACGTAGTGTTCTTTAGGATTAAACGTTATGTTATATTTGTACTTTTAACAACTGCGTCTGTCATTATAGAATTAGCATCATCAGATTGTGTGACGAGTGAAAGGACTACATCTATACGTATCATTCTGTCTTATCTCCTGTTGTGTGAGAATACATTAGGCAGTGGGGGCTCATTTTTTTCATCCAGGCACGTTAGCAGGAATCACTTGACATACTGTCTTCATGTGTTAGTACAGTTAGTCGTCATAACTTTCCGCCTGGCACTGTTTAGAAGTAGTGATCCATTCTGGGACTTTGATAATCATTCTTCTAGAATTGCGAGCCATTTGATCGCTTCTTCAGCAGTGGTTAGATTCTCTATTTGTAGAAGTCTATTTAGTATCTACTTTGATCCAATTCCATCCTAGTAGAATACGTTACGCGACACTGGTGGCTCGGTCCGAGCATGACAATCCTATAGATTGTTGGGTTCAGTCGAGTATCCAACTTCATAGATATTTCTAACTTTCAGTCACGCAAAAGAGATAGCTACTAATCATACTAGTTAATATATATATATACTTATAACATAGGATTAACATAAGAATAGATATAAGATAACATAAGTTAGGGCAAAGGTGAATTGCTGGCAAACGGGTAAGTGTTGTGTCAATGTGTAACATTTTTTATGCTTGTTATTGAAGATATTTGTGAATCTTTGCGACAAACACATTCTTGATTAAGTGAGTGAGTTATCCAGGTGTATCAACAGATATATTATTACATAACTAACATGTCTTCTGAAAAGCCACCTACCAAGGAGGAACTGCGAGAACAAGGAACATTGTTAGGTTATGAGGGTGCAGAGTTGGAAAAATATGTAATAGAAGAAGGAAGAACATGGCGCCGAGAACAAAGGGACATCATCAAAGAGAAGGACGAACGAGAGGAAAGAATTAAATTAAAAATCCAGATGGCGGAAATTGAATCCAGACAGAAGATGCGACAAGCTGAATTGGACAACCAGTTGAAACAGGCTGAATTGGACAACCAGTTGAAACAGGCTGAATTGGACAACCAGTTGAAACAGGCTGAATTGGACAACCAGTTGAAGCAAGCAGAACTGGACAAGGAGTTGAAATTAGCTGAGCAGTTAAGACAGCACGAGTTAGAACTGAGGAGATTAGAACTACAAAATCCTGATGCCTCCAGATTTAGCAGTGCCAGCTCTCCAACTGACAGCCAAGACATTTCCTCAGGACCACATATTACTCCAGGATCAATGAGTTTTCCACTGGCCCACTTCGACCCGAAGGAGGATCAGATGGATGAATATCTTGACAAATTTGTGTTAATGTGTGAAGCCTACAATCTGCCTAAGGATAAATTTAATATTAAACTCTCCCAAGCACTTCGCGGTCCAGCGTATGACGTGTTTGCAAAACTCCCTCCAGGTCTTGAGAAGGACTTTGTCACACTCAAAAATGCTCTCTTAAAACGATATCAGTTAACTTCTAGTGCCTACAGGTTGAAGTTCCGTACCGCCAAACGGTCACAAGGAGAATCATTTCCTCAGTTCGCCTCACGGTTACACACTTATTTTAACAAGTGGGTAGAACTGAGTGATTTGGATGCTACTTATGACGGGCTGGCGGAACTAATACTGGTTGAGCAATTTAAAGATGTTCTTCCAAAACAGCTACAAACCTTTATTGCAGAGAATGGTGGTGCTCGGCTAGAGGAGGTTATCGCACTAGCCGAACGATATTTAACTGCCCATGGCGAAGTAGCTACCACTAAATCTTGTAATTCTTCTACTGCTCAAAATACTCCTGCAACACAGAATAAGGGTTTTCAGCAGAACAACTCTTATGGTAAAGACACCAGAGGGCACACTGGGGGTCCGCACCAAAATCCTGGTTTCCAAAAACAAAAACCACCAGCGAACAATAGTGGATGGGGTAAACCTTACTGCAAGAACTGCAAAAGTAATGATCACCACACGAGCGTGTGCAGAAATAATCCCCCTACCCAGTATGCTGCGTGTATGATTGCGGGGGCAAGTACCCAACAGAGCATATGTTCTAGTAATGGAACTAGGCCACCCACAGTTGAAACTATTCTGGTTAACGGTAGTCCAGTACTATGTCTCTATGACAGTGGACTCCAGTGTGATGCAATAATAGCTAAGCAGTTAGTGAAACCATCACAGTTAACAAAACAAACAGTTGTAGTCAAAGGGGCTACCAGGAGCTCTCCAACTATAATAGCTAAGATAGCCAAAGTACATGTGACATCTAAGTATGTCACTGGACTCATTTCAGCTGCAGTGATCGATGATCCGGTATATCCTTTCATGCTTGGTCATAAGTATGTATATTTAGGAGAACCCTCATCACCAATGATAATGGCAGCAGTGGAGACCCGGAGTCAGGTTGCACAGTCACATGAACCTATACTCTCAATCAACCCTCTACCTCGGGAGATTAGGGCTGCACAAAATGAATGTCCGACTTTAGCATCTTGTTTTGGCAAACTGCCAAACGGTAGAAATCCTCCAGCAGCTGGAAATTTCTATTTAAAGGACAAGTTGTTGTACCATAGGGCAGGAACTATGGGTACCGAACACGGGCAACTTGTCGTGCCGAAACAATATCGTAATCAGATATTGCATATGGGACATACCATATGCTTCAGTGGACATATGACTGTAGGAGTTACTACCCAGCGTATTTCTTGTCATTATTTTTGGCCGGGAATGACTGCTGACATACGAAGATACGTCCAGTCTTGTCCGGAGTGTCAACATGGCTCCCCCAAGCAGTGGTCTACTCCTGTTTCCATAGGGGAAGGGTTAGTTTTGAACATTCCTTTTGAGCGAGTAGCTATAGACATTATTGGTCCACTGCCCACTTCTAAGAAGAAAAATACTTATATTTTAACTGTAGTAGATACAGGTACAATGTGGGCTGAAGCTACTGTACTGCCCTCCATCAATGCAACTAGGGTAGCAGAGGCTCTCCTAGAAATATTTACCAGAGTAGGATTCCCTATTCTTATGGTAAGTGATAGTGGGTCATCATTGAATGAGAAGTTAAGGGGAGAAATCTCCGACATCTTCAGGATGCACCATGTCAACACAGGTTTTAGTCTCACAGAGAATAAGCGACTTGTGGTCAAATATACAGGGACCCTCAAATCGATTGTGAACAAGTTAGTCCGGGAGAAACCCGATAGTTGGGACACGTACTTATCAGCAGCAATGTTTGCCTATCGAGAAGTACCACATGTCGCCACCGGTCTTCCACCTGCTACACTATTGTTCGGACGACCAATTAAAGGACCGCTTGAGGCTCTTTTGAGAACCTGGACGGATGAAGGAACAGATGAGAGTGTCGTCAAGTCTTCACAGTATGTAGAGGAACTGAAACAGAAACTGCACACGGGATGGAAATTAGCTAACTCCACTCTCCGTCGTGCCAGAAAGCAACAGGCTTCCTTCTATAATAAACCTATTAGAAACCAGTCTCTAGAGGTAGGAGATAAAGTGCTAGTCTTATTAACCAAAGGGGATAATAAGTTAGAAATTGCTTGGCAAGGACCATTCATCATTAAAGAGGTGTCCAGCAACAAGTACTCCGTTTCTATTCGCGGGAAAACTACAGTCTTCCACGTGAATTTACTCAAAAGACATTTTGAGAACAACACGAACCCACCAGTTCATATTATGACTCTGGCTGTGGTTGATAATGGATCCAAAGGGGATCAATCCAGATGGGAGGACAACCCAGACAGATGTGAGGAAGATGACGCGGCTGAACACAATCCCAACTTAGAGACGTCTAAAGGGAAAGTAAGGACGACGCGCATGAAGTATAGGGCTCAAGACCAATTGGGTCGAAGGAGAGATGTTGGAATTGTAGGACCTTTATCAGTGACAGACGAAGGACACCCCGACCAACGAAAGCAAAGTTTCCAGAGAAGATTTCCATGGAAGCGACATCAAGCGAGGAGGTTTCTTAGAAGGTGTCTTAGAAACGAAGAGTCTGAGAATAGTGAATAGACATTGTGTTATTGATGAAGAGGGGACCTGTCCAAATGACCCATAAACGTCAGAGTAAGGGCTGACAAAACTATATGAGAGTTCGGGCTGGAGAAAAAGTTGCTTCTCCAACTTTTTTTGAACGATGGGCATTTGTGACAGGTTGGCCCACCTCTCAGATCGTTTTGTTACTAGATGGAGATAGCCCTCAGTAAACCCCTCTATGTAGTCTGTATTCTTTTTTATTTTTATCTATATTTTCAAATATTAGATAAAATCGTCTTTGGTTAGTGTATTTATATACATAAAACTATAGAGAGAGAGTTAAATACTATTTCTTCTTATAGTTAGAAGTAGATGTAGGGTAGAGTTCGTTTACAAGCCAAGAAATCAAGTCAGGCTGAATTTTATATTCAGATTTGGCTGTGAATAATAATTTGGCCACAGGAAGGGAACTCTCCTGGATGAGAAGTTAACTTCCGGTAGCACCCTAACCTCTGCCATTTTTTTGCCAGCAACCTGGAGGGAGGAGCTATCAAGTCAATTGGCTAAAATTGAACACCTGTCTGTGTTTAAACATATTTTATTGCTGGCTCTTGTTAAGCCGAACAACAATCTAAAACATAGAAAAGCCAATGATAGTCTCCACTCCCGATAGGCCAGTCAAAATCTAGTTGCAGGGTGAGTTAATAATAATTTTGTTAAATATTTTTCTGTGTGTCAAAATGCCGGCAATATCTAAAGGCCACGCCGATCGATAATAGATAACATTAATTAAAACTAGTGTTAGTTAACTAATATTAGAATTAGGACCATGTTTGTGCCATGTGGCTTGCCGACAAGGGTAAAACGAAAAGCTCGTCACATGTGGCATTAAAAACATGGATAAATTACATTACGTGATTCTCGAAATTAGGTATCTGCCTGCGGAAGGACACCTGAGTTAGTCAGTAGACGATTAGAGTTAAGATAATTTAATTATGTGCTTAAACTTCGGAACTAGCGTATTTCTCTAGATAAAATACTTATTAGTTGAAGGAATTAGTTCAGAGAGTGAATAAGTTACAATTAATTATTCTTCATTAATCTCTATCTTGCCCATAGTCAGATTACTACCATGTGGTCCAAGATGGCCCACTTAACAAAGTTCAAACCTTGGGGGAATTCTCCAACCCTAATATTGTTCTTGTATATAGTGAAAGTAATCTTAAATCTAGCTAAGAAATCTTCTAGATAATTAATTATGTTTTAATTAATATAAGGAGGACTGGCTAGTAGTACAACTCATAACTCCTTATGTGAACTTGGGGTGTTTCATTGGTTTTAATGGTTCACTCGTGTACATCGTGAAGTTATAGTTGTTGTGTGTGATTTCATTTCATTCTATGGAATTCATCATGTGATGTTAATTCATCGTGTGGAGTGTAGTTTGTGTGTTTCCATACTTGGAAAATGATGTGTGGTGTTTCATCGATTTAATGGTTTGTTAATGTATATGTGACGTCGGAGTTGTGGCGTCTGAGTTCCATTCCATTGAAGTCATCCTATATGTACTGTTAAGTCATTATGTGAATTGTGGTTCATGTTTCCATGATTAATCGTGACTTAGAATATATATTTGGAATGTGGTCTTTGAAGTAGAGCATTGTGATTGTACATGTTTGATCTAAATGTCAGCCGAGAGAATAGGATATCATTTGTGTGCTGTTTCCATTAGATCAGTGTGCTGTTGTAGATTTCAGATAAGGAATCAAAATGTGTAAATTTAGATAATACATGCAATGAAAATTTATGAGACAAGCATGCCATGCAGGACATGGCCAAAAGAATTTACAATTCTGTCTTGAAGGATTATTCACTCCTTCTCACTGTCATTCACAGAGCCTGCACCCTGATCATCTGTAGCCGTAGTCACGACCGGTGATTGAGCTACGAACCACTCACTTGATGCAGCAGAGAGTGGAGTCCATACCACGATCCAGTCAGCACTGCCAGCTTACCATCCAGGAGACTAAGGATTATCAGATGAGTGGCTACCCACCCGTTTGCCACTGCACAGCAATCCTAATTTGTCCGCTATTGGCTAAGAGTCTATGATTATATCCTCTAGCTGAACAGTATCTTGTCAAGATTTCAGGGATCTGCGTATCTCTTATGTGTCAGTGAGTTCCCAGTGGGGCTCACGTAGTGTTCTTTAGGATTAAACGTTATGTTATATTTGTACTTTTAACAACTGCGTCTGTCATTATAGAATTAGCATCATCAGATTGTGTGACGAGTGAAAGGACTACATCTATACGTATCATTCTGTCTTATCTCCTGTTGTGTGAGAATACATTAGGCAGTGGGGGCTCATTTTTTTCATCCAGGCACGTTAGCAGGAATCACTTGACATACTGTCTTCATGTGTTAGTACAGTTAGTCGTCATAACTTTCCGCCTGGCACTGTTTAGAAGTAGTGATCCATTCTGGGACTTTGATAATCATTCTTCTAGAATTGCGAGCCATTTGATCGCTTCTTCAGCAGTGGTTAGATTCTCTATTTGTAGAAGTCTATTTAGTATCTACTTTGATCCAATTCCATCCTAGTAGAATACGTTACGCGACATGGACAGAGGAAGAAACTTCCGAAGAAGTTGTATCCTCATATAAATACGTCGAAGAGTTAAAGAAGAAGCTCCAGACGGGTTGGGCGTTGGCAGCTCAGAATCTAAGGGCAGCCAGAAAGAGACACGCGGCCTACTACAATAGAAGGACAAAAGATAGGTCTCTTAAAGTGAGGGATCGGGTTCTGGTGTTACTTCCAGTGGGTTCTAATAAACTCGAGATTGGTTGGCAGGGGCCTTTCCCGGTGGAAAGGGTTGTGTCCCGAACCAACTATGCCATCCGGATCAGGAGAAAATCCAAAATCTTCCACATTAACCTCCTCAAAAAGTATGAAGAACGATCTGATGGTACTTCTCTCCCACTCATGACTATGGCGGTCGCGATGGAAACTGAATCGGGCGAAGACGCAGATAGGGAGTATCCTTTACACTCTGGGGAAACCTATAGGGATGTACATATAAATCCTGATCTGTCGGCTGAAGAAACAGACCGGGTCATCCGTTTGTTGGAGTCCCATCAGCAGATTCTTACCGATCGGCCAGGGCGAACAGGGTTAGTCGAGTTTGATATGACTCTGACTACCCAAGACCCCGTTCGCCAAAAAATATATCCAGTGCCCTTTTCGAAAGAGAAGGCCCTGGAAGCTAAAATCCAGAAGCTTCTGGACGATGACATCATCACTCCTTCGACTTCTCCTTATACTGCCGGGGTTGTCTTGTTGAGGAAGCCCAGTGGGAGTACCTTTCAAGGTGCAGTCCGACCATCAACCTCTGACCTTTTTAGCAACTTCTAAGAAACTGAAAGCAAGGTTAATGAGATGGTCATTGCTCCTACAACCGAATCAGTTCACTGTCGAATACATCCCCGGAAGGGAGAATGTGGGAGCGGATTTTCTATCACGGCATCCTTTGGTTGAATGTGAGGGTAGGGCCATTCGAACAGAACCTCTGGCAGTAGAAAGTTCGTAGGGTTCGACTTTCTTAAGATGGGGCCTATGTGGTGAAACGCCAATGGCTCATGTCCTCATGCCTTCTTTTATTTTGGGTAAACAGGGGGAAACGGCTTTCGGAAGCTCTCAGTTCTCTTGTTCGCTCAATCTCCATGAAAGCTAGTTCTTTGGGTTACCTTCATAACACAATCTTTACATGGAGCGAGTAGATATAGGTCTTTTCTTTCGGGTAGACCCGATGGAGCGCCTTGCGCCAAATGCGCACTGGTGCGGCTTCTGGGGCAATTCATGTCCGTTTCTACTGATCGTTACCCAATGCCGAATGTCAAGAGTTCAAGTTAAAGATTGAGACATTTGTAAAGGCAGAATACTGATGGGCTATGAAAGGTAATCTTAGGTGGTAATTAGTTTTGCACTTATAAATCTCTATTGTCTTAACGACTGAGATGATATGGCGAAACGGCAGTCTTGCCATATTGGGAGGGGGTGACCGTTAGCCAATCTGGCTAAGCTTCTTAATCTTGGAATGGCAAGGGAACAAATCTGAACAATAAATATGTCCCAAATGATATCGCTTGTTCTTGGCAGCTGATAGACGAGTGCTATCTTTCTTCCTACGGCTTACCTCTACTTAGTAGCTTCTCTCATTTAAATATAAACACATTTGATAGCTACCGTGTGCCGGAAGGAGGGAAGGGCTCCTTGGGGATGGGGTCCACCAATCTATGATCTATCTTCTTGAGCCGGAAGAGGCTACCCACGGTGATATCTCTTTCGTCTTTTAGTCGAGAGGATGATGTCGGGAATATAAATCAACTTCTTTATCTCATTGAGAGAACATGCATACCTCTGAATCTACGTGTTATGTGAGGCACTGCCGGTACATTGCGGCGACAGCTCAGACAAGAGCAGCGGCCGGAAGGGGTAGTATCTTCTTCCCTATTCTTGCTGGGAATGGGGAACTACACTGCGTGCCATACAACCCCACTACTATAATATTAGTTAAGGGGGAGAAACACACAGATTACTAGGCACACCACACCACAAGATCTTTGTCGTGAGAAAGGCATGGTTTGCAAGGGAGAGAGAAGCTGGGAAACGAATGTGCCCAATAATAATAAAGGCAGGGTATGAGTGTGGAGAGTGAGTCTTGTATGCCACAGGGTGCATAGGGTAGCCGACAGGACATCTACAAGTTGGAGGTCTATGCAAGCCAGGACGTAGCCAATCCAGGGGCTACCTGACATGTCAGACACATTCAAGCAAGCCACTTATATACTGGTCTTGGTAAGCCGAAATGCATAACTAATTTAATGACTGAGGCCCAATTGGACCTCAGGATTGTGGTGCATGAGTCAGCTTGATACCTCACTAGTCTTTCTCATCTACAGGGTCCTTCTTTTGAAGTCTTCTCATCGACTTAAGGTCGAGTGTAAACCGGAAAGTGTGTTGAAAGACTTGACAGGGCTTCTATGCCCAAACTTATAAGTACCTGATGAAGCCAGGGCAAGTCAGTGGACATACCAGGTATAATGTTTTTTTCTAATATAAATGGAGAGGCGTTACAAAAATGTAATGAGTGACACAACAGCCAACTCAAGTCTTCTCATTGATTTAAGGTCGAGCGTTTGCTGATGAGGCGGTTTGGATCTACGCCAATTCCCATCCTTGTCCGGGACAGCGAAAGACTCTGATTCATTCCCTATACCCAATCTGGTATCATGACTTTGGTTCCCAACCTCAATTGTGCCCAGTGATCCCATGGCACTTTCCCAGACCAGATGACTGACTATATCGTGGTGACCTAGGAAACTTGGAAGCTGTTGTTCGAACAACCGACGCTGGATAGAGAGACTGGAACCTTTGCCCGGTGAGGCAGTTGTGAAATGACTGGACGATTTCAAGATCTGTGCTATATGATGTTCAGAGTTTTCTGGATTCATTTCTGGACTAGAGTTATCTCATCAGTTTTGTTTTCTGGACTTTTATAGGTTTATCTGTCTTGGTGTTCTTCTGTGTTGTCTTTATTACGGTATTAAATTCTAATTATAGTGACTGAGACGATCGTCATATTACGTTTGTGTCCGCCAGAAATACACTGCAGGAAATAACCCTGAGGTCGAAAGAAAGAGTGACAGTAAGTGCGGGGAACGGATGAGGGTTGGCAGCAAAGACCTATCCCCAGCCAGGGCAAAAGAATAAGTTTGAAATATTGTGACGGGACATTATGGGACCCTCCCCATAGCTTGTTACAGTCAGGGCAAGAGAAACACAGTGTGAATATGTTGTATTATTGTTACATACACGGGCAGTCAGAACAAGAGAAACACAGTGTGAATATGTTGTATTATTGTTACATACACGGGCAGTCAGAACAAGAGAAACACAGTGTGAATATGTTGTATTATTGTTCCATACACGAGCAGTCAGAACAAGAGAAACACAGTGTGAATATCTTGTGTTATTGTTACATACACGGGCAGTCAGGGCAAGAGAAACACAGTGTGAATATGTTGTATTATTGTTCCATACACGAGCAGTCAGAACAAGAGAAACACAGTGTGAATATCTTGTGTTATTGTTACATACACGGGCAGTCAGAACAAGAGAAACACAGTGTGAATATCTTGTGTTATTGTTACATACACGAGCAGTCAGAACAAGAGAAACACAGTGTGAATATCTTGTGTTATTGTTACATACACGAGCAGTCAGAACAAGAGAAACACAGTGTGAATATGTTGTATTATTGTTACATACACGAGCAGTCAGAACAAGAGAAACACAGTGTGAATATCTTGTGTTATTGTTACATACACGAGCAGTCAGAACAAGAGAAACACAGTGTGAATATCTTGTGTTATTGTTACATACACGAGCAGTCAGAACAAGAGAAACACAGTGTGAATATGTTGTATTATTGTTACATACACGAGCAGTCAGAACAAGAGAAACACAGTGTGAATATGTTGTATTATTGTTACATACACGAGCAGTCAGAACAAGAGAAACACAGTGTGAATATGTTGTGTTATTGTTACATACACGGGCAGTCAGAACAAGAGAAACACAGTGTGAATATGTTGTATTATTGTTACATGCACGGGCAGTCAGAACAAGAGAAACACAGTGTGAATATGTTGTATTATTGTTACATACACGGGCAGTCAGAACAAGAGAAACACAGTGTGAATATGTTGTATTATTGTTACATACACGGGCAGTCAGAACAAGAGAAACAGTGTGAATATGTTGTATTATTGTTACATACACGAGCAGTCAGAACAAGAGAAACACAGTGTGAATATGTTGTATTATTGTTACATACACGGGCAGTCAGGGCAAGAGAAACACAGTGTGAATATGTTGTATTATTGTTACATACACGGGCAGTCAGGGCAAGAGAAACACAGTGTGAATATGTTGTATTATTGTTACATACACGGGCAGTCAGGGCAAGAGAAACACGGTGTGAATATGTTGTATTATTGTTACATACACGGGCAGTCAGGGCAAGAGAAACACAGTGTGAATATGTTGTATTATTGTTACATACACGAGCAGTCAGCGCAAAACAAACTAAACTCGGTATCCGAGCTCATGCGGTGGCTAGCACTCTGGTCTGCCGTCCAGCTGGTTGTGTGTTCGAATGTCCAGCGAAGCATTCATATATACATACAAAATTGGCCTGGATCCCCAAATGAACCCTGGCTAAAATGGGCACCAGAAAATGTTCTGATGCGGCCGGCGTGATGTTGACGATATCCCCCATCCAGTGCTGAATTATCTATACAAATACATACACCAAGGCTACTAACAAGGCCACTAACAAGGCTACTAACAAGGCTACTAACAAATCTATCCGAAAACAATTGTCATCTACTTTGTACTTGCGCTGTAGGACGGAAGAGTGAAAGGGGGGGGGGGGGGGGGTGGGGTGTCTTGGGCCTCAGTAATTAAGGCCGCCTGGCTAGTACAGTCACCGCGAACTGTGCAGGTTAAGGTTTTCTGTTTGCGCCGGACAGAAAAAAAAAATCCACAACTTAATCGAGGATTCGACACCAGCTCTCACAGAGTAGCACCCGACATTTTAGCTACCCGGCTAGCCGCTCCTCATTAACAAACCAAAGTAGAGTGTAAGCATTGAGTTGCCGTGAAATAATCGCATGTCCTCAATGTCCACACGTAGTTACTTGTATCAGATTCTTGCCTGTGATTGCTGCATGCACTTACGCTTCCGTCTCTAATTAACATCAACTCCACATAGCATCAGTCGGAGTCTGTAGCTTACCTTCTCGTCTCTAATTAATACCACATCTACATTACATCGGTCGGAGTCTGTAGCATACCTTCTCTTCTCTAATTAATGTTACATCTACATTGCATCCATATATATATATATATATCGCCGACCATATTAACAGCTCTTACACCAGGCTATACATATATAGACCATTTGCTGACCAAGGCTTACGGCCTGGTCTGGGCTGCATTGATATTTAGTCTTTAGGTTAAATTTCTTCGTACTAGGATAAGGTTTCTACCCTCCCAATTGCTCTCTTACACCATAAGCTTTTGGCACAACGTGGCGTGTCGGGTTTGGTTAGCGTTGACCAACATTCGGTGCTAACAGAAAGCAGGTAGTACCGTCTACTGTTAGACAGTAGCTCGGTATAATCTGGCTCAGGCCTGACTAAGACAAAGATATCAACAGTCGTCACAATGGCTAATTACCTTCACACAATGGTTATGAAAGTCGGTCACAATGACGTCATCGTCGTTGTTCACAGCAGCGTAATGAGGCCCGGCCAGCTGCTCCTCCCAGTTACCCCGGCAACCGAATTTGTTTACCAGCTTGCCATTGGCCAGAAAAACCAGGACAGAGTTGCATTTGTTGTCCACGACGATGATTCGGCCTTGAGTGTCCACGGTCACGCCCTTGGGGCCTTGCAGACGACCTGCACCTATGTGGCTGGGTGAATAGTGTAAGATTGTGAATCGGTCAATCAATTAAACGATTAATCAGTTAAGGACAGTAATCAGCTAGTCAGTTAAACAATCAGTCAAGCAGTCAATCAATCACAAATCAACTTGTCAGTGAGTTGACAAATTACTAACTAAATAAACGAGCAATCAGTCAACTAATCAATTAAGCTATCAGTTCCTTCGGGAGACTTAGGTTAAAAGCCTCTGTAAGGTCTAGATGTTTTTTTCTGTCGTGGAGGAAAGGGGGGGGGGGGGAGAGGGAGAAGAAGAATACCCTAATCTGTACAGTTCGTGGCGACTGCACTAGTCAGGCGGCATTAATTCCTCAGGCTCACCCCCCCCCCCCAACCCGCCCCACCTCCTGTCCTACACCGCAAGGTGCTGTAGGCAGTAGATGACATGTTTTAACAGTATATCATGTCCTTTGGTATTCTACCATCATCCACCCTCCTAACGTGTCCTATCCATCTAAGTCTACGAAGACTAAGCATGGAATAAACCGTCACACAACCTGATCTTTCCAATACTTCAGTATTTGTGATTTTGTCTTGCCACTTAATACCAAGAATTCTTCGCAGACACCGCATATGAAAGCTATTTAAACGTTTCTCTTGGTGTGTTTAAGTTGTCCAGGTTTCACCGCCATAAAGAAGAGTACTAAGGACACAGGCTTGACAGACAAGGACTTTTGTTTTGGCAGTAAGCTTCCTGTTCTCCCAGACTCTTATTGTTAACATGTTCGTTGTTGTTGCTGCCCTCATTATCTAGGGATAATTTGCTATTTACCTCTGATCCTAGACATGTAAAATGGTCTACTATCTCTAGTTCGGCGTCGTAAATAAAGATTGATGGTACCCAATGTGCACCTTGTGACATAATCTGTGTCTTCTTTTTGCTGATTGTTAAACCACATTCAGAACAAGCATTGGAGAATGCAGATAGTAGACGTTGTAATTCTTCCTCAGAGTGGGTCGTAATTGCAGCATCATCTGCAAAAAGCAACTCTCTGATCAGTACCCTCCTAATGTTGGTCTTTGCCTTCAATCTCTGAGCATTGTAAAGGCCTCCATCTGAGCGTGAGTGAATGTATATACCACCATCCTGATCACGAAATGCATATTTCAGTAGAAGTGAAAAGTATATTCCAAGGAGGGTGGGAGCTAGTACACAACCTTGCTTAACTCCACTCTTGATTTCAAACTCTTCTGAAATTGCAACATCAAACTTGATTATACCCTTCATGTCTGTGTGGAACGATTCCACAATGGACAGAAGAGTTGGTGGGCAGCCAATCTTCTTTAATGCCTTGAACAGACCCTCACGACTGACCAAATCAAATGCCTTTGTGAGATCGATGAAGGCAATAAACAGTGGTTGATTCTGTTCACGGTATTTTTCTTGCATTTGTCGCAATGAGAATATCATATCAGTGGTAGACCGGTTCTGTCGGAGGCCACACTGTGATTCGGTGTAGACTTTGATCTCCTAGGACTTGAAGCCTGTGCAGAACAATTCTGGCAAATACTTTCCCAACAATAAACAGAAGTGAGATACCCCTATAGTTGTTGCAGTCGCTCCGATCACCCTTGTTCTTGTACAATGTTATGATGCTTGAATCTTTGAAATCCTGTGGGACTTGTCCTTCTCTCCAGCATAGCTCTATTAGCTGGTGGATTTGTACAGTGAGTGTGTCTTGCGCACTCCTGATAACCTCTAATGAAATCACATCCTTACCTGGGACCTTGCCAGATACAAGTTCATTTATAGCACACTTAACTTCTGTTATGGTGGGAGTTATGGTGGTCAAGAGTTGGCAGGGCCTCTGTGGCGCTGATGACATCATCCGCTAATTTTTTCTCACTTGAGTAAAGCTCCAAATAGTGCTCTACCCATCTATCCATCTGCTGTTTCTTATCAGTGATGATTTCTCCAGTCAAGATTGTCAGTGGTGCACTTCTTTTGATCATTTCAACACAGGCTTTCTTTATCCCTTCATACATGCTTCTGATGTTTCCCCTATCACTTGCATTTTGAATGGGTTCGCATAACTTGATGCTATAGTCATTATTAATCATAAACTATAACCAGAGAGACGGGAAAACACAAGAATAGATACACTGTTAGTGATACACAGCGAGCTCGGCGTTTCACGGGTAGCGCAGCGGTCTCCAGCGACTACTTGAAGGGCAAACTACAAAAAATAGCTGGACTCGACTTTCGGGCACTAGACAGCTTAACGACACACACACAGACACACACACACACACACACACACTCACACACACGCGAGCGCGACACACACACGCACTCACGCACGCGAACGCGCCCGCACGCACACACGCACGCACGTTCACGTGCACCCGCACCCACACGCACACTCACACACGCAGACTTCAGTCAACAGTTCTTCGCAAGTCATCCACTCTTACAATCAAGAGTTTGCAACACGGAAATAGATGTAACAGAATGAATATTTTCACTACAACGTTACAACGAAATACAAAGCTTCTACTTGGACTGTTCGAAAGGACAATCGGGATTCACAAGTGGCATCGCATAGGTTTGCGACAAGTAGAAAGTGCAAATGTGTTAGTCGACGACATCACAGGCGTGATAGTGACTGTACAAGAGAGTGATGGCCACCAAGCGTACCGTCAGTGTACAGTGGACGAGCCCCGATACACAAGTGTAAGAGTGACTCGGCTGGCTGCAGAGTATTGTGTACATCGAGAAATAAAGTGTGTTTGGCTGCCGCCATGCGTTGCGTTCACTGCATTGGAATATCTTTCGGAAGCCGTGTGTGTGCGGGAGCCAGGCGAGGAGACAGGTCACTATTCTATCAACCTGCCATCTAATTTTATTTTTTTTTATTATTCGCATATCCTTTACAGGACATCGCTGTCAACAGCAGCATCTTTCAGCTGTCTGTTGATTTCTTGGCAAGATTACGCTCAGTAGTTTGCCATTGATTTCTGAGCGGCCGGCTCAGTTATCCCGCAAGTCACCAGCGGGGGTCGAACCGCATCCAGCTCTCGCCCGCTACGAGACTCTGCGTGATAAACGAGATTACGGAGAAAGTGTTGTAACCCCTCGGCCAGAGAGACCGGCTGCCACCTAATACACCCCTAGAAATCACAGCAACATCGTGGCAGAGGTAATGGAATCGAGCTGTTTTGTCAGAGAAGTCCACTGAGTTTCATTTCCGGCAGTGCTTGTTATTGACTTCATAATCCTGGAGTGTCTCAACCCCAGCCTTACTCCGATAGACGCAAGCTCTTTATAATACTTTGGCGACCTGAACAAAAGAGCATCAGTCTGGAACTTTAAAGCTGAGTCTCCAATGGGACTGCCAACCAACTCACCAACCCACACAAAAGAAGTCGTCTCCGCACCCATGCGTGACTACCTACCTGACATATTTCCCCTCAGAGGTGAACTCACAGATCCACTTATTGTCGTAATCTGCCACCAGGTAATTCCCAGCCTGGGTCACAGCCACACCAGTGGGTCTCTGGATCCTGCCCGGGCCACCCCCTGGGGTTCCAAACTTCAACTGGTATTCTCCGGATGTGGAAAATACTTGAACTGTCTGGTTGTTGCTGTCCGCTACGATAATCTTGTTGTCGTGGCAACAAACGCCTTGCGGGTTTGAGAACTCTCCTATTTCCAATGGAAGAAAAACATAACAACGACATGCGAAAAATACACTCGAAATAAAAGTGCAACCACATTTTGACCATCATTACTATGGATATCAGTTGGGGAACCCTTTGAGGCCACCAAGATAGCTCATAAATAAACACGCAGGTACTGTTTGGCACTCCTAGAAGTAGAATAAAGAAATAGAGGCTTTAGGAAACACTAGACAACATAACGATAACTTTCAATGTTTATGTTGTCTGGTACGTTCTCAAACTCTACTTCTTTCTTAGGGGCTTCAAACAATACATGTGTGTGTATTAATTACTACCATGACTACGATAGGTCACAACTGCATTGATGTGGGCATCAGTGCAATGACCAGTTAACAAAGAACGCATCCCTTTATACAGTGGCGGACAGGCTCTAAGAATACTGGTTGCTAGGGCACACGACTACTAATAGGACATTAACATTTGAACATATAGTCTAATGGTTATGAAAGCCCACTTTATAGAGGTAAAACACTGCCCCCCCCCCTCCCCTTGCCATTGGCAAACCATAATCAATCATCATCATCATCATCATCATCATCATACCGTGCTGATGAGCGTACGATTACCAGACTCAAGGATCAGCTCTGAGTTCTTGTCTCGACCATACCACTTGTCAAACCATCAGGTATTTACTTCTCTGCCCTTACCTTGTTCTTTTCCCCTCAATCTTGCCAGTTGTCACCATGTTATCCAATTTATTTATTCTCATTTTTTATTTCTTCTCATATTTCTTCTCTCTCTCTCTCTCTCTCTCTCTCTCTCTCTCTCTCTCTCTCTCTCTCTCTCTCTCTCTCTCTCTCTCTGTGTTTGAATGAACAGACAAAATGACAAACAAATGGGCACACAGAGAAAGGCAAGCAACACCATAGACCAGAGTTTCCCAACGTGGGGCCCACGCCCCACAGGGGGGCAGTTCGAT
Organism: Cepaea hortensis; assembly: GCA_963921405.1. NCBI lineage: Eukaryota > Metazoa > Mollusca > Gastropoda > Stylommatophora > Helicidae > Cepaea > Cepaea hortensis. The sequence goes on from OY992876.1 coordinate 280,981,314, forward strand.
TGTTAAAGTGGCAATTCGAAAATGGAAGAAAAGGGCTGGATATAACAAAACGGGGAGACTTGAGACTGAAGTTAACTAAATTGGAACCTGACATAAAATCTCTTTGCAGCAAGCATCAAGCGCAAGGATCTCACTAAATTTAAATAATTACTAATAATTAACATAATATAGAAAAATCTTTCATTAAAATTATTTTGTACTTGAATTTCAGTTCTCCATTGTATGTTTTGAAAATTTACCTACTGTGTTTGCTCAATAATTTCCTAGTGATTTCTTCCTAAAACCTATCGGTCCTTTGGCTAGGATCGGGTGCATTTGCTGCCCCCCCCCCCCCCCAGTAGTGCGCCAGGTCTGATCGGGGGCCCGGGATGATCAAATAAAAACCCATCACATATCTTCACCTTAGATGTGGGCCTGGTGGACCACTGTGGGCAATAGTTCACAGTGAGACTAAGGGTCCACACAAAAAAGGGGAAGGCGGGGGAACCAGCTTGTCTGGGGTAACCGCCAAACCAAACAAAAAACAAAAAAATTCACCCAACACAACCGACACACAGGGACGCGGGACCTGAGAGGGGGGGGGGGGGGGCGGCTCTGGCCCCTCTGGGAACCGTGAGTCCTTCTAACAAAAAAAAAAAAAAATTCAAGTTTCTTTAGTGAACATTTCAATTTTTAAATATTAAAAATGATGCATATGTCGGGGGGAGGCACAAGAATTTTAGAAAGGTGGGGCATAGCACAAAAAACGTTGGGAAACACTGCCTTAGACGGACAAACATGGGTAGGTAGGTAGATATTTAGGCGAGTGGATGGATGGATGGATGGATGGATGGATGGATGGATGGATGGATTGATGGATGGATGGATGGATGGATGGATGGATGCATCGATGGACAGAACGATAGATCGATCGATGACAGACAGAAAGACGGACAGACGTACCGACAGACGGACAGAAGGACGGACGTACCGACAGACGGACAGAAGGACGGACGGACAGACGGACAGATGTTACATATGTGTATCTACACTCGCTAATGATATACCTTTGTTGCGACCTTTCACCCCAACCCTCATGATAAGGTCGTCCTCTATACGAGTGAGCGATCTGCAACAGGATCCATGTGACCTTGAACTGGACGACCTCTTAGCCCCTTTCTCTGTCACAGTCAATGTCCGCGGAGTTCTGCAATAGTACACAGAGTCACATGACACACAAACACGCAGCGGATATTTGTTCCTTATATGTCTGTCGTGCATTTTTGATTTTCAGAAAATGACACGTAAATTTTACGTATTTAGTCAATATCATTGAATGTAAGAAAGAGAGCGCTAAAATGCTATATAGAACCAGTGTTGCTGTATGGCAGTGAATCTTAGAATGAACAAATTAGGAAGAACTTGGCAGCAACAGTTTGCGGTTCCTGAGACGAATGTTGCGAATATCTTGGAATGCCAGAGTAACTAACAACGATTATCCGGCTGAGTCAAATAAAACTAGAATAATATATACAGCAATAAGAAAGAGACAAACAGCTGTCTTTGGTCATGTGATGAGAAGAGAGGTATTAGAGAACATCGTGACAACTGGAAAGACAGCAGCCCAAGAGAAATTATGCTGGATGGATTAAGACGGTGGCATGGAGGAATATCATCAGCAGAGTTGATTCAGAACAACAAAGACCGAGATCTGTGGAGAGCCATCAACGCCTACGCCAGCTAGAAGCGCACATGATGCTGGTGATATTTTTATCCATTGTGGTATTTGGGTAAAAATATAATAAATGGCTGGTAGGAGGTGGGGACAGAGAAAGATATCAGAATAAAAACATTTTTTTAAAAAAAACGTTTTTGTGGTACCGTGGTATTGCTTTGATTAGAAAATATGCTATTGTCATCATCATCTTGTGCCATGCCGATAAGCGTGGGTTGACATGTTTTGCCATCTCACACGATATCAGAGTCGTGGATCAGCTCCGTGATTATCTCTTTTTTTTTTTTTTTTTTTTTTTTTTTTTTGCTGCGATTATAGTTTTGGAATAAGCTATTATAGCACTGTAAAATAAGCTATTATACCACTGGGCGAAAACGCTATTATAGCTTTGGGGGAAAAGCTATATTAGTTAGTCTTTCCTCTTGAGCCTAAGTCCGCGCATAGGGCAGAAGTCATGGCTCTCCGTGTCCGGCGGTTCGCTGCTACCTGTTGTAGATCTTGGATGTTCACATGGCCGTTGAATGAGCCTTCTCTGGTGATGGTTCTACGCAGGGTCTCTCTTGGTCTTCCCCGTTTTCTTTTCTCTACCGGTGACCATATGAGGGCTTGGTAGGGGAGCCTTGTCTTGTCCATTCTGGGTACATGGCCGATGTAGTTCCAACGGCGTTTTCTTATAAAATTTGATACAATATCTTGCTTAGTCTCTTGTCTTATTTGCGCATTGGTTTTGAAATCTGTCCACTGGATGTTTAGAATTCTTATAAGACATTTGTTCTCAAAATTATCTTTTTTTTTTTTTAATCTAAAGCTACCGTTGATTTCCAACTCTCACTCCATACGTTAGCACTGGAATCACACAAGAATTGAAGATTTTAAGTTTCGTATGTTGGCTGAGTGACTTTGACTTTCAGGTGTTTAACAGTTTATTGAAGGCACTAGATAATATTTCTGGTGATAAAGCTATATAGCACTGGGAAATAATCTATTACAGCACTGCGGGATGCTATTATAGCCCTGATGAAATGTATATTATAGCACTGGGTGGAAATGCTCTATTATAGCATTGGTGGAAAAGCTATAGAGCACTGGGAAATAAACTATTATTGTACCGGGAAATAGACTATTACTGCTCTGGGAAATAAGCTATTCTTTCCCTGAAAAATAAGCTATTATTGCACTGGGAAATAAACTATTAGCCGGTATCTGTGGCGAAGTGGTTACGGACTCAATTCGTAATTCTGTATACCCGTGTTCAGAACACAGTTGCGCGCGATTTGGCAGCAGACCGCGTTGCGTTGGTTTTGCGTTGGTATCGGTGTCGGTCGTTCAGAAAACAATGGCAAACTACTGAACGTAAACTTGCCAAGAGATCACAGCGGCAGAAATGCTGGTGTTGACTGCGATGTTCTGTAAAAAGTATATGCAAAACAAAAACAACAACAAAAATAAGCTATTACTGCAATGGGAGATAAGCTATTATATCACTGGGAAATAAGCTAATATATCACTAGGAAATAAGCTATTATATCACTGGGAAATAAGCTATTATAACACTGTTGTAAAAAAAAAAAAAAAAAACTATTATTGTACTGCAAAATATATATTTATAGCACTGGCAAATATGCTTTCATAGAATTACGAATTTCGCATTTCTAGGCATTGGAACATATATTTTCAAAACATTGAGAATTATTTTTTTCTTGGCTCTAACAAAATACGATTTGGTGACATTTGAACACTTACGAAAGTCAACAGAAATTAAAACCTCTGGAATTCAAAGGAAGCAAAAGAATTAAGGGAAAATATTTTTTAAAAACCATGGGGTTTGTTTTTCCACCCACCTGGTTCCATAGCCGATCCAGTCTAAAATGGGGATAATGAATTTCTTAGAAGTATATGCGGCAATATTGAACACGTCACCAGCGGAGTGTAGAGCTCAAGCCTAGTCCATATACGCTAATGTTTCTAATTCACTGGACTGATTTTTGTTAGCTGAATAGCCTTCCCTATTACCAGTGTCCCTCGCCATCAGGCGAACCCACACCGACTATTGAGGTACTTGAAATTTATGCCCTCAAGTCCAGCTGACTGGTGTAGAGGTTGAACTTGCTACCTCGGCATCATCACACCGGAAGTTTAAGAGCGAGCGCGTGTATCAATTCGGCCACGCTGACCTCCGTGGATTATCTACATCTTTGAGGTTATGGCTATATACACAATACCCTCCGCGATGTGAAAAAGGTCATTTAATTTTTACTTACATAAAACATACTACTACTGGAACCTGCCGTCTTGACAGACGATAGTTTGTTACATTGTGCTTCAAATAACAAAGCATAATAACTACAACCGATGGCGATGGCCAGGGATGAAAGTTATACCTCTCCATAGCACAAAGCCTGGGCTGAAATGTTGCCCATGCAGCACGATCCCTCTCTCGGTTGCCATGTTTAAAGGTAACATCAATACATCTGGAACAAGACAATCTGCAGAAGCTGTCGGATCAGCAAAGGAAAGCTCTAACTGTCTGTCTGTCGGAGCTTCGATCTTAGACCAGTTGCAGACCAAGGTTTAGGGCCTGGTCTGCCCTGTACTGCCATGACATTTAATCCTTAAATTGCATTTCCATGCATTGGGATATAAGGCTTGTAGACCCCAGTTGTGCTCATCCGCCCGAAGCTTTTGGCACAATGTAGGATGTCGAGTTTGGTGAGCACTGCGGTAATTCAGCGCTAATACGAAGCTGGTAGTACCGTCCATTGCCATACATAAAACATACTGCGAAGGGAATTAGAGACAGTGGTAACATAATATGTGGAAGACATAGAATACCAGGACAAATACATCATAGGAGAGCTTGGTGTAAAGCCACTCACTAGGTGCTTAAGTTCTTATGAGTTGAAAGGGAAACGAAGGCAACATGAGAAAAAGATTGTCCTATTTTTTCGAAAATGTATACATTTTAATGACAATTTTAATATCCTTGATAGCATATTTTCTCAGAGGTTAAAGGCTCTGTTTACACGTCTCCTTCTTGCTCTTCCAGTTCAGCCCATAAGGAGTGAGAGCCCGATCCATAGCCCTGATCTTCTTCTGCCGAAGTTCCTTTGGCTTATGGGCTTTCTAGCGGTAACATTTACGCAGATTGTCTTGTTGTGTGTGTTTGATGACGGCGAGGACTCTGGCAGCAGACCTTCTTACTATGTAGATCTTGCCCAATTTGGCTGCAGCACCACTTGTCACTTTAGCCACACGTAAGCTCTGCAAATCATCCAATTGTTTGAGAAGCTCCTCTTCTTTCTTCTTGCCACGCAGTTCCTTTGCTTTGACTTTAGTCATCTTGGTTTATATTCCGATTCGAAAAGATCGTCCTTTATGGCGAGACACAGAACGAACAAACAAACCAATGTTATTGTCAAATCATCACAAACTGGGCACGCAGGCCCGTCTAACATTCGGCCCTTCCAGTCACCCATCTTTCGTACATCAATTATCTAGTGTGCATGTCACGTTCACATATAAAATAAAACCATTGCCAAATGACTGCTGTGAACATAAATAATGCATATTACCATGTTATGAGACAAACCTTGTGGATCCAGTTCCGTTACTCTCTAACGTGTTCACTGCTCGGAGTGTATAAGGTGAACCTTTAATTTCTTGATTGAACAAATACACACTCAAGTTGTAAAGCCCGACCTCTGGCAACACAAAGGTAATGTCGTAGGTTCCATCTCGCTGGTCTGTGACTGTAGGAAGCCATTTCTCAGTGTTTCTCTCTGTTGGGTGGTAGGCAGGGAACGGTTTTAAGCAAATGAATCCACTACATAATGCACAATACGATGTCAAGTGTGTTTTGTTTTAAATTAGAAGTTAGGTGAATGTTCTTTGCTGGACCTCGAAATCACCTCTGGCACTTGTTTGCAGTTTGGGCTTGTCTAGACAATTGTAAGTATAATAGTTTGCCATTGCTTTCTGGGCGACTGGCGCTCATACTGCTGTGATATCAACGCAAAACGATCGGCTTTCAAATCGCCTGCAGCTGATGGTGAACCCGGTGTTCGGGATTGTGGACATGCGTTCACTGCCACTAAGCCACATGCAAGAGCTTTAAATATAGCGAACTAAAAACATCAAGCACAATTATGATGTGCTATGTAATGTTATGCTATGTTTTCTTATCTCGTGTTATGCTATGTATTGTTATGCCTTTTTTGTTAAATGTTGCATATCCGTTAGAGGACGTTGCAGTCAACACCAGCATTTTTCAGCTGCTGTTGATGTACTAGGCAAATTTTACGTTCGGGATTGTGGACATGCGTTCACTGCCACTAAGCCATTGCTTTCTGAACGACCGGCTCACATACCAACGAAAGTTACCAGAGCGGCACGAACCGCTGCCGATTCTTGCAGCTGCTGTTTTCCCTACGTGGATATACGGGATTACGAACAATGTCGTTAACCCTTTGTATGTTACGTTTAGTTATGTTATGTTAGGTTTAGTTATGTTATGTTTTTATGTTATGTTATTATGTTATGTTATGCTGAACGACGTCAGTGCAGGTTGGACATTGCCATGAGTGCTCAGTGTTCCTATGCCGCAGCCATTCTAAAGTACTGGAAGCATAGTGACGTAGTCAGGTAAAGATCTGTAGTAATCACATAAAAGCCAATAACCGCTGGGATGTTGGATGTACGTTTTCACACACATACACACACACACACACACACACACACACACACACACACACACACAGAGAAACACAAAAAATACATACGCACACAGACACACAAACACGCACACACTCACACTGATACACAAACACACACACACACACTCTCTCTCTCTCTCTCTCTCTCTCTCTCTCTCTCTCTCTCTCTCTCTCTCTCTCATACAAATTTATGCACACATCTCATCACCAAATCGAGATAGGCGGGGCTGGAAGATAATGGGTGGAGTCTCTGAAGTGGTCATGACACACAAATCACCTTCATTTCTTGTGCCAGGCCAGGCGAGTGTAAGAGGAAATAACCAAGCTGATAGGCATGAGAACCGGGCTGTTGTGGATAGCTGAGGGTCAATGTACAGAACTACTGTGGACAGCTAGGGAGCCATGGACTGGGCTACGTGGACAACAAGTCACCTAACTTTGGCCCCGTTTCACGTGCACCATTTCCTTTGCGCGTATCCACATTTTTTTTTTTTCCGCATAAGCTTTACAGGACATCGTTGTCAACATCAGCACCTTTCAGATTATTGTTGATTTCTTGGCAAGATTATGCTCAGTAGTTTGCTATTGCTTTCTCAGCGACCGGCTCACATACCCTGTAAGTTACCGACGCAGAGAGAACCGCTACCGATTCTCGCGCATGTCACGTTACTCACGAGAGTATGCTGGATTACGGAGAAAGTGATGTAACCCCTAGACCAGGGAGACCAGCCACATTATGTTACTGTGCTTTAATGTTGCTCTTGTAGTGTCAGCCTTGTGGCGAAGGTGTTACCGGTGCAAATGGTAATCCCGCATACCGCTCTGTAAACACATCTGCGAGCAATTTGGCAGCACGCCGATTTGCGTTAGTTTTCATACAATCATATGAGTGCCCGTCGAATTCCAACACATGGCCACGAGGCCAAAATACAAGCGTGCTACCCACTCGCTGTAAGTAAACAAGCACATTAGTAAAATATTACAGCGATTTTACGTGCACTAACTGAAGACATCTTGGGTATGATATATGGTATTCATTCGTTGTGCTAAATTTGGTGTGTACTTTCAACGGATGTAGAGCCATTGTTGGTAGTTGATCGTGTGCATTCTAATTAGATAGCCAATCCATTTGTTCTTCTGCCTTTCAATATATGTGGCACAAGGTGTTAATTCCACTGTCTGTCTGCTAACATTTCTTAATCGGTCTTGGATAGTTAAATTGGCGGTTCTTCTCATGCATCTCACCTCGCAGGTGTTCATGTTGCGTAAATGTGATTTGGAAAATATCAAAGTTTGACATTGACAGCATACGGTTGGTGTGAATGTGCTATTTATTATCTGTCGTGTTGTAGACATGGGTATTTGGATCTTTCAGTATGGGCAATAGTTGATTTTTGACACCTGATTTCGAATTCTATGTCTACGCTGCTATCTTATGCGATCATTCTTCCTTTTTTTCGCATATTCTATTTACAGGACATCGCTGTCAACACTAGCATTTTACCCCTGTTGTTGATGTCTTGGCAAGATTACGCTCAGTAGTTTGCTATTGCTTTCTGAGCGACAAGCTCACATACCCCCGTAAGTAACCAACGCGACACGATCCACTACCAAATCTCGAGCAGCTGTGTTCCCCTACGTGGATATACGGGATTACGGAGAAAATCGTTAACCTTCTTTGCCAGGGAGACCGGCATCATCAGAAGTTCGCTATATCTTCGCCGATGCTAAACAACTGGACATCTGACAAGCTTGTAGTTGATGGCACTTACAGTATTACCCACGATCTAGCACTTATCTCATCTCAACTCATCATGTTCCTCTTGTACCTTGCGGTGTCGAGGTGAAGTATAAATAGAAGAAGAATGCCCTTTTATGGGCTCGTGTTTAGAGATTCCCATGGACTCTGCTATTCCCTCTGTCCATAGTTTACGTGGCCTTCTTCTACTTCCATTTGGTCTGTACATCATTGCTTGTTGTGGTATACTGTCAGTTGGTAATCTAGTTACGTGGGCAAACCATTTAACCTTCTGGTAAAATCTAGTGTTGCTATAACTATAACCCCTTACTTTTTCATTTCTGATTTTTCTCTCTTCATGATACATTGAGTATTCTTCTCAGGAATCTCATTTGTATTGTTGTGATGTTTCTATTCTCTTTTTCTGTCATTGTCCAGGTTTGATCCTGGTAGCATATAATTTCTGATTTGCTATTTGAGGATATTATACTTCCTAGGTACTTGAAGCTGTTTACTTGTTTCAGGGGCTGGTCGTTTAGGTGAATCTACTCCCTTAGTGAATTTAAACATAGAAACCACGAACAGGTTACGCGTTGAACAATAAACGATTACTCGAATACATCGAAGCCAAAGCAATTGGGCGTCTAAAATCAGGGTTGTGTTGACAGAAAGATTTCACGGCGACTCTGCCATTACCGTGGGAATAACATGGCTCCATATTCGACCGTTATCAGAAACTATGTGTGTTAAGTATTTCAGCCAAAATTTTATTCACTCATTCCCATCAATTGATATATATATATCGAGCACTACATATCAATGTCGCGGGATTTCAGGGATTCTTTAACAGGCGGCACCTCGGACAGGCCATTCTGGTCCTCGACAACATACTAGTGTCTGAGATCGATATGTCTTCCTGGAACAGTGATGCCCTGCAAGTGCAGGCATTAAGAATAATGACACCAGTGCAGCTTGTAATCGTGAACGTGTATGCGCGAAATGGGAAGGTCGACGTGCGACAATGGCAGAGTTTGTTCGATATGGATGAAAGATATATCATCTACTGTGGGGACTTCAATGCCAGAGGCAGTCAATGGGGGAATTGCATCACCAATAGACAAGGAGTAGATCTGGAGGACGCCCTGGCATCTGCTGCCCTAATCTGTCTGAATGATGGGAAGGTCACTAGAATAGCCACTCGACCAGGTGACTCTGACAGCGTCATTGACTTGGCTCTGGTGTCGCACACCATCGCACCAAGGTGCCGGTGGAGCACACTGGGATACCACGATAGTGACCACTACCCTTGTGTCATCCTGATCAAGAAAGACGGGGCCATGAGTCAAAGAAACAAGACAAATGCCTTCCCGTACGACAACACTGGTCAAGACGCCATAAGCAAGATCAGAAGAAGAAAACTAACTTCCTCCCGCAGGAGACAAGAAAGATGGTTGCAGCCACCATGGTGGAATGGAGAGGTCGAGAAGGCATGGCTGGGAAAGAGGCAGGCTGTCAAAGACTGGCAAAAGGCCAGAAAGGCTAACATGCCACATGTTGAATTGGCGAACCTGAAGTCTGAGGTCGATAGGACGACGACTTTTTTCAAATCCTGCGCCAAACAGGCCAAGGCCGAGAAATGGGACGAGTTCTGCAGGTGTGCTCCGAGCGATCTCTTACGACATTCTGGCGCCTCCACAAGAGCATGAACGGTGCTGCACAACGTAGGGGTATTCCAGACTTTCAAGGCACAGACCTCGCATGGAAAATGTCGGATGCGGATAAAGGTAAGGCCCTTCTTGCACGCTACATAGAACAGACTGACCAGAAAGACGAGCCCGCCAGACAGAGGACCACGACGACACTCTCTCAGTTGTGCGAGGGGGTCGGGACAGACGAAGAATGGACAATCACAGCTGAGATATTGCGGGCGATGCTCAAGAAATCACCTAACACCGCCCCAGGCCCAGACGGCATCCGATATGGTGACCTACTGGTGATATCAGATGATGACATGGAAGAACTGGCCAGAGAATTCAACACCAGTATCCAGGGAGGTCAGGTCAAAGAAGAATGGCTACACAGCTACTTGCTGCCGCTGACAAAACCGAACAAAGACCATTCCAAGATAAGCGGCTACAGAATCATTACGATGCAGAATACTGTTGGCAAGCTACTGGAGAAAATTGTAGCACACAGACTTGCTTGGGACTTGGAACAGCTCGGCTGCTTCCCGCCCACACTTGGAGGATACAGACGCAACAAAGAGTCATGGCTGAATGGGGCTGTCTTTGCTCAAGATGTTTAAGAAGGATTTCAGGTCAGAGAAGAGACATGTGCGGCCGCCATAGACTTAGAGGACGCATATAACAGAGTATCTTTCGAGCACTTGACGCAAACCCTCCTCAGACTGAAAGTGCACCCTCACCTTGTACGATGGATAGCTGCAGTTCTGCTCCAAAGGAAGGTGGTGCTAAGATGCGGGAGTTGGTCTTCTGAGCCGATAACGATATGTCCAGGATTGCCGTAGGGTTCACCACTGTCACCAGTACTATTCAACGTGTATACGGTGCCGATCACGGAACAACAGTTGGACGGGAGGGGTGGGACTCTGTCATTCGTTGACGACATCCTCGTGTATCGACAGGGTCGAGATAGACAGGCGGTTGCCAATGATATGCAGGGCGAACTAGATCGAATTTCCTCATGGTGTGCTGATGTCGATGCCCTTGTCAACCCTGCAAAGGCAACGGTCACATGGTTCTCACTAAACAACCATATTGTGAAAACAGACCTGCCGGCAGTAAGAATGGATGGGAGCAGTCTGAGTAGAACCCAGTCAATGACATATCTTGGCGTGAGGCTTGATCGTAGCCTGTCCTTCCCAGATCATGTCGATTATGTCATAACGAAGTCACGAAAAGGTGTGTCAGCAATGAGAGTCACGGCGACTGCCAATATCGAGCAAAGACTGCTAATACTTTTTTTCCAAGGACTTGTACTTTCACGCATCGAGTATGCCCTGGCCATCCTCACTGTCAGCCCTACACAGATTGGAAGACTCGAAAAGGTACAAAACGAAGCCATGCGCATCATTTTGGGCTGCACGAGAGACACCAGCTTTGTAGCAATGAGATACCTCCTTGACTTCCCGACAATGGAACACAGGATCAAGATCTGGAGAGCTCGTGCTTACTTAAAAATAAGTGCAGATGAGCAGCACCCTCTGCATGACGCTATCTTCAGAGAAAAGGGTGACAGGCTAAAGAGGGGCAAATCATGGATGGGTCGGGCGAAAGATGTCGTCAGACAGGTCTGCAGTCTTGCCAGTATCAACCCCGGCAAGGAATGGGTGCCGGTGCCTCCAGCCTTTAAGTGCACTTTCTCCTGCATTATCACACTCGACAGACGGTGCAGAGAGCAGAACCCTGCCGCTGTCAATGCAGAGGTTAACGCGCTCATCTATGAACACTCAGATAGCCCCGAAGTGCTCATCTATACAAATGGATCTGTTGTAAAGCAGCAGAGAAGTGCGTGGGCATTTACAGCCCGTTCAGCGGGCCGAACCGTTCAAGAATCCAGTGGTGCCCACTCTATGACCACGAGCAGTATGACGATGGAGGTGATGGCAGTTACACAGGCTTTCATATGGCTGGAATCACAGCATTATACCAACGTGTGTGTACTAAGTGATTCAATGAGCATGATACAGAAGGTCGAAGCTGGATCTGTACGTAGACAGTGGACTGAATCGCTGCGGAAGTCTGTTGTCCGTAAAGTCACCTTCATCTTCGTCCCGGGACATGCGGGAGTCGAGGGAAATGAACGAGCTGACAAACTGGCTGGCTCTGCACCCCCTGTAGATGGCCAGCCCATGGATCGTGCCGATGTTATTAACGTCCTTAAAGATTTGGCGAGAACAGAGGATTTTGACGTCAGTGATTCCACATCGCTGTCCAGGATGAAAGACCTGGGAGTAAGAATCGGCACAGCCAGACGCGAGAGGTACATCGGGAAAACAAAGTGCCTCGTCAACCAACACAGAACTGGCACTATTAGCCATCGGGCGCTGATGCATATGCTAGGGGGAGGATCTGAGCACCTATGGACATGTCCGGAGTGCAACGAAGATACCCCAACTGATAATTGATAACTGATAACTGATATATAATACAGCAGTGTGTCTTGACGAGATATACTGAAATATGCCAGGCAATAAATGGTGCAACCTACTGTCTGTGGTTTCTGACTTTTCATATTATTTATTTATGGAAAACAAACATTTCAAATTTGTGTGGGTTTTTGTGGTTTAATAATGCATGGTTTTAAATAAACAAATTTACCTGTCGGCCATAATTCTTACCCGAAGAAATGAATGCGGTTGGTGGAGCAAACCCTGTCTTTACAAGCTCCCCATTTCTGTCCCTTGTTGTCACGGTAACAAAAGCTGGTTTCCCAACAACGCACCCGTTCAAGGCGTCTCCACCAGCAGTACTGTGGTAGGGTACCGCCGTATTGCTGCAGACATAACCCGCATTACTGATCATCTCCCGGAGACTGTCAAATCCTTGTGGCTCAAATAAGACAAGAGAGTTGGTCTCCGCCTGTAGAACTAGACGATGGGATAGCAGGTCGCTCATCTTGGGAGAGATGTGTTCAGTAAACATAAATGAATTAATGAAAGATTGGAAAAGCAAAGGGTATTGCAACGCTATAACCAGATTTGTCAATGGTCAAGATATTTAAGGCTTTGATGTCCCTAGGTTGGTTGGTTGGTTGGTTGGTTGATTGGTTGGTTGATTGATTGGTTGTTTGGTTGGTTGGTTGGTTGGTTAGTTGATTGGTTAGTTGATTGGTTGGTTGGTTGGTTAGTTGGTTGGTTGGTTAGATGGTTGTTCGGTTAGTTGGCTTGTTGGTAGGTTGGCTTGTTGGTTGGTTGGTAGGTTGATTGATTGGATGGTTTTTTGACTGGTTGGTTGGTTGGTTGGTTGGTTGGTTGGTAGATTCGTACTCTCATTGTTTGGTTGGCTTGTTGGTAGATTGGTTGGTAGGCTGGATTGTTGGTTGGCTGGTTGGCTGGTTGATTGGATGGTAGGTTGGTAGGTTGGTTGGTAGGCTGGATTGTTGATTGGCTGGTTGATTGGATGGTAGGTTGGTAGGTTGGTTGGTTGGAAGGATGGTTGGTTGGTTTGGCTTGTTGGTTGGTTGGTTGGCTGGTATGTAGGTGGATTGTTGGTAGCTTGGTTGATTGATTGTCTCCAAATATGAATCACCGTGAATGTTTACCGAAGTCAGCTTAAGTAGCTGGCAGTAGGAGGATTCCCGAACGCGTCTTCCATCTTCCTTTACCAATCTGTCGGCTTCTTCAATTTAAATTATATTTTATGTTGCACCTTTGTTTGCTCTACATATGTAGGAATCGGACGGCAAAGAAAGAAAGAAAGAAAGAAAGAAAGAAAGAAAGAAAGAAAGAAAGAAAGAAAGAAAGAAAGAAAGAAAGAAAGAAAGAAAGAAAGAAAGAAAGAAAGAAAGAAAGAAAGAAAGAAAGAAAGAAAGAATCATCTACAACTCAGGCACTCTTCCCTGACCTTGTCTGTCAGATCCTTCCTGGTCAATACAACATCGGCCTCACTGTCCCCTGCAAGTGTCTCCAAAGCCTGCCCGCAGCTGCTGCTGATACATCTCAGTTGGCCCAGCAAGGATCGTTTCTGCTCTAGCAGGACGTGTTCTTTGCAAGCGGCCTTCTGTGCGAGTTCTGCCAGAGCTGCCTGCTTCCTTTCCTCCACAAGAAACGCCAGCTCATCAAACAAAGATTTGATCTGGAATTAAAAGACTGACATATTTTTGAATTGATTAAGGCAGTTGTGTGTATGCCGGCTCCGTGTCAAAAGTGTTACGGTCGCAGTTCGTAATCCCGTATACCCGCGTTCGAAACAGCCGCGGTAAATTCGGCAGCAGACCGCCATGCGTTGGTATTTTACGAAATGGTTTGGGTGACGGTCGTTCAGAAAGCAATGGCAAACTACTGAACGTAGACTTACCAAGAGATTATCACAGCAAAAAAAAATGCTGGTGTTGACTGGATGTCCTGTAAAGGATGTGCAACTAACTTGTTAACTAATTGTGTGTATGTGTGAAGGAACAACTTTAGCCTTTCAAGTAAATGTAAACACGGGAGCCACAAACAACATATTGCACAATTCTTTCCTGGCGAGTTAGTTAGTTAGTGAGCATATTTCGCTGCATCTCGTCTGGTGCATACTGCAGAATTATATATCACATGAAATGGACAAACAAATAATTCTTTGGTTGAAATACTAAGTACATAGTCGGTGATCTCGAGAACGTTAGCCCCACGGAAGTCTAACATTTAACAGGAAGTCCTTTCGTTTGCATAGCAATGGCTAGAATCGCCTTATAGATTGTGATTCGATATATTTGAGCATTCGAACAATATCAGCGACTATATTCTTAATATTTCAGCCAATGTATTATTTGTGTGTAAACTTTATTTGATATAAAACTCTGCAGTGAGCACCAGGCGAGATGCAGCGAAATATGCCAGACCAGAAATCTTGCAATATTTTGTTTATAGCGTCTGTGTTTACATTCACTATGAGACGACATTGTGTTGTACTCAAGTAAAGTCAAATATAGAAGAAACAAACAATAGATTGCAGGATTTACTGTCTGCCATATTTCGCTTCATCTCATCAGGTGCATATTGCAGAAATCTCACAACATAAACTAAAGTAATGGACTGATTGTTTGCATGGGGGTCAGCCTTCCCGATTACCAGTGACTCCCGCCTTCAGGCAAACCCACTCCGACTGTTGAGGTACTGGTAATTTACGTCCCCAAGTTAAAGACCACAAGTCAACGTCTAAGTCCAGCTGACCAGTTTATCGAAATATTCCCTACCCCACCATCAGCGCGCCGGAAGTTTAAGAGCGTGTGCACTTAATCTGTCGGCCGCGCAAAATCCCCTACATTGCAATTATTATAGTGTAGAGATGTTACACACAGGTTAGAAGGCACGTGATGATCGTACAGCACACAAGTCTCCGTTGTTTAGAACATTCTTTATTAGTCGAATCGTTCAACTACAGAATAATAATGGTAAGCTCAAATTCCGATGTTTACATGTTTTCTCTACTTCCCTGATAGCTGGCCCCCAAGTGACGTGTGTGCCAGCCTAGATACACTTCCTCATTCGTGCACACACGTTCACTAGCTATGGTTTTCCCACTAGTCAAGGAATGCGCAGCATTCCTTAACTCTTTACTCCTAAGCTACTCCCTTTACTGTTACATATACCTCCCCTTCTTCAAAGAGAATTTTTCCCTGAAAAAATCTCAACCCCAACTCTTAAGCACTTAACTCTACATCTCTATACCACAATTAACAACAATTCCATATAATTCCTAACTCAATTCTCATTCTCCTATCTCATCATAGCCAATTGCTAACCAGAGACAATAATACCGAAACTCTCCACAAAACTCGTTATAAAAGTTCTCTAGAAAACTCGCTACAAAACTCTCCATAAAATTCTCCAGAAAACTCGCTACAAAACTCTCCATAAGCGAACCGCTTTTAAATTTAAAGTGTCCATCTAAATTATGATTGACAAAACTGAAGATATTCCCCTTATCTTTTATTTCTCCCTTATTCACATTCTCACACTCTCACTATTCTAGGATAGACAGAAAAAATAGTTAGATTGGGTAGGTTAGATTTGGTAGGTGCGCACCTAAAAATAAATACGAAAAAGTAAGGAAAAAGTAAGAAGTAATCACCTTTCTCTTCCCATACATTCTCAAAACTTTATAAAAATAAAGTTTCAAAATTTATCTTCAGTTTCCGTCAATAATAATTGTTATTATCAAAAAAATATGTTAATCCAAAACTACCAGCTTTTGTATCATTCACCTCGTCAAGTTCAAGTTTACCATTCCTTCAAAAAAAAACTCCAAATTATTAGTATACTGTTACGTACAGTCTTCTTCTTCCAATGTCTACTTATTTAAATGCCAAAACTCAAGCTGGCATTCCCCCCATATTTTCCCATTAAACGCTGTTCAACCCAGCTCCTATTTTTAACCCAAACATTTACATTGCGAACCAGCTAATGTAGTCCCAAATTCACTCCCCCACTTACTCCTCCATTACAACATATTGAGTCACTTCCCTAACCACTACTTCTTCCCCCTTAACTCCATCATGTTTCACCCTCAATTTCTATTTATAAACGTTATATACGTTAAACGACTCAACTACTTTAAGTCATCTGTTTCTTCTAACTGAACGTCAAACTAATAATCATTTTAAACACACTCAGGGTAACTCAATAAAACCAAAACATTGTAAAAATAACCAGCTAAGTTAACTTATTCTTCACATTTCATAAAACACCATTGAAGTCCAAACAATTGACTAAACCATATCAACCCCCTCATTCTTTGACATCATATTTATCCCCACACATTAATCAAATTAAACATATATAAGGAAATGCAAGACCATTTTATGACTACTCAATAATTGTTTTCCGTTTAAGAAAAACTCCACACTTCACTTAAAAACCAACACGATCACAAAACATATACTAATAAGTCTCAAGTTATTACCATATTATGTGTATTCCTCCCAACAACTCTTGCTTACGTTATTTACCAACTACCTTCTTTGTAAACACAAAAATATCGTGTCTAACTTCTTCTTCTATCTGCCATCTGCAGAATATTCTACCAGGCTATTTATCTATCTCTTCTCCATTTTCTTAATAACTTCAAATTTTTTTCTATAATTGCAATATCTACATCAATGTCGCTATCCTCCCGAGGAGAGCTATCTTCTTTCATATCAGCTTCTTCATCAGTTTCTGACTTTTCATCCATTTCTTGTTCCCCATCTGTATATCCATTACTAGCAACCGCTAATTTCTTCCTTTCTAAATCCAATCTAATTTTCCTGTCTTGCCGTCTCAACAAATTTTCAAATAGTGGCATATCTTCACCACTTGAAGAACTCACTCTAAGTTTCCTTTGCCTCTTAATTTCTTTTTCTTTCTGACTATCTAACTTTCTTTTTACTGCCTGTCTTGTATTCATAAATGGAGGTTCTATTTTTTCTTTGACTGATTCTTCGCTAATATAATCGTCATACATGTTATTTTCCTCCGTCATGACTGTTTTTGGTACTGTTTCTTCTTGTTCAGCTGTAGTAGATGCTGTTGTCACTTGTTTCCCATTCTCTATAGGTATTGGATATACCGATTGTCTGACAATCTGTCCACCTGACAATATTTCTTCGGAACAATAATTATTATTACTATTCTCTTCATCCCTTTCCTCATTATCCCGCCTTAAGTGCTCTACATGTGAACGTGCAACATGCCCTGAAATTTGATTCTTAATAGTATATGACACTGGACCCTTTTTTTCTAAAATATAGTATCCCGGGACCCAATGAGCATCAAACTTAGAGTTTTTTCTATGTTTTTTGTAATACACCCTATCACCTATGTTGAACTCTTGTAAGTGTGCATTTTTATTTGCGTATTTCTTCTGTCTTTCTCTAGCCTTAATTATATTATTTCTTAAACGTACATGTGCTTTGTGCATCTCTTGCAACCTTGTTTCCTGAAAATCTTCCCCCAGATATTTTCTCCTAGGCTTTAATAAATTATCAATTGGCAATATTGGTTCTCTCCCATGTACTAAGTAAAAAGGTGAGAAACCTGTTCCTTCATTTTCGTGTGTACGTATCGCCGCTAATGCTATCCCCAAATAAAGATCCCAATCCATATCGTGTTCTTTTACATTTTTCGCTAGAATATTGTATAGTGTTCTATGTTGTCTCTCATTTTTAGCATTAGAAGTTGGTCTGTAATATGAAGTCCTAATGTGTTTTATATTCAAATCTTTTACCAATTTTTCAAACTTTCTATTTACAAATTCTTTCCCATTGTCTGTAAGTATTATTTGTGGACACCCAAACCTTGGTATAAATTCTTGTAAAAGCATATTTATAACTGAATCAGCACTCTTGTCTGGAATTGGATAAACTTCTGGCCAGAGACTATATGAATCAACTATATGTAGTAGGTACACATTTCCCGATAATGTTTTTGGATGAGGACCTGAAATATCCAAACTTACTTTCTGCATTGGAAATTGAGGAATATCGGTATCTTGTAAAGGACATTTGATTATCTTCATGTTTCTTAACCTACACTTTTCACACGCTTCAACATATTCATATACGCTTTTGAATAAATTCGGCCAGTAATATTTACTGCTAATAGCCTTCACTAACTTATCTCGTCCAAAATGAGCATTATTATCGTGATATGCCTTTAAGACTTCTTGTTCTAAATGTTTCGGAATATATTTTCTTACTCCTTCACCTTTTTCACTGATATAATATAATTGATTATCTTCTTGTAACTCTACAAACTTTCTTTTAAAACTATTTTCCCCTGTTTCTTTCAGTTTTCTTTTTATCTGTACTATTTTTGGATCTAATTCTTGTTCTGTTTTCATATCAAACTGTTCTAAATGTGGGTCTTCTGTTCTAGGTTCAGACTCTTGATCCGATGGTAAACTCTCAAATTCTTCCCTATTTATTATGGCAGAATCTAATATATTTACTTGCCAGTTTCGATCGTCTATCTCTGGTTCAGCTTCATCTTCCGTGTTTCCTGACGACTGTGTATATGGGATCCTAGACAAAAGATCGGCGCATGTATTATGTTTCCCTGAAACATATTCAACCTTAGCATTGTATCCCTGTAAATTCAATGCACACGTTTGTATTTTCCTATTTTGTATTGGTGCTTCTAATATCGACTTTAATGGCATGTGGTCAGTTCTAATAATGAAATTGGCGTTATGTAAGTAGTAATTTAATTTTTGAAGAGCGTAGTGTATAGCATATGCTTCTTTCTCAATAATCGGCCATTTCTTTTGAGTCTTACTGAGTTTATGAGACAAAAAATAGATTGGTCTTTCATTTTTAACCCCTGGTATTCCAGATTCTTCTCCTTCATATGGTTGAACCAAACATGCTCCTATTGCGTTGTCTGAAGCATCTGTGTATAGTATTAGCTGTTTATTCAGGTCTAGATGTGTCAATAATGGTACCACTGTTAAGCTATCTTTTAAAAGTTCGAACGCTTTTTGACACTCATCATCCCACTTAAATCTAGTGTATTTTCCCGTTAAATTCGTAATAGGTATTGCTATCCTTGAAAACGCTGGTACAAACCTCCTATAATATGCACACGTACCTATAAATGCACGCACTTCCTTAACATTAGTTGGAGGAGGTAACTCTTTAATAACCTTTATCTTGTCCTGGTCTGGTTTAATACCTTCCCTATTTATTATATAGCCTAAATATTTTGTTTCTGTCTTTAAAAACTGGCACTTACTAAGCTTTAATTTAACGTCATGCCTTCTTAATCTGTCAAATACTAGTCTAATATGTTTTAAATGATTCTCCACATTCCCTTTCGTAAATATCAATATGTCATCTATATAGGCCAGGGCAAAATTTTGCATACCGTCTAGTACTTCATTTATTAAGAACATATAGTGAGACGGTGCATTTTTGAGACCGAATGGCATACGTAAGAATTCGTAAGAACCCATATGAGTACAAAAGGCACTTTTCTTTTGCGCGTCCTCCGACATCGGAATACACCAAAATCCTGCTCTTGCATCCAGCGTTGTGAAATATGTAGAGCCATTAAGTAACCCCAAAATATCATCAATCACCGGCTATGGGTACGCTACATTCTTAGTAATTTTGTTCAACGCCCTGTAGTCACAACAGAACCTGTTCGAACCATCAGATTTGGCTACTATGACGACCGGAGATGACCATTCTGATTTTGATCTTGTTATTATGCCTGCTTTCAACATATCTTCTATTGCCTTTTCTACGACTTCTCTATTTCTTAATGGAGTTCTATATGGTTTTAAACTAATTGGTGGATGGTCTCCCGTATCTATTTCCATTGTAACTGTTTTTGTCTTTCCCAATTCTAAATCATTAATTGCAAACACATCCTGATTTTGTTTTATAAGTTGTTCTAATACTTCCTTATTTTCTGGCGGAGTTTTTAACTGTGCCAACAATTCTTGTTCCCTTGTCACTTTGTCTAGTGAATGTATTTGGGCTGTATTTCTTCTGGATGGATGGATCAATTCATCCATTTTTACGTTCCCTTTTCTTCCGCATCCGCGCCTGTTATTAATTCTTTCACTAGAGGTTTCTGAATAACTTATGCCTGCCATATTTACTCTATCTGTTGCCAATATGTCACTAACGTTATGTTCTAGCTTGGCTATTACACATCCTCTGTATAATTTAATTTCTCTACCTGTGTTATTAATAACCATCACTGGAAATGTTAAACTTTTATCCAATTCTATTATTCCATCCGGAACTTCTAAACCTGGCTCATCAATTATTTCTTTTTGCAATTCAGTGATTCTGACTATGTTTCCTGCTACATAATACGGGTTTCTCTTCAGCTTTGCTTGTATCAAATTAACTGACTGTGGTTTTAAATTCATGGTCGTTTTGACTCTAACTAGTGTCGACACATGCATATCTTCTTCTAAATCTACGTAAACATCTTGGAATTTTAATTTATGCAAATCAAATAAAAGTCTCACCCCATTTTTCAATAAAAAATCTCTACCCAATATCATATTTCTATTTAAATCTTTGACCACATGGAACATATGCCTGACATTTATCCCTCCTAATTTCAAGTTTATCATCGTTTGTCCTAGCACTTCTAATTTTTGTCCCGTTACCGAATGAAGATTCTCCTGAATTCTAAATATTTTACAATTTTTTAACATTCGATATAAAAATGCTTCTTTAATCACGCTAACTTGTGCTCCCGAATCAACTAATGTTCTAACTTTATATTTTCCTATTTGTACTATACATGAACTAGGATCTACCATATTTAATGACAATTGTTTTATCTCGGCTTGTTTTTTATTTCTAAATGTCCTATTATACTCATCCTTTGGGTTTTTAACACATTGATGCCCCTTTTGGATCTTACTATCTTCCCTCCTACTGCCGACCCTGTTCAGTAAGCGGGATGCCAATTTCCCTGATTTCCTGACCTTCTAAAATTTCTCTGCATTTCTCCATAATTCCCATTTGCTGGTCTGCCATTTGCAGTTCTATTCTGTGTACTCGTCTGAACACCTCTATTATTTTGTGTATTCGATGGGACACGTCTGTTACCACAGAAGCGAAAAAAATGCCCACGTTGGTGACATCCCCAACAAACCACATTCGAGTTATTTGTGTTACCTTCCATGTTTCTTATAGTATTTCTCACTTGTCCTCCTCTACCTTGATTATATACGTTATCGTTTCTTTGTACCATCTGTATTTCTCCTCGTCTTCCTCTCCATCCATGTCTATACTGTCCTATTTCCATAGGTTCTTCAATTCTATCTTCCGAACTACTACCTAACTCTCGTCCTACCCTTAATCTAAACCTTCTCCTCAAGCTTTCCTCTTGTATAGCGATATCTACCGCTTGTGACAATCTTGCAGGATTCTCTCTTAGTAATTTAAATTTCAATCCATCTGACCTAATCCCATCAACAAAAATCCCTACTAACATCCGTTCCACTTCTTCAGCTCGTACATTCTGTCCTAAAAATGACTCTTCCGCTAAATTGATTAACCTGTCACTGTATAGCTGTACACTTTCTGTAGTATTTTGTCTAGTCTGTCGCAATACTGAGAATGCGTGTTGTGGATCAGTAATTTCAGCGTATTTTCTTGCGAGATCATCTTTAAATTCTTCCCAGGTTTCACCTCCTCCTGCTTCTAGTTTTCTTCTTATATGGTCAGAAACTGGACTTGTACTTGTTCTGTATGCCAAATTCTTTTTCTCCTCATCTGTAGCGTTTACTAAATAAGCATGTTTCTCAATAGAAATGACCCATTTCTTAAACTGGTTTGCTTGTCCATTAAATCTCTCAACATCACTGCTTACATTTTGTTGTCTTAACACTGCATCCAACCTTGATATTGCCCCACCAACTCCCGTCAGTACCTGTGAAAAATCTTGGGGTTCCATTCTAGAATCTATAATGGAAATTATTAAGCAATATACAAATATTTCAAACAATATTAATTTCAAATTCAGCAGCAATACATAATCTGTTCAATTAATTACTCTAATATTATCTATTATCTAACTATACTAACAAAAAACTCCAATCGAAGATCCTGACGAAGATAATTTTCTGTTCCAATCACGAATCCTGATAAAAGAACTTAAATGAAATCCTGATGAAGAAATTTCTAATTGATCCTGATACCAACAAAAAAAAGGACTCTAATCGACACCGTTGAAAGGATCAGAACACAAAAAAAACCTCTGGATTTCCTAATTCAATCGAAGTCGAAGTCAGTTCTTTCCAATTTTTTTCCTGTCGTTGATTGTGCTCGATATAACGCTCGATACCAAACTGCTTGATTACTTGCTCGATTGACTGTAAGCGTTAGACTTTAATTTCCGTCAAGCAAGGTCACCTTCACGATTTTTCAACCGACAACTGCTCCCGGTTTCAGCAAAAATCACTTTCCAACAGCAATCTGGCATTTTCATATGTTTCAGCGTAAAAATGATCCAGTCAACAACAATTGGATTCAAACCTGACTCTATCCACTCCGTTATATGTTAGGTGGCATTCCAACAACGGTCAGTTAAATTTATTGTAACAACTTTTGACTTGAGACAAGTTGACTATATTCATCAATGCCTTCACTTAAGTGAAGTGACTGTAGAGAGTATTGAGGATCTCGATTTAATAATTATGGAATTTGCAATATAACCTTGACTTCACCTTCAACAGTCCAATGAGCTAAAACTCATAATTTTCAGCATTCTTTGTTTTACTTGGAGTTTTATTTGGAGCAGGTTATTGTTCTGTTGAAATTAAATCATTTCTGGTACCTCGAGACTTCATAAGTTGTTGTAACATGTAATCAGCGAGTTCATTCTTATAACCTTGTGTACTAATTTTTGATGCAAAACGGCATTACTTGATCTCATTATACAATTAGCGTTGGTCAGTGCTCAAGTTATTTCATACTATTAATTAGATAAAAACATCAGTCTTTCAAAAAAATAAGTTAATCAGTCAAACCTTCTGAGCTGGCCTGAGAAATCGATCTCCTTTTTAAACAGAAATACACTGAGAACCCACAACAACTACCCCTGGGCGGGCTTTCAGCTGTTGCGTTTCTTATTATTATTTACTTAAAAACTTCCTTCTCCAGACGCCCAGACACAAGAATCTTTCATGGCGGTAACTCTCTCCACGACATCCAATATTTCTTGAGGTCAAAGGCACCAAATCAACCTGTATTATAGTGTAGAGATGTTACACACAGGTTAGAAGGCACTTGATGATCGCACAGCACACAAGTCTCCGTTGTTTAGAACATTCTTTATTAGTCGAATCGTTCAACTACAGAATAATAATGGTAAGCTCAAATTCCGATGTTTACATGTTTTCTCTACTTCCCTGATAGCTGGCCCCCAAGTGACGTGTGTGCCAGCCTAGATACACTTCCTCATTCGTGCACACACGTTCACTAGCTATGGTTTTCCCACTAGTCAAGGAATGCGCAGCATTCCTTAACTCTTTACTCCTAAGCTACTCCCTTTACTGTTACACAATGGTTATGAACTGACCTTGTTCTCTGCCGTTGCTATGTTGATGGCTAGCTGAAGTTGAGTGTGCTCCACTTCTCGTATTGCTCTTTCCACCTGTGGAGTCGCTTGCTTTAACGTGAACACCAAGGAAGCCAGGGATGTTCGGTCCTCTGTCATAGCTTCAGACGTGGCAATAACCATGTGGTCGAAGTGATCTGTCTGGAGGGATACAATCATTGCTGCCTACATTAAGTTCAGGAAACTGATCTAGTGCATGCTAAATGTTGAACTTAGTGCAGAGTGGCATGCTCCAGTTCAAACATCAAAGATAGAGAGCATCTGATTGACTTTTCCCCAGGTCAAGCTGGTGTGTTGAGAAACGAGCAGACGGACAGAATGGGTGGGTCTGCACCGCTGGGTGGGGTAGTGGTGTATGATAACACAGGTGTGTCAGGGTCTTTTGGGACTGTGTGTATAATGTGTAGGAACAGGTAAATCATCATGACCTGGGGAGAATGGCACGGTTGAGGGTGACCACAGGATCTAACCGATACTCAGTACTCAGAGGAAAGGCCAGCGGACACATAATGGCACTGTTGAAGGTGACCACGGGATCTAACCGATACTCAGTACTCAGAGGAAAGGCCAGTGGACACATAATGGCACTGTTGAAGGTGACCACAAGATCTAACCGATACTCAGTACTCAGAGGAAAGGCCAGCGGACACATAATCAGACTGCAACTAGTAACATTAGTACAGGGACTCGTCGCTGGGTGTTGAAGATGAGAACGGAGCATGTATGGGAATGTCCAGAGTGTCGAGTGTTGTGATGTTGGTTATTGGCTGAAGTCACCTCAGCCCATAGCACACACTCACAGAAATTAACATCAGTATCGCAATTATAGTCTAAATGTACGTGAGAAATGATAACACATACAGATTGCTAACCACAGCAGCAAGGTTTACCCGCTTGCATTCACCCTGATCATCATGTGCTATGGTGATAAGCGCGGGCGTCATGGTTCGGCAACCCACATGGTGTCTTTTACCGATTATGTCATGTTGACCACAATTTCCATGTATTTATATCTTTGCCTTCACCATATCCATCAATTTTACCAACCTATCACAATCTAACATTAATAACACATCATAATCTAACATCAACAACCTATCACAACCTAACATCAACAACCTATCAAAACCTATCATCAATAACCTATCACAACCTTACATCAACAATCAGCAAGCAATAATATTAGCATATCACAACATTACATCAACAATCCACCACCAATAATATTAACAACACATCACAACCTTACATCAACAATCTACCACCAATAATATTAACAACATACCACAACATTACATCAACAATCTACCACCAATAATATTAACAACATATCCCAACCTAACATCGAAAATCTACCACCAACAACATTAACAACATATCACAATATAACATCAACAATCTACTGCCACCTACCTGTGTACACATATCACACACAGCAGTGTGGCATTGAGAGCAGTAATATTTCACATCAACATCTGAATGGATCAGACATTTCCCACCATCGCTTCTATCACCCGTAGTGTAGGTTTCTGTTTCCTGTTGGAGTGTGGTACTGCCAGTCGCTCCAGTTGGTATCTCCCGTGTGTTTGCAACACAAATCGTGCTGCTGTCGCTGGTGGCTATGCCAGCATCATCTTTGGCAACATTCAAGGTGTTACAGTTGTTGTCCATGTTTTAATATTGAGTTATCCAGCTTCGACCAGGCTGTTATTGCCAGCGTGACTGTTTGGAGCAGAAAGACACAACTTTAAAACATCCATATTTGGTTTAGAAAGATGGGTATTGGACAGATGGACAAATAGCAGATGGACGGATAGACATACGCGCAGGGACTGACGGGTGGATGATTGCGCAGACAAACAGACAGACAGAATGATAGACTGGATCAAGGGCGAATATATTTGATGTAAGAGTCGATGGGTGCACATATATAGAAGTAATGGACAGACAGACAGGCAGACAAGTAGACAGACAGAGACACAGACAGAGTAAATCTTAAAGGTCGGGATGCCAAAATTTGGGACCCCTATATCCAAGCATTCAAGATGGAAGTACTTACACGAGAGAAAGTCATTTAAGTAACAGACATTTTATTATAAAGTGCATGGGAAAGTATGGACAACGGAAGATCTTATTATGGAATATAAACTTGCTCTTAAGAAAGATCCCCACATAGATATCGTGAGGATCGAGCAGTTTGCACATGCACAATAACGATGGCTGTCCCACTATCGACTTGCACCGTGTAAGAACAACGAGGCGTTATTGGTTATTTGTTGTCAGAAGGAGGGAAATCTAGAGAAGAAAGATGGTTCAGTATGGAGACATATGTTTGAGTCAGGGGAGAGTGCATGAATAAGTAGAAAGATGTTAAGAACAAGTTCA
>OY992876.1:281012655-281090155 GCA_963921405.1 Cepaea hortensis
TTTTAATAAATATTTTATTAATTGTTGAAGGAAAATATTGTCGGAGTATGTGATGAAGAAATAAGAGAGAGAGAGAGAGAAAGGGATAGATATATGGAAGGGAAGACAGAAGGGAGGAGTGTAGACAGAAGTCAGTCAAGAATCCCAAGGAAGAAGAAGTAATAAGGTGTGCTTGTTCATTCCACGTTCCTCCCGGGACGACAAGCTACAGATATCACAGACGAGGTTATCCTTTCCCTGAAGTTTGAAATTGGTTCATTCATGCGGGATGTGATGTCCACCAAAAACTTTGACAGCCAGGTAGGATCTGACAGCTGTGGATCAGCTCTATCTTTATCAGTGAAGAAAACATCTATTTCGTTTCGGAGCTTGTAAAAACGAAACAGGACTATACAGTAGCTGAGCAGACTAACTGATGTGTGATAAGGCAAATCACAGAATTCAGAATCAATTTCTTAAAGAAAAGTCTAGAGCTGACGATGATTGAGTGCATGTCCGCTATCTCGTAACACCAAGATCACAATAGACAAACCACTGATCAGACTAGTTGTGCTGTATGGCTCTGAAACCTGGAGTACAACGAAAGGAGACGAAGCCTTGTTACAAACCTTTGAGAACAAAGTTTTAAGACGGATCTTTGGACCCATTAGGGATACACAAAGTGGAGAGTGGAAAAGAAGAAGTAACAAAGACATTTATGATCTGTTAAGTCCCCGCTAATCACTGGTATCATGAAGGCTAATAGACTACAATGGCTGGGGCATATAGAAAGAATTGAAGATAATAGGGAAACAAAACTCGCTTACACTCAGGAAATAAATGACCGTAGACCCCGAGGTAGACCAAGAAGATGGTGGAGAGATAATATACATACAGACCTACAAGCATCTGGAATCAACGACTGGCAAGAGAAGGTCAACCAGAGAGACGAATGGAGACGGATTGTATCTACAGCAAAAAACCTCAATGGCTCGGAACGCAGAAGAAGAAGAAGAAGAAGAAGAAGAAGAAGAAGAAGAAGAAGAAGAAGAAGAAGAAGAAGAAGAAGAAGAAGAAGAAGAAGAAGAAGAAAGAAGAAGAAGAAGAAGAAGAAGAAGAAGAAGAAGAAGAAGAAGAAGAAGAAGAAGAAGAAGAAGAAGAAGAAGAAGAAGAAGAAGAAGAAGAAGAAGAAGAAGAAGAAGAAGAAGAAGAAGAAGAAGAAGAAGAAGAAGAAGAAGAAGAAGAAGAAGAAGAAGAAGAAGAAGAAGAAGAAGAAGAAGAAGAAGAAGAAGAAGCAAGAAGAAGAAGAAGAAGAAGAAGAAGAAGAAGAAGAAGAAGAAGAAGAAGAAGAAGAAGAAGAAGAAGAAGAAGAAGAAGAAGAAGAAGAAGAAGAAGAAGAAGAAGAAGAAGAAGAAGAAGAAGAAGAAGAAGAAGAAGAAGAAGAAGAAAGAAGAAGAAGAAGAAGAAGAAGAAGAAGAAGAAGAAGAAGAAGAAGAAGAAGAAGAAGAAGAAGAAGAAGAAGAAGAAGAAGAAGAAGAAGAAGAAGAAGAAGAAGAAGAAGAAGAAGAAGAAGAAGAAGAAGAAGAAGAAGAAGAAGAAGAAGAAGAAGAAGAAGAAGAAGAAGAAGAAGAAGAAGAAGAAGAAGAAGAAGAAGAAGAAGAAGAAGAAGAAGAAGAAGAAGAAGAAGAAGAAGAAGAAGAAGAAGAAGAAGAAGAAGAAGAAGAAGAAGAAGCAAGAAGAAGAAGCAAGAAGAAGAAGAAGCAAGAAGAAGAAGCAAGAAGAAGCAAGAAGAAGCAAGAAGAAGAAGAAGAAGAAGAAGAAGAAGAAGAAGAAGAAGAAGAAGAAGAAGGAAGAAGAAGAAGAAGAAGAAGAAGAAGAAGAAGAAGAAGAAGAAGAAGAAGAAGAAGAAGAAGAAGAAGAAGAAGAAGAAGAAGAGGCAAGAAGAAGAAGAAGAAGAAGAAGAAGAAGAAGAAGAAGAAGAAGAAGAAGAAGAAGAAGAAGAAGAAGAAGAAGAAGAAGAAGAAGAAGAAGAAGAAGAAGAAGAAGAAGAAGAAGAAGCAAGAAGAAGAAGAAGAAGCAAGAAGAAGAAGAAGAAGAAGAAGAAGAAGCAAGAAGAAGAAGCAAGAAGAAGAAGAAGAAGAAGAAGCAAGAAGAAGAAGAAGATGAAGAAGAAGAAGAAGAAGAAGAAGAAGAAGAAGAAGAAGAAGAAGAAGAAGAAGAAGAAGAAGAAGAAGAAGAAGAAGAAGAAGAAGAAGAAGAAGAAGAAGAAGAAGAAGAAGAAGAAGAAGAAGAAGAAGAAGAAGAAGAAGAAGAAGAAGAAGAAGAAGAAGAAGAAGAAGAAGAAGAAGAAGAAGAAGAAGAAGAAGAAGAAGAAGAAGAAGCAAGAAGAAGAAGAAGAAGAAGAAGAAGAAGAAGAAGAAGAAGAAGAAGAAGAAGAAGAAGAAGAAGAAGAAGAAGAAGAAGAAGAAGAAGAAGAAGAAGAAGAAGAAGCAAGAAGAAGAAGAAGAAGCAAGAAGAAGAAGAAGCAAGAAGAAGAAGAAGAAGCAAGAAGAAGAAGCAAGAAGAAGAAGAAGCAAGAAGAAGAAGAAGAAGAAGAAGAAGAAGAAGAAGAAGAAGAAGAAGAAGAAGAAGAAGAAGAAGAAGAAGAAGAAGAAGAAGAAGAAGAAGAAGAAGAAGAAGAAGAAGAAGAAGAAGAAGAAGAAGAAGAAGAAGAAGAAGAAGAAGACTATCTAAGACCATCAGGGAAAGACTCATGTCTATTGATGCTGCATGTAGACAACAATAGTTAGTTAATTTAAACGCAGAATCCGAAATAAATATATTGCACGATTTATTGCCTGGCATATTTCGCTACATCTCGTTATATGCATACTTATCATCATCAAGTGCCATTCCGACTGGCGTATGCGTTCATGACTCTCCACAGATCTCGGTCTTTGGTTTTCTGGATCAACTCTGGCTTTGATATTCCTCCATGCCACCGTCACAATCCATCCAACATCATTTCTCGTGGTCTGCCTCTGCTTCTCTTCCCCTCGATCTTTCCAGTTGTCACGATGTTTTCCAACGCCTCTCTTTTCATCACATGACCCAAAAAAGCTGTTCTCTTTTTTATTGTTGTATATAATGTTCTAGTTTCATTGGCCTCTTTCAGGCATTCGTTGTTAGTTACTTTAGCAGTCCAATGAATTCGCAACATTCGTCTAAGGAACCACATCTCTGTTGCTTCCAATCTCTCTTTAATTTGTTCATTTACATTCCAAGATTCACAGCCATGCAGCAAAACAGGTTCTGTATAGCACCTCAGCACTCTCTTTCATACATTCAATGATAGTGACTTATTGCATAAGATATTCTCCATTTTCTGAAATGCAGCCTTTGCTTGCCCTATTCTGCTCTTAATATTAATGCAGAGTTACATATTATATGAAGTGAATAAATGAATAATACTTCAGCTGAAACACTTAAAACACATTGTCTCACCATTCCGACTCGACGCGCTATTGTGAGCAAGTCGCCTTATCGGTTAACGCAGAGGATGCCTCGCGTTAAAAGTGCCGCACAAAGACATGCGCTATATGCAGCCGGGGAAAAGAAGGCAGAGGCGAGGAAGACCGCTATGACTGCTGAGACCATATCTTCAAACAGCAATCCGGCACCTACACCAGCTGAAACCTTTCCCGTGGCAGAAACCACAACTAAAGCCGGTAGCAGCCGTGGAGATATCAACACTATGGAGATGCAGACCAAATTACCAGAGACCTCCACACAGGAGGAAACATCAAACACTAACGTAGACTTCACCGGCAAAATTCTGCTCAAGCAAACAAGCGTGGGAGAAGCCAAACTGTCGGCGCTACCAATAGGCAACATAATCAGTCTGTTGGAGAACGAGCTGGGAAGATACAGCATCGACCAGCTGCGCAAGACACCCGATGGAGTAGTGGTCTCCATCACGAAAAATCCAAAGACCACAGCCCTGTTATACAAGATCGCACAAGAGGAGAAGAGCATTATACAGCTTCACCACGGCATAGTTCTGGAAGCCGCCCGGCACCGCACGATGAAATGATGGGTCATCAGACGAGTCCCGACCCATCACTCAGATGACAAGATCAGGGAGATGCTGCTAGAAGAGAACAATAAGCTTAAGATCACCAGGACGGAACGGATCATTGGGAAGAACAACATCCCCTCTACAGTCGTCATTGTTACATCAGAGGACCGAGTGATCCCTCCGTACATCGTATGGGGCGGAAGAGATCAAAGACCAGAGCACTACATACCAAGAGTGCTGCAGTGCTCCAAGTGCCAGAAATTTTGGCACACCCGGGCCACCTGCAAAAGTGATGTGGAGGTGCGCAGGTACTGCTCTGGTCCCCATACCTACAGTCAGTGCCAACAAGCGAAGAACGACTCGGACTTCAGGAGGCCTAACAACACCAGAAAGTGCGCCAACTGCCTCGGCAACCATGGCGCCAGGTACCTCGGCTGCCCCTGCCACCAAGACAGCAAAGAAACTATGAAGATAGCCATAAAGTCAAACTTGCCATATAAAGAGGCCAGGAGGCAGTACGAGACCACCAACCGACTCACTAAGAGTGATAAAGCACAATTGGAAGGCAATCTGAAGGAGCTGAGAACACAGGTCAAAAGCATCGAAGGAAAACGTGACAAGACGCAAGAAACCCAGATAACGGCCGTTCGGCGCATCTTGGACGACCTGAAGCAAGTACAGCAGAAGATAGAGCAGGATGTCGCTCGAATGGCCGCCATAAAAGCTGACACTGACAAAACTCTGAAGATACAAGAAGAGAGAGCAAAGACAGAAGAAACGCTAAAGCTAATTCAAGAAGAAAGAGAACAGATAGAACTGCTAAAAACAGAGAAAGAACCAGAAACTGCAAAGACCCAGACAGAAGAAGAAACATCAGACGAAGAAATACCACTTGAACTGGATGAGGACGGCTACCCAGATCAAGACCAATTCTGCCGGGCGATTGCAAATCGCTCCCCACCAAGATCGAACTACAGAGACGACACCCAAAGACGTACCAGAAGATTCGACAACATCCTAAGACGTGGAAGGAGGAGAAACAACAGGTGGGACGAAGAATGGTAGAGTTCCCTGAAAGAAACAGCACCATATGACGGGGTGGGTACACAATAACTCCAGGCCTCAGCACCATATGACGGGGTGGGTACACAATAACTCCAGGCCTCAGCACCATATGACGGGGTGGGTACACAATAACTCCAGGCCTCAGCACCATATGACGGGGTGGGTACACAATAACTCCAGGCCTCAGCACCATATGACGGGGTGGGTACACAATAACTCCAGGCCTCAGCACCATATGACGGGGTGGGTACACAATAACTCCAGGCCTCAGCACCATATGACGGGGTGGGTACACAATAACTCCAGGCCTCAGCACCATATGACGGGGTGGGTACACAATAACTCCAGGCCTCAGCACCATATGACGGGGTGGGTACACAATAACTCCAGGCCTCAGCACCATATGACGGGGTGGGTACACAATAACTCCAGGCCTCAGCACCATATGACGGGGTGGGTACACAATAACTCCAGGCCTCAGCACCATATGACGGGGTGGGTACACAATAACTCCAGGCCTCAGCACCATATGACGGGGTGGGTACACAATAACTCCAGGCCTCAGCACCATATGACGGGGTGGGTACACAATAACTCCAGGCCTCAGCACCATATGACGGGGTGGGTACACAATAACTCCAGGCCTCAGCACCATATGACGGGGTGGGTACACAATAACTCCAGGCCTCAGCACCATATGACGGGGTGGGTACACAATAACTCCAGGCCTCAGCACCATATGACGGGGTGGGTACACAATAACTCCAGGCCTCAGCACCATATGACGGGGTGGGTACACAATAACTCCAGGCCTCAGCACCATATGACGGGGTGGGTACACAATAACTCCAGGCCTCAGCACCATATGACGGGGTGGGTACACAATAACTCCAGGCCTCAGCACCATATGACGGGGTGGGTACACAATAACTCCAGGCCTCAGCACCATATGACGGGGTGGGTACACAATAACTCCAGGCCTCAGCACCATATGACGGGGTGGGTACACAATAACTCCAGGCCTCAGCACCATATGACGGGGTGGGTACACAATAACTCCAGGCCTCAGCACCATATGACGGGGTGGGTACACAATAACTCCAGGCCTCAGCACCATATGACGGGGTGGGTACACAATAACTCCAGGCCTCAGCACCATATGACGGGGTGGGTACACAATAACTCCAGGCCTCAGCACCATATGACGGGGTGGGTACACAATAACTCCAGGCCTCAGCACCATATGACGGGGTGGGTACACAATAACTCCAGGCCTCAGCACCATATGACGGGGTGGGTACACAATAACTCCAGGCCTCAGCACCATATGACGGGGTGGGTACACAATAACTCCAGGCCTCAGCACCATATGACGGGGTGGGTACACAATAACTCCAGGCCTCAGCACCATATGACGGGGTGGGTACACAATAACTCCAGGCCTCAGCACCATATGACGGGGTGGGTACACAATAACTCCAGGCCTCAGCACCATATGACGGGGTGGGTACACAATAACTCCAGGCCTCAGCACCATATGACGGGGTGGGTACACAATAACTCCAGGCCTCAGCACCATATGACGGGGTGGGTACACAATAACTCCAGGCCTCAGCACCATATGACGGGGTGGGTACACAATAACTCCAGGCCTCAGCACCATATGACGGGGTGGGTACACAATAACTCCAGGCCTCAGCACCATATGACGGGGTGGGTACACAATAACTCCAGGCCTCAGCACCATATGACGGGGTGGGTACACAATAACTCCAGGCCTCAGCACCATATGACGGGGTGGGTACACAATAACTCCAGGCCTCAGCACCATATGACGGGGTGGGTACACAATAACTCCAGGCCTCAGCACCATATGACGGGGTGGGTACACAATAACTCCAGGCCTCAGCACCATATGACGGGGTGGGTACACAATAACTCCAGGCCTCAGCACCATATGACGGGGTGGGTACACAATAACTCCAGGCCTCAGCACCATATGACGGGGTGGGTACACAATAACTCCAGGCCTCAGCACCATATGACGGGGTGGGTACACAATAACTCCAGGCCTCAGCACCATATGACGGGGTGGGTACACAATAACTCCAGGCCTCAGCACCATATGACGGGGTGGGTACACAATAACTCCAGGCCTCAGCACCATATGACGGGGTGGGTACACAATAACTCCAGGCCTCAGCACCATATGACGGGGTGGGTACACAATAACTCCAGGCCTCAGCACCATATGACGGGGTGGGTACACAATAACTCCAGGCCTCAGCACCATATGACGGGGTGGGTACACAATAACTCCAGGCCTCAGCACCATATGACGGGGTGGGTACACAATAACTCCAGGCCTCAGCACCATATGACGGGGTGGGTACACAATAACTCCAGGCCTCAGCACCATATGACGGGGTGGGTACACAATAACTCCAGGCCTCAGCACCATATGACGGGGTGGGTACACAATAACTCCAGGCCTCAGCACCATATGACGGGGTGGGTACACAATAACTCCAGGCCTCAGCACCATATGACGGGGTGGGTACACAATAACTCCAGGCCTCAGCACCATATGACGGGGTGGGTACACAATAACTCCAGGCCTCAGCACCATATGACGGGGTGGGTACACAATAACTCCAGGCCTCAGCACCATATGACGGGGTGGGTACACAATAACTCCAGGCCTCAGCACCATATGACGGGGTGGGTACACAATAACTCCAGGCCTCAGCACCATATGACGGGGTGGGTACACAATAACTCCAGGCCTCAGCACCATATGACGGGGTGGGTACACAATAACTCCAGGCCTCAGCACCATATGACGGGGTGGGTACACAATAACTCCAGGCCTCAGCACCATATGACGGGGTGGGTACACAATAACTCCAGGCCTCAGCACCATATGACGGGGTGGGTACACAATAACTCCAGGCCTCAGCACCATATGACGGGGTGGGTACACAATAACTCCAGGCCTCAGCACCATATGACGGGGTGGGTACACAATAACTCCAGGCCTCAGCACCATATGACGGGGTGGGTACACAATAACTCCAGGCCTCAGCACCATATGACGGGGTGGGTACACAATAACTCCAGGCCTCAGCACCATATGACGGGGTGGGTACACAATAACTCCAGGCCTCAGCACCATATGACGGGGTGGGTACACAATAACTCCAGGCCTCAGCACCATATGACGGGGTGGGTACACAATAACTCCAGGCCTCAGCACCATATGACGGGGTGGGTACACAATAACTCCAGGCCTCAGCACCATATGACGGGGTGGGTACACAATAACTCCAGGCCTCAGCACCATATGACGGGGTGGGTACACAATAACTCCAGGCCTCAGCACCATATGACGGGGTGGGTACACAATAACTCCAGGCCTCAGCACCATATGACGGGGTGGGTACACAATAACTCCAGGCCTCAGCACCATATGACGGGGTGGGTACACAATAACTCCAGGCCTCAGCACCATATGACGGGGTGGGTACACAATAACTCCAGGCCTCAGCACCATATGACGGGGTGGGTACACAATAACTCCAGGCCTCAGCACCATATGACGGGGTGGGTACACAATAACTCCAGGCCTCAGCACCATATGACGGGGTGGGTACACAATAACTCCAGGCCTCAGCACCATATGACGGGGTGGGTACACAATAACTCCAGGCCTCAGCACCATATGACGGGGTGGGTACACAATAACTCCAGGCCTCAGCACCATATGACGGGGTGGGTACACAATAACTCCAGGCCTCAGCACCATATGACGGGGTGGGTACACAATAACTCCAGGCCTCAGCACCATATGACGGGGTGGGTACACAATAACTCCAGGCCTCAGCACCATATGACGGGGTGGGTACACAATAACTCCAGGCCTCAGCACCATATGACGGGGTGGGTACACAATAACTCCAGGCCTCAGCACCATATGACGGGGTGGGTACACAATAACTCCAGGCCTCAGCACCATATGACGGGGTGGGTACACAATAACTCCAGGCCTCAGCACCATATGACGGGGTGGGTACACAATAACTCCAGGCCTCAGCACCATATGACGGGGTGGGTACACAATAACTCCAGGCCTCAGCAAGTGCACGACTCTGTCCAGACATATAAAACCTTATCAAGACAGGAATGAACGAAATCAACCAATCAGAAGCCAGGAAGCTGACAACAAGCAACCAGATCTTCGAAAGTTTCAAAACAAGCTATGCAATAAAAGCCCCAAATACAACAAGTTTTCAAAACAGTTGAACGGGACCATTCGTACTGGGGACGGAACGGAACACATTGTCACATGTGTTATTCAAATGTCAAGCATTTGTTCTCCTCACGGCAGTTTCAAATTTAAAACTAACTCCTTAAGTTTGCATAAAACTGACTGGAACCGCTTAATTGCTAAGGCCTCATTATTTTTTTTCGTCGCACAATAAATATGCGCTTAAACTCACTAACGCCATGCATTGTTAGTTAATTACTTAGCTTATCAACATATTATCCT
Source organism: Cepaea hortensis (assembly GCA_963921405.1). Lineage (NCBI taxonomy): Eukaryota > Metazoa > Mollusca > Gastropoda > Stylommatophora > Helicidae > Cepaea > Cepaea hortensis. The sequence continues at coordinate 281,022,306 of OY992876.1, forward strand.
CATTGCACATCGAAACTATATCTCTTCGATATGTCTATCGGGGTGTAGCGACTTACGACACTAATTCTTTGTTGCTTGACTATTCTTCTTTTGCTTCCCGCATGACGCTCCAGATCTAGCTTGACCCCGTTTGACTTGAAGTTTCAGCAGTCTGGTCAAAGTTGCAGAATCTCCCCCATTCTTTGCGTCATTTACTCGTCCTGTCTGTATTTACGATGTCAGCCTGGTCCATTGCTCGGCCGCTTCCCACAGCAACCAAGCCCGCAAGCCTAACGTTCGTTTCCTCTGTCATTCGCGAGCCCTGGCACATGCTTGAAACAGATATTATTCAGTTTTGACCGCCTCAAAGATTCAGGACAATGCTTTCTGGCCCGGCTCTTCTCGATCTTCCTCGGCACGCTAATGGAATCCCTGAGGTGGATAACAATATGCAGACTGAAGGAACATGAACTACAAACGTTAACTGTCCTTTTCTTTTCTTTCCGTTTGCTCGCTTTGGACCCGAGAGCTGTCCAGCCCATGCTACTGCTAGTGGTAGTTGCTACTACTAGGCAGTGCACTGTAATGATTTTTGCGTATGGATTAACTTCCCATATTCCAGAGTCCCCCGTTATCAGGAAAACCCACTCCGACTTATGGGGTTTGCTTGTAGTTTACGTCCCGAAGTCAAGGACTAGAAGTCAAACATCCTAAGTGACTGCAAACGTGAACTATTGTAACGGTTTAACGGCGGAGACGTGGTAGATATGTGTGAAAACAGCGTCAGAAGGGGGAAGCTAACATCCATTCCTTTTATATGTCCTGAAGAAGGTTGGAGGCTAATGACCATGTACCGAGGTCCGCGATGGCCATGTATTTCTGCAGAAGTCGGAAACAAATATCTAACACATGAAGATAACAAACATCTATTATATAAATCAGTCATATAACTGAATACATACCTAGCGCTCCTGGAAAACACTGATATTGTAAGTCATCTGGAAGTCACTTTTTCTAGAAGTAACAAAACTAGCGTTAAACAAATGTAAAAGCACAACAAATATAACTTAACACCAGTGTAAAATAAAATCAGCTTCTTGCAAACTTGTGACAAATTATTACTGTGTTCCTTGAGGCGGTAACAGCCATTGCTAATTCCCCACAAGATGTGCTAAACATTGCCGGAACCTACTTCCCCAGTACACAGCGCACATACTTCTCTTCAGCATTGATTTGCAGGTCACAGCTGCGACTAATAACTTCAATAACCGAGCCAGTTACCGATCCCGCGAGTGATCGATGTACAGCCGTACTCTCACAGCCACAGCATGTCTTACAATAACATTACTCATCCGGTTAGAATGTTGTGGTTTGTATACACATACATAAACAACACACGCATACATAGACAACATATACTTATGTAGACAACACACACATCCTTAAACACACAACGACACTCAGTAATCCGAGGACAGGCCATACGGAAACATAAACAGACTGTTGTTTATTAGTATTGGGACTCTTCGCTGACTGTTGAAGATAAGAAGGGCGTGTAAACTGGAATGTCCCGACAGCTGTGATTTCAGTTCTTGACTCAACATATATACACATATACGCATACAAACACGCGCATAGACATGCTCACAAATACATACGCATTCACATCGTTGTGTGTTAACGAAGCAGAGAAAGGAGACGAGAATAAAACACGGTAATTTACCTTGCATGGCGCAGGTAACGACTATGGACTGTTGTCTACATATTTTTGTTGAAATCAGTACCTGAAAAATTCATCCAAACATCAAAGTCTACAGAGGGCTTAGTGGGACGTAAGCTTCATTGGGAGATGAAAGACAGAAGAACATTCTCACACATACACTCGTCACACCCACACACGTCACACCCACACACATCACACATACAAATAAACACACTCACGAGCAGCTATCGTTCAACGCCAATCACCAACAGCACTGGTCATTAACTACAAGACAATGACCAACTAGTACGCAAAATTCTCAAAAGAAGGGCTCTCATTGTCACTTCCACTCATGCCGGTCATCCCTGGACATTGGGTTTGGCGTATGGTGACAATGTAATACCTGGAGTCCGTAAAGGTGACGCCACCAACACCCAGCCAAGGTAGCATCCCAGCAAGTTCGTGTGTGCTGTGCTCAATCATGACCGGTTTACATACCGATTATCTAATACACAGATGCGAAGTTACAGTGCCTGTCTGACAACCCCCGCTGGTTTCTGAGCTTGGAGAGGGGAAGTAGAGCTCTGCAGCACAGTTCGTGTGCCGTGTCAGGAGAGAAGTCTCTGCGCCTACTTCACTCCAATATATGCAAGCCCTTCCAGGGCTGACGTCACCTGAACGTCGATGTATAGGACATGACAGTCAAAACTCAGTCATACTATAGAACCCATAGCCAACCAGTGACCACATATATATCTTACCACTCTACCTACAACCAAACAACCAACGGTCACATAAATATCCCATCACTCTATCTACAACCAACCAACCAGTGATCACATATATATCTTACCACTCTACCTACAACCAACTAACCAACGGTCACATAAATATCCCTCCACTCTACCAACAGAATGCAGAATGGCATGCATCAATTCAGAGGTCGAGGGTTGTGAGCAATCGCTGGATCTTTTCTTCAGGACACTCTGGTGTGGCTGGAAATGAACAGGCAGACAGACTGATGCCGCATTATTAAGGGGTGATCTGATACATGATAAGGCAGGTAAAGCCTCTCTGGGATCATGTGAATAATGCAGAACAGATAGATTAATGGTCTAGAGAGAATGCGGCAGCAAGGGGTGGTCAGAGGATCTGTTCGACTGTCATCACTCAGGAGTACAGCAAGACCGACGAAGATGAGAACAGAGCGCTTATGGGAATGCCCAGAACACAGTAATGTCGGTTCTTGTGTCTACGCAACTCAACTGGTTGGTTGTAGGTTGAGTGTTGGGATATTTATGTGGTCATTGGTTGGTTGGTTGTAGGTTGAGTGTTGGGATATTTATGTGGTCATTGGTTGGTTGGTTGTAGGTTGAGTGTTGGGATATTTATGTGGTCATTGGTTGGTTGTAGGTTGAGTGTTGGGATATTTATGTGGTCATTGGTTGGTTGGTTGTAGGTTGAGTGTTGGGATATTTATGTGGTCATTGGTTGGTTGTAGGTTGAGTGTTGGGATATTTATGTGGTCATTGGTTGGTTGGTTGGTTGTAGGTTGAGTGTTGGGATATATTTCTGGTCATTGATTGGTTGTAGGTTGAGTGTTGGGATATTTATGTGGTCATTGGTTGGTTGGTTGTAGGTTGAGTGTTGGGATATTTATGTGGTCATTGGTTGGTTGTAGGTTGAGTGTTGGGATATTTATGTGGTCATTGGTTGGTTGGTTGTAGGTTGAGTATTGGGATATTTATGTGGTCATTGGTTGGTTGGTTGTAGGTTGAGTGTTGGGATATTTATGTGGTCATTGGTTGGTTGTAGGTTGAGTGTTGGGATATTTATGTGGTCATTGGTTGGTTGGTTGTAGGTTGAGTGTTGGGATATATTTCTGGTCATTGATTGGTTGTAGGTTGAGTGTTGGGATATTTATGTGGTCATTGGTTGGTTGGTTGTAGGTTGAGTGTTGGGATATATTTCTGGTCATTGGTTGGTTGTAGGTTGAGTGTTGGGATATTTATGTGGTCATTGGTTGGTTGTAGGTTGAGTGTTGGGATATTTATGTGGTCATTGGTTGGTTGGTTGTAGGTAAAGTGATGGGATATTTATCTGGTCACTGGTTGGTTGGTTGTAGGTTGAGTGTTGGGATATTTATGTGGTCATTGGTTGGTTGTAGGTTGAGTGTTGGGATATTTATGTGGTCATTGGTTGGTTGGTTGTAGGTTGAGTGTTGGGATATTTATGTGGTCATTGGTTGGTTGGTTGTAGGTTGAGTGTTGGGATATTTATGTGGTCATTGGTTGGTTGGTTGTAGGTTGAGTGTTGGGATATTTATGTGGTCATTGGTTGGTTGGTTGTAGGTTGAGTGTTGGGATATTTATGTGGTCATTGGTTGGTTGGTTGTAGGTTGAGTGTTGGGATATTTATGTGGTCATTGGTTGGTTGGTTGTAGGTTGAGTGTTGGGATATTTATGTGGTCATTGGTTGGTTGGTTGTAGGTTGAGTGTTGGAATATTTATGTGGTCATTGGTTGGTTGTAGGTTGAGTGTTGGGATATTTATGTGGTCATTGGTTGGTTGGTTGTAGGTTGAGTGTTGGGATATTTATGTGGTCATTGGTTGGTTGGTTGTAGGTTGAGTGTTGGGATATTTATGTGGTCATTGGTTGGTTGGTTGGTTGTAGGTTGAGTGTTGGGATATTTATGTGGTCATTTCTTGGTTGTAGGTTGAGTGTTGGGATATTTATGTGGTCATTGGTTGGTTGGTTGTAGGTTGAGTGTTGGGATATTTATGTTGTCATTAGTTGGTTGGTTGTAGGTTGAGTGTTGGGATATATTTCTGGTCATTGATTGGTTGTAGGTTGAGTGTTGGGATATTTATGTGGTCATTGGTTGGTTGGTTGTAGGTAAAGTGATGGGATATTTATCTGGTCACTGGTTGGTTGGTTGTAGGTTGAGTGTTGGGATATTTATGTGGTCATTGGTTGGTTGTAGGTTGAGTGTTGGGATATTTATGTGGTCATTGGATGGTTGGTTGTAGGTTGAGTGTTGGGATATTTATGTGGTCATTGGTTGGTTGGTTGTAGGTTAAGTGTTGGGATATTTATGTGGTCATTGGTTGGTTGGTTGTAGGTTGAGTGTTGGGATATTTATGTGGTCATTGGTTGGTTGTAGGTTGAGTGTTGGGATATTTATGTGGCCATTGGTTGGTTGGTTGTAGGTTGAGTGTTGGGATATTTATGTGGTCATTGGTTGGTTGGTTGTAGGTTGAGTGTTGGGATATATTTCTGGTCATTGATTGGTTGTAGGTTGAGTGTTGGGATATTTATGTGGTCATTGGTTGGTTGGTTGTAGGTTGAGTGTTGGGATATATTTCTGGTCATTGGTTGGTTGTAGGTTGAGTGTTGGGATATTTATGTGGTCATTGGTTGGTTGTAGGTTGAGTGTTGGGATATTTATGTGGTCATTGGTTGGTTGGTTGTAGGTAAAGTGATGGGATATTTATCTGGTCACTGGTTGGTTGGTTGTAGGTTGAGTGTTGGGATATTTATGTGGTCATTGGTTGGTTGTAGGTTGAGTGTTGGGATATTTATGTGGTCATTGGTTGGTTGGTTGTAGGTTGAGTGTTGGGATATTTATGTGGTCATTGGTTGGTTGGTTGTAGGTTGAGTGTTGGGATATTTATGTGGTCATTGGTTGGTTGGTTGTAGGTTGAGTGTTGGGATATTTATGTGGTCATTGGTTGGTTGGTTGTAGGTTGAGTGTTGGGATATTTATGTGGTCATTGGTTGGTTGGTTGTAGGTTGAGTGTTGGGATATTTATGTGGTCATTGGTTGGTTGGTTGTAGGTTGAGTGTTGGGATATTTATGTGGTCATTGGTTGGTTGGTTGTAGGTTGAGTGTTGGAATATTTATGTGGTCATTGGTTGGTTGTAGGTTGAGTGTTGGGATATTTATGTGGTCATTGGTTGGTTGGTTGTAGGTTGAGTGTTGGGATATTTATGTGGTCATTGGTTGGTTGGTTGTAGGTTGAGTGTTGGGATATTTATGTGGTCATTGGTTGGTTGGTTGGTTGTAGGTTGAGTGTTGGGATATTTATGTGGTCATTTCTTGGTTGTAGGTTGAGTGTTGGGATATTTATGTGGTCATTGGTTGGTTGGTTGTAGGTTGAGTGTTGGGATATTTATGTTGTCATTAGTTGGTTGGTTGTAGGTTGAGTGTTGGGATATATTTCTGGTCATTGATTGGTTGTAGGTTGAGTTTGGGATATTTATGTGGTCATTGGTTGGTTGGTTGTAGGTAAAGTGATGGGATATTTATCTGGTCACTGGTTGGTTGGTTGTAGGTTGAGTGTTGGGATATTTATGTGGTCATTGGTTGGTTGTAGGTTGAGTGTTGGGATATTTATGTGGTCATTGGATGGTTGGTTGTAGGTTGAGTGTTGGGATATTTATGTGGTCATTGGTTGGTTGGTTGTAGGTTAAGTGTTGGGATATTTATGTGGTCATTGGTTGGTTGGTTGTAGGTTGAGTGTTGGGATATTTATGTGGTCATTGGTTGGTTGTAGGTTGAGTGTTGGGATATTTATGTGGCCATTGGTTGGTTGGTTGTAGGTTGAGTGTTGGGATATTTATGTGGTCATTGGTTGGTTGGTTGTAGATAAAGTGATGGGATATTTATCTGGTCACTGGTTGGTTGGTTGTAGGTTGAGTGTTGGGATATATTTCTGGTCATTGATTGGTTGTAGGTTGAGTGTTGGGATATTTATGTGGTCATTGGTTGGTTGGTTGTAGGTTGAGTGTTGGGATATTTATGTGGTCATTGGTTGGTTGGTTGTAGATTGAGAGTTGGGATATTTATGTGGTCATTGGTTGGTTGTAGGTTGAGTGTTGGGATATTTATCTGGTCACTGGTTGGTTGGTTGTAGGTAAAGTGATGGGATATTTCTCTGGTCACTGGTTGGTTGGTTGTAGGTTGAGTGTTGGGATATTTATGTGGTCATTTGTTGGTTGTAGGTTGAGTGTTGGGATATTTATGTGGTCATTGGTTGGTTGGTTGTAGGTTGAGTGTTGGGATATTTATGTGGTCATTGGTTAGTTGTAGGTTGAGTGTTGGGATATTTATGTGGCCATTGGTTGGTTGGTTGTAGGTTGAGTGTTGGGATATTTATGTGGTCATTGGTTGGTTGGTTGTAGATAAAGTGATGGGATATTTATGTGGTCACTGGTTGGTTGGTTGTAGGTTGAGTGTTGGGATATATTTCTGGTCATTGATTGGTTGTAGGTTGAGTGTTGGGATATTTATGTGGTCATTGGTTGGTTGGTTGTAGGTTGAGTGTTGGGATATTTATGTGGTCATTGGTTGGTTGATTGTAGGTTGTGTGTTGGGATATTTATGTGGTCATTGGTTGGTTGGTTGTAGATTGAGTGTTGGGATATTTATGTGGTCATTGGTTGGTTGTAGGTTGAGTGTTGGGATATTTATGTGGTCATTGGTTGGTTGGTTGTAGGTTGAGTGTTGGGATATTTATGTGGTCATTGGTTGGTTGTAGGTTGAGTGCTGGGATATTTATGTGGTCATTGGTTGGTTGTAGGTTGAGTGTTGGGATATTTATGTGGTCATTGGTTGGTTGGTTGTAAGTTGAGTGTTGGGATATATTTCTGGTCATTGATTGGTTGTAGGTTGAGTGTTTGGGATATTTATGTGGTCATTGGTGGTTGGTTGTAGGTAAAGTGATGGGATATTTATCTGGTCACTGATTGGTTGGTTGTAGGTTGAGTGTTGGGATATTTATGTGGTCATTGGTTGGTTGTAGGTTGAGTGTTGGGATATTTATGTGGTCATTGGTTGGTTGGTTGTAGGTTGAGTATTGGGATATTTATGTGGTCATTGGTTGGTTGGTTGTAGGTAAAGTGTTGGAATATTTGTGTGGTCATTGGTTGGTTGGTTGTAGGTTGAGTGTTGGGATATTTATGTGGTCATTGGTTGGTTGTAGGTTGAGTGTTGGGATATTTATGTGGTCATTGGTTGGTTGTAGGTTGAGTGTTGGGATATTTATGTTGTCATTGGTTGGTTGGTTGTAGGTTGAGTGTTGGGATATTTATGTGGTCATTGGTTGGTTGTAGGTTGAGTGTTGGGATATTTCTGTGGTCATTGGTTGGTTGTAGGTTGAGTGTTGGGATATTTATGTGGTCATTGGTTTGTTGGTTGTAGGTTGAGTGTTGGGATATTTATGTGGTCATTGATTGGTTGTAGGTTGAGTGTTGGGATATTTATGTGGTCATTGGTTGGTTGGTTGTAGGTTGAGTGATGGGATATTTATGTGGTCATTGGTTGGTTGGTTGTAGGTAAAGTGATGGGATATATTTCTGGTCATTGATTGGTTGTAGGTTGAGTGTTGGGATATTTATGTGGTCATTGGTTGGTTGGTTGTAGGTTGAGTTTTGGGATATATTTCTGGTCATTGATTGGTTGTAGGTTGAGTGTTGGGATATTTATGTGGTCATTGGTTGGTTGGTTGTAGGTTGAGTTTTGGGATATTTATGTGGTCATTGGTTGGTTGGTTGTAGGTTGTGTGTTGGGATATTTATGTGGTCATTGGTTGGTTGGTTGTAGATTGAGTGTTGGAATATTTATGTGGTCATTGGTTGGTTGTAGGTTGAGTGTTGGGATATTTATGTGGTCATTGGTTGGTTGGTTGTAGGTTGAGTGTTGGGATATTTATGTGGTCATTGGTTGGTTGGTTGTAGGTTGAGTGTTGGGATATTTATGTGGTCATTGGTTGGTTGGTTGTAGGTTGAGTGTTGGGATATTTATGTGGTCATTGGTTTGTTGGTTGGTTGTAAGTTGAGTGTTGGGATATTTATGTGGTCATTGGTTGGTTGGTTGGTTGTAGGTTGAGTGTTGGGATATTTATGTGGTCATTTGTTGGTTGTAGGTTGAGTGTTGGGATATTTATGTGGTCATTGGTTGGTTGGTTGTAGGTTGAGTGTTGGGATATTTATGTGGTCATTGGTTGGTTGGTTGTAGGTTGAGTGTTGGGATATATTTCTGGTCATTGGTTGGTTGGTTGTAGGTTGAGTGTTGGGATATTTATGTGGTCATTGGTTGGTTGGTTGTAGGTAAAGTGGTGGGATATTTATCTGGTCACAGGTTGGTTGGTTGTAGGTTGAGTGTTGGGATATTTATGTGGTCATTGGTTGGTTGTAGGTTGAGTGTTGGGATATTTATGTTGTCATTGGTTGGTTGGTTGTAGGTTGAGTGTTGGGATATATTTCTGGTCATTGATTGGTTGTATGTTGAGTGTTGGGATATTTATGTGGTCATTGGTTGTTTGGTTGTAGGTAAAGTGATGGGATATTTATGTGGTCATTGGTTGGTTGGTTGTAGGTTGAGTGTTGGGATATTTATGTGGTCATTGGTTGGTTGTAGGTTGAGTGTTGGGATATTTATGTGGTCATTGGATGGTTGGTTGTAGGTTGAGTGTTGGGATATTTATGTGGTCATTGGTTGGTTGGTTGTAGGTTGAGTGTTGGGATATTTATGTGGTCATTGGTTGGTTGGTTGTAGGTTGAGTGTTGGGATATTTATGTGGTCATTGGTTGGTTGTAGGTTGAATGTTGGGATATTTATGTGGTCATTGGTTGGTTGGTTGTAGGTTGAGTGTTGGGATATTTATGTGGTCATTGGTTGGTTGGTTGTAGATAAAGTGATGGGATATTTATCTGGTCACTGGTTGGTTGGTTGTAGGTTGAGTGTTGGGATATATTTCTGGTCATTGATTGGTTGTAGGTTGAGTGTTGGGATATTTATGTGGTCATTGCTTGGTTGGTTGTAGGTTGAGTGTTGGGATATTTATGTGGTCATTGGTTGGTTGGTTGTAGGTTGTGTGTTAGGATATTTATGTGGTCATTGGTTGGTTGGTTGTAGATTGAGTGTTGGGATATATTTCTGGTCATTGATTGGTTGTAGGTTGAGTGTTGGGATATTTATGTGGTCATTGGTTGGTTGGTTGTAGGTTGAGTGTTGGGATATTTATGTGGTCATTGGTTGGTTGGTTGTAGATTGAGTGTTGGGATATTTATGTGGTCATTGGTTGGTTGTAGGTTGAGTGTTGGGATATTTATGTGGTCATTGGTTGGTTGGTTGTAGATTGAGTGTTGGGATATTTATGTGGTCATTGGTTGGTTGGTTGTAGGTTGAGTGTTGGGATATTTATGTGGTCATTGGTTGGTTGGTTGTAGGTTGAGTGTTTGGATATTTATGTGGTCATTGGTTGGTTGTAGGTTGAGTGTTGGGATATTTATGTTGTCATTGGTTGGTTGGTTGTAGGTTGAGTGTTGGGATATATTTCTGGTCATTGATTGGTTGTATGTTGAGTGTTGGGATATTTATGTGGTCATTGGTTGTTTGGTTGTAGGTAAAGTCATGGGATATTTATGTGGTCATTGGTTGGTTGGTTGTAGGTTGAGTGTTGGGATATTTATGTGGTCATTGGTTGGTTGTAGGTTGAGTGTTGGGATATTTATGTGGTCATTGGATGGTTGGTTGTAGGTTGAGTGTTGGGATATTTATGTGGTCATTGGTTGGTTGGTTGTAGGTTGAGTGTTGGGATATTTATGTGGTCATTGGTTGGTTGGTTGTAGGTTGAGTGTTGGGATATTTATGTGGTCATTGGTTGGTTGTAGGTTGAATGTTGGGATATTTATGTGGTCATTGGTTGGTTGGTTGTAGGTTGAGTGTTGGGATATTTATGTGGTCATTGGTTGGTTGGTTGTAGGTAAAGTGTTGGGATATTTATGTGGTCATTGGTTGGTTGGTTGTAGGTAAAGTGATGGGATATTATCTGGTCACTGGTTGGTTGGTTGTAGGTTGAGTGTTGGGATATATTTCTAGTCATTGATTGGTTGTAGGTTGAGTGTTGGGATATTTATGTGGTCATTGGTTGGTTGGTTGTAGGTTGAGTGTTGGGATATTATGTGGTCATTGGTTGGTTGTAGGTTGAGTGTTGGGATATTTATGTGGTCGTTGGTTGGTTGGTTGTAGGTTGAGTGTTGGGATATTTATGTGGTCATTGGTTGGTTGGTTGTAGGTAAAGTGTTGGGATATTTATGTGGTCATTGGTTGGTTGGTTGTAGGTAAAGTGTTGGGATATTTATGTGGTCATTGGTTGGTTGGTTGTAGGTAAAGTGTTGGGATATTTATGTGGTCATTGGTTGGTTGGTTGTAGGTAAAGTGTTGGGATATTTATGTGGTCATTGGTTGATTGGTTGTAGGTAGAGTGTTGGGATATTTGTGTGGTCATTGGTTGGTTGGTTATAGGTAAAGTGTTGGGATATTTATGTGGTCATTGGTTGGTTGGTTGTAGGTAGAGTGTTGGGATATTTATGTGGTCATTGGGTGGTTGGTTGGTTGTAGGTAGAGTGTTGGGATATTTATGTGGTCATTGGTTGGTTGGTTGGTTGTAGGTAAAGTGTTGGGATATTTGTGTGGTCATTGGTTGGTTGGTTGTAGGTAAAGTGTTGGGATATTTATGTGGTCATTGGTTGGTTGGTTGTAGATTGAGTGTTGGGATATTTATGTGGTCATTGGTTGGTTGGTTGAAGGTAAAGTGATGGGATATTTATCTGGTCACTGGTTGGTTGGTTGTAGTTTGAGTGTTGGGATATATTTCTGGTCATTGATTGGTTGTAGGCTGAGTGTTGGGATATTTATGTGGTCATTGGTTGGTTGGTTGTAGGTTGAGTGTTGGGATATTATGTGGTCATTGGTTGGTTGTAGGTTGAGTGTTGGGATATTTATGTGGTCATTGGTTGGTTGGTTGTAGGTAAAGTGTTGGGATATTTATGTGGTCATTGGTTGGTTGGTTGTAGGTAGAGTGTTGGGATATTTATGTGGTCATTGGTTGGTTGGTTGTAGGTAGAGTGTTGGGATATTTATGTGGTCATTGGTTGGTTGGTTGTAGGTAGAGTGTTGGGATTATTATGTGGTCATTGGTTGGTTGGTTGTAGGTAAAGTGTTGGGATATTTATGTGGTCATTGGTTGGTTGGTTGTAGGTAAAGTGTTGGGATATTTATGTAGTCATTGGTTGGTTGGTTGTAGGTAAAGTGTTGGGATATTTATGTGGTCATTGGTTGGTTGTTTGTAGGTAAAGTGTTGGGATATTTATGTAGTCATTGGTTGGTTGGTTGTAGGTAAAGTGTTGGGATATTTATGTGGTCATTGGTTGGTTGGTTGTAGGTAAAGTGTTGGGATATTTATGTGGTCATTGGTTGGTTGGTTGTAGGTTGAGTATTGGGATATTTATGTGGTCATTGGTTGGTTGGTTGTAGGTAAAGTGTTGGAATATTTGTGTGGTCATTGGTTGGTTGGTTGTAGGTTGAGTGTTGGGATATTTATGTGGTCATTGGTTGGTTGTAGGTTGAGTGTTGGGATATTTATGTGGTCATTGGTTGGTTGTAGGTTGAGTGTTGGGATATTTATGTTGTCATTGGTTGGTTGGTTGTAGGTTGAGTGTTGGGATATTTATGTGGTCATTGGTTGGTTGTAGGTTGAGTGTTGGGATATTTCTGTGGTCATTGGTTGGTTGTAGGTTGAGTGTTGGGATATTTATGTGGTCATTGGTTTGTTGGTTGTAGGTTGAGTGTTGGGATATTTATGTGGTCATTGATTGGTTGTAGGTTGAGTGTTGGGATATTTATGTGGTCATTGGTTGGTTGGTTGTAGGTTGAGTGATGGGATATTTATGTGGTCATTGGTTGGTTGGTTGTAGGTAAAGTGATGGGATATATTTCTGGTCATTGATTGGTTGTAGGTTGAGTGTTGGGATATTTATGTGGTCATTGGTTGGTTGGTTGTAGGTTGAGTTTTGGGATATATTTCTGGTCATTGATTGGTTGTAGGTTGAGTGTTGGGATATTTATGTGGTCATTGGTTGGTTGGTTGTAGGTTGAGTTTTGGGATATTTATGTGGTCATTGGTTGGTTGGTTGTAGGTTGTGTGTTGGGATATTTATGTGGTCATTGGTTGGTTGGTTGTAGATTGAGTGTTGGAATATTTATGTGGTCATTGGTTGGTTGTAGGTTGAGTGTTGGGATATTTATGTGGTCATTGGTTGGTTGGTTGTAGGTTGAGTGTTGGGATATTTATGTGGTCATTGGTTGGTTGGTTGTAGGTTGAGTGTTGGGATATTTATGTGGTCATTGGTTGGTTGGTTGTAGGTTGAGTGTTGGGATATTTATGTGGTCATTGGTTTGTTGGTTGGTTGTAAGTTGAGTGTTGGGATATTTATGTGGTCATTGGTTGGTTGGTTGGTTGTAGGTTGAGTGTTGGGATATTTATGTGGTCATTTGTTGGTTGTAGGTTGAGTGTTGGGATATTTATGTGGTCATTGGTTGGTTGGTTGTAGGTTGAGTGTTGGGATATTTATGTGGTCATTGGTTGGTTGTTGTAGGTTGAGTGTTGGGATTTATTTCTGGTCATTGGTTGGTTGGTTGTAGGTTGAGTGTTGGGATATTTATGTGGTCATTGGTTGGTTGGTTGTAGGTAAAGTGGTGGGGTATTTATCTGGTCACAGGTTGGTTGGTTGTAGGTTGAGTGTTGGGATATTTATGTGGTCATTGGTTGGTTGTAGGTTGAGTGTTGGGATATTTATGTTGTCATTGGTTGGTTGGTTGTAGGTTGAGTGTTGGGATATATTTCTGGTCATTGATTGGTTGTATGTTGAGTGTTGGGATATTTATGTGGTCATTGGTTGTTTGGTTGTAGGTAAAGTGATGGGATATTTATGTGGTCATTGGTTGGTTGGTTGTAGGTTGAGTGTTGGGATATTTATGTGGTCATTGGTTGGTTGTAGGTTGAGTGTTGGGATATTTATGTGGTCATTGGATGGTTGGTTGTAGGTTGAGTGTTGGGATATTTATGTGGTCATTGGTTGGTTGGTTGTAGGTTGAGTGTTGGGATATTTATGTGGTCATTGGTTGGTTGGTTGTAGGTTGAGTGTTGGGATATTTATGTGGTCATTGGTTGGTTGTAGGTTGAATGTTGGGATATTTATGTGGTCATTGGTTGGTTGGTTGTAGGTTGAGTGTTGGGATATTTATGTGGTCATTGGTTGGTTGGTTGTAGATAAAGTGATGGGATATTTATCTGGTCACTGGTTGGTTGGTTGTAGGTTGAGTGTTGGGATATATTTCTGGTCATTGATTGGTTGTAGGTTGAGTGTTGGGATATTTATGTGGTCATTGCTTGGTTGGTTGTAGGTTGAGTGTTGGGATATTTATGTGGTCATTGGTTGGTTGGTTGTAGGTTGTGTGTTAGGATATTTATGTGGTCATTGGTTGGTTGGTTGTAGATTGAGTGTTGGGATATATTTCTGGTCATTGATTGGTTGTAGGTTGAGTGTTGGGATATTTATGTGGTCATTGGTTGGTTGGTTGTAGGTTGAGTGTTGGGATATTTATGTGGTCATTGGTTGGTTGGTTGTAGATTGAGTGTTGGGATATTTATGTGGTCATTGGTTGGTTGTAGGTTGAGTGTTGGGATATTTATGTGGTCATTGGTTGGTTGGTTGTAGATTGAGTGTTGGGATATTTATGTGGTCATTGGTTGGTTGGTTGTAGGTTGTGTGTTGGGATATTTATGTGGTCATTGGTTGGTTGGTTGTAGGTAAAGTGTTGGGATATTTATGTGGTCATTGGTTGGTTGGTTGTAGGTAAAGTGATGGGATATTATCTGGTCACTGGTTGGTTGGTTGTAGGTTGAGTGTTGGGATATATTTCTAGTCATTGATTGGTTGTAGGTTGAGTGTTGGGATATTTATGTGGTCATTGGTTGGTTGGTTGTAGGTTGAGTGTTGGGATATTTATGTGGTCATTGGTTGGTTGGTTGTAGATTGAGTGTTGGGATATTTATGTGGTCATTGGTTGGTTGTAGGTTGAGTGTTGGGATATTTATGTGGTCATTGGTTGGTTGGTTGTAGGTTGAGTGTTGGGATATTATGTGGTCATTGGTTGGTTGTAGGTTGAGTGTTGGGATATTTATGTGGTCGTTGGTTGGTTGGTTGTAGGTTGAGTGTTGGGATATTTATGTGGTCATTGGTTGGTTGGTTGTAGGTAAAGTGTTGGGATATTTATGTGGTCATTGGTTGGTTGGTTGTAGGTAAAGTGTTGGGATATTTATGTGGTCATTGGTTGGTTGGTTGTAGGTAAAGTGTTGGGATATTTATGTGGTCATTGGTTGGTTGGTTGTAGGTAAAGTGTTGGGATATTTATGTGGTCATTGGTTGATTGGTTGTAGGTAGAGTGTTGGGATATTTGTGTGGTCATTGGTTGGTTGGTTATAGGTAAAGTGTTGGGATATTTATGTGGTCATTGGTTGGTTGGTTGTAGGTAGAGTGTTGGGATATTTATGTGGTCATTGGGTGGTTGGTTGGTTGTAGGTAGAGTGTTGGGATATTTATGTGGTCATTGGTTGGTTGGTTGGTTGTAGGTAAAGTGTTGGGATATTTGTGTGGTCATTGGTTGGTTGGTTGTAGGTAAAGTGTTGGGATATTTATGTGGTCATTGGTTGGTTGGTTGTAGATTGAGTGTTGGGATATTTATGTGGTCATTGGTTGGTTGGTTGAAGGTAAAGTGATGGGATATTTATCTGGTCACTGGTTGGTTGGTTGTAGTTTGAGTGTTGGGATATATTTCTGGTCATTGATTGGTTGTAGGCTGAGTGTTGGGATATTTATGTGGTCATTGGTTGGTTGGTTGTAGGTTGAGTGTTGGGATATTATGTGGTCATTGGTTGGTTGTAGGTTGAGTGTTGGGATATTTATGTGGTCATTGGTTGGTTGGTTGTAGGTAAAGTGTTGGGATATTTATGTGGTCATTGGTTGGTTGGTTGTAGGTAGAGTGTTGGGATATTTATGTGGTCATTGGTTGGTTGGTTGTAGGTAGAGTGTTGGGATATTTATGTGGTCATTGGTTGGTTGGTTGTAGGTAGAGTGTTGGGATTATTATGTGGTCATTGGTTGGTTGGTTGTAGGTAAAGTGTTGGGATATTTATGTGGTCATTGGTTGGTTGGTTGTAGGTAAAGTGTTGGGATATTTATGTAGTCATTGGTTGGTTGGTTGTAGGTAAAGTGTTGGGATATTTATGTGGTCATTGGTTGGTTGTTTGTAGGTAAAGTGTTGGGATATTTATGTAGTCATTGGTTGGTTGGTTGTAGGTAAAGTGTTGGGATATTTATGTGGTCATTGGTTGGTTGGTTGTAGGTAAAGTGTTGGGATATTTATGTGGTCATTGGTTGGTTGGTTGTAGGTAAAGTGTTGGGATATTTATGTGGTCATTGGTTGGTTGGTTGTAGGTAAAGTGTTGGGATATTTATGTGGTCATTGGTTGGTTAGTTGTAGGTAAAGTGTTGGGATATTTATGTATTTATTGGTTGGTTGGTTGTAGGTAAAGTGTTGGGATATTTATGTGGTCATTGGTTGGTTGGTTGTAGGTAAAGTGTTGGGATATTTATGTGGTCATTGGTTGGTTGGTTATAGGTAGAGTGGTGGGATATTTATGTGGTCATTGGTTGGTTGGTTGTAGGTTGAGTGTTGGGATATTTATGTGGTCATTGGTTGGTTGGTTGTAGGTAGAGTGTTGGGATATTTATGTGGTCATTGGTTTGTTGGTTGTAGGTAAAGTGTTGGGATATTTATGTGGTCATTGGTTGGTTGGTTGTAGGTAAAGTTTTGGGATATATATGTGGTCATTTGTTGGTTGGTTGTAGGTTGAGTGTTGGGATATATTTCTGGTCATTGATTGGTTGTAGGTTGAGTGTTGGGATATTTATGTGGTCATTGGTTGGTTGGTTGTAGGTAAAGTGATTTGATATTTATCTGGTCACTGGTTGGTTGGTTGTAGGTTGAGTGTTGGGATATATTTCTGGTCATTGATTGGTTGTAGGCTGAGTGTTGGGATATTTATGTGGTCATTGGTTGGTTGGTTGTAGGTTGAGTGTTGGGATATTATGTGGTCATTGGTTGGTTGGTTGTAGGTTGTGTGTTGGGATATTTATGTGGTCATTGGTTGGTTGGTTGTAGTTTGAGTGTTGGGATATTTATGTGGTCATTTGTTGGTTGGTTGTAGGTAAAGTGTGGGGATATTTGTGTGGTCATTGGTTGGTTGGTTGTAGGTAGAGTGTTGGGATATTTATGTGGTCATTGGTTGGTTGTAGGTTGAGTGTTGGGATATTTATGTGGTCATTGGTTGGTTGGTTGTAGTTTGAGTGTTGGGATATTTATGTGGTCATTGGTTGGTTGTAGGTTGAGTGTTGGGATATTTATGTGGTCATTGGTTTGTTGGTTGTAGGTTGAGTGTTGGGATATTTATGTGGTCATTGATTGGTTGTAGGTTGAGTGTTGGGATATTTATGTGGTCATTGGTTGGTTGGTTGTAGGTTGAGTGATGGGATATTTATGTGGTCATTGGTTGGTTGGTTGTAGGTAAAGTGATGGGATATATTTCTGGTCATTGATTGGTTGTAGGATGAGTGTTGGGATATTTATGTGGTCATTGGTTGGTTGGTTGTAGGTTGAGTTTTGGGATATATTTCTGGTCATTGATTGGTTGTAGGTTGAGTGTTGGGATATTTATGTGGTCATTGGTTGGTTGGTTGTAGGTTGAGTTTTGGGATATTTATGTGGTCATTGGTTGGTTGGTTGTAGGTTGTGTGTTGGGATATTTATGTGGTCATTGGTTGGTTGGTTGTAGATTGAGTGTTGGAATATTTATGTGGTCATTGGTTGGTTGTAGGTTGAGTGTTGGGATATTTATGTGGTCATTGGTTGGTTGGTTGTAGGTTGAGTGTTGGGATATTTATGTGGTCATTGGTTGGTTGGTTGTAGGTTGAGTGTTGGGATATTTATGTGGTCATTGGTTGGTTGGTTGTAGGTTGAGTGTTGGGATATTTATGTGGTCATTGGTTTGTTGGTTGGTTGTAAGTTGAGTGTTGGGATATTTATGTGGTCATTGGTTGGTTGGTTGGTTGTAGGTTGAGTGTTGGGATATTTATGTGGTCATTTGTTGGTTGTAGGTTGAGTGTTGGGATATTTATGTGGTCATTGGTTGGTTGGTTGTAGGTTGAGTGTTGGGATATTTATGTGGTCATTGGTTGGTTGGTTGTAGGTTGAGTGTTGGGATATATTTCTGGTCATTGGTTGGTTGGTTGTAGGTTGAGTGTTGGGATATTTATGTGGTCATTGGTTGGTTGGTTGTAGGTAAAGTGGTGGGATATTTATCTGGTCACAGGTTGGTTGGTTGTAGGTTGAGTGTTGGGATATTTATGTGGTCATTGGTTGGTTGTAGGTTGAGTGTTGGGATATTTATGTTGTCATTGGTTGGTTGGTTGTAGGTTGAGTGTTGGGATATATTTCTGGTCATTGATTGGTTGTATGTTGAGTGTTGGGATATTTATGTGGTCATTGGTTGTTTGGTTGTAGGTAAAGTGATGGGATATTTATGTGGTCATTGGTTGGTTGGTTGTAGGTTGAGTGTTGGGATATTTATGTGGTCATTGGTTGGTTGTAGGTTGAGTGTTGGGATATTTATGTGGTCATTGGATGGTTGGTTGTAGGTTGAGTGTTGGGATATTTATGTGGTCATTGGTTGGTTGGTTGTAGGTTGAGTGTTGGGATATTTATGTGGTCATTGGTTGGTTGGTTGTAGGTTGAGTGTTGGGATATTTATGTGGTCATTGGTTGGTTGTAGGTTGAATGTTGGGATATTTATGTGGTCATTGGTTGGTTGGTTGTAGGTTGAGTGTTGGGATATTTATGTGGTCATTGGTTGGTTGGTTGTAGATAAAGTGATGGGATATTTATCTGGTCACTGGTTGGTTGGTTGTAGGTTGAGTGTTGGGATATATTTCTGGTCATTGATTGGTTGTAGGTTGAGTGTTGGGATATTTATGTGGTCATTGCTTGGTTGGTTGTAGGTTGAGTGTTGGGATATTTATGTGGTCATTGGTTGGTTGGTTGTAGGTTGTGTGTTAGGATATTTATGTGGTCATTGGTTGGTTGGTTGTAGATTGAGTGTTGGGATATATTTCTGGTCATTGATTGGTTGTAGGTTGAGTGTTGGGATATTTATGTGGTCATTGGTTGGTTGGTTGTAGGTTGAGTGTTGGGATATTTATGTGGTCATTGGTTGGTTGGTTGTAGATTGAGTGTTGGGATATTTATGTGGTCATTGGTTGGTTGTAGGTTGAGTGTTGGGATATTTATGTGGTCATTGGTTGGTTGGTTGTAGATTGAGTGTTGGGATATTTATGTGGTCATTGGTTGGTTGGTTGTAGGTTGAGTGTTGGGATATTTATGTGGTCATTGGTTGGTTGGTTGTAGGTTGAGTGTTTGGATATTTATGTGGTCATTGGTTGGTTGTAGGTTGAGTGTTGGGATATTTATGTTGTCATTGGTTGGTTGGTTGTAGGTTGAGTGTTGGGATATATTTCTGGTCATTGATTGGTTGTATGTTGAGTGTTGGGATATTTATGTGGTCATTGGTTGTTTGGTTGTAGGTAAAGTCATGGGATATTTATGTGGTCATTGGTTGGTTGGTTGTAGGTTGAGTGTTGGGATATTTATGTGGTCATTGGTTGGTTGTAGGTTGAGTGTTGGGATATTTATGTGGTCATTGGTTGGTTGGTTGTAGGTTGAGTGTTGGGATATTTATGTGGTCATTGGTTGGTTGGTTGTAGGTTGAGTGTTGGGATATTTATGTGGTCATTGGTTGGTTGTAGGTTGAATGTTGAAATATTTATGTGGTCATTGGTTGGTTGGTTGTAGGTTGAGTGTTGGGATATTTATGTGGTCATTGGTTGGTTGGTTGTAGGTAAAGTGTTGGGATATTTATGTGGTCATTGGTTGGTTGGTTGTAGGTAAAGTGATGGGATATTATCTGGTCAATGGTTGGTTGGTTGTAGGTTGAGTGTTGGGATATATTTCTAGTCATTGATTGGTTGTAGGTTGAGTGTTGGGATATTTATGTGGTCATTGGTTGGTTGGTTGTAGGTTGAGTGTTGGGATATTATGTGGTCATTGGTTGGTTGTAGGTTGAGTGTTGGGATATTTATGTGGTCGTTGGTTGGTTGGTTGTAGGTTGAGTGTTGGGATATTTATGTGGTCATTGGTTGGTTGGTTGTAGGTAAAGTGTTGGGATATTTATGTGGTCATTGGTTGGTTGGTTGTAGGTAGAGTGTTGGGATATTTATGTGGTCATTGGTTGGTTGGTTGTAGGTAGAGTGTTGGGATATTTATGTGGTCATTGGTTGGTTGGTTGTAGGTAGAGTGTTGGGATTATTATGTGGTCATTGGTTGGTTGGTTGTAGGTAAAGTGTTGGGATATTTATGTGGTCATTGGTTGGTTGGTTGTAGGTAAAGTGTTGGGATATTTATGTAGTCATTGGTTGGTTGGTTGTAGGTAAAGTGTTGGGATATTTATGTGGTCATTGGTTGGTTGTTTGTAGGTAAAGTGTTGGGATATTTATGTAGTCATTGGTTGGTTGGTTGTAGGTAAAGTGTTGGGATATTTATGTGGTCATTGGTTGGTTGGTTGTAGGTAAAGTGTTGGGATATTTATGTGGTCATTGGTTGGTTGGTTGTAGGTTGAGTATTGGGATATTTATGTGGTCATTGGTTGGTTGGTTGTAGGTAAAGTGTTGGAATATTTGTGTGGTCATTGGTTGGTTGGTTGTAGGTTGAGTGTTGGGATATTTATGTGGTCATTGGTTGGTTGTAGGTTGAGTGTTGGGATATTTATGTGGTCATTGGTTGGTTGTAGGTTGAGTGTTGGGATATTTATGTTGTCATTGGTTGGTTGGTTGTAGGTTGAGTGTTGGGATATTTATGTGGTCATTGGTTGGTTGTAGGTTGAGTGTTGGGATATTTCTGTGGTCATTGGTTGGTTGTAGGTTGAGTGTTGGGATATTTATGTGGTCATTGGTTTGTTGGTTGTAGGTTGAGTGTTGGGATATTTATGTGGTCATTGATTGGTTGTAGGTTGAGTGTTGGGATATTTATGTGGTCATTGGTTGGTTGGTTGTAGGTTGAGTGATGGGATATTTATGTGGTCATTGGTTGGTTGGTTGTAGGTAAAGTGATGGGATATATTTCTGGTCATTGATTGGTTGTAGGTTGAGTGTTGGGATATTTATGTGGTCATTGGTTGGTTGGTTGTAGGTTGAGTTTTGGGATATATTTCTGGTCATTGATTGGTTGTAGGTTGAGTGTTGGGATATTTATGTGGTCATTGGTTGGTTGGTTGTAGGTTGAGTTTTGGGATATTTATGTGGTCATTGGTTGGTTGGTTGTAGGTTGTGTGTTGGGATATTTATGTGGTCATTGGTTGGTTGGTTGTAGATTGAGTGTTGGAATATTTATGTGGTCATTGGTTGGTTGTAGGTTGAGTGTTGGGATATTTATGTGGTCATTGGTTGGTTGGTTGTAGGTTGAGTGTTGGGATATTTATGTGGTCATTGGTTGGTTGGTTGTAGGTTGAGTGTTGGGATATTTATGTGGTCATTGGTTGGTTGGTTGTAGGTTGAGTGTTGGGATATTTATGTGGTCATTGGTTTGTTGGTTGGTTGTAAGTTGAGTGTTGGGATATTTATGTGGTCATTGGTTGGTTGGTTGGTTGTAGGTTGAGTGTTGGGATATTTATGTGGTCATTGGTTGGTTGGTTGTAGGTAAAGTGTTGGGATATTTATGTGGTCATTGGTTGGTTGGTTGTAGGTAGAGTGTTGGGATATTTATGTGGTCATTGGTTGGTTGGTTGTAGGTAGAGTGTTGGGATATTTATGTGGTCATTGGTTGGTTGGTTGTAGGTAGAGTGTTGGGATTATTATGTGGTCATTGGTTGGTTGGTTGTAGGTAAAGTGTTGGGATATTTATGTGGTCATTGGTTGGTTGGTTGTAGGTAAAGTGTTGGGATATTTATGTAGTCATTGGTTGGTTGGTTGTAGGTAAAGTGTTGGGATATTTATGTGGTCATTGGTTGGTTGTTTGTAGGTAAAGTGTTGGGATATTTATGTAGTCATTGGTTGGTTGGTTGTAGGTAAAGTGTTGGGATATTTATGTGGTCATTGGTTGGTTGGTTGTAGGTAAAGTGTTGGGATATTTATGTGGTCATTGGTTGGTTGGTTGTAGGTTGAGTATTGGGATATTTATGTGGTCATTGGTTGGTTGGTTGTAGGTAAAGTGTTGGAATATTTGTGTGGTCATTGGTTGGTTGGTTGTAGGTTGAGTGTTGGGATATTTATGTGGTCATTGGTTGGTTGTAGGTTGAGTGTTGGGATATTTATGTGGTCATTGGTTGGTTGTAGGTTGAGTGTTGGGATATTTATGTTGTCATTGGTTGGTTGGTTGTAGGTTGAGTGTTGGGATATTTATGTGGTCATTGGTTGGTTGTAGGTTGAGTGTTGGGATATTTCTGTGGTCATTGGTTGGTTGTAGGTTGAGTGTTGGGATATTTATGTGGTCATTGGTTTGTTGGTTGTAGGTTGAGTGTTGGGATATTTATGTGGTCATTGATTGGTTGTAGGTTGAGTGTTGGGATATTTATGTGGTCATTGGTTGGTTGGTTGTAGGTTGAGTGATGGGATATTTATGTGGTCATTGGTTGGTTGGTTGTAGGTAAAGTGATGGGATATATTTCTGGTCATTGATTGGTTGTAGGTTGAGTGTTGGGATATTTATGTGGTCATTGGTTGGTTGGTTGTAGGTTGAGTTTTGGGATATATTTCTGGTCATTGATTGGTTGTAGGTTGAGTGTTGGGATATTTATGTGGTCATTGGTTGGTTGGTTGTAGGTTGAGTTTTGGGATATTTATGTGGTCATTGGTTGGTTGGTTGTAGGTTGTGTGTTGGGATATTTATGTGGTCATTGGTTGGTTGGTTGTAGATTGAGTGTTGGAATATTTATGTGGTCATTGGTTGGTTGTAGGTTGAGTGTTGGGATATTTATGTGGTCATTGGTTGGTTGGTTGTAGGTTGAGTGTTGGGATATTTATGTGGTCATTGGTTGGTTGGTTGTAGGTTGAGTGTTGGGATATTTATGTGGTCATTGGTTGGTTGGTTGTAGGTTGAGTGTTGGGATATTTATGTGGTCATTGGTTTGTTGGTTGGTTGTAAGTTGAGTGTTGGGATATTTATGTGGTCATTGGTTGGTTGGTTGGTTGTAGGTTGAGTGTTGGGATATTTATGTGGTCATTTGTTGGTTGTAGGTTGAGTGTTGGGATATTTATGTGGTCATTGGTTGGTTGGTTGTAGGTTGAGTGTTGGGATATTTATGTGGTCATTGGTTGGTTGGTTGTAGGTTGAGTGTTGGGATATATTTCTGGTCATTGGTTGGTTGGTTGTAGGTTGAGTGTTGGGATATTTATGTGGTCATTGGTTGGTTGGTTGTAGGTAAAGTGGTGGGATATTTATCTGGTCACAGGTTGGTTGGTTGTAGGTTGAGTGTTGGGATATTTATGTGGTCATTGGTTGGTTGTAGGTTGAGTGTTGGGATATTTATGTTGTCATTGGTTGGTTGGTTGTAGGTTGAGTGTTGGGATATATTTCTGGTCATTGATTGGTTGTATGTTGAGTGTTGGGATATGTATGTGGTCATTGGTTGTTTGGTTGTAGGTAAAGTGATGGGATATTTATGTGGTCATTGGTTGGTTGGTTGTAGGTTGAGTGTTGGGATATTTATGTGGTCATTGGTTGGTTGTAGGTTGAGTGTTGGGATATTTATGTGGTCATTGGATGGTTGGTTGTAGGTTGAGTGTTGGGATATTTATGTGGTCATTGGTTGGTTGGTTGTAGGTTGAGTGTTGGGATATTTATGTGGTCATTGGTTGGTTGGTTGTAGGTTGAGTGTTGGGATATTTATGTGGTCATTGGTTGGTTGTAGGTTGAATGTTGGGATATTTATGTGGTCATTGGTTGGTTGGTTGTAGGTTGAGTGTTGGGATATTTATGTGGTCATTGGTTGGTTGGTTGTAGATAAAGTGATGGGATATTTATCTGGTCACTGGTTGGTTGGTTGTAGGTTGAGTGTTGGGATATATTTCTGGTCATTGATTGGTTGTAGATTGAGTGTTGGGATATTTATGTGGTCATTGCTTGGTTGGTTGTAGGTTGAGTGTTGGGATATTTATGTGGTCATTGGTTGGTTGGTTGTAGGTTGTGTGTTAGGATATTTATGTGGTCATTGGTTGGTTGGTTGTAGATTGAGTGTTGGGATATATTTCTGGTCATTGATTGGTTGTAGGTTGAGTGTTGGGATATTTATGTGGTCATTGGTTGGTTGGTTGTAGGTTGAGTGTTGGGATATTTATGTGGTCATTGGTTGGTTGGTTGTAGATTGAGTGTTGGGATATTTATGTGGTCATTGGTTGGTTGTAGGTTGAGTGTTGGGATATTTATGTGGTCATTGGTTGGTTGGTTGTAGATTGAGTGTTGGGATATTTATGTGGTCATTGGTTGGTTGGTTGTAGGTTGTGTGTTGGGATATTTATGTGGTCATTGGTTGGTTGGTTGTAGGTAAAGTGTTGGGATATTTATGTGGTCATTGGTTGGTTGGTTGTAGGTAAAGTGATGGGATATTATCTGGTCACTGGTTGGTTGGTTGTAGGTTGAGTGTTGGGATATATTTCTAGTCATTGATTGGTTGTAGGTTGAGTGTTGGGATATTTATGTGGTCATTGGTTGGTTGGTTGTAGGTTGAGTGTTGGGATATTTATGTGGTCATTGGTTGGTTGGTTGTAGATTGAGTGTTGGGATATTTATGTGGTCATTGGTTGGTTGTAGGTTGAGTGTTGGGATATTTATGTGGTCATTGGTTGGTTGGTTGTAGGTTGAGTGTTGGGATATTATGTGGTCATTGGTTGGTTGTAGGTTGAGTGTTGGGATATTTATGTGGTCGTTGGTTGGTTGGTTGTAGGTTGAGTGTTGGGATATTTATGTGGTCATTGGTTGGTTGGTTGTAGGTAAAGTGTTGGGATATTTATGTGGTCATTGGTTGGTTGGTTGTAGGTAAAGTGTTGGGATATTTATGTGGTCATTGGTTGGTTGGTTGTAGGTAAAGTGTTGGGATATTTATGTGGTCATTGGTTGGTTGGTTGTAGGTAAAGTGTTGGGATATTTATGTGGTCATTGGTTGATTGGTTGTAGGTAGAGTGTTGGGATATTTGTGTGGTCATTGGTTGGTTGGTTATAGGTAAAGTGTTGGGATATTTATGTGGTCATTGGTTGGTTGGTTGTAGGTAGAGTGTTGGGATATTTATGTGGTCATTGGGTGGTTGGTTGGTTGTAGGTAGAGTGTTGGGATATTTATGTGGTCATTGGTTGGTTGGTTGGTTGTAGGTAAAGTGTTGGGATATTTGTGTGGTCATTGGTTGGTTGGTTGTAGGTAAAGTGTTGGGATATTTATGTGGTCATTGGTTGGTTGGTTGTAGATTGAGTGTTGGGATATTTATGTGGTCATTGGTTGGTTGGTTGAAGGTAAAGTGATGGGATATTTATCTGGTCACTGGTTGGTTGGTTGTAGTTTGAGTGTTGGGATATATTTCTGGTCATTGATTGGTTGTAGGCTGAGTGTTGGGATATTTATGTGGTCATTGGTTGGTTGGTTGTAGGTTGAGTGTTGGGATATTATGTGGTCATTGGTTGGTTGTAGGTTGAGTGTTGGGATATTTATGTGGTCATTGGTTGGTTGGTTGTAGGTAAAGTGTTGGGATATTTATGTGGTCATTGGTTGGTTGGTTGTAGGTAGAGTGTTGGGATATTTATGTGGTCATTGGTTGGTTGGTTGTAGGTAGAGTGTTGGGATATTTATGTGGTCATTGGTTGGTTGGTTGTAGGTAGAGTGTTGGGATTATTATGTGGTCATTGGTTGGTTGGTTGTAGGTAAAGTGTTGGGATATTTATGTGGTCATTGGTTGGTTGGTTGTAGGTAAAGTGTTGGGATATTTATGTAGTCATTGGTTGGTTGGTTGTAGGTAAAGTGTTGGGATATTTATGTGGTCATTGGTTGGTTGTTTGTAGGTAAAGTGTTGGGATATTTATGTAGTCATTGGTTGGTTGGTTGTAGGTAAAGTGTTGGGATATTTATGTGGTCATTGGTTGGTTGGTTGTAGGTAAAGTGTTGGGATATTTATGTGGTCATTGGTTGGTTGGTTGTAGGTAAAGTGTTGGGATATTTATGTGGTCATTGGTTGGTTGGTTGTAGGTAAAGTGTTGGGATATTTATGTGGTCATTGGTTGGTTAGTTGTAGGTAAAGTGTTGGGATATTTATGTATTTATTGGTTGGTTGGTTGTAGGTAAAGTGTTGGGATATTTATGTGGTCATTGGTTGGTTGGTTGTAGGTAAAGTGTTGGGATATTTATGTGGTCATTGGTTGGTTGGTTATAGGTAGAGTGGTGGGATATTTATGTGGTCATTGGTTGGTTGGTTGTAGGTTGAGTGTTGGGATATTTATGTGGTCATTGGTTGGTTGGTTGTAGGTAGAGTGTTGGGATATTTATGTGGTCATTGGTTTGTTGGTTGTAGGTAAAGTGTTGGGATATTTATGTGGTCATTGGTTGGTTGGTTGTAGGTAAAGTTTTGGGATATATATGTGGTCATTTGTTGGTTGGTTGTAGGTTGAGTGTTGGGATATATTTCTGGTCATTGATTGGTTGTAGGTTGAGTGTTGGGATATTTATGTGGTCATTGGTTGGTTGGTTGTAGGTAAAGTGATTTGATATTTATCTGGTCACTGGTTGGTTGGTTGTAGGTTGAGTGTTGGGATATATTTCTGGTCATTGATTGGTTGTAGGCTGAGTGTTGGGATATTTATGTGGTCATTGGTTGGTTGGTTGTAGGTTGAGTGTTGGGATATTATGTGGTCATTGGTTGGTTGGTTGTAGGTTGTGTGTTGGGATATTTATGTGGTCATTGGTTGGTTGGTTGTAGTTTGAGTGTTGGGATATTTATGTGGTCATTTGTTGGTTGGTTGTAGGTAAAGTGTGGGGATATTTGTGTGGTCATTGGTTGGTTGGTTGTAGGTAGAGTGTTGGGATATTTATGTGGTCATTGGTTGGTTGTAGGTTGAGTGTTGGGATATTTATGTGGTCATTGGTTGGTTGGTTGTAGTTTGAGTGTTGGGATATTTATGTAGTCATTGGTTGGTTGGTTGTAGGTAAAGTGTTGGGATATTTATGTGGTCATTGGTTGGTTGGTTGTAGGTTGAGTGTTGGGATATTTATGTGGTCATTTGTTGGTTGGTTGTAGGTAAAGTGTGGGGATATTTGTGTGGTCATTGGTTGGTTGGTTGTAGGTAGAGTGTTGGGATATTTATGTGGTCATTTGTTGGTTGGTTGTAGGTAAAGTGTTGGGATATTTATGTGGTCATTGGTTGGTTGTAGGTAAAGTGTTGGGATATTTATGTGGTCATTGGTTGGTTGTAGGTAAAGTGTTGGGATATTTATGTGGTCATTTGTTGGTTGGTTGTAGGTAAAGTGTTGGGATATTTATGTGGTCATTGGTTGGTTGGTTGTAGGTAAAGTTTTGATATATATATGTGGTCATTGGTTGGTTGGTTGTAGGTTGAGTGTTGGGATATTTATGTGGTCATTGGTTGGTTGGTTGTAGGTAAAGTTTTGGGATATATATGTGGTCATTTGTTGGTTGGTTGTAGGTAAAGTTTTGGGATATTTATGTGGTCATTGGTTGGTTGGTTGTAGGTAAAGTGTTGGGATATTTATGTGGTCATTGGTTGGTTGGTTGTAGGTTGAGTGTTGGGATATTTATGTGGTCATTGGTTGGTTGGTTGTAGGTTGAGTGTTGGGATATTTATGTGGTCATTGGTTGGTTGTAGGTTGAATGTTGGGATATTTATGTGGTGATTGGTTGGTTGGTTGTAGGTTGAGTGTTGGGATATTTATGTGGTCATTGGTTGGTTGGTTGTAGATAAAGTGATGGGATATTTATCTGGTCACTGGTTGGTTGGTTGTAGGTTGAGTGTTGGGATATATTTCTGGTCAATGATTGGTGGTAGGTTGAGTGTTGGGATATTTATGTGGTCATTGCTTGGTTGGTTGTAGGTTGAGTGTTGGGATATTTATGTGGTCATTGGTTGGTTGGTTGTAGGTTGTGTGTTAGGATATTTATGTGGTCATTGGTTGGTTGGTTGTAGATTGAGTGTTGGGATATATTTCTGGTCATTGATTGGTTGTAGGTTGAGTGCTGGGATATTTATGTGGTCATTGGTTGGTTGGTTGTAGGATGAGTGTTGGGATATTTATGTGGTCATTGGTTGGTTGGTTGTAGATTGAGTGTTGGGATATTTATGTGGTCATTGGTTGGTTGTAGGTTGAGTGTTGGGATATTTATGTGGTCATTGGTTGGTTGGTTGTAGGTAAAGTTTTGGGATATATATGTGGTCATTTGTTGGTTGGTTGTAGGTTGAGTGTTGGGATATATTTCTGGTCATTGATTGGTTGTAGGTTGAGTGTTGGGATATTTATGTGGTCATTGGTTGGTTGGTTGTAGGTAAAGTGATTTGATATTTATCTGGTCACTGGTTGGTTGGTTGTAGGTTGAGTGTTGGGATATATTTCTGGTCATTGATTGGTTGTAGGCTGAGTGTTGGGATATTTATGTGGTCATTGGTTGGTTGGTTGTAGGTTGAGTGTTGGGATATTATGTGGTCATTGGTTGGTTGGTTGTAGGTTGTGTGTTGGGATATTTATGTGGTCATTGGTTGGTTGGTTGTAGTTTGAGTGTTGGGATATTTATGTGGTCATTTGTTGTTTGGTTGTAGGTAAAGTGTGGGGATATTTGTGTGGTCATTGGTTGGTTGGTTGTAGGTAGAGTGTTGGGATATTTATGTGGTCATTGGTTGGTTGTAGGTTGAGTGTTGGGATATTTATGTGGTCATTGGTTGGTTGGTTGTAGTTTGAGTGTTGGGATATTTATGTAGTCATTGGTTGGTTGGTTGTAGGTAAAGTGTTGGGATATTTATGTGGTCATTGGTTGGTTGGTTGTAGGTTGAGTGTTGGGATATTTATGTGGTCATTTGTTGGTTGGTTGTAGGTAAAGTGTGGGGATATTTGTGTGGTCATTGGTTGGTTGGTTGTAGGTAGAGTGTTGGGATATTTATGTGGTCATTTGTTGGTTGGTTGTAGGTAAAGTGTTGGGATATTTATGTGGTCATTGGTTGGTTGTAGGTAAAGTGTTGGGATATTTATGTGGTCATTGGTTGGTTGTAGGTAAAGTGTTGGGATATTTATGTGGTCATTTGTTGGTTGGTTGTAGGTAAAGTGTTGGGATATTTATGTGGTCATTGGTTGGTTGGTTGTAGGTAAAGTTTTGATATATATATGTGGTCATTGGTTGGTTGGTTGTAGGTTGAGTGTTGGGATATTTATGTGGTCATTGGTTGGTTGGTTGTAGGTAAAGTTTTGGGATATATATGTGGTCATTTGTTGGTTGGTTGTAGGTAAAGTTTTGGGATATTTATGTGGTCATTGGTTGGTTGGTTGTAGGTAAAGTGTTGGGATATTTATGTGGTCATTGGTTGGTTGGTTGTAGGTTGAGTGTTGGGATATTTATGTGGTCATTGGTTGGTTGGTTGTAGGTTGAGTGTTGGGATATTTATGTGGTCATTGGTTGGTTGTAGGTTGAATGTTGGGATATTTATGTGGTGATTGGTTGGTTGGTTGTAGGTTGAGTGTTGGGATATTTATGTGGTCATTGGTTGGTTGGTTGTAGATAAAGTGATGGGATATTTATCTGGTCACTGGTTGGTTGGTTGTAGGTTGAGTGTTGGGATATATTTCTGGTCATTGATTGGTTGTAGGTTGAGTGTTGGGATATTTATGTGGTCATTGCTTGGTTGGTTGTAGGTTGAGTGTTGGGATATTTATGTGGTCATTGGTTGGTTGGTTGTAGGTTGTGTGTTAGGATATTTATGTGGTCATTGGTTGGTTGGTTGTAGATTGAGTGTTGGGATATATTTCTGGTCATTGATTGGTTGTAGGTTGAGTGTTGGGATATTTATGTGGTCATTGGTTGGTTGGTTGTAGGTTGAGTGTTGGGATATTTATGTGGTCATTGGTTGGTTGGTTGTAGATTGAGTGTTGGGATATTTATGTGGTCATTGGTTGGTTGTAGGTTGAGTGTTGGGATATTTATGTGGTCATTGGTTGGTTGGTTGTAGATTGAGTGTTGGGATATTTATGTGGTCATTGGTTGGTTGGTTGTAGGTTGTGTGTTGGGATATTTATGTGGTCATTGGTTGGTTGGTTGTAGGTAAAGTGTTGGGATATTTATGTGGTCATTGGTTGGTTGGTTGTAGGTTGAGTGTTGGGATATTTATGTGGTCATTGGTTGGTTGGTTGTAGGTAAAGTGATGGGATATTATCTGGTCACTGGTTGGTTGGTTGTAGGTTGAGTGTTGGGATATATTTCTAGTCATTGATTGGTTGTAGGTTGAGTGTTGGGATATTTATGTGGTCATTGGTTGGTTGGTTGTAGGTTGAGTGTTGGGATATTATGTGGTCATTGGTTGGTTGTAGGTTGAGTGTTGGGATATTTATGTGGTCGTTGGTTGGTTGGTTGTAGGTTGAGTGTTGGGATATTTATGTGGTCATTGGTTGGTTGGTTGTAGGTAAAGTGTTGGGATATTTATGTGGTCATTGGTTGGTTGGTTGTAGGTAAAGTGTTGGGATATTTATGTGGTCATTGGTTGGTTGGTTGTAGGTAAAGTGTTGGGATATTTATGTGGTCATTGGTTGGTTGGTTGTAGGTAAAGTGTTGGGATATTTATGTGGTCATTGGTTGATTGGTTGTAGGTAGAGTGTTGGGATATTTGTGTGGTCATTGGTTGGTTGGTTATAGGTAAAGTGTTGGGATATTTATGTGGTCATTGGTTGGTTGGTTGTAGGTAGAGTGTTGGGATATTTATGTGGTCATTGGGTGGTTGGTTGGTTGTAGGTAGAGTGTTGGGATATTTATGTGGTCATTGGTTGGTTGGTTGTTTGTAGGTAAAGTGTTGGGATATTTGTGTGGTCATTGGTTGGTTGGTTGTAGGTAAAGTGTTGGGATATTTATGTGGTCATTGGTTGGTTGGTTGTAGATTGAGTGTTGGGATATTTATGTGGTCATTGGTTGGTTGGTTGTAGGTAAAGTGTTGGGATATTTATGTTTTCATTGGTTGGTTGGTTGTAGATTGAGTGTTGGGATATTTATGTGGTCATTGGTTGGTTGGTTGTAGGTAAAGTGATGGGATATTTATGTGGTCATTGGTTGGTTGGTTGTAGGTTGAGTGTTGGGATACATTTCTGGTCATTGATTGGTTGTAGGTTGAGTGTTGGGATATTTATGTGGTCATTGGTTGGTTGGTTGAAGGTAAAGTGATGGGATATTTATCTGTTCACTGGTTGGTTGGTTGTAGTTTGAGTGTTGGGATATATTTCTGGTCATTGATTGGTTGTAGGCTGAGTGTTGGGATATTTATGTGGTCATTGGTTGGTTGGTTGTAGGTTGAGTGTTGGGATATTATGTGGTCATTGGTTGGTTGTAGGTTGAGTGTTGGGATATTTATGTGGTCATTGGTTGGTTTGTTGTAGGTTGAGTGTTGGGATATTTATGTGGTCATTGGTTGGTTGGTTGTAGGTAAAGTGTTGGGATATTTATGTAGTCATTGGTTGGTTGGTTGTAGGTAAAGTGTTGGGATATTTATGTGGTCATTGGTTGGTTGGTTGTAGGTAAAGTGTTGGGATATTTATGTGGTCATTGGTTGGTTGGTTGTAGGTAGAGTGTTGGGATATTTATGTGGTCATTGGTTGGTTGGTTGTAGGTAGAGTGTTGGGATATTTATGTGGTCATTGGTTGGTTGGTTGTAGGTAGAGTGTTGGGATATTTATGTGGTCATTGGTTGGTTGGTTGTAGGTAAAGTGTTGGGATATTTATGTGGTCATTGGTTGGTTGGTTGTAGGTAAAGTGTTGGGATATGTATGTAGTCATTGGTTGGTTGGTTGTAGGTAAAGTGTTGGGATATTTATGTGGTCATTGGTTGGTTGTTTGTAGGTAAAGTGTTGGGATATTTATGTAGTCATTGGTTGGTTGGTTGTAGGTAAAGTGTTGGGATATTTATGTGGTCATTGGTTGGTTGGTTGTAGGTAAAGTGTTGGGATATTTATGTGGTCATTGGTTGGTTGGTTGTAGGTAAAGTGTTGGGATATTTATGTGGTCATTGGTTGGTTGGTTGTAGGTAAAGTGTTGGGATATTTATGTGGTCATTGGTTGGTTAGTTGTAGGTAAAGTGTTGGGATATTTATGTAGTCATTGGTTGGTTGGTTGTAGGTAAAGTGTTGGGATATTTATGTGGTCATTGGTTGGTTGGTTGTAGGTAAAGTGTTGGGATATTTATGTGGTCATTGGTTGGTTGGTTATAGGTAGAGTGGTGGGATATTTATGTGGTCATTGGTTGGTTGGTTGTAGGTTGAGTGTTGGGATATTTATGTGGTCATTGGTTGGTTGGTTGTAGGTAGAGTGTTGGGATATTTATGTGGTCATTGGTTGGTTGGTTGTAGGTAAAGTGTTGGGATATTTATGTGGTCATTGGTTGGTTGGTTGTAGGTAAAGTTTTGGGATATATATGTGGTCATTTGTTGGTTGGTTGTAGGTTGAGTGTTGGGATATATTTCTGGTCATTGATTGGTTGTAGGTTGAGTGTTGGGATATTTATGTGGTCATTGGTTGGTTGGTTGTAGGTAAAGTGATTTGATATTTATCTGGTCACTGGTTGGTTGGTTGTAGGTTGAGTGTTGGGATACATTTCTGGTCATTGATTGGTTGTAGGTTGAGTGTTGGGATATTTATGTGGTCATTGGTTGGTTGGTTGAAGGTAAAGTGATGGGATATTTATCTGGTCACTGGTTGGTTGGTTGTAGTTTGAGTGTTGGGATATATTTCTGGTCATTGATTGGTTGTAGGCTGAGTGTTGGGATATTTATGTGGTCATTGGTTGGTTGGTTGTAGGTTGAGTGTTGGGATATTATGTGGTCATTGGTTGGTTGTAGGTTGAGTGTTGGGATATTTATGTGGTCATTGGTTGGTTTGTTGTAGGTTGAGTGTTGGGATATTTATGTGGTCATTGGTTGGTTGGTTGTAGGTAAAGTGTTGGGATATTTATGTAGTCATTGGTTGGTTGGTTGTAGGTAAAGTGTTGGGATATTTATGTGGTCATTGGTTGGTTGGTTGTAGGTAAAGTGTTGGGATATTTATGTGGTCATTGGTTGGTTGGTTGTAGGTAGAGTGTTGGGATATTTATGTGGTCATTGGTTGGTTGGTTGTAGGTAGAGTGTTGGGATATTTATGTGGTCATTGGTTGGTTGGTTGTAGGTAGAGTGTTGGGATATTTATGTGGTCATTGGTTGGTTGGTTGTAGGT
The DNA here is from genome assembly GCA_963921405.1 of Cepaea hortensis. Taxonomy (NCBI): domain Eukaryota; kingdom Metazoa; phylum Mollusca; class Gastropoda; order Stylommatophora; family Helicidae; genus Cepaea; species Cepaea hortensis. The sequence goes on from OY992876.1 coordinate 281,055,436, forward strand.
AAAGTGTTGGGATATTTATGTGGTCATTGGTTGGTTGGTTGTAGGTAAAGTGTTGGGATATTTATGTAGTCATTGGTTGGTTGGTTGTAGGTAAAGTGTTGGGATATTTATGTGGTCATTGGTTGGTTGTTTGTAGGTAAAGTGTTGGGATATTTATGTAGTCATTGGTTGGTTGGTTATAGGTAAAGTGTTGGGATATTTATGTGGTCATTGGTTGGTTGGTTGTAGGTAAAGTGTTGGGATATTTATGTGGTCATTGGTTGGTTGGTTGTAGGTAAAGTGTTGGGATATTTATGTGGTCATTGGTTGGTTGGTTGTAGGTAAAGTGTTGGGATATTTATGTGGTCATTGGTTGGTTAGTTGTAGGTAAAGTGTTGGGATATTTATGTAGTCATTGGTTGGTTGGTTGTAGGTAAAGTGTTGGGATATTTATGTGGTCATTGGTTGGTTGGTTGTAGGTAGAGTGGTGGGATATTTATGTGGTCATTGGTTGGTTGGTTGTAGGTTGAGTGTTGGGATATTTATGTGGTCATTGGTTGGTTGGTTGTAGGTACAGTGTTGGGATATTTATGTGGTCATTTGTTGGTTGGTTGTAGGTTGAGTGTTGGGATATATTTCTGGTCATTGATTGGTTGTAGGTTGAGTGTTGGGATATTTATGTGGTCATTGGTTGGTTGGTTGTAGGTAAAGTGATTTGATATTTATCTGGTCACTGGTTGGTTGGTTGTAGGTTGAGTGTTGGGATATATTTCTGGTCATTGATTGGTTGTAGGCTGAGTGTTGGGATATTTATGTGGTCATTGGTTGGTTGGTTGTAGGTTGAGTGTTGGGATATTATGTGGTCATTGGTTGGTTGGTTGTAGGTTGTGTGTTGGGATATTTATGTGGTCATTGGTTGGTTGGTTGTAGTTTGAGTGTTGGGATATTTATGTGGTCATTTGTTGGTTGGTTGTAGGTAAAGTGTGGTTATATTTGTGTGGTCATTGGTTGGTTGGTTGTAGGTAGAGTGTTGGGATATTTATGTGGTCATTGGTTGGTTGTAGGTTGAGTGTTGGGATATTTATGTGGTCATTGGTTGGTTGGTTGTAGGTAGAGTGTTGGGATATTTATGTGGTCATTGGTTGGTTGGTTGTAGGTAAAGTGTTGGGATATTTATGTGGTCATTGGTTGGTTGGTTGTAGGTAAAGTGTTGGGATATTTATGTAGTCATTGGTTGATTGGTTGTAGGTAAAGTGTTGGGATATTTATGTCGTCATTGGTTGGTTGTTTGTAGGTAAAGTGTTGGGATATTTATGTAGTCATTGGTTGGTTGGTTGTAGGTAAAGTGTTGGGATATTTATGTGGTCATTGGTTGGTTGGTTGTAGGTAAAGTGTTGGGATATTTATGTGGTCATTGGTTGGTTGGTTGTAGGTAAAGTGTTGGGATATTTATGTGGTCATTGGTTGGTTGGTTGTAGGTAAAGTGTTGGGATATTTATGTGGTCATTGGTTGGTTAGTTGTAGGTAAAGTGTTGGGATATTTATGTAGTCATTGGTTGGTTGGTTGTAGGTAAAGTGTTGGGATATTTATGTGGTCATTGGTTGGTTGGTTGTAGGTAAAGTGTTGGGATATTTATGTGGTCATTGGTTGGTTGGTTATAGGTAGAGTGGTGGGATATTTATGTGGTCATTGGTTGGTTGGTTGTAGGTTGAGTGTTGGGATATTTATGTGGTCATTGGTTGGTTGGTTGTAGGTAGAGTGTTGGGATATTTATGTGGTCATTGGTTGGTTGGTTGTAGGTAAAGTGTTGGGATATTTATGTGGTCATTGGTTGGTTGGTTGTAGGTAAAGTTTTGGGATATATATGTGGTCATTTGTTGGTTGGTTGTAGGTTAAGTGTTGGGATATATTTCTGGTCATTGATTGGTTGTAGGTTGAGTGTTGGGATATTTATGTGGTCATTGGTTGGTTGGTTGTAGGTAAAGTGATTTGATATTTATCTGGTCACTGGTTGGTTGGTTGTAGGTTGAGTGTTGGGATATATTTCTGGTCATTGATTGGTTGTAGGCTGAGTGTTGGGATATTTATGTGGTCATTGGTTGGTTGGTTGTAGGTTGAGTGTTGGGATATTATGTGGTCATTGGTTGGTTGGTTGTAGGTTGTGTGTTGGGATATTTATGTGGTCATTGGTTGGTTGGTTGTAGTTTCAGTGTTGGGATATTTATGTGGTCATTTGTTGGTTGGTTGTAGGTAAAGTGTGGTTATATTTGTGTGGTCATTGGTTGGTTGGTTGTAGGTAGAGTGTTGGGATATTTATGTGGTCATTGGTTGGTTGTAGGTTGAGTGTTGGGATATTTATGTGGTCATTGGTTGGTTGGTTGTAGGTAAAGTGTTGGGATATTTATGTGGTCATTGGTTGGTTGGTTGTAGGTTGAGTGTTGGGATATTTATGTGGTCATTTGTTGGTTGGTTGTAGGTAAAGTGTGGGGATATTTGTGTGGTCATTGGTTGGTTGGTTGTAGGTAGAGTGTTGGGATATTTATGTGGTCATTTGTTGGTTGGTTGTAGGTAAAGTGTTGGGATATTTATGTGGTCATTGGTTGGTTGTAGGTAAAGTGTTGGGATGTTTATGTGGTCATTGGTTGGTTGTAGGTAAAGTGTTGGGATATTTATGTGGTCATTTGTTGGTTGGTTGTAGGTAAAGTGTTGGGATATTTATGTGGTCATTGGTTGGTTGGTTGTAGGTAAAGTTTTGATATATATATGTGGTCATTGGTTGGTTGGTTGTAGGTTGAGTGTTGGGATATTTATGTGGTCATTGGTTGGTTGGTTGTAGGTAAAGTTTTGGGATATATATGTGGTCATTTGTTGGTTGGTTGTAGGTTGAGTGTTGGGATATTTATGTGGTCATTGGTTGGTTGGTTGTAGGTAAAGTGTTGGGATATTTATGTGGTCATTGGTTGGTTGGTTGTAGGTTGAGTGTTGGGATATTTATGTGGTCATTGGTTGGTTGGTTGTAGGTTGAGTGTTGGGATATTTATGTGGTCATTGGTTGGTTGTAGGTTGAATGTTGGGATATTTATGTGGTCATTGGTTGGTTGGTTGTAGGTAAAGTGTTGGGATATTTATGTGGTCATTGGTTGGTTGGTTGTAGATAAAGTGATGGGATATTTATCTGGTCACTGGTTGGTTGGTTGTAGGTTGAGTGTTGGGATATATTTCTGGTCATTGATTGGTTGTAGGTTGAGTGTTGGGATATTTATGTGGTCATTGCTTGGTTGGTTGTAGGTTGAGTGTTGGGATATTTATGTGGTCATTGGTTGGTTGGTTGTAGGTTGTGTGTTAGGATATTTATGTGGTCATTGGTTGGTTGGTTGTAGATTGAGTGTTGGGATATATTTCTGGTCATTGATTGGTTGTAGGTTGAGTGTTGGGATATTTATGTGGTCATTGGTTGGTTGGTTGTAGGTTGAGTGTTGGGATATTTATGTGGTCATTGGTTGGTTGGTTGTAGATTGAGTGTTGGGATATTTATGTGGTCATTGGTTGGTTGTAGGTTGAGTGTTGGGATATTTATGTGGTCATTGGTTGGTTGGTTGTAGATTGAGTGTTGGGATATTTATGTGGTCATTGGTTGGTTGGTTGTAGGTTGTGTGTTGGGATATTTATGTGGTCATTGGTTGGTTGGTTGTAGGTAAAGTGTTGGGATATTTATGTGGTCATTGGTTGGTTGGTTGTAGGTTGAGTGTTGGGATATTTATGTGGTCATTGGTTGGTTGGTTGTAGGTAAAGTGATGGGATATTATCTGGTCACTGGTTGGTTGGTTGTAGGTTGAGTGTTGGGATATATTTCTAGTCATTGCTTGGTTGTAGGTTGAGTGTTGGGATATTTATGTGGTCATTGGTTGGTTGGTTGTAGGTTGAGTGTTGGGATATTATGTGGTCATTGGTTGGTTGTAGGTTGAGTGTTGGGATATTTATGTGGTCGTTGGTTGGTTGGTTGTAGGTTGAGTGTTGGGATATTTATGTGGTCATTGGTTGGTTGGTTGTAGGTAAAGTGTTGGGATATTTATGTGGTCATTGGTTGGTTGGTTGTAGGTAAAGTGTTGGGATATTTATGTGGTCATTGGTTGGTTGGTTGTAGGTAAAGTGTTGGGATATTTATGTGGTCATTGGTTGGTTGGTTGTAGGTAAAGTGTTGGGATATTTATGTGGTCATTGGTTGATTGGTTGTAGGTAGAGTGTTGGGATATTTGTGTGGTCATTGGTTGGTTGGTTATAGGTAAAGTGTTGGGATATTTATGTGGTCATTGGTTGGTTGGTTGTAGGTAGAGTGTTGGGATATTTATGTGGTCATTGGGTGGTTGGTTGGTTGTAGGTAGAGTGTTGGGATATTTATGTGGTCATTGGTTGGTTGGTTGTTTGTAGGTAAAGTGTTGGGATATTTGTGTGGTCATTGGTTGGTTGGTTGTAGGTAAAGTGTTGGGATATTTATGTGGTCATTGGTTGGTTGGTTGTAGATTGAGTGTTGGGATATTTATGTGGTCATTGGTTGGTTGGTTGTAGGTAAAGTGTTGGGATATTTATGTGGTCATTGGTTGGTTGGTTGTAGATTGAGTGTTGGGATATTTATGTGGTCATTGGTTGGTTGGTTGTAGGTAAAGTGATGGGATATTTATGTGGTCATTGGTTGGTTGGTTGTAGGTTCAGTGTTGGGATACATTTCTGGTCATTGATTGGTTGTAGGTTGAGTGTTGGGATATTTATGTGGTCATTGGTTGGTTGGTTGAAGGTAAAGTGATGGGATATTTATCTGGTCACTGGTTGGTTGGTTGTAGTTTGAGTGTTGGGATATATTTCTGGTCATTGATTGGTTGTAGGCTGAGTGTTGGGATATTTATGTGGTCATTGGTTGGTTGGTTGTAGGTTGAGTGTTGGGATATTATGTGGTCATTGGTTGGTTGTAGGTTGAGTGTTGGGATATTTATGTGGTCATTGGTTGGTTTGTTGTAGGTTGAGTGTTGGGATATTTATGTGGTCATTGGTTGGTTGGTTGTAGGTAAAGTGTTGGGATATTTATGTAGTCATTGGTTGGTTGGTTGTAGGTAAAGTGTTGGGATATTTATGTGGTCATTGGTTGGTTGGTTGTAGGTAAAGTGTTGGGATATTTATGTGGTCATTGGTTGGTTGGTTGTAGGTAGAGTGTTGGGATATTTATGTGGTCATTGGTTGGTTGGTTGTAGGTAGAGTGTTGGGATATTTATGTGGTCATTGGTTGGTTGGTTGTAGGTAGAGTGTTGGGATATTTATGTGGTCATTGGTTGGTTGGTTGTAGGTAAAGTGTTGGGATATTTATGTGGTCATTGGTTGGTTGGTTGTAGGTAAAGTGTTGGGATATTTATGTAGTCATTGGTTGGTTGGTTGTAGGTAAAGTGTTGGGATATTTATGTGGTCATTGGTTGGTTGTTTGTAGGTAAAGTGTTGGGATATTTATGTAGTCATTGGTTGGTTGGTTGTAGGTAAAGTGTTGGGATATTTATGTGGTCATTGGTTGGTTTGTTGTAGGTAAAGTGTTGGGATATTTATGTGGTCATTGGTTGGTTGGTTGTAGGTAAAGTGTTGGGATATTTATGTGGTCATTGGTTGGTTGGTTGTAGGTAAAGTGTTGGGATATTTATGTGGTCATTGGTTGGTTAGTTGTAGGTAAAGTGTTGGGATATTTATGTAGTCATTGGTTGGTTGGTTGTAGGTAAAGTGTTGGGATATTTATGTGGTCATTGGTTGGTTGGTTGTAGGTAAAGTGTTGGGATATTTATGTGGTCATTGGTTGGTTGGTTATAGGTAGAGTGGTGGGATATTTATGTGGTCATTGGTTGGTTGGTTGTAGGTTGAGTGTTGGGATATTTATGTGGTCATTGGTTGGTTGGTTGTAGGTAGAGTGTTGGGATATTTATGTGGTCATTGGTTGGTTGGTTGTAGGTAAAGTGTTGGGATATTTATGTGGTCATTGGTTGGTTGGTTGTAGGTAAAGTTTTGGGATATATATGTGGTCATTTGTTGGTTGGTTGTAGGTTGAGTGTTGGGATATATTTCTGGTCATTGATTGGTTGTAGGTTGAGTGTTGGGATATTTATGTGGTCATTGGTTGGTTGGTTGTAGGTAAAGTGATTTGATATTTATCTGGTCACTGGTTGGTTGGTTGTAGGTTGAGTGTTGGGATATATTTCTGGTCATTGATTGGTTGTAGGCTGAGTGTTGGGATATTTATGTGGTCATTGGTTGGTTGGTTGTAGGTTGAGTGTTGGGATATTATGTGGTCATTGGTTGGTTGGTTGTAGGTTGTGTGTTGGGATATTTATGTGGTCATTGGTTGGTTGGTTGTAGTTTGAGTGTTGGGATATTTATGTGGTCATTTGTTGGTTGGTTGTAGGTAAAGTGTGGGGATATTTGTGTGGTCATTGGTTGGTTGGTTGTAGGTAGAGTGTTGGGATATTTATGTGGTCATTGGTTGGTTGTAGGTTGAGTGTTGGGATATTTATGTGGTCATTGGTTGGTTGGTTGTAGTTTGAGTGTTGGGATATTTATGTAGTCATTGGTTGGTTGGTTGTAGGTAAAGTGTTGGGATATTTATGTGGTCATTGGTTGGTTGGTTGTAAGTTGAGTGTTGGGATATTTATGTGGTCATTTGTTGGTTGGTTGTAGGTAAAGTGTGGGGATATTTGTGTGGTCATTGGTTGGTTGGTTGTAGGTAGAGTGTTGGGATATTTATGTGGTCATTTGTTGGTTGGTTGTAGGTAAAGTGTTGGGATATTTATGTGGTCATTGGTTGGTTGTAGGTAAAGTGTTGGGATATTTATGTGGTCATTGGTTGGTTGTAGGTAAAGTGTTGGGATATTTATGTGGTCATTTGTTGGTTGGTTGTAGGTAAAGTGTTGGGATATTTATGTGGTCATTGGTTGGTTGGTTGTAGGTAAAGTTTTGATATATATATGTGGTCATTGGTTGGTTGGTTGTAGGTTGAGTGTTGGGATATTTATGTGGTCATTGGTTGGTTGGTTGTAGGTAAAGTTTTGGGATATATATGTGGTCATTTGTTGGTTGGTTGTAGGTAAAGTTTTGGGATATTTATGTGGTCATTGGTTGGTTGGTTGTAGGTAAAGTGTTGGGATATTTATGTGGTCATTGGTTGGTTGGTTGTAGGTTGAGTGTTGGGATATTTATGTGGTCATTCGTTGGTTGGTTGTAGGTAAACTTTTGGGATATATATGTGGTCATTTGTTGGTTGGTTGTAGGTAAAGTTTTGGGATATATATGTGGTCATTGGTTGGTTGGTTGTAGGTAAAGTGTTGGGATATTTATGTGGTCATTGGTTGGTTGGTTGTAGGTAAAGTGTTGGGATATTTATGTGGTCATTGGTTGGTTGGTTGTAGGTAAAGTGTTGGGATATTTATGTGGTCATTGGTTGGTTGGTTGTAGGTTGTGTGTTGGGATATTTATGTAGTCATTGGTTGGCTGTAGGTAAAGTGTTGGGATATTTATGTGGTCATTGGTTGGTTGGTTGTAGGTTGTGTGTTGGGATATTTATGTGGTCATTGGTTGGTTGGTTCTAGGTAAAGTGTTGGGATATTTATGTGGTCATTGGTTGGTTGGTTGTAGGTAAAGTTTTGGGATATTTATGTGGTCATTGGTTGGTTGGTTGGTTGTACGTAAAGTGTTGGGATATATATGTGGTCATTTGTTGGTTGGTTGTAGGTAGAGTGTTGGGATATTTATGTGGTCATTGGTTGGTTGGTTGGTTGTACGTAAAGTGTTGTGATATTTATGTGGTCATTGGTTGGTTGGTTGTAGGTAAAGTGATGGAATATTTATGTGGTCATTGGTTGGTTGGTTGGTTGGTTGGTTGGTTGGTTGTAGGTAGAGTGATGGGATATTTATGAGGTCATTGATTGGTTGGTTGTAGGTAGAGTGTTGAGATATTTATGTGGTCATTGGTTGGTTGGTTGTAAGTAGAGTGTTGAAATATTTATGTGGTCATTGGTTGGTTGGTTGTAGGTGAAGTGATGGGATATTTATTTGGTCATTGATTGGTTGGTTGTAAATAGAGTAGCGGGATATTAATGTGGTCATTGTTTCGTTGGGTGTAGGTAGAGTGATTGGATATTATGTGATCATTGATTGGTTGGTTGTAGGTAGAGTGATAGGATATTTATGTGGTCATTGATTGGTTGGTTGTAGGTAGAGTGGAGAGATATTTATGTGATCATTGGCTGGATGGGACTCCATTCAGCCTGTCTGTCTGTTCATTTCCAGCCCCTCAAGAGTGTCCTGAAGAAAAGATCCAGAAATTGCTTACAGCCCTCGACCTCTGAATTGATGCATACCATTCTGCAAGAAGAAAGTCTTAACCTTTACCTGAATGCTTTGTGAATCAGTTACAATCACCACATGCGTATATAGTTTGTTCTACAACCAACGGAAAGCTGCAGTAACTTTTAACTGCTGCTCTCTTCGACTCCCATGCCCGTTCTACCTCGCGGGTCCACCATGGAGGCTGCACATAAGTAGGTCTGCCATTGACACTGTATGCCCTCTGTCTGAGGCGTCCCAGAAGGACGTTTTCCCTCTCATATTTGAAGAGCTTACATGCTCACACAGCCTGGGTCTTGCTGGACTAGAAATCAATACTGAACAGGGCAGATGGTCACTCCCAGATCATCCAGGGCAGTATAACTGACATCCATCACTGCCGACTAAGTAACAAATGCTAGGTCAATAGCTGTGTCTGCATCACCAGACATAATTCCCATTCTCGTTGGACCCCATCGTTTATGAAGACAACCAACCAACACATAACCAAATAAAAACCCAAAAACCAACCAACAATCAACCAAGCAACAATCAACAGCCGACCAGCAAACAATCAACAAACAAACAATCAATTAAACAAACAAACAACCAAAAACCAACTAAACAAACAAACAACCAACAATCAACCAACCAACAACCAACTAAACAAAGAAACATTCAATCAAATAAACAAACAACCAACCAACAACCAACTAAACAAACAAACAACCAACTACCAATCAACCAACAACCAACTAAGCAAAGAAAAAAAAATAAACTAACCAACAACAAACTAAAAAAATAAAACAACAACCAATAATCAACTAACCAACAATCAACTAAACAAACAATCAACAATCAACTAACCAACAATCAGCTAAACAAACAACCAACAATCAGCTAAACAAACAACCAAAAATCAACCAGCCAACAACCAACTAAACAAACAAACAACCAACTAAACAACAAGCAACAATCAACTAAACAAACAAACAACAATCAGCCAACCAACAATCAACTAAACATAACATCAAGCAACAACCAACTAAACAACAAGCAACAAACAATCAACCAGCCAACAACCAACCAAACAATCAAACAACCATCCAATCAACCAACCAACAACCAACTAAACAAACAACCAAGCAACAATCAACCAACCAACACCAAATACACAAAAAAAACAACCACCAATCAACCAACCAACAGTCACCTAACCAAACAAACTAACAAACAAACAAACAAACAACAATCAACAGCCAAACAACCAACAATCAACAAACCAACAACCAACTAAACAAACAAATAACCAACAATCAACCACCAAACAACCAACTAAACAAACAAAAAACCAACAATCAACCAACTAAACAAACAACCAACAATGAACCAACCAACAACCAAATAAACAAACACTCAAACAATTACAAATCAACAAACAATCAACAGCCAACAACCAAAAATCAACCCACCAACCTTCAACAGTTAAACAACCAACAAGCAATCAAATAACAAACCACCAGCCAACAACCAACCAACAACCAACCAACCACCCAACCAACCAACAATCAACCACAATCAACGAATCAACAAACAATCAACAGCCAAACAACCAACATCCAACCATCAACCAACCAATCAACAACCCACTAAAAAAACAACCAACCAACAATCAGTCAACCAACAATCAACCAACCAACAAGCAACCAAAAATCATCATCCAAACAATCATCCAACCAACATCCAACGCACACTCAACCAACAATCAACCAACAAACAACCAACAACCAACCAACAAACAACCAACAATCAACAACCAACATTAAACCATCAACCGTGAGAGTCAAACGTCCCAAGAAACCCCCGGGAAGGTTAACCCGGTCAACAAATGCCAGCAGAAGTCGGATGTGTCGGCCTAATGGCGCAAGAACGCAGCTCTGCTGTAAACAGGCACAACGTAATCACGTCCGTAAAAAAACAAAACAACTCCGGATGAACGCAGAAGAAGAAGACACCATCAATCAACTAACAGTCAACCAACAATCAACCAACCGACATCCTGCCAACCAACAACCAATCAAACAACAACCAACCAACCAACCAACAATCAACCAACCAACAACCAATCAACCAACAATCAATAGCCAAACAACCAACAACCAACCAACCAATCAACAACTAACTAAACAAATAGCAACCCAACAATCAGCCAACCAACTAACAACCAACCAACAGCCAACCAACACCCAACCAACAATCAACCAACAATCAAACTTCCAACAATCAACAGCCACACAACCGAACATCAACTAACCAACTAAAATAACAAACAACTAACAATCAACCAACCAACTAAACAACAACCAACCAGACAACAACCAACCAACAAACAAACAACCAACAACCAACCAATCAACAACCATGTGTGTGTAATATCGTCATTGTGTGCGTACATGTGCGTGAGTATTATGTGTACGTCCATGCGCGTGTGTGTTCATTTGTGTGTGCGTGAATGTGAGCGTGTGTGTGTGTGTGTGTACGCGTGCCCACTTTTGAAATTGTTATACCAAATATTCAAGACAACACAGTGTTATCTCCTCTTATACTCCTCAGAAGAAGACAATCATCAGACAAAAGGGACAGAAAGAAAGATAGAAACGCTGACAGAAAGAAAGATAGAAACGCTCTCTATCCCAAATCTCGTTAGAAAGTCAGTCACGTGTGTCAAAGCGGAAGTTGTGATGAGCCGGATGCACCCATGTCTAACCGAGTTTTCGCCCTTGAGCGGAAATGAAATTATCTCCCTGTGTGGCTGCCTTAATTTGATTTTACTGCTCACTTTGTTCACGTGCTGCTAGTCAAGAAGTCAGTGAGTAAACTTATTAACTACTCGACCTGGCTCGGTGGCGGGGACTCTGTGATTGTCTCGTGTAATTATGATGTCAGTCACGAGCAGTCGAAAACTGCCCATGGTGTTGAATATTCCACATTGGGCGAAGATTTATCATAACGTTTGGCTGTTTGTGGGGACCAGATGTGTATCGAAAGGGTTATGGACGCATTTTGCAATCACGCATACCGCGTAGAAAACACGGCTGCGGGCGATTTGGAAGGAGACTGCCTTGTGTTGATTTTCATACAATGGAATGGATGTCACCATTGAGAAAGCAATGACAAACTTTTTTTTTCATATCCATTTACAGGACATCGCTGTCAACACGAGCATTTTACTGCTGTTCTTGATGTCTTGACAAGTTTACGTTCAATAGTTTGCCATTGATTTCTGAACGACCGGCTCCCATACCAATTCGTTAAAACCCAAGGCAACGCGGTCTGCTGCCAAATCGCGCTCAGCTGTGTTTCGAACGCGGGTAAGCGGGATTACGAACCGCGTCCATAACACCTTCGTCACCGAGACGGCAATGACAAACTACTAAACGTAAAATCTCCAAGAAATCACAGACAAAAATGCTGGGGTTGACTGCGACGTCCTGTAAAGGATATGCAACTGACTTTTTAACTGTTTGGGGAGTCGGGGGCGCTCAGTAGCTTGCGCGCAAGCCTGATGGTCCGGTGGGCATGTGTTGGAATCCCACTGCATCCGGGGATGTTGTTTAATTCGCCTGGACTCCTGGGTTGATAGGGATATAATGGGTGCCCGCTCTGGGAAATCAAGGCAGCTAGCAGATTTAGACCACAGACCCATGAAATGTCGATTCGTTTGTACAAGTATGGACATAGCACCATATATCCCACACTCCTCAAGGCCTGGGAAATTGTCGTTTATTTGTGTTCATCACAAAGCTGTTCGTGGTAGTTGCATTTCCTTTTCAGAGCGTTGTAGTCATCCCCATCATTTGTTACTATTCGTGATTTCTTGGCAAATTTACGTTCAGTAGTTTGCCATTGCTTTCTGAACGACCGGCACTTATACCTTTGTCTCCCGGGAAGGTTAACCCGGTCAACAAATGCCCGCAGAAGTCGGATGTGTCGGCCTGACGGCGCAAGAACGCAGCTCTGCTGTAAACAGGCACAACGCAGTCACATCCGGAAAAAAAAAATCCGGATGAACGCAGAAGAAGAAGAAGAAACCTTTGTCTGGGAAACTAACGCAAGGCGGTCCGCTTTGTGACGAAACGACGCTTCATCTGTCTTTTGTCTACTAGGTTCCGCTCTATTCGGCGCGTCATCAGGGACTTCCCCGGGTTATTAATAGACTGGGAGCGTCGAGGATGATTTTCCGGCTAGAAGGTTCGCGAAGCACCTGGATTCGAGTGACCGGGGTTGCTGGATACACCAACAAATTCTCGTGCAGATAGAACCTAGAAATCCCCTCTGCCGTGTGTCCACCGTGACGAGGTAGAGGGGCTTGTGCGTCCCAATGACCCCAAGAGCTATGCCGACGGTAGCACAGCTACTGGTAGGGCCACCCATGTCGGACAGGTCAAGGGAGAGGGACCAGACGAAGAGACACACAAACCTGCTGCCTTGTAGGTAGACTGGGGACAGTCAAAGGCTAGGGAAAGCACCCCGAATACATGCTTGTCAAAATCGGATGTACTGAGCCACAGGCTTGACAAAGCAGTGCAACGTAAAACCTGCTGCCTTGTAGGTGGACTGGGGACAGTCAAAGGCTAGGGAAAGCATCCCAAATAAATACTTGTCGAAATCGGATGTACTGAGCCACAGGCTTGACAAAGCAGTGCAACGTAACTTAATTCATGATGTCACAAATCAAAATTAATCGTTATGGTGCTAATCCCGTGAAGTCCCATCAGGCGGTGATAGTGCCGGGCCCCCTGCCTCGAGGGGGTCCACCCATGACTACTGGTGGTCACCTTCCCCTGTGCTGTGGAGTCAAGGCACAGAGGAGTAGGTTAAGAGCTATTGACCAAATACCCCGGACACTCAACATACTACAGTGGAATGCCGAAGGAGTTTACAAGAAGAAAGAATCCCTGACACAGCGTCTTCATAAAGATAGAATAGATGTGGCATGCATTCAAGAGACACACCTCAACGCCAATCACAAATTCTCAGTCAGAGGATATCAGGCCACACGTTTCGACCGCGAAGGACACAAAGGAGGAGTTCTAATACTTACACGAAATACAATACCTTGCAGCGAAGTATCTGTGATCTCTGACAACCAAACGGAAATTATAGGTGTTGATATAATGATAAAGGACGTGAAAATAAGAATCTACAATCTGTATAGCCCAGCAGATAAGGACCTTACACTCTCAAACATGAAAATAACTGACACAAACTGCATTATTGTCGGAGACTTTAATAGCCGTTCAGAAAGATGGGGATACCCAGATACTGACAAAAGAGGAGATGAATTGGAGGACTGGGAAATAGACTCAAATCTCCATCTACTCAACAAAGCGGATGACACACCGAGCTTCTACTCCAGAAGATGGCTTACCACTTCTACTCCAGACTTAGCTTTCTGCACAGGAGACATCCTCCACAAAATCGATCGCCATGTGCTGGACCAATTAGCAGGTAGTGACCACAGACCAATCAAACTTGTAATGAATATGGAGTATGTTCCACAGGAGCAAAAGCCCTTGCTCCGCTGGAATTACAAACGAGCAGATTGGGACAGATTTGCCATACTAACAGACAAATATTGTGAAAACATAAATACACGATATGGCAACATAAAGCAAATGGTGGAAAGTCTAAACAGAGCGATAATACAGGCAGCCACTGAGTCCATTCCTAGAGGAGCGAGGAAAAATTACAAACCATACTGGACTGAAGAACTACAAAGTTTGGAGGACAAAGTTGAAGATGCCAGGAAGACAGCAGAGAGAGAACAAACAACTGAAGCGAATATCTCTCTCAAAGACATCTCAGCAAAATATAAAAGAACAGTAAATCAAACAACAAGAAATTGTTGGAGGGAAAAAACAGAAAACCTGAATTTTGACAGGGATGGAAACAAACTATGGAAACTAGTGAAAGCCATGAACAATGAAGGACCTAGAAACAAACAAATAACAATTAAACAAGGAAATGCCTTGCTTATAGGAAAAAAGGCTGCAAATGCACTAATGGAACACTATGCAAATGCAAACCACATTGATATTACAACCGAACAGAAGAAAGCAATCAAAGACAAACAGATACATCATAGAAATACAGAGACAGCAGCAGAATATATGATGGCAAATCTAACAATGGAAGAAATGGAACAGGCAATGAATACCCTAAAAAAGAAGAAATCACCAGGAAAGGATGGAATCACAAATGAAATGCTAATAGGACTAGGCACCACGGCAAAGAAGAAACTACTAGCAGTCCTAAATAACAGCTGGGAGAGAGGAATAGTCCCACAGGCATGGAAGGAAGCTATACTAATACCAGTCCCAAAGAAAGGAAAAGACCCGGAAGAACCAAATGGCTATCGACCTATCAGTCTACTTAGCTGTGTAGGAAAATTAATGGAACGCATTATCAATGGCAGGCTAACATGGCATCTGGAAGAAAACAAACTCTTAACACCACACCAAGCAGGATTCAGAAAGTACAGATCCACTTAAGATCAAATAACCTATATAGCTCAGGAAATAGAGGATGCCTTCCAAGAGAAAAAGCACACCCTAGCAGTCTGGATAGATTTAGAAAAAGCATTTGATAAAGTATGGAAGGAAGGATTGAAAGTAAAACTGCAAAACATGCATGTTTGTGGGAAAATGTATAAATGGATCAGCCACTACCTTGAGAACAGAACTGCCAGGACAAAAGTACAAGGACAAACAAGCAAAATGATGCTGCTGAAGCAAGGTGGCCCCCAAGGAGGAGTTCTTTCACCAACATTATTCCTAGCATATATAAATGACATCACAGAAAATTTTCCAGCCAGAGTACACACATCCTCCTTTGCAGATGACCTAGCCATATGGACATCTGAAGAATATATTAGTACAGCTAACAGCAGAATACAGCAAGCCTTATTAGCGCTAGAGGACTGGTCAAAATCATGGCTAGTGAAGATAAGTGAGGAGAAAACAACATGCACAGTGTTCTCCCTCTCAACTAAAACTCAGCAACCTAAGCTGGTATTGAATGGAAAAATATTGCGCCATGAAGAAAATCCAAACTATCTAGGAGTCACCTTTGATCGTCGCCTGACATGGAAGACACAGGTTGAGAAAAATCGAACAAGAGCAAGGCAGAGAATGGCAATCATGAAAAAGCTTGCTGGTACAACGTGGGGAGCAGATGAGAAAGTTCTCAAGAAGTTATATACTGGACGGGTGAGGCCAGTACTGGAATATAGCATTGCAGCTTGGGCAACAGCAGCTAAGTCAAACTTTAGCAAAATAAGTAGAGTCCAAAACCAATGAATGCGAATCATAACTGGAAGCCTGAAGACAACGCCTATTAATGAACTAGAAAAGATCACTTGTTTACAACCAATGCAGGATAGAAGAGATAGCAGAGCCCAGCAACAAGCAGAAAAATTTAGAAGATTGACAGACCACCCTATGTACAACAGATTTAATGGTTTTGGAAAGGGAAGACTGAAGCGTAGCAACTTTGTAGAAACTGCAAAACGAAGGATTAGGGCAGATCCTATACTTAACATATCAACAGTCAAGCCCATACACAATGCACACAAGTTCCCAGCTTGGAGACAGCAGCAACTGCCTGAGATGATAGAAAACATTCCTGGTATTGAGAAAAAGAACACTCAGCATGAAACCGAAAGAAGAGAAATAACCCTAAACTACATAAAAGAACATTACCCAAGCAGGAATTGGACCCATGCATATACAGATGGATCAGCCAAAAATTCAATAGAGAATGGAGGAGGAGGAATTCTCCTAAATTTAAAAAATGGAGTGAAAAAAACACATTCAATGGCAACTGGAAAATATTCAAGTAACTTCAAAGCGGAGGTAGAGGCTTTGAAAACTGCAGCAGAAATGCTCCTGATGGAGGAAAATAAAGAGAAGCAAATAGCTATCTTCACAGATGCAAAGTCAGCTGTCTCAATACTGAAGAGCAATAACAGCACAGAACTAACTGACCTAAGAGCAGCACTCCATGGTCTATGCCAGAAATCCAAAAAAGTTGTAATACAGTGGATCCCATCACATTGCAGTATACCTGGAAACGAAGAGGCTGACAGACTGGCAAAAGAGGGCGGACGACTACCACAGCCTGACATAGACATAACCTATAATGAGGCAAAGAGGTTGATAAAAAGCACTTATAGAACCAAATGGGAATCAGAGCATCCAGGCCATCAGAAGGATGATGCATATTACAAACTCGATCGAAGAGAACAAGTAGCAATCTTCAGACTCCGCACAGGACATAACAGGCTGAAATACCACTTGTTCAATAAACTAAAGATAGGAGATACCGATGAATGTAATTGTAGAACTGGAAAAATGGCAGCAAAACATTTGCTGCAGGATTGCCCAACGTATGCAGAACAGAGAAAGATATTTTGGCCCACACCTGCTTCATTTGAGGACAAGCTCTATGGAGATATCAACAAGCTCAAGTTGACCGCAGCTTACTTTAACTACATACAGGTTGACATTTAAAGGTGCATGAAGACCCAGAGGCATGAAATGGAATATTGCTTGGATAGCAAATCCATTATGTGGAAAGTCCAAATCGAAAGCTCGCTGTGTGGGCTTCATAAAAGGTGGAAGTGTCCTAGTGGCACGAAATGGAATATTGCTTGGATAGCAAATTCATTATGTGGAAAGTCCGAATCAAAAGCCCATTGTGTGGGCTTCATAAAAGGTGGAAAAGTGTCCTAGTGGCACGAAATGGAATATTGCTTGGATAGCAAATCCATTATGTGGAAAGTCCGAATCTAAAGCCCACTGTGTGGACTTCATAAAAGGTGGAAAAGTGTCCTAGTGGCACGAAATGGAATATTGCTTGGATAGCAAATCCATTACATGGAAAGTCCGAATCAAAAGCTCACTGTGTAGATGTCATCTGCAGACTGCATACTTCTGGTTTCCGGAAGAACAGCCTATGGTGAACGGAAGGCCCAATATACGGAAGTGAGGCTAAGCAGCCATGTGCAGGACGTGACGATTCCTTGGGTGAGCCCAGTACCAGAGCGCTATGTATCGGCTCTGCAAGTATGGAAGCCTCCTTGGATGGCGGGGAATGCCCATGGTCTGCCCCTGCCTTCCCTTGAGGGCTGACCAGGATCTTTGGCTGTTCTATATGGACCAGCTGGGATTGGGGATAACACCACAACAGTGAGAGTCAAACGTCCTAAGAAACCCCCGGGAAGGTTAACCCGGTCAACAAATGCCCGCAGAAGTCGGATGTGTCGGCCTAACGGCGCAAGAACGCAGCTCTGCTGTAAACAGGCACAACGCAATCACATCCGAAAAAAAAACTCCGGATGAACGAAGAAGAAGAAGAAGAAGAAGAACCCAACTTATGTCAGTCAGTAGCTGATGCTAGTAGAACTGCTGGATTAGACAGGTAAGTTGATAGGTGGAGAATTCAGACAGTGAATTGCTTAGTGCTAGGGAAATAGGGCACATACTGTTTAGCCACAGGGAATGAGGTAACTATTGTGTGTTCATTGAATAGTGAGTTCATTTCGTGGAACTGTGGAATTCTGTGTGAAGATAAGTTCTTCATTGGTGTTATATATATATATACGATGTGTCATAATTTATATATATTAGGTCATGTTGTGTGATACTTCTAGAAGCGATGTACCGAACGCCGAAGTGGTTCGACGCGAGATAACAATGTGTTACCGTCGCGATGTAAACATGCGTTCTTGATTATTTTCTTTACTGTCCTCATCTTTTCATACTTGCATGAGTACGACGGAGTGCTGATGTGATGGAAGTATGGGAGGACAAATGGAGGTTGAATGAGGCACGGGGACAAATGGGATATGGGAACTGAGTGCAAGTTATTAAAGTATGTGACTGACAAACCAGGCCAGTCGTGAAGTTCGGCCAAGGCCCAAGGCTAATCAGCTTGGGAGGGGGCAAGAACTGGAGAGATCCTTTGAACATGTAGGGGAACGTGTTTTACCAGATGAACTTCTTGACTGGAGGACGGAGTCTAACAAGAAGAATTTCGCTACTGGGTGGACAGATGTCCCACCAGCGAAATGGAGTGTGTAAATACTGGATGTGGTCATGTATTATTACTAGTACATTGATCGTTATTATGTTTATTATTGGATGTATAATGTAAGGGTCGAGTCCAGGGACTCTTCGCCTTAATGTTTAGTTCGGTTAACTCTAGAATTAGGATAACTATTGACTTTAGTGACAACTGGTATACGAATAGGGATATGTGAGACGTACGATCAGACTCGTCATTCTTGTTACTTACTCTGTATGACGGGCTGTTCTTTGAGGCCATCTGACATTGACGGATACCCATGCTTTACTACTCTCAACATAGAGATGATGCTCTAGTTAGTTGAATAACTAATAATCATAACTGAGGGTTGAGTAGTCATTGATTTGATGAATGTGGACCAATGTTTGGGGCCGAATACTCTCACCTATCGCTCTTCCTTTCAGGGGTTGCCTGTTTAGGAACCAGCCTACTACAATTGTTGTTTGCCAGAAACCACTACGTATACCATGGCGAATGGTCGAAATACTTACTTACCACGCCTGACTAAACCACACCATGCGAGAGGGTGAATCATCCTGACTGAATGAGTCTCACCAAGTTGATTCCAGTGCCCTGAAATTGCACATGTGGGAAATGATGGTTTATTTCTATTTCTGACAGTTTGAAGATGCTCTATTTCAGCAATGATATGTTCATCAACCTGAGCAAGCAAGCTTGAGTGTAAAAGACAATGGAAACTGTACAGAAAGATGTTGATATGTTTGCCCAGTGAGATGTACCAAGGTGGGGTAATCTCAGCTCTGGGAGCTCATCATGTCTAAGTCTATTGTTGATCCGCCTAATCGTCGGAAACTCTAAGCAGAGATTGGCACATAACCTTGTGCTGTACCTACGTCAGCAATAGTGGCAGGTCATGATGAGACCTACACCAGCTTACGTATTCTGATTACATGACTTTTGCAGGTATAGAGGACAACTCATTATTGTTCAAAAGAACATCGTTGCGGTGAACTAAGAAATAGGTGTTTCCTCAAATTTTGACAACTGAGTCAAAGAACAGTAACTTGATATTCGGTCACCAAAGTTCATCGAGTTTAATTATCTTGTGTGCCTTGACTCCGAGGGAGTCTGATTACAAGTGACTATGCAGAGTGTGATATTATCTGCCCGAATATATGAACTTTTCATATGACTCTTCTGAACTCGCAGCAGAATGTATTATTACCCAACCAGGGATACGTGCTACTATTCCGGGACCATTAGATTGGTCATTGGCTACAGACATTTATTGAAGTCGAGAGTAACTGGGGTCACCTCAAGGAGGAGGGTCTCCCAGCCAGGCTGTCTACTGAGAACTGTTTAGTGTCTTTAACAGTGACTCATTAGGACTTGGTAGATGTGCAGTTCATCCAGTTGATTGCGGTCCAAGTGGTTAACTCCTCTTGCTGTCGATCCAAGCTCTGGAGACGGAGTGGTCTCCAAGGTTCCAGTCATCTCACTGGAAGGAAGCCGGGTGAGTGGCGGACCGACTGGACTGAACATCTGCACCCAATCTACTTCTCAGCCTGATGATGACTTTAGCAATATCTCTGGTTCTGTCTCTACTCTATCCTCTACTATTGTAAATAGAATTATTCTATCAGGGTGTTCAGATCATTTTTCTATTCTCTAGGGTAGAATAAACTTTGTTTTTGTTGACTTATTTTCGTTTTGAAATTATTGAGTGTGGTCTCGGACGATGCCTCAGTGTTCATTGTCCAAAGGGAGAGGGTAGATAGTGGGGGTCTAGAATCTGGAGAGGCTTGTAGACATATTCAACCAATACGAGGTCAACAGCAGAGTAAACAGTGTATCTATCTGTCCAGCCCCTGGGGTCAGAATACACGTAAGTGCAAGGGACACCTTGGGGTTGGTTAACTCTCAACACCCAAGGCGATCCTGTCACACGCTTTTAAATTACCCGCAGCTGTGGTTGGGACGTGGTATGCAGAATTACGAGTTGCGTTCGTAACCTCACACAGTGTGTGATCATATCTGTTTAATGTGGTCCTTCCTCCCACACACATACACACACATACACACACAAATGCACACACGTACAAACTCAAACACATACTCACACATACATGTATACATACGTAGGCACGCACACACACAAACACATACACACACATACATATACAAACATGTGTATGCGTGTGTATGCATGTGTGTGTGTGTGTGTGTGTGTGTGTGTGTGTGTGTGTGTGTGTGTGTGTGTGTGTGTGTGTTTAATATGAATCTACACTGTCAAGATGTTTTGGACACATTTGGGGGAGAAATTTGGGAGAAAACCTGAGTGAGATCTGGCAACATTGACGGGGACAAGAGCAAGGGGAAGGCAGAGAAATAAATAAATGGACGGAACAAGAACACAGAGCAGATACAAGACTATGGTCATAGTGTGGGGTAGAGTACCTTGAGTGCCCACGCTTGTCCATATGGTACATGATGATAAATAAAGGAACAATTTGGGGCGAAGTAATGCAGATAGGGCATCTAATTGAAGAACAGCGGGGACGAATAACAGAGTAACGGGAAGTTAAACAAGGTACCCGAGCATACGACTGGGAAAATAACAAAAGGTATGCTGTCATACATATAGGAAGATGATAAGGTGTAGGCAGTCATACAACTGGTAATGTAATAGTGAGTACGCAGTCATACAGCTGGGAATGTAATAGAGAGTAGTCAGTCATACAACTGGGAATGTAATATAGAGTAGGCAGTCATACAATTGGGAATGTAATAGAGAGTAGTCAGTCATACAGCTGGGAATGTAATATAGAGTAGGCAGTCATACAACTGGGAATGTAATAGAGAGTAGGCAGTCATACAACTGGGAGTGTAATAGAGAGTGCAGTTATACAACTGGGAATGTAATAGTGAGTAGGCAGTCATACAACTGGTAATGTAATAGAGGGTAGGCAGTCATACAACTGGGAATGTAATAGAGGGTAGGCAGTCATACAACTGGGAATGTAATAGAGAGTAGGCAGTCATACAACTGGGAGTGTAATAGAGAGTAGTCAGTCATACAACTGGGAATGTAATAGAGAGTAGGCAGTCATACAACTGGGAATGTAATAGAGAGTAGGCAGTCATACAACTGGGAATGTAATAGAGAGTAGGCAGTCACACAACTGGGAATGTAATAGAGAGTAGGCAGTCATACAACTGGGAATGTAATAGAGAGTGCAGTTATACAACTGGAAATGTAATAGGGAGAAGGCAGTCAGAGAACTGGGAATGTAATAGAGAGTAGTCAGTCATACAACTGGGAATGTAATATAGAGTAGGCAGTCATACAATTGGGAATGTAATAGAGAGTGCAGTTATACAACTGGGAATGTAATAGAGGGTAGTCAGTCATACAACTGGGAATGTAATAGAGAGTAGTCAGTCATATAACTGGGAATGTAATCGAGAGTGCAGTTATACAACTGGGAATGTAATAGAGGGTAGGCAGTCATACAACTGGGAATGTAATATAGAGTAGGCAGTCATATAACTGGGAATGTAATAAAGAATGCAGTTATACAACTGGGAATGTAATAGAGGGTAGGCAGTCATACAGCTGGGAATGTAATATAGAGTAGGCAGTCATACAATTGGGAATGTAATAGAGAGTAGGCAGTCATACAACTGGGAATGTAATAGAGAGTAGGCAGTCATACAACTGGGAATGTAGTAGAGAGTAGTCAGTCATACAACTGGGAATGTAATAGAGAGTAGGTAGTCATACAACTGGGAATGTAATAGAGAGTGCAGTTATACAACTGGAAATGTAATAGGGAGAAGGCAGTCATAGAACTGGGAATGTAATAAAAACTATACAGTCATACAATGAATGTAAAAGTATGATGATGATGCTTTTTTTTCGCTCAATCGCTTTTGAACACAAGCGTAGTCTATGCACACTATTTTTATAGTAGTGATGGACTTAATTTTGCCTGTGGGTTAGCTTTCCCTATTAACTGTGTCCCTCGCTATCAGGCGAACCCACTCGGATTTCAGAGGTACTTGTAATTTACGTCCCCAAGTCAAGGACGATAGGTCAACATTTTAGTCCAGTTCTCCGGTGTAGGGGATGAACCGCTAACCTCGGCATCAGCACACCGGATGTTTAAGAACACCGTTCTTATCCATTCGGCCATGTGGACCTGCGTATCTTCTTCTTTGCGTTCACCCTTAGGTCAACACATTCGACTTTTAGCGTGCATTTTTGACTAGGTTAGCATTCCTGGGAGACTCTCACTGTTGTGGTACCGTCCACCTCCCAGCTGGTCAAGTTGGAACAGTCGAAGACTTCGCGGTCATCCCTCAAAGGAAGGCAGGGACAGTCCATAGCATTTTCCACCATCCTGGGTGGTTTCCATAATTGCAGAGCCGACACATAGCGCTCTGGTGCTGAGCTCACCGAGGGAATCGTCACTTCCTGCTCATGGCTGCTTTAATTCCTCACTCCTATTGGGCATTTCGTTCGCCCCGGGCCGTTCATGCACAAACCAGACAGGTCTGCAGACGGTATCCACTCAGCGAGTTTACGACTCGGGCATGTGCTTGTCGTTGTGCCCGTCAGAGCTGTTCCAGGCACGACGGACATTCGGAATTCTACCTAGTCAGACCTGTTCCGAACAAGAGCGGCATTCGGAAACTAGGTAGTCAGAGCTGTTCCTAGCACGAGAGACATTCGGACGAGACATTTCACTCGGAGGTAAATGCGTAGTGCCAATTTTTATTTTGCCACCCATAGGGCGGCACTTCCGGCTTCGGCGGACATTTTTAATGAGGTTAGCCTTCCTCGGGTTTCGAGGCACGTTAGACTTATTGTTGTGATGTCGCCCACATCTCAGCTGGTCAAGATAGAACGATCAACGACATCACGGTCAACCCTCAGGGGAAGGCAGGGGCAGACCATGGGCATTCCCTCACTATCCAAGGAGGCTTCCATAATTGCAGAGCCGGCACATATTGCCCTGAGACGGCTCACCCGAGGAGTTGCCACGTCCTGCTCATGGCTGCTTTAGTTCCTCACATCCATGTGTTGGGCATCTCGCTTGCCACTGGTCGCTCAAGCACACACCAGTAACTGTCAGACTGCGGGCGACATCCAATCGGTAAGCTTTTGCTTTTGACTTCGGACCACGCAATGGATTCGCTAGCTGTGCGTTCCATTTCGTGTTATTGAGACGTTTTTCCACTTTTGTCTACACTCTCTATGAGTTAGATACAGACAGTTTTCGTAACCATTTCATTCGACTGGGGCAGTTCTTCTACCTTTTAGTACTCGCTCACGAGGTAGGCTACATGGCTACATTGGTGGTGGTGGTGGTGGTGGTGGTGGTGGTGGTGGTGGTGGTGGTGGTGGTGGTGGTGGTGGTGGTGGTGGTGGTGGTGGTGGTGGTGGTGGTGGTGGTGGTGGTAGTGGTGGTGGTGGTAACACTGAAGATGAGGAGGACGAAGAAGACGATGACAGATGACGTTGATGGAGTAAATGTGTATGCTAATAACATATGAAGTTAGCAAACAGTTAAATAAGGTTTAAGAGCCGATAAGGTTGACTTCATCGCACCGGGTTTTATCCCATATAGTTCGGTCTCTTTCCGCAGGCGGCCTACTGAAAGCGTTGCACAAAGCATGAACTCCGTAGCTCCAGCGACGATCCCCAAGAAGTCTCCGAGAAAACTGCACTCGTGAACCGAACCCACAACCCCCGAGAAGGTTAACCCGGTCAACAAATGCCCGCAGAAGTCGGATGTGTCGGCCTAACGGCGCAAGAACGCAGCTCTGCTGTAAACGGGCACAGCGCAATCACGTCAGAAAGAAAGAAAAAACTCCCCGGATGAACGCAGCAGAAGAAGAGAAACCCACAACTTTCAGAGCGCGAGGCAGGCGGCATAACCATTGAAGTTAACAATCATTGAACAATACATTTAGATAGGATCAGGAGTTTCCCCATAAGTTAATAATCACAAAGCAATATATTCAGATACGATCAGATGTTGCCCTATAAGTTAACAATCACAGAGCAATATATTCAGATACGATCAGATGTTGCCTTATAAGTTAACAATAATAGAGCAATATATTCAGATACGATTAGAAGTTTCCCCATAAATTAACAATCATAGAGCAGTATATTCATATACGATCAGGAGTTGCCCTATACGTTAACTATCATCTTCTTCTCTTCTTCTTCTTCAGCGTTCCGAGCCATTGAGGTTCTTTGCTGCAAATACAATCCGTCTCCATTCGTCTCTCTGGTGGACCTTCTCTTGCCAGTCGTTGATTCCAAGTGCTTGTAGGTATGTATATATATTATCTCTCCACCGTCTTCTTGGTCTACCTCGGGGTCTACGGTCATTTATTTCCTGAGTGTAAGCGAGTTTTGTTTCCCTATTATCTTCCATTCTTTCTATATGCCCCAGCCATTGTAGTCTATTAGCCTTCATGATACCAGTGATTAGCGGGGATTTAAACAGATCATAAATGTCTTTGTTACTTCTTCTTTTCCACTCTCTACTTTGTGTATCCCTAATGGGTCCAAAGATGCGTCTTAAAATTTTGTTCTCAAAGGTTTGTAACAAGGCTTCGTTAACTATCATAGAGCAATATATTCAGATTCTATCAGAAGTTGCCCTATAAGTTAACAATCATAGTCCACTACATTCAGATTCGATCAGAAGTTTCCCCATAAGAGGTGCTAACTTTGGGAGATTGTTTGGCAGCTCCTTTGCTCCCAACTTTACGGCCTTCAGAGTATTCAATAGTTAAGTACCTCATATCTTTGCATCGAAGCGACCCCTCGACCAGATTTGGGGCCCTTGCTGCAATTACCATAGTTAATCAAGATAAACAACATTCAACCACATTTACCTATGTTATTTTTATATTTTCCATGTCCAGCCAGAGTGTCTCTATTGAGTGCACTTTGGCCGTAATATTTACATAGAGATTACACGAGTAAATAGAAATGTTGAAGCTTGGACTGAGCAGAAGCTAACACAAGTTCCCTAACTACATTTCCATAAATTTCAGAAGTTGCAAACATGACCCGAACCTCAACTCAATCCAGGAATCTCAGAAAATGGACCCAGTAAACACCATCTTTAAAAGTGACCGCTGGTCAAAGAATGACTATGATAATCAGGGGTCATCTTTCTGTTATCAGATCCCCAAGACCGACACATGCCTGCTGCAGTCTCCATTCTCTGATTGACCATTGGCCAGTGGTTCTCACAGTGCACACGTCATAACTATATCTTCTATTTATGCTGGAGAAGACTAGGGGTGTACGGATTTATCCTGAGTGCAGTAATTTTATTTTTCATCAATATACGGGAATGTGTGACAAATCAGTGGCAGTTGTGCGCGAAGATTTGAAGACTATCAAGAACTGAGTGGTAAGAGAGAGGCAGTTGTGAAAGAAGATTTGAATACAATCAAGAAATGATTGATTGATTGCAATCCCAAAGAAATTTGGAGCCTTGGAATGTGATCAACATAGAACAATTAGTATAATGAGTCACATCACAAAGATTTTGCTACGAATTATCATGCAAAGAGTGAGGAAGAAAATACAACCTGAAATACGGGAAGAACAATGTGGGTTTGTAGAAGGAAAGGCTACAGTAAATGCTGTGTATGTGCTGCGAACAGTTATTGAACGTGCTATAGAAGTAAACAAGGATATTCATCTTTGCTTTATTGACTACACAAAGGCTTTTGATAGAGTTAGACATGTCAACATGGTGGATATTCTTGCAGATCTACAAATTGATGGGAAAGACATTAGACTTATAAAAAACATATATTCGAAACAACAACCTGCCATAAGGATTGACAATGAAGTGGGACAATATCAACCTATTAAGAGAGGAGTTAGGCGGGGATGTGTAATGTCACCAGATCTGTTTTCCCTATACAGTGAACATATTTTCAGAAATGTAGAAGATATAAATGGAATCAGCATTGGAGGACGAAACATCAATAATATTAGATATGCAGATGATACAGTATTGATTGCAGACAATGCGCAGGATCTGCAACAATTATTAGATGCGGTTGTTGTACACAGTGAGCAACTGGGGTTAGAATTTAATTGTAAGAAGACACAGGTTATGGTCGTCACTAGGAAGAACAAAATACCACAATGTAATTTACAAGTAAATTGGAATATTCTTCAACAAGTGAATCGGTACAATTATCTCGGAACAGTCATAACATATGATGGGGAATGCCTTGAAGAAATTAGAACAAGAATCGCCATGGCGAATGTAACCTTTAGCAAGATGAAAAACATTCTGACCAATAAAAAGATGTCAACTGAAACGAGAAAAAGAGTTGAGGGGATACATAGAGCCTGTTCTTTTGTATGTATGAGAAGTCAAGCTTAAAAACCTCTGATGGCTGCTGAAATGTGGTTTCTGAGGAAAATCCAAAGAATACAATGGACAGACAGAAAAACCAATGACCAAGTCTTACAGGAGACAAATGACAATCGTAAATTGATTAGAGAAATTAGACGTAGACAGTCAAAATTTTTGGGACATGTTATGAGAAGAAATGGATTGGAGAACTTAGTGACAACTGGCAAGATCGAAGGGAACAGACCAAGAGGAAGACCGAGAGAAAAATACCTGGATGGCTTGGCCACATGGCATGGACGAGACAGGAACACTGAGCTGATCCACGACTCTGGTGATCGAGTGAAATGGCGAGTCATGACAGCCCACGCTTTCCGGCATGGCACATGATTGATTGATTGAAGAATTAAGTAGTAAAAGAGTGGCAGTTGTGAGAGAATATTTCAAGAAAACAACTGAGATACCTACAAAAGGCACACATATATTAAAATAACGATAGGAAGCTATACTACTACTACTACTACTACTACTACTACTACTACTACTACTACTACTACTACTACTACTACTACTACTACTACTACTACTACTACTAATACTACTACTACTACTACTACTACTACTACTACTACTACTACTACTACTACTACTACTACTACTACTACTTCTACTACTACTACTACTACTACTACTACTACTACTGCTGCTGTTGCTGCTGTTGCTGCTGTAACAGTACGTGTACAGAGGATCAACAAGTAACTTCTGATGTATTCATTTTAAAACAGGTTTATTGGTTTATGATGGCCGATACAAAATCCAGAGACCACTAAATATGATGTTGTCTTGTCTCGTCCCGGCTTTTGTGGTCACTACCCAAAACTAACCTACGTCACGACTTGAGCATCCTCTAACTGTTCTATCAGGATGCTCAAGCGTGCTCTAATCTTGCACACCTAAGCCAATGGTATTCCTTCTGCTACACCTCCCTTTCTTTAAAAAGACTTTTCTTCTTCAAAAATCTTAACTCCTAACCCCTTTATCCTACACCTTCTCTCCTCTCCCCCATAATTTCTCTAAGCCCCAAACTAACTCTATCTTAAGTAAATATTTCCTTCCAATTGTACCTCATCCCCGTGCCACATAGCAAACCACTATCAAGTTATATTTCTTCTTCGTTTCTGGCTCTTCAAAAAATATAACATAACATATATAATTTACATATCCTATCATAAAAAAAATGACCACGTGTTCACATGCACCCACTGTGAACGGACATTTACAGCGCTAATTGGCCTTATCAGTCACACTCGCTATCGCCATAGTTAAAAGTTATTATGCCTTTTTAAAGCACAAACTATCGTCTGTCAAGACGGCAAGGTGCCAATGAAAAAAAAAAAAAAATATGATGATCATAAAAACCCCTTCCTGTATAGGTATCTATTATACCTCAATAATATTTAAATCTCAGTTTTATACAATACATCATAACACATACGGGTACCTTTTTTTAAATACTTCTTCTTCTCTTCATAAGCAATCCGCTTAACCCTTCTTATCACGAACTCAAAAATTCAAAACGCTGTACTCTTCTGATACTACCTCAACTCTCTATTGTCATCACTAACCGTATTACCTCCACATTACTACTTCTCCACTTTCAACCAACCTAAAATCACTCGCATACGATAGGAAGACAAAGAATAAGTGGCCACCGGAATTTAAAAGAAGCAGAACTCTTTCTCACAAAAACCACACTCACCTAAACCACACTCACCTTTACCCCCCCCCCCCCCCTATGTCATCTGAGACGTTATGTAATAAAGTCTAAAACAATTATATATCTCCCACAGTTCACTTATACCACTTATTATGGCAACAGTTTACGCTGCTATCTACAGCATCAAGCACCAACTATCAAAAATTCACTCCCAAATGTCTATATATTACAGACATTACACAAATCAAAAAGGTCCATCATCCCTCAAGACCTCTTTCTCCATTATACCCATCACTTCACTAATTTTCTCCTATACCTCACTCAGAATTCCCTCTTAATCTCGCCGAAAACTTCAGCAACCCACTAATGTCCATTTATTATGGGCATTTCTCCTGAACCTTAATTTATGCCGTTATCAACAGCAACAATATACCGCTACTGAACTCATGTCTCTCCCCCGATGTGTCTCCACCTTGACGTGGTGGGGGAGCTTGCGTGTCCCATAGACCCCATTTGCTTGCCGATGGGTGAAAAATTACATATCGGACAGCTTATGGGATAGGGACCAGACTAAGAGAGACACAACCTGCTGCTCTGCAGGCATAGACTGAGGATAGCAGTCAAAATTTAAATGAGGTGCACAAAGGCAGAATTTCTTGGTCCGGACAAAACTCTTAAGGCTCCCTGTCGAGGGCTGTGGCTGAACGCCTCTAAGCCACAAACCCTCGGATCTTAGAGCCAGGCTGATACCCGTCTACCGGAAAATAGAAACATGATACTGAGCAAGCTACATGCTCAGGTCTGATACATGTTCGAAGGCTCCCAGCTGGGGGATATGAGAGTTTCCCGGATGAAGGGGCCTGGCCGTTTCCCGTTCACTGCTGCACGAAGGTAAGGTGCTGAGCCGGCAGCACATGTAGCCTACCTCGTGAGCGAGTACAAAAAAGTCAGAAAAGTGCCCCAGTCGAAGGGTTACGGAACCTGTCTGTATCTAACTCATAGAGAGTGTAGACAAAAGTGGAATAATGTCTCATCAACGCGAAATGGAACGCACGGCGAGCGAACCTATTGCGTGGTCTGAAGTCACAAGCAAAAGCTTACCGAGTGGATGTCACTCGCAGTCTGACCGCTCCTGGTGTGTGATTGAGCGATCAGTGGCAAGTGGGATGCCCAACACATGGAAGTGAGGAACTAAAGCAGCCATGAGCAGGACGTGGAAACTCCTTGGGTGAGCCCAGTCTCAGAGCAATATGTGCCGGCTCTGCAATTATGGAAGCCTCCTTGGATAGCGAGATAATGCCCATGGTCTGCCCCTGCCTTCCCTTGAGGGCAGACCACGATATCGTTGATCGTTCTATCTTGACCAGCTGAGATGTGGGTGACTTATAACAGTCTAACGTGTCTCGAAACCAGAGGAAGGCTAACCTCACTAAAAAATGCCCGCCGGAAGTCGGAAGTGTCGTCCTACGGGTGGCAAACTAAAAATTTACACTACGCATTTACGTCCGAGTGAAATGTCTCGTCCGAATGTCTCCCGTGCTAGGAACAGCTCTGACTACCTAGTTTCCGAATGCCGCTCTTGTTCGGAACAGCTCTGACTAGGTAGTTTTCCGAATGTCCGCCGTGCCTGGAACAGCTCTGATGGGTACAGGGACAAGCACATGTCCGAAAACTCGCTTAGTGGAAACCAACCGCAGAGCTGACTGGTTTGTGCAGGAACGGCCCAGGGCGAGCGAAATGCCCAATATATTGAAGTGAGGAATTAAAACAGCCATGAGCAGGACGTGACGATTCCCTCGGTAAACCCAGCACCAGAGCGTTATGTGCCGGCTCTGCAATTATGGAAGCCACCCAGGATGGCGGAAAATGCTATGGACTGTCCCTGCCTTCACTTGAGGGATGACCGTGTAGTCTTCGACTGTTCCAACTAGACCAGCTGAGATGTGGACGGTACCACAAAAGTGAGAGTCTCCCAGGATTGCTAACCTGGTCAAAAATGCACGCTAAAAGTCGGATGTGTTGGCCTGAGGGTTTCGACCCGAGGGTGCCTGACCAGACACACCGCAATCACATCTGAAAAAATCACTCCGGATGAACGCAAAGAAGAAGAAGAAGAACTCATGTCTGTGACTGCTTACATTCAACGTTATTCTTTCTCAGTCCATATGTTATGGACACCCAAAACCCCATTTAATCTATGTTCTCTGTGACCACAGCACTCTACACTGACAATTGTTTATTTCTCACTAACGTACTTACCCCCCTTTTCTATTGTATTGATATCCCCAGTATATAGTTATTCTTCGGAGTAAAACTTGGCATTCAATTCATGTTTTACTATTTGTCTTCACACTGTCTGGCGTAGCACGTTACCCACTTCTTCTTCTATAAGCCAGCAATCTCGTGTCTCTTATGAAAGTACATCATGGCTCTAAATCCATGTTAACTTACGACCCCGTGGAGACTATGTTATAAACTTTCCCCATATTTACCCCACTGCTATATATGTTAGTCACGTTAATCTTTTCTTCCCCAATATGGCATCCAATCCATATATATTTAATCAATGCTGACTTTAATGCAGCTCCTATTTTTAACTTCCCCATAACCATTTTATTTGTGTAGTAACCCCAGCATATGTTTCCAACACTTCATAGCCATCATCAATCTCTCTATGCTAATTATCACAGCAAACTTGCTAACAAAATATACCCATGAACCTATTATTCACAAACAGAATGTGTCTCTCTACTAGACCTCAGTAGTTTATTAACCATTTTCTGAACGAAGGGCTCTATATAAAGCCCCGTGTATTGTTTTTATACTGGACAAAACCATAACTGTTTGTAAATTAAACTTAACTTAACTAATTTCTAACATATTTATAAACAATGTAACTACTATTCAACATACAAGACAATTCAAGTTAAATTATGAGTCAACCAAAATAAAACAACAGGATGTCATACCCCCCCCCCCCAAGTTTTGAACTGTTTATCCCCAACATCAAAACATGCATCAATTTAAATTAAAAGAAAATATCTAATGTTATCTAACACTACTGGTCTCTTTTACGGACCAGTGGTTTGTACGCAAAAGACTAAAAACACAACAATCCTATTCTAATATCAAATGGTGATAATCATTTTACCAGACCAATATCAAGCAAAAAAAAAAAAACATACTATACATATTCAATCAACATTGGTCTCTTATACTAACCAATGAAATACATATCTATCCCCACAAGTCATGCCTATTCCGTTATTCTTATAACAGATAAAACAAAACAACTCAATGCTAAGCATTAACCCCAAAATATATATATATCTGTTACCTACAGACCAATTCTTAACTTAGAACAATATCTGTTCTCTCAACCAAAAGTCAATAATCAACAATTGACTGTACTTTTTCTGGATTATCTCCCCCCCCCCCCCCCCCCTAATATTTCACTCTTTACAAAACTAATTCCTAACACATTACAATATTTGTAATCTAACCTAAACAACCACTGTAAACTACAGGTCAACTCATTTTATCTATTACTAGTGTGACGGCTATCCCAATGTCATCTACCAGTCATCTATCTACCAATAGAACCTGTGGCTCGGCACACCAATTGTTTCCCTTGGATTTGTACCAAGAATTACTACAACTACTTAATCATTACCGTTAACTACGGTATCTCCACCATGCTACATCCAACAAAATAAATGTCTCACCACAACAACTCTAAACACTCTAAACTTTCTCTTAACTTCGTTCACACACCGCGATGGTAGTCAAACCAGTCACACCATCGGAACACGTTCTATAGTGCTCTATTTATAATGTTCCGACGTTCATTTAGCTAATTACTTTCTCTCCTTCTCTTGCTTACTCCTATTTATCGGGACTCTATCAAAAACAGTAAACAACACCACACATGACTAACGAGAAATCTCACTTCGGCTGGGCAAACCATATTCTCTCAATTCTCTCTATCAGGCATTCTTGCTTCGACATGTCTCTGCCAACACTCCTAAATCTGTTTCATGAAACATCATTCAAAATGTTAACTCTCTTTCCGTCAGGCTGTCATACAATTTTCATAAATTCCGTCCAAGATCACACATTCCAAACAAAAGACATCACACCTTTCTAATCACCTACTTTAACAATTTAGCACAAGCAAAACAGAGGCAACGACTATAACTAAAGAAGAAGAAACAACAACAAGTAAAGAGTCTCAAGTGCCTAGGAAGTATAATATCATCAAATGGCAAACCAGAAGATGAGATTGAAAACAGGTGCAATAAGGCTAATCAACTCTCTGGACAAATGGACAACCATGTATCAACAACTACCAAGCCTAGGCGTGTCGATCACTTCCACCCACATTGACACAAGATATATTAATCGTGCAACTACTACCAATCGCTTGACAACATGTATTCCACTTATACAGCGTCTCAAAACCTCACTCCTGCTTCACTCAGCGCGACGAACACCTGTTTGTCTACACTCACGCACGGACTAAACGCCTCGTACATGCATGCGGTACTTATCACTTGCCATCATCCTATCCATACTCGACGCACATATGTTTGTCTACATTTTTATACCTGCAAGAACAACGGATTACCAGACGAACTACTTCAACACTCAACAGGACTTTCACAATTCAACTGTTTTCTTATTTCTACTTTTCTCAATCATTCACTCCTTTTCAAAGGTCAGAACCTATATTTTATCTCTCGCAAACTATATCTCTTTTACACACTAACCAGTATTATCAACGATCTCTCATAACCAACCTCACTCCGACGAGTCACTAACCTCGTTACTATCATTCTAAACTTCTCCACACAACAACTTTCTCAGATTTAATCACCTCTTCTTTCTCCACCAGCATCATGTAATTACGTCATCTCTTTCACTAAGACCTCGTATTCTTCAAACATCAGTTTCCACAGTCTTTTACTCTTAATACTCTTGCGCTCAACTGGCTATTTTACACAGGATAATCAATTCCTCTTGAATCTATATCTCCTCATCAGACACACTCTGCCAATTGGTTCATCTGCCAATGCTACTATACCTACTTCTCAAACTACCAAGCGAAACTATCTCAGACATCACGTCATAGTCCTGCGTCGAACCAATTCTAGTACAAGCATTCATACTTAGTTTATCTCTCTCTCTGCTAACTCTGTGCTGAATCTACCCTACTTTAATCACACTAGTTATACATCACTCAACGTGATCAACTCTCTCTCTCTTATCCATTCCGGACAAGGGACATTTCAATTTCTACCTTGTTTACTCTCCCTACACCGCAACCAAACACAAGATATTCTTTATAACGTATCCACGTAGAATATCAGTTGCCGTGACTCTCTATCCTCAACAACACTATTGCCTACCCTGTACCATGTGATGCTACACCAAAAAAAAACTCATCTGCCTATTTTAGACAGTTCATATGTATCTGCTCAAACCGCAATTCCTCTCATAAGCTAAAACAATTCCATATGTCCTTCCTCACCCAAGGAATTTTAACAATTATAGAGTGTATCTAAGCCAAATATTTCATTGTCTCCCAGTACATTAGTACGTCTTTCTTCAATTATGTCATCTTCACTATCTGTTGTTAATCTGTTGTTAAAGTACTCAGGTCTTAAGGTCATATATTCTTCTAATTTTCTTAAGTCACTTTCTGTCGTCGAGTAAATTTCCGCTGTCTGTCTATTACTATTCTTCTTCTTAAATGCTTTCTTTCTATTTCCATTATTTGCGTCGGTCTGCTCACTGTTTTTTGTATATCTTACATAACGTTTATATCTCCCCATTTCGTCTTCAGATGATACACTGATAATAGTTCCCTCATCAGACTCATAATAGTTTACTGCAGACACGTCGATCCTATTCCCATAGTCGGCTTTAGAACGTCTGACTTTCTTCTTACCTCTATTCCTCATACTCCGGTTCTGTACAACTCCCATATCTTTACCTGAAATATTCTCTCCATAACCTGAACTCTCACACCTAACATTCCTACACCATTTAGGGATTAATTTAATGTCTATACCTGAGGAACTTGACATACCATTCGTCGTACCTCTATTAACCATCATACTATTACTTTTCCTCACCTTTCTCTTTTCGTCTTTGGTT
>OY992876.1:281095155-281115155 GCA_963921405.1 Cepaea hortensis
CTGCGTTCTTGCGCCGTTAGGCTGACACATCCAACTTCTGTGGGCATTTGTTGACCGGGTTAACCTTCCCGGGGGTTTCTTAGGACGTTTGACTCTCACTGTTGTGGTGTTATCCCCCATCCCAGCTGGCCCATATAGAACAGCCAAAGACATCCTGGTCAGCCCTCAAGGGAAGGCACGGACAGACCATGGGCATTCCCCGCCATCCAAGGAGGCTTCCATAATTGCAGAGCCATCACACAGCGCTCTGGTACTGGGCTCACCCAAGGAATCGTCACGTCCTGTACATGGCTGCTTAGCCTCACTTCCGTATATTGGGCCTTCCGTTCACCACAGGCTGTTCTTCCTGAAGCCAGAAGAATGCAGTTTGCAGATGACATCCACACAGTGAGCTTTCGATTCGGACTTTCCACGTAATGGATTTGCTATCCAAGCAATATTCCATTTTGTGCCACTAGGACACTTTTTCCACCTTTTATGAAGCCCACACAGTGAGCTTTCGATTCGGACTTTCCATGTAATGGATTTGCTATCCAAGCAATATTCCATTTCATGCCTCTGGGAGGCTTGTGTAACCGACATGCCTGTGGTATGAAGTGTGGCAGTCTAAATACTTCTTCATGTACATTTAAATGTCAACCTGAATACAGTTAAAGAAAGCTGCAGTCGACTTGAGCTTGTTGATATCTCCATAGAGCTTGTCCTCGAATGAAGCAGGTGTGGGCCAAAATATCTTTCTCTGTTCTGCATATATTGGGCACTCTTGCAGCAAATGTTTAGCTGTCATTTTACCAGTTCCACAATTACATTCATCTGTATCTCCTATCTTTAGTTTGTTGAACAAGTGGTATTTCAGCCTGTTATGTCCTGTGCGGAGTCTGAAAATTGCTACTCGTTCTCTTCGGTCGAGTTTGTAATAAGCATCATCCTTCTGGTGGCCTGGATGCTCTGATTCCCATTTGGTTCTATAAGTGCTTTTTATCAACCTCTTTGCCTCATTATAGGTTATGTCTATGTCAGGCTGTGGTAGTCGACCGCCTTCTTTTGCCAGTCTGTCAGCCTCTTCATTTCCAGGTATACTGCAATGTGATGGGATCCACTGTATTACAACTTTTTTGGATTTCTGGCATAGACCATGCAGTGCTGCTCTTAGGTCAGCTATTTCTGTGCTGTTATTGCTCTTCAGTATTGAGACAGCTGACTTTGCATCTGTGAAGATAGCTATTTGCTTCTACTTATTTTCCTCCATCAAGAGCATTTCTGCTGCAGTTTTCAGAGCCTTTACCTCCGCTTTGAAGTTACTTGAAAATTGTCCAGTTGCCACTGAATGTGTTTTTTTTTCCACTCCATTTTTTAAATTTAGGAGAATTCCTCCTCCTCCATTCTCTATTGAAATTTTGGCTGATCCATCTGTATATGCATGGGTCCAAATGCTGCTTGGGTAATGTTCTTTTATGTAGTTTAGGGTTATTTCTCTTCTTTCAGTTTCATGCTGATTGTTCTTTTTCTCAATACCAGGAATCTTTTCTATCATCTCAGGCAGTTGCTGCTGTCTCCAAGCTGGGAACTTGTGTGCATTGTAAATGAGTTTGACTGTTGATATTTTAAGTATAGGATCTGCCCTAATCTTTCGTTTTGCAGTTTCTACAAAGTTGCTACGCTTCAGTCTTCCCTTTCCAAAACCATTAAACGTGCTATACATAGGGTGGTCTGTCAATCTTCTAAGTTTTTCTGCTTGTTGCTGGGCTCTGCTATCTCTTCTATCCTCCATTGGTTGTAAACAAGTGATCTTTTCTAGTTCATTGATAGGCGTTGTCTTCAGGCTTCCAGTTATGATTCGCATTCCTTGATTTTGGACTTTCCTTATTTTGGTAAAGTTTGACTTAGCTGCTGTTGCCCAAGCTGCAATGCCATATTTCAGTACTGGCCTCACCCGTCCAGTATATAACTTCTTGAGAACTTTCTCATCTGCTCCCCATGTTGTACCAGCAAGCTTTTTCATGATTGCCATTCTTTGCTTTGCTCTCGTTCGATTTTTCTCAACCTGTGTCTTCCATGTCAGGCGACGATGAAAGGTGACTCCTAGATAGTTTGGATTGTCTTGATGGCGCAATATTTTTCCATTCAATACCAGGTTAGGTTGCTGAGTTTTATTTGAGAGGGAGAACACTGTTCATGTTGTTTTCTGCTCACTTATCTTCACTAGCCATGATTTTGACCAGTCCTCTAGCGCTAATAAGGCTTGCTGTATTCTGCTGTTAGCTGTACTAATATACTCTTCAGATGTCCATATGGCTAGGTCATCTGCAAAGGAGGATGTGTGTACACTGGCTGGAAAATTATCCGTGATGTCATTTATATATGCTAGGAATAATGTTGGTGAAAGAACTCCTCCTTGGGGGACACCTTGCTCCAACAGCATCATTTTGCTTGTTTGTCCTTGTACTTTTGTTCTGGCAGTTCTGTTCTCCAGGTAGTGGCTGATCCATTTATACATTTTCCCACAAACATGCATTTTTTGCAGTTTTACTTTCAGTCCTTCCTTCCATACTTTATCAAATGCTTTTTCTAAATCTATCCAGACTGCTAGTGTGCTTTTTCTCTTGGAAGGTGCCACATGGCGTTTAGACAGAATGACGTCATCGAAAAATGCGGTATAAAATCATAGAGGAAAACACCACATTATGAAATACGCCGTTAAATAATATTGTCACTCGGTTGTTATTGCCACACCTACACAAAGAGTTTATGATGACGTCTCTAGGGAGCATTTACCTCGACTACGCCTAAAATTATGACGTCATAATACTAGTACCTCACCTACCCGTTTGATGAAATTAAGATTCACAACATAGCAGTCGGGACAATTGCACAGATGATTACAAGACACTAGTAAATGCAACTGGTACCTGTTTATTCCTCACGTCCCCTTACTCCAGGTTTTGACCTAGAGAAGGACGCTTGTCCTTAGGGACAAATGAGGGACTGATCTTTATGATTAGTTAGTACAGCCTCCCCATGGGCTGTATACACGACGTCTACCGTTGGTGTGTAGATTGGAGGGCGTGCCCGTTATATATATTTTTTTTATTTTGTGGGTAATCGATAGGTGTCCATAGCATATTGCTAGTCCGATAAAAGTCATTGTGTCTGCACTGCTATGTGTCAGGTTAATTCTCTTGATGTAAAAAAATGATTACATCATTTTAAAAGGGAGGGGGGCATACTGCCACATGGCGTTTAGACAGAATGACGTCATCGAAAAATGCGGTATAAAATCATAGAGGAAAACACCACAAGAAACTGTTGATAAAGAACAGAAAAGGAGATTGATTGGGAAGGTACTAGCTGGCCGTGAAATGCAAATACTGGCGGTAGAATAGTGTTGGCACATGAAACAGTGGCTGCGACGGAGATAGCAAGGAAGGAAGATATACAGGGTTTGCTACAACGTGTCGCTACATAACTTACGGGGTACCTAGACTTATATCGTGCAGAGCGGCAAAGGAGAACTGCAGGCAGAACGACAGAAGGGCAATGGAAGATACGAAGGTACAATATCTATGTAAGCAGGTTAGTGTTGAGTATCAATGAGTTCCTGTAAATAGAACTAGGTCCCGCTTGGCAAAAACAAGCACCTAGGTACGGATAGAATTGATAGAAAATCTCAAACTGACTGTGAGAACTTATTAAATGTTATTACGTTTCAAAATCTTCAACATGACAATTGGCGTCGTCATTTCTCTGCCGTTCCAGTTCTGAACTTTGCTCGTTTACTTTTATAAGTTTGTGTCGAGCCGAAATTATTGATCGTGCTATTTGGACATTGTGCATGTAATTGTTATGAATGCTGTACCAATAGCATGGCAGAAGGCATCCTCTATTTCCTGAGCTATATAGGTTATTTGATCTTCAGTGAATCTGTACTTTCTGAATCCTGCATGGTGTGGTGTTAAGGGTTGGTTTTCTTCCAGATGCCATGAAAGCCTGCCATTGATAATGCGTTCCATTAATTTTCCTACACAGCTAAGTAGACTGATAGGTCGATAGCCATTTGGTTCTTCCAGGTCTTTTCCTTTCTTTGGGACTGGTATTAGTATAGCTTCCTTCCATGCCTGTGGGACTATTCCTCTCTTCCAGCCGTAATTTAGGACTGTTAGTAGTTTCTTTTTTGCCTTAGTGCCTAGTCCTATTAGCATTTCACTTGTGATTCCATCCTTTCCTGGTGATTTCTTCTTTTTTAGTGTATTCATTGCCTGTTCCATTTCTTCCATTGTTAGATTTGCCATCATATATTCTGCTGCTGTCTCTGTATTACTATGATGTATCTGTTTGTCCTTCATTGATTTCTTCTGTTCGGTTGTAATATCAATGTGGTTTGCATTTGCATAGTGTTCCATTAGTGCATTTGCAGCCTTTTTTCCTGTAAGAAATGCATTTCCTTGTTTAATTGTTATTTGTTTGTTTCTAGGTCCTTCATTGTTCATGGCTTTCACAAGTTTCCATAGTTTGTTTCCATCCCTGTCAAAATTCAGGTTTTCTGTTTTTACCCTCCAACAATCTCTTGTTGTTTGATTTACTGTTCTCTTATATTTTGCTGAGATGGCTTTGAGAGAGATGTTCGCTTCAGTTGTTTGTTCTCTCTATGCTGTCTTCCTGGCATCTTCAACTTTGTCCTCCAAAATTTGTAGTTCTTCAGTCCAGTATGGTTTGTAATTTTTCCTCGCTCCTCTTGGAATAGACTCAGTGGCCGCCTGTATTATTGCTCTGTTTAGACTTTCCACCATTTGCTTCATGTTGCCATATCGTGTATTTATGTTTTCACAATATTTGTTTGTTAGTATGGCAAATCTGTCCCAATCTGCTCGTTTGTAATTCCAGCGGGGCAAAGGCTTTTGCTCCTGTGGAACATACTCCATATTCATTACAAGCTTGATTGGTCTGTGGTCACTACCCGCTAATTGTTTCAGCACATGGCGATCGATTTTGTGGAGGATGTCTCCTGTGCAGAAAGCTAAGTCTGGAGTAGAAGTGGTAAGCCATCTTCTGGAGTAGAAGCTCGGTGTATCATCCGCTTTGCTGAGTAGATGGAGATTTGAGTCTATTTCCCAGTCCTCTACTTCATCTCCTCTTTTGTCAGTATCTGGGTATCCCCATCTTTCTGAACGGCTATTAAAGTCTCCGACAATAATGCAGTTTGTGTCAGTTATTTTCATGTTTGAGAGTTTAAGGTCCTTATCTGCTGGGAAATACAGATTGTAAATTCTTATTTTCACGTCCTTTATCATTATATCAACACCTATCATTTCCGTTTGGTTGTCAGAGATCACAGATACTTCGCTGCAAGGTATTGTATTTCGTATAAGTGTTAGAACTCCTCCTTTGTGTCCTTCGCGGTCGAAACGTGTGGCCTGGTATCCTGACTGAGAATTTGCGATCTGCATTGAGGTGTGTCTCTTGAATGCATGCCACATCTATTCAATCTGTATGAAGACGCTGTGTTAGGGAGACTTTCTTGTTATAAACTCCTTCGGCATTCCACTGTAGTATGTTGAGTGTCCGGGGTGTTTGGTCAATAGCTCTTAACCTACTCCTCTGTGCCTTGACTCCACAGCACAGGGGAAGGTGACCACCAGTAGTCATGGGTGGACCCCCTCGAAGCAGGGGGCCCGGCACTATCACCGCCTGATGGGACTTCGCGGGATTAGCACCATAACGATTAATTTTCATCTGTGGCATCATGAAATTATAAAGTTACGTTGCACTGCTTTGTCAAGCCTGTGGCTCAGTACATCCGATTTTGACAAGCATTTTTCGCGATGCTTTCCCTAGCCTTTGACTGTCCCAAGTCTACCTACAAGGCAACAGGCTTATGCGTCTCTTCGTCTGGTCCCTCTCCCTTGACCTGTCCGACATGGGTGACCCTACCAGTAGCTGTGCTACCGTCTGCATAGCTCTTGGGGTCATTGGAACGCGCAAGCCCCTCTACCTCGTCAAGGTGGACGCACGGCAGAGGGGATTTGTTTGTTTCTAGGTCCTTCATTGCTCATGGCTTTCACTAGTTTCCATGGGACGCAGAGGTGTTTCCAAGGCACCAGGGCCGGGTTATATACTGGCCAAGACCTATTGACGCTTCCTCGTCGAGCGTCCTGGGCAACAGGTCCCTTCGGGGTCCTGGCTAAGGTCAATAGGATCGCCGATTCCTCCGAAGTCGGAGAGTGTCTGCCTGTACGGCGAGGAACCACCAGTCTGCACACCAATAAGCCAGACATGGGACAACGAATACTCACGCAAACCTCAGGTCCTGTATGACATCACACTGATGTTGGACAACATGATGACTTTATCCGGCATACAGGACTTCACGTTGGAGCTCAAGCCAACGAACACAAGCAAGCAAGCAACTAGTTTCCATAGTTTGTTTCCATCCCTGTCAAAGTTCAGGTTTTCTGTTTTTTCACTCCAACAATCTCTTGTTGTTTGATTTACTGTTCTTTCATATTTTGTTGAGATGGCTTTGTGAGAGATGTTCACTTCAGTTGTTTGTTCTCTCTCTCTGCTGTCTTCCTGGCATCTTCAACTTTGTCCTCCAAAATTTGTAGTTCTTCAGTCCAGTATAGTTTGTAATTTTTCCTCGCTCCTCTATGAATAGACTCAGTGGCCGCCTGTATTATTGCTCTGTTTAGACTTTCTACCATTTTCTTCATGTTGCCATATCGTGTATTTATGTTTTCACAATATTTGTCTGTTAGTATGGCAAATCTGTCCCAATCTGCTCGTTTGTAATTCCAGGGGGGCAAAGGCTTTTGCTCCTGTGGAACATACTCCATATTCATTACAAGTTTTATTGGTCTGTGGTCACTACCTGCTAATTGGTCAAGCACATGGCGATCGATTTTGTGGAGGATGTCTCCTGTGCATAAAGCTAAGTCTGGAGTAGAAGTGGTAAGCCATCTTCTGGAGTAGAAGCTCGGTGTATCATCCGCTTTGTTGAATAGATGGAGATTTTAGTCTATTTCCCAGTCTTCCACTTCATCTCCTCTTTTGTCAGTATCTGGGTATCCCCATCTTTCTGAACGGCTATTAAAGTCTCCGACAATAATGCAGTTTGTGTCAGTTATTTTCATGTTTGAGAGTGTAAGGTCCTTATCTGCTGGGCTATACAGATTGTAAATTCTTATTTTCACATCCTTTATCATAATATCAACACCTACAATTTCCGTTTGGTTGTCAGAGATCACAGATACTTCGCTGCAAGGTATTGTATTTCGTGTATTAGAACTCCTCCTTTGTGTCCTTCGCGGTCAAAACGTGTGGCCTTGTACCCTCTGACTGAGAATTTGTGATTGGCATTGAGGTGTGTCTCTTGAATACATGCCACATCTATTCTATCTTTATGAAGACGCTGTGTTAGGGAGACTTTCTTGTTATAAACTCCTTCGGCATTCCACTTAGTATGTTGAGTGTCCGGGATGTTTGGTCAATAGCTTTTAACCTACTCCTCTGTGCCTTGACTCCACAGCACAGGGGAAGTTGACCACCAGTAGTCATGGGTGGACCCCCTCGAGGCAGGGGGCACGGCACTATCACCGCCTGATGGGACTTCGAGGGATTAGCACCAGAACGATTAATTTTAAATTGTGACATCATGAATCAAGTTACGTTGCACTGCTTTGTCAAGCCTGTGGTTCAGTACATCCGATTTCGACACGCATTTTTAGGGGTTCTTTCCCTAGCCTTTGACTGTCCCCAGTCTATCTACAAGGCAGCAGGTCTGTGTGTCGCTTGGTCTGGTCCCTCTCCCTTGACCTGTCCGACATGGGTGACCCTACCAGTAGCTGTGCTACCGTCTGCATAGCTCTTGGGGTCATTGGAACGCGCAAGCCCCTCTACCTCGTCAAGGTGGACGCACGGCAGAGGGGATTTGTTTGTTTCTAGGTCCTTCATTGTTCATGGCTTTCACTAGTTTCCATGGGACGCAGAGGTGTTTCCAAGGCACCAGGGCCGGGTTATATACTGGCCAAGACCTATTGACGCGTCCTCGTCGAGCGTCCTGGGCAACAGGTCCCATCGGGGTCCTGGCTAAGGTCAATAGGATCGCCGATTCCTCCGAAGTCGGAGAGTGTCTGCCTGTACGGCGAGGAACCACCAGTCTGCACACCAATAAGCCAGACATGGGACAACGGATACTCACGCAAACCTCAGGTCCTGTATGACATCACACTGATGTTGGACAACATGATGCCTTTATCCGGCATACAGGACTTCACGTTGGAGCTCAAGCCAACGAACACAAGCAAGCAAGCAACTAGTTTCCATAGTTTGTTTCCATCCCTGTCAAAGTTCAGGTTTTCTGTTTTTTCACTCCAACAATCTCTTGTTGTTTGATTTACTGTTCTTTCATATTTTGTTGAGATGGCTTTGTGAGAGATGTTCACTTCAGTTGTTTGTTCTCTCTCTCTCTCTCTCTGCTGTCTTCCTGGCATCTTCAACTTTGTCCTCCAAAATTTGTAGTTCTTCAGTCCAGTATAGTTTGTAATTTTTCCTCGCTCCTCTATGAATAGACTCAGTGGCCGCCTGTATTATTGCTCTGTTTAGACTTTCTACCATTTTCTTCATGTTGCCATATCGTGTATTTATGTTTTCACAATATTTGTCTGTTAGTATGGCAAATCTGTCCCAATCTGCTCGTTTGTAATTCCAGTGGGGCAAAGGCTTTTGCTCCTGTGGAACATACTCCATATTCATTACAAGTTTTATTGGTCTGTGGTCACTACCTGCTAATTGGTCAAGCACATGGCGATCGATTTTGTGGAGGATGTCTCCTGTACATAAAGCTAAGTCTGGAGTAGAAGTGGTAAGCCATCTTCTGGAGTAGAAGCTCGGTGTATCATCCGCTTTGTTGAATAGATGGAGATTTTAGTCTATTTCCCAGTCTTCCACTTCATCTCCTCTTTTGTCAGTATCTGGGTATCCCCATCTTTCTGAACGGCTATTAAAGTCTCCGACAATAATGCAGTTTGTGTCAGTTATTTTCATGTTTGAGAGTGTAAGGTCCTTATCTGCTGTACTATACAGATTGTAAATTCTTATTTTCACATCCTTTATCATTATATCAACACCTACAATTTCCGTTCGGTTGTCAGAGATCACAGATACTTCGCTGCAAGGTATTGTATTTCGTGTATTAGAACTCCTCCTTTGTGTCCTTCGCGGTCAAAACGTGTGGCCTGGTACCCTCTGACTGAGAATTTGTGATTGGCATTGAGGTGTGTCTCTTGAATACATGCCACATCTATTCTATCTTTATGAAGACGCTGTGTTAGGGAGACTTTCTTGTTATAAACTCCTTCGGCATTCCACTTAGTATGTTGAGTGTCCGGGATGTTTGGTCAATAGCTTTTAACCTACTCCTCTGTGCCTTGACTCCACAGCACAGGGGAAGTTGACCACCAGTAGTCATGGGTGGACCCCCTCGAGGCAGGGGGCACGGCACTATCACCGCCTGATGGGACTTCGCGGGATTAGCACCAGAACGATTAATTTTAAATTGTGACATCATGAATCAAGTTACGTTGCACTGCTTTGTCAAGCCTGTGGTTCAGTACATCCGATTTCGACACGCATTTTTAGGGGTTCTTTCCCTAGCCTTTGACTGTCCCCAGTCTATCTACAA
Source organism: Cepaea hortensis (assembly GCA_963921405.1). Lineage (NCBI taxonomy): Eukaryota > Metazoa > Mollusca > Gastropoda > Stylommatophora > Helicidae > Cepaea > Cepaea hortensis. The sequence goes on from OY992876.1 coordinate 281,104,832, forward strand.
GGCAGCAGGTTTGTGTGTCGCTTGGTCTGGTCCCTCTCCCTTGACCTGTCCGACATGGGTGACCCTACCAGTAGCTGTGCTACCGTCTGCATAGCTCTTGGGGTCATTGGAACGCGCAAGCCCCTCTACCTCGTCACGGTGGACACACAGAAGAGGGGGGTAGTGGGTTCGTTCCACACACTGGTCAGTTGCACTTAAATGTTGCCTTTCCATTCAGAAAGCAATGGCAAACTACTTAACATGAGATTGTCTACTAAATCACATACAGCCAACAGAAGCCGTGTGTGACTGCAACGTCCTGCAATTGGCATGCAATTTTTAAATTTTAGAGCTGGTTGACCTAATAGACTAGATCTTTTTTTTTTTTTTATCCACCCCTTGCGGATTTGAATACACGACCGCCAGATCGTCAGGCGAGAGTCTAATATTTGCGCCACCGCGGTTCCCCAAACAGTGTAAGCAAAGTATTTCAGGCCCAACGATTTAGTAAGAGTCAGTTGCATATCCTTTACAGGACGTAGCAGTCAACTCCTACGTGTTTTGGCTGCTCTGATCCCAGTGCAAGTTAGACATTCAGCTTTAGGGGAAACCTGATCATTAACACCAGGACAAGGAAAGTACCGGAAAATTCGGTATTCGACACGGATGACTTGACAGGAGTCACCTAGGGACCTACGCTGCACCATGAGGTGAAAGATAGAGAAAACAACCAGGTACTGTTTGATCAAGGAATTAGTTAGTGGAGCTAGTCATTGCCGCGGCAATTTATGTGTCCTCAGCTGCCCAGCTACTAGCCACTTGACCTTTTCAAAACAGCAAATTCTTTTCTCCGGGTGTTGAAGAGGGAAAATACGTAGAACATCAAAAAGAAAGGTATTGTGTTCCTTTTCAGGGGGTATAGTTCTCCGTCTGGCCAGCGGCTGTTTGGTCGGAGGAGCGGAAAGTGTTGACTTCTCTTACAGCGTCACTTGATACACACCGGAGGAGATCTAGAAGTGTGAAACTGTTAGTGGAGGGATTAAACGGTGACCACAGAAAACATTCTGGCCGTGGCGCAGTCGCTGGTGCGCTTTGTTGGCTATCATTGATTCGAACTCTTTCGAGATAGAATTGTAAAACTGGCTCGTTCTCCCAGGTCGACCTAACATTAAACTGGACACCAGAAATACTTTGGGAAGTAAAGGCGGATGTCGGGATATTGCCACATCACCCATCTAGCACAGATTGATCTAAACATGGCGGTTAACACCACATGTCCAATATGAATACAACTGTATAGCAAGTGTCCTTTATTTTTTCTGTTTACAGAAAAGACTCGGGTTCATCCCAAGTTTAATGTGTTTTCATAGCTGTACCAGTATCTGGGGGATCTCTAATACCCATAAAATAACATATGAAATAAGTTCATACGTGCTGAATACCCATTTATACAAGTCATTTGAAAGGAGGAGAACCTTAAATCGTTAATCGGTCGTTTGCTCGGTCGGTCGGTCGGTAGACTGGCTGGTTGGCTGGCTGGTTGGTTGGTTGGTTGGTTGGTTGGTTGGTTGGTGCAGGGAACAAATGAAACAACAAAGAACCTCGAAGTTACACGCATTTTTTTCAGGCTTGCTCGTTTAAACTCAAGCGTAGTCCATACGCATGCTACCACTTTAAGTGCACTAACTGATGTTTGCTAATGGATTAGCTTTCTCTATTACCAATGTCCCTCGCCATCAGGCGAACCCACTCAGACTTCAGAGGTACTTTTAATTTACGTCCCCAAGTCAAGGACGAGAAGTCAACATTTTAGTCCAAGTGACCGGTGTAGAGGTTGCCCCTAGTACCTCAGCATAAGCACACCGGATGTTAAAGAACGATCGTTCTTATCCATTCCACCAGGCTAATCTCCACAGATTTCTCATGGTGGGAAATCTGCAGGGGGAAGAGCCCTGGGTCATTCACTCTCGCCCTCATCAGCTGAGTAATCATTGTCCTTGTGTTGGGCAACCCGCTTGAGTCAGATCCTCATGACGCCGGGCCAGTCTCTGGGGAGATGACCCAAGTCGGGCAGTTAGAAAAGGACAGTGGTCACATTTGGGTCTGCATTGTTTTCTAGCGGGACATCACTGAATAAGGGATCAACCAATGGCACCAGTCAATACGTTGTTTTTTTTTCTTTTTCGCGCTTGCTTTGAACTCAAGTGCAGGCCATACACGAGCTGTTACTTCTAGTGCACTGGAGTGGTTTCTGCGTGTGGATTCATCGTTATCATCATGCGCCATGCCGATAAGCGTTGATGGTCATGTTTCGTCATCTCAAACGATCACAAGAGTCGTGGATCATCTCTGTGTTTTTGTCTAGACCATGCCATGTGGTCAAGCCATCCAGATAATTACTTCTCTGCTTTCCCCTTGTTCTTTTTCTTGTCACCAAGTTCTCTAGTTTATTTCTTCTGGTAACGTGCCCACAAGCGTGTGGTTTAGCTTCCCCTATTGTCAGTGTCTCTGGCGTCTTATATCAAAGTTGTATAATAAAGCTGTTAGCCATTCCTTAGCTGAAGTTGTATATCAAAATTGTATAGTGAAGCGGTTAGCCATTCCTTACGTAAAGTTTTATATCAAAGTTGTATAGTGAGGCGGTTAGCCATTCTTTAGTTAAAGTTTTATATCAAAGTTGTATAGTGAAGCATTTAGCCATTCCTTAGTTAAAGTTGTGTATCAAAGTTGTATAGTGAGGCGGTTAGCCATTCCTTAGTTAAAGTTTTATATCAAAGTTGTATAGTGAAGCAACTAGCCATTCCTTAGTTAAAGTTGTTTATCAAAGTTGTATAGTGAGGCGGTTAGCCATTCCTTAGTTAAAGTTTTATATCAAAGTTGTATAGTGAAGCATTTAGCCATTCCTTAGTTAAAGTTGTGTATCAAAGTTGTATAGTGAGGCGGTTAGCCATTCTTTAGTTAAAGTTTTATATCAAAGTTGTATAGTGAAGCATTTAGCCATTCCTTAGTTAAAGTTTTATATCAAAGTTGTATAGTGAAGCATTTAGCCATTCCTTAGTTAAAGTTGTAGATTTAAATATTGAGCACAACCCACTACTGGCAACGCTGATCGTATTCCGATATGAACCTAAGGCCTATCCACGTCAATATGGAAGCACTATACTCGAGTTTTACTCGAGTTTCGCTCTCGTTAGTAGTGCATATCCCTGACCGGATCCGGAAACAAGCCCTGGATCACGCGTGTGAAGCGGGTGTGTAACCACGCGGCACACACTGGACACGCCAAATTATCACAACAGAACACCACAACGTTACCCATCGTAGGCTATGCTCAAGATTGCCCAATCGCCGCGACTGACGTCCGTCAATCGATGGGACCCGAACGATCAGGACTTCTCACTGGCAAGGAACACCAGGCCTCCTAAAATCCAGTGAGCAATAATCAAATTGATTATTTGGTTGTTTCGGGATTTGAAATTTAAATATTGATCACAACCCACTACTGGCAACGCTGATCGTATTCCGATATGAACCTAAGGCCTATCCACGTCAATATGGAAGCACTATACTCGAGTTTTACTCGAGTTTCGCTCTCGTTAGTAGTGCATATCCCTGACCGGATCCGTAAACAAGCCCCGGATCACGCGTGTGAAGCGGGTGTGTAACCACGCGGCACACACTGGACACGCCAAATTATCACAACAGAACACCACAACGTTACCCATCGTAGGCTATGCTCAAGATTGCCCAATCGCCGCGACTGACGTCCGTCAATCGATGGGACCCGAACGATCAGGACTTCTCACTGGCAAGGAACACCAGGCCTCCTAAAATCCAGTGAGCAATAATCAAATTGATTATTTGGTTGTTTCGGGATTTGAAATTTAAATATTGAGCACAACCCACTACTGGCAACGCTGATCGTATTCCGATATGAACCTAAGGCCTATCCACGTCAATATGGAAGCACTATACTCGAGTTTTACTCGAGTTTCGCTCTCGTTAGTAGTGCATATCCCTGACCGGATCCGGAAACAAGCCCCGGATCACGCGTGTGAAGCGGGTGTGTAACCACGCTGCACACACTGGACACGCCAAATTATCACAACAGAACACCACAACGTTACCCATCGTAGGCTATGCTCAAGATTGCCCAATCGCCGCGACTGACGTCCGTCAATCGATGGGACCCGAACGATCAGGACTTCTCACTGACAAGGAACATCAGGCCTCCTAAAATCCAGTGAGCAATAATCAAATTGATTATTTGGTTGTTTCGGGATTTGAAATTTAAATATTGAGCACAACCCACACAGTAAACAGTGGGTTGTGCTCAATATTTAAATTTCAAATCCCGAAACAACCAAATAATCAATTTGATTATTGCTCACTGGATTTTAGGAGGCCTGGTGTTCCTTGTCAGTGAGAAGTCCTGATCGTTCGGGTCCCATCGATTGACGGACGTCAGTCGCGGCGATTGGGCAATCTTGAGCATAGCCTACGATGGGTAACGTTGTGGTGTTCTGTTGTGATAATTTGGCGTGTCCAGTGTGTGCCGCGTGGTTACACACCCGCTTCACACGCGTGATCCGGGGCTTGTTTCCGGATCCGGTCAGGGATATGCACTACTAACGAGAGCGAAACTCGAGTAAAACTCGAGTATAGTGCTTCCATATTGACGTGGATAGGCCTTAGGTTCATATCGGAATACGATCAGCGTTGCCAGTAGTGGGTTGTGCTCAATATTTAAATTTCAAATCCCGAAACAACCAAATAATCAAAGTTGTATATCAAATTTGTATAGTGAAGCATTCAGCTATTCCTTAGTTGGCAGTTAGGCAATGAACCATTAAGGCCTCTGGCGTGTTTACGCTTGTGGCTACTGTTTACATTCGTATTTTCCTCATGTTGGACTGGCAGCATATGGTTCCGTCGTCCTGCTACTGAGTGAGTGCGTGGCGCGTCACTGTGAGCTGTGCAATTCGTGTGGAATGCTTTTACATCTGTCCGCTGTTGTTTGCACAATGAACTGCGTCATGTTCGGAACAATGGCAAGCTGTCGCTGAATTGACTGGTTTGCCTTTTCGGTTCACGAGTGCATTTTTCAGGAGACTAGTCGTCGCTGGAGCTACGGAGTTCCGTGCTTTGTGCGGCGCTTTCGACGGGTCGCCCTGCGGAAAGAGACCGAGCCATTTGGGACAAAACCCGGGTCAATGAAGTCTTTCTGGCGACTGCCGATTCCATCGACGAAGAACTGTATTTTTCGTGGAAGAATTTTGTGTTATAGTATGTCCACATTTGTTTTCCTTCATTCACGATCAATTATTTTCAAAACTGTCTGTTGCATCGTTATGAAATTTTTCCAGCCGTCTTATATTTACCCCCACCCAAGGAATATGTCTTCGATATGTCCAAAAACAACTTTAATCATTGAAAGCGGCGACATTCCTTTGATGTTTTGCTTAACAAGTAGTGATTTCTCGCTAAAAAAGTTATGTTTACGGTAATGGGGACCTGCAAATTCAGATGACAAACAAAGGCGTATCTGGATTCGTATGGGAGTGGATGCAATGAAAGAAGTAGCTTACAATCGACAGGGTCGACTGCATTGCACCGGGTTTTATCCCATATGGCTCAGTTTCTTTCCGCAGCGCGGAAAGCGTCGCACAAAGCACGAACTCCGTAGCTCCAGCGACGACCCTCGGGAGTGTCCGAAAAAATGCACTCTTGAAATAAAGGACGCGGCCCGGAATCGAACATACAACCTTCAAACCATACTTTCTCCAATAGTCCTCTTCCTCTTTCAACACATGGTCCTGACGTCTTTTCCAGTAACGTTTATCAATATTTAATAGCGCGGACAGACAGACAGACAGACAGACAGACAGACAGACAGACAGGTAGGTAGGTAGGTAGGCAGGTAGGCAGAAAGGTAGGTGGGTGGATGGCTGGCTGGCTGACTGGGTGGGTGGGTCGGTCGGTCGGTCGGTAGGCTGGAAGGCAGGCAGATAGATAGATAGATAGATAGATAGATAGATAGATAGATAGATAGATAGATAGATAGATAGATAGATAGATAGATAGATAGATAGATAGATAGATATGTAGTCGATGGTAAAAGACAAAGGGAGACAATCATAAGACTGATGCTTCCTTCACTACGGTGCTAAGAGGTAAAGAGTAGTTCTGACTTCGTTATGGCCAAAGAAGAAAAATAGTGAAAAGAGAGAACCTCACACCGCCTCAACCAACAAAAAAAAGAGGATAGTAATTAGATAAGAAGATATACGAGATCTCAAGCAGGGGCCTCAACTCTGGACTGACTGTCATATTTGAGACCCAGACATTGGATTAAGGTGTTAGATTGTGGTAGAAATAGTGACTGTAAAAACTAAAAGAGACTAAACAAACGAATCAAAAACAGTACAAAAATAGCTCTTTGTTTATCAACTGCTACAAATTCTGGTGACAATTTGTGTTCAAACACATTGAATAAAGCATTCAACAAGGGATGTTCAATTACAGATACAACAGACAACTGTATATATCAAACAACAACAGTGGGTAACACCCAACCAATCAACACCACTTAAGACAACAGGGTACACCAAGTACCACAACACAGGTGCTCCAAACAATAGCTGGTTAGACTGACACTATAAAGAACTTTGACACAAGCAACACTGCACAGACAATAAGGCACTACAAAAACATAGGTTACACAACATAAACCCCAAGACGCGACATAAACAAGAGTTGTGACACAATTTACTACCCCACCAAGAACCCAGGCCTGCTGACACTAACTAGTCAGCCGCTCCTGTAACAATGGAAAACACAATCTATGATTATCATGGTAAAGACAACATATTAAACACATGAAGCAATGAGCACATGCAATATAACATTTGAATTAACCTACATATAACAAATGTCTTCCATCAAATTATCCACTTTGCTATTCCCTCTGGTTGTACTACTGCTACCATGAGACTACATCTCTAATGGTTAAATGCAGCAATCAATGCTGCATCATCAGATCACCTACTATTGTCTTCTCCAGTTGTGCCACTGCTGTCATGAGATTACACTTGATATTGCTAGGATAGAACACCTAATGCAACAACCTCAGCCTGCTCCACCTCCCCATACAGCCCAGCATTCACTTACAGAATGTCTTCAATTCAGAGAGGTCATTCCCTACAGGTCTCTGGTCCAACACAACTTCTCATCCCCAACAGCACAGGCTGACAATACCCCCCATAAATGCCAATGTTACACAGCAACACTAATCAACTTGTCAAAATCAACACCGAACACAACTCAGCTACACCGGTGTACAGCGACTCTAACAGGACAACACCATTTGAACATGTACCTAGAGGACATAAATACAGTCCAATGCACCAACAGCAATCCAGCAGACATAGGGTATGCAATTCAATATGGCATCAGAAGGACACACACCTTTGTACTGATGACAGCTAGACAACATCAACATACCAGAGGTAGTTCTACACATGACACCAGCAACAATCAGGACACAGGCTATAACCTAAGTCACCGACAACAACTCAGGCATATAACATACATCGCAACATAAAACCATCACAATCATCAAATGATCACTCTCACCATAGCTATCACTACAATCATAATACCCAATGCACCACCTTTCTTCTGTCATTTAAATACCTAAACTTATGAGGGATGCCATATGATATAGGACACACTGCTCCTGCAATGTCCATGTTTTGATAAAGGATATCAACAACAATATGACATCACACACATTACCACATGATATTATAAATTAATAACCAACAGGCAAAACATGTTCAACCGTGAAAAGCAATGGACACATATACCCAGTGGAATTACCATATTTGTAGAATGTGGCAATGTAACATTTGCACATAAAAGAATCACAACATTCACAGAAAGTTGAAGATAGACATGTGTTACACAGGAACTCAACCGAGGAACTCTGAGGCTACTAAGACAGTTCATAAAATAAATACACCATAGTATCAAGTAAGAGTGCATCATCCATATGAGACAGGATCAAAGCATAACCATGTTCATGGGCAGAAACAGAACATCAGCACTAATATAACAACCAGTATACTATATATATATTATGTCATAACCATGTTCATGGGCAGAAACAAAATATCAGCACTAGTATAACAACCATTGTACTATATATATTATGTCCTTATTATTACACACTAATGCCAACTACACCAGTGTACTTTTATCTGTGAGTGGACAGCAAATGTGCAGTTATGCCCTCTATTTCCCATCATTCTTCCTACGATACACCGGTTATACATGTTCTTCTCTTACGCTTCGTGTCGCATCGCAAGTGCATATATCTTTGCGAAAGGTGGTACGTAGCAATAAATCACACCCTTCCCCTGGTACAACAAACACCCTGTTTTACTACACATAAAACTCCCAGTTTGATACACTAGCACAAACACTACTGCATTCTGGTAGCAGATGTGACACCAGACTTCAATGCTAAATGAGAAACCCCTTTACCAATATCAGTTCCAGATGCACCTGCCTGTTCTCCCTCAGTAAAGCCACACTTCATTCGCAGTTACGATTACACAATGATTGCTGATACACACCCCGCGTATTAAGATGTATTATTTCCTACGCCTAGTGGCTATCTGCATGGCGTCCCAACAATTCAACACATTATCTCCTACACTTCTATTTATTACCTACATGTTCTAACAGCTTAGCTTAACCATTAACCCATCATTGCCACATATAACATGTAAGTACTTTTCCCTGCTTTACACATGTTATAAATATTACACATATATTATGGTTATTTTCCCCTACTCATTGTTGCTTTGGAGTGTTCATACCCAACACTTGACCAAACATCCAATGTGATGCTCACCATTGTCACAGAATAATCCTGTAAACATATCTTGCTGCTGTATACACATACACATATGATTCTCACCATTCTGATGTTAAGTAACCTTCATTTCTAGCAACCTCACAAGCACTTACTCCCTTCCATGCCACCATGGCCTGCATGGCACCATGTGGCATTATTTCAGTCTTTACTATAAACTAATTTATGGCCCCACACATTGTATATTTTGGTGAATCTCCCACATATCTATTTAGCCAGTAACACATTAATGCCATAGGATAACCATGTAAAATAATTCCCAACAAAATAATCTTGTGCCAGCATGGCTGGCATGACATGACATCAGTCTCTATGATACTTAACCACCATCAATGACCTATTCTACATATTTCACATCACCATTGTCTGATTGCTGGCATCTCTATGAATTAAATGTTATATTCCTAAAACCTCAGGGACGTTACATTGATCTGTAGAACAGCTCACTTTAGTAATACTCATCTACATTATCTAGTTATATTTCTTTGTTCCTACAAGCTCACCTAACTTGCAATTATTTTCACCCACGCCTGCTTCACCATGTAAACACTTTCAAGTTGGTAAACTGGCGTGTGCTGCGATTATACAAATATTTATTAAATTAAACATTTTAAACTTACGGCTTTCTCCTCTGGCATATGTTGTTCACTGATGAACAGATGGGAAACCCCACATATCTTGTCTCAAGGCGGGCTGGCCACAAAACTACACAGGGCCCCAGCGCCTGCCTTCACACCGAGCTGGCTGCTACAAGGAAAAATGGCCTCCGGTCTTTGTGGTAAAGTGGCGTTTCCGGCGTGGCCAGGACCGTACGGTTTTCACAGACCAAACTAAGTGCCTTGGTTTGGCGCTGTGACAGATAGATAGATAGATAGATAGATAGATAGATAGATAGATAGATAGATAGATAGATAGATAGATAGATAGATAGATAGATAGATAGATAGATAGATAGATAGATAGATAGATAGATAGATAGATAGACAGATAGATAGATAGATAGATAGATAAGCAGATAGTCGGGCGGACGGACGGACGGACGGACAGACAGACAGACAGACAGACAGACAGACAGACAGACAGACAGACAGATAGATAGATAGATATATAGATAGATAGATAGATAGATAGATAAGCAGGCAGGCAGGCAGATAGATAGATAGATAGATAGATAGATAGATAGATAGATAGATAGATAGATAGATAGATAGATAGATAGATAGATAGATAGATAGATAGATAGATAGATAGATAGATAGATAGATAGATAAGCAGGCAGGCAGGCAGGCAAGCGGGCGGGCAGGCAGGCAGGCAGATAGATAGATAGATAGATAGATAGATAGATAGATAGATAGATAGATAGATAGATAGATAGATAGATAGATAGATAGATAGATAGATAGA
>OY992876.1:281120155-281130155 GCA_963921405.1 Cepaea hortensis
ATGTTCATTTACATTAATTATAGGTAACGTGTCCACGTGGAGCTCGAGCGGTATCCAGTTTTTGTCTGGTCGTTATTAGCATGGATTTGGTTTTGTCGATGTTAATTAACATGCGATTTTCATTGCTCCATCTACTAAGGTTGTCAAGTTCGTTTTGTAAAGAGCTCTCTAAGTCACAAAGGCTCTCTTGACTTGTATAAATAGTGCAGTCGTCCGCAAATAGATCACACGAAGTATTGAGGTATAAAGGAAGATAGTTAATGTACACTGCAAAAAGCAGCGGACCTAGTATTGAGCCCTGAGGCACCCCAAAATTAAGTTGTGTGGGTCTTGATAGACAGTTATTGAAGGACACTACTTGTTGTCTGTCTGATAAAAATGACGTAATTAGGGTCACCATATTGGTGCTAGTCTTCATGTGTTTTAATTTTCAATTAAAATATCATGATCTACCATATCAAAGGCCTTTTTAAAGTCTACAAATACTGCTCCACAAATGTTGCCATTGTTGATACAAAGATGCCAGTTATCGGTCATTTTTGTAAGGGCACTATGGCAAGAATATTTAGGTCGAAACCCAGATTGACTGTCAATTATTAGATCGTTGTTAATTAAATGATGTAGTGTTATTTTATGCATGTGTTTTTCTAATGGCTTTGATAGCGACGATAGTAAGGAAATAGGTCTATAATTACCCAAGACGCTAATATCAGTTGAGCCATTTTTAAGTAGAGGATACACTTTAGCAACTTTAAAGGCAGATAGAAAGTAGTTTTTGGATAGGCACTGGTTATATATGAACGTTAAGGACTCACTAATAATAGGTGCAGCACACCGAAGAATTCTATTACTGATACCATCTAGGCCTTCTGAATTTGTTGCTTTGAGATTCGAGAGATATTTATATACTTCTGCAACAGAAATCAAGGGAATCTCAGGGGGAATATTTCTAGAGCACTTCCCTTCACAGAATGATGACAGTGAACTTAAATTAGATAGATAGATAGATAGATAGATAGATAGATAGATAGATAGATAGATAGATAGATAGATAGATAGATAGATAGATAGATAGATAGATAGATAGATAGATAGATAGATAGATAGATAGATAGATAGATAGATAAGCAGGCAGGCAGGCAGGCAGGCAAGCGGGCGGGCAGGCAGGCAGATAGATAGATAGATAGATAGATAGATAGATAGATAGATAGATAGATAGATAGATAGATAGATAGATAGATAGATAGATAGATAGATAGATAGATAGATAGATAGATAGATAGATAGATAGATAGATAGATAGATAGATAGATAGATAGATAGATAGATAGATAGATAGATAGATAGATAGATAGATAGATAGATAGATAGATAGATAGATAGATAGATAGATCCCCGCCAGAAGCCGGGCCTTTTCAGCTAGTTTATTTATATAATCAGGTTTCATGAAAGAACCCACATTTGGAGACACCTCTGAATCTTCGCGCTGTTTGTTTCAAAACGGAAATCACGTGAAAATTTCAAATTCTACCGGGACGTCTCTTGGTGAAGCTGTAATACTGTTAAAATCATGGACGTAATCTCTAAATCGTAATTAATATACCGCATATAAACTAACTTTGAAATCTGCTGTAAAATCTCCAGAACAAACATTTTTGTTGTTGAATGGACATAATGATAAGGTTATATACTAAATCTCATCATTTCAATCACAAATTCTCAGTCAGAGGATATCAGGCAACACGTTTCGGCCGTGAAGGACACAAAGGAGGAGTTCTAATACTTACACGAAATACAATACCTTGCAGCGAGGTATCTGTGATCTCTGACAACCAAACGGAAATTATAGGTGTTGATATAATGATAAAGGACGTGAAAATAAGAATTTACAATCTGTATAGCCCAGCGGATAAGGACCTTACACTCTCAAACATGAAAATAACTGACACAAACTGCATTATTGTCGGAGACTTTAATAGCCGTTCAGAAAGATGGGGATACCCAGATACTGACAAAAGAGGAGATGAAGTGGAGGACTGGGAAATAGATTCAAATCTCCATCTACTCAACAAAGCGGATGACACACCGAGCTTCTACTCCAGAAGATGGTTTACCACTTCTACTCCAGACTTAGCTTTCTGCACAGGAGACATCCACCACAAAATTGATCGCCATGTGCTTGACCAATTAGCAGGTAGTGACCACAGACCAATCAAGCTTGTAATGAATATGGAGTATGTTCCACAGGAGCAAAAGCCTTTGCCCCGCTGGAATTACAAACGAGCAGATTGGGACAGATTTGCCATACTAACAGACAAATATTGTGAAAACATAAATACACGATATGGCAACATGAAGCAAATGGTGGAAAGTTTAAACAGAGCAATAATACAGGCGGCCACTGAGTCTATTCCAAGAGGAGCGAGGAAAAATTACAAACCATACTGGACTGAAGAACTACAAATTTTGGAGGACAAAGTTGAAGATGCCAGGAAGACAGCAGAGAGAGAACAAACAACTGAAGAGAACATCTCTCTCAAAGCCATCTCAGCAAAATATAAAAGAACAGTAAATCAAACAACAAGAGATTGTTGGAGGGAAAAAACAGAAAACCTGAATTTTGACAGAGATGGAAACAAACTATGGAAACTAGTGAAAGCCATGAACAATGAAGGACCTAGAAACAAACAGATAACAATTAAACAAGGAGACGCTGACAGGAAAAAAAGCTGCAAATGCACTAATAGAACACTATGCCAGTGCAAACCACATTGATATTACAATCGAACAGAAGAAAGCAATCAAAGACAAACAGATGCATCATCCTAATACAGAGACAGCAGCAGAATATATGATGGCAAATCTAACAATGGAAGAAATGGAACAGGCAATGAATACCCTAAAAAAGAAGAAATCACCAGGAAAGGATGGAATCACAAATGAAATGCTAATAGGACTAGGTACTAAGGCAAAAAAGAAACTACTAGCAGTCCTGAATTACAGCTGGAAGAGAGGAATAGTCCCACAGGCATGGAAGGAAGCTATACTAATACCAGTCCCAAAGAAAGGAAATAACCTGGAAGAACCAAATGACTATCGACCTATCAGTCTACTTAGCTGTGTAGGAAAATTAATGGAACGCATTATCAATGGCAGGCTAACATGGCATCTGGAAGAAAACCAATTCTTAACACCACACAGGGCAGGATTAAGAAAATACAGATCCACTGAAGATCAAATAACCTATATAGCTCAGGAAATAGAGGATGCCTTCCAAGAGAAAAAGCACACACTAGCAGCATGGATAGATTTAGAAAAAGCATTTGATAAAGTATGGAAGGAAGGACTGAAAGTAAAACTGCAAAACATGCATGTTTGTGGGGAAATGTATAAATGGATCAGCCACTACCTTGAGAATAGAACTGCCAGGACAAAAGTACAAGGACAAACCAGCAAAATGATGCTGTTGGAGCAAGGTGTCCCCCAAGGAGGAGTTCTTTCACCAACATTATTCCTAGCATATATAAATGACATCACGGAAAACTTTCCAGCGAGAGTACACACATCCTCTTTTGCAGATGACCTAGCCATATGGACATCTGAAGAATATATTAGTACAGCTAACAGCAGAATACAGCAAGCCCTATTAGCGCTAGAGGACTGGTCAAAATCATGGCTAGTGAAGATAAGTGAGGAGAAAACAACATGCACAGTGTTCTCCCTCTCAAATAAAACTCAGCAACCTAAGCTGGTATTGAATGGGAAAATATTGCGCCATGAAGAAAATCCAAACTATCTAGGAGTCACCTTTGATCGTCGCCTGACATGGAAAACACAGGTTGAGAAAAATCGAACAAGAGCAAGGCAAAGAATGGCAATCATGAAAAAGCTTGCTGGTACAACATGGGGAGCAGATGAGAAAGTTCTCAAGAAGTTATATACTGGACGGGTGAGGCCAATACTGGAATATGGCATTGCAGCTTGGGCAACAGCAGCTAAGTCCAACTTTAACAAAATAAGTAGAGTCCAAAATCAAGGAATGCGAATCATAACTGGAAGCCTGAAGACAACGCCTATTAATGAACTAGAACGTCTTGAAAGTTTGGAGAGGATAATAAAGGAAGGGTATATGCCCGGGAAGAGGGGAAGAGGAAGACCAATGAGAAGAATGGTTCAGGATGTTTAGGGTTATTTCTCTTCTTTCGGTTTCATGCTGAGTGTTCTTTTTCTCAATACCAGGAATGTTTTCTATCATCTCAGGCAGTTGCTGCTGTCTCCAAGCTGGGAACTTGTGTGCATTGTAAATGGGTTTGACTGTTGATATGTTAAGTATAGGATCTGCACTAATCCTTCGTTTTGCAGTTTCTACAAAGTTGCTGCGCTTCAGTCGTCCCTTTCCAAAACCATTAAATCTGTTGTACATAGGGTGGTCTGTCAATCTTCTAAATTTTTCTGCTTGTTGCTGGGCTCTGCTATCTCTTCTTCTTCTGCGTTCATCCGGAGAGTGTTTTTTTTTTTCTTTTTCGGACGTGATTGCGTTGTGCCTGTTTACAGCAGAGCTGCGTTCTTGCTCAGGTAGGCCGACACATCCGACTTCTGCGGGCATTTGTTGACCGGGTTAACCTTCCCGGGGGTTTCTTAGGACGTTTGACTCTCACTGTTGTGGTGTTATCCCCCATCTCAGCTGGCCCATATAGAACAGCCAAAGATCCTGGTCAGCCCTCAAGGGAAGGCAGGGGCAGACCATGGGCATTACCCGCCATCCAAGGAGGCTTCCATAATTGCAGAGCCGACACATATTGCTCTGGTACTGGGCTCACCCAAGGAATCGTCACGTCCTGCACATGGCTGCTTAGCCTCACTTCCGTATATTGGGCCTTCCGTTCACCATAGGCTGTTCTTCCGGAAACCAGAAGTATGCAGTCTGCAGATGACATCCACACAGTGAGCTTTCGACTCGGACTTTCCACTTAATGGATTTGCTATTCAAGCAATATTCCAGTTCACGCCTCTGGGACGCTTTTGCTACCGACATACCCGTGATATGTAGTGTGGCAGTCTAAATACTTCTTCATGCACCTTTAGATGTCAACCTGAATGTAGTTAAAGTATGCTGCGGTCAACTCGAGCTTATTGATATCTCCATAGAGCTTCTCCTGGTCACCTTTATTAAAACAAAGCGACATCGGCGTTGCGGCTAGAGCTTTCGTCAGTACACAAACAAACAGACATTGGCACAGCTTCTTAGCAGATATAAAAATGTTATTTAGCTGGTGTTAATTCGCCATCTATATGTCAGGTCTTAGTCAGATATGCCTGCGCTACTGTATGACAGTAGACGGTACTACCTGCTTCTGTTCGCGCCGGATGTTGGGCGGCGCTCACCAAACCCGACATCCCCTCCCCCCCCCCCCCCCCAAATTATGCCAACGGCTTCGGGCGGAAGAGTGGAATTGGGGGGGGGGGGGGTACAAGCATTACCCTAGTGCGAAGACATGCAACCTAAAGACTAAATGACTGGGCGGACCAGGCACTAAACCTTGGTTGGCAACTAGTCAGGGATAGAAGCTCCGATAGGCGGACAGTTAGAGCATTGCTTTGCTGATCTGGCAGTGTCTGCAGCTTGTCTTGTTCCAGACGTATTGGTATTACCTTTCCTCAGGAGTAAACTAGGCAGCCCGAGAGAGGGATCATGCTGCATGGGCAACACATGGTCTCTAAATTCAGCCCAGGCTTTGTGCTATGGAGAGGTATAACTCCATTTTACAAACTATCGTCTGTCAAGACGGCAAGGTGCCAGTCAGTCAATTCGTCACCTGTACAGTTGTGCAGCCCGACGTGGAGATGCAGTCGACATCATTTATCTTCTTCATCTTTCATCCCCCATTAGGGCATAGAACCTCAACCAACTCCTGCCTCCTATCGTTTGCTACCCATACAACTCTATCCATGTCCTCCTCGGTCCAGAACATTATCTGCTTCTTCTTCTCTTCACCATCCTACTCCTCCCCATTCTTCTTCTTCTTCTTCTTCTTCTTCTTCTTCTTCTGTCTGATATGGAGGAGACATCGCGATGATGACTCTCCAAGCAGGTTAGAGACAAGGCAGAGACAGGACAGAGAGGGCAGAGACAGAACAAAGAGGGCAGACCCAGGACAGGGACAGGTCGGAGACAATGCAGAGACAGGACAGAGACAGGACAGAGTCAGGACAGAGACAAGGCAGAGAAGCTGAGACAGTCATTGCCACCTGGCCTGGCATTCAAAGAACTTCAGTGAAATTAATAAACCAAGAAATCATGAAACAAAAAAGAAGAAGGACATTGGATTTCTCTGTTCGTTATGGTGTTGCCAAATGGTCTGACTATAACTGCAGATTACTACCTCTTCAGTCGGATGGTGATTTCGAGGGACACTGGTAATAGGTAAAGCTAATCCACACGCAAAATATCAGTCCAGTATAAGTTGTACCACGTGTAGGGACTACGCTTGAGTTCAAGGCGAGAGAAAGCCACCACACAATCAATTGCAGATTTCAACACGTCAACTTCAGTTGTCTCATCAGTACATGATGTTCTCAACTTTTCTCATCAGTACATGATGATCTCAACTTTTCTCATCAGTACATGATGTTCTCAACTTTTCTCATCAGTACATGATGTTCTCAACTTTTCTCATCAGTACATGATGTTCTCAACTTTTCTCATCAGTACATGATATTCTCAACTTTTCTCATCAGTACATGATGTTCTCAACTTTTCTCATCAGTACATGATGATCTCAACTTTTCTCATCAGTACATGATATTCTCAACTTTTCTCATCAGTACATGATGTTCTCAACTTTTCTCATCAGTACATGATGTTCTCAACTTTTCTCATCAGTACATGATGTTCTCAACTTTTTTCTCAACACCAAACTTCATTGCCTCCAGCATATTCACCATGTCATTACTTATTGTCCGTCATTCGCTTCCATACAGCCCGGGATGGTTAACCCGGTCAACAAATGCCCGCAGAAGTCGGTTGTTTCGGCCTAACGGTGCAAGAACGCAGCTTTGCTGTAAACAGGCACAACGCAATCACATCCGGAAAAAAGAACTCTGGATGAACGAAGAAGAAGAAGAAGCTTCCATACAGAAGAACAGGTTATACAAATGTGTTCAGTAAGCTTGCTCATTGCTTGGACGTGAGATAGAAGTATCCCATCTGACTTAGAGATCAGCGTGACCGAATGGATAAGAACGTTCGAGCTTACACTTCCGGTGTGCTGATGCCGAGGTCGCGGGTTCAACCCCTACCGCGGACAGTCGGACTAAAGTGTTGACCTCTCATCCTTGACTTGGGGACGTAAACTACAAGTACCTCAGAAGTCGAAGTTGGTTCAACTGATGGGGAGGGACATTGGTAATAGGGAAAGCTAAATGCACCGCAAAAATCAGTTAAGTGTACTAGAAGTAGCAAAAAATACCTAAGTGACCAGGAGGAACATAATATTATTATAAATCCATGGCTCTTGTACACATGCCCAGCCCTACGTTGGGACTCGAACTCAGCACCTTCTGAGTCAGAAACGGACACCGTTACCTGGCAGCTGAGTCTCACCAGAAGGGTGCTATCAACGGATAGCTCAGGTACTTTGTTTCCCAGGGGAACTCAAAATGTCCCAGAACAATGGTTCTCCTATTGTACACAGGAACAAACATCCCGCAAGTCAGGTGCCTCTTGGAGATCCTACATGCCCATAGACTCTGACCTCCAACATTGATGTGGCGCGCGCGACTCACATAAACGACACCTTTATGGTTACGGTTATTTTCGCTTGTCAATCGTTTAGTCCGATTTATCGCTGTTGTTATGGTCGCTTGTCAATCGTTAAGTCAGATTTACTGCTATTATTATTGCAACTGGTCAATCGTTTAGTCAGATTTACAGCTCGCAGTGCTAGATGCTCATTGTGTAACGTCCTTGTCGTTGACGATTTCACCTGCGTCCGGCCTTGATATAGTTGTCAGTCATGCGGGAATTGACAGAGGTCAGGTCAGAGAACAGGTTCTTCTCGGGTCGGCTTTGAACCCGCGGATATCCAATGACAACAGATCTTTAGATTTGTAGCTTTACATTAGTTCTAATAATGATTTTATGTGTTCCGTGCCATTCACTTTCTTGTCTTTACAGCACCGGATATTGAATGTAATTTGACTTTATCGTAAGAGGTCAGTGTGGCCGAATGGATGTTAGAGCTAGCATTTAAACTTCCGGTGTGCTGATGCCGAGGTAGCGGGTTTAACCCTTACACCTGTCACTTGGATTAATTTGTTGACTTCTCGTCCTTGACATGGGGACGTAAATTACAAGTACCTCAGTGTTTGTCTAATAGGTGTATGGTGATAGACCTATATCAGCCGTCGTAATAAGGAAGCTAATGTGGAGAAAGAAATGTATGTTAATGAGGAAACATTGGAGATGGTGGAACATGTGGAATATCTTGGGTCATTAGTTACCAACAATGGTGATTCAATGACAGAAATTTTTTTTTTTTTTTTTTTAAACGGATATCTATTGTTTTTTAACGACTAAAACAATTGAATAAATTGTAGCGTGCGGTAGATAGACATACAAAAATTAGATTTTTAATAGCATGCATCTTTCCCATTGCAACATACGCCTGTGCGATTTGGGCATTTAATAAACAAGCTAAACAGGGCATAAATGTCTTTGAATATAAATGTTATTGACGGGTTCTAAGAATATTTCGAATACAGAAAAGAACAAATGCATCCATACGACAAGATCTGAATATTAAAGAAGGTTGGCGACTAAAGACGATAAAATAATTGAAATATTTTGGTCACTTGAAACGTCTTGAAAGTTTGGAGAGGATAATAAAGGAAGGGTATATGCCCGGGAAGAGGGGAAGAGGGGAAGAGGAAGACCAAAGAGAAGAATGGTGCAGGATGTGGTAGATGATCTCCGGATCGGTGTATCGGACGCGGGACATCTTGCTTATGATAGAGAGGTTTTACGGAAGGTTGTTGTGGGAACGAGGTTTTGCAAAGGACATGCTACTGAATGAATGAATAAATGAATGAATGAATGAAAATGAATGAATGAATGAATCCTCATGCAAAAATCAGTCCAGTCCACAAGAAGTAGTAGCACGTGTATGGACTTGAGTTTAACGCCAGCGAGCGCAAAAACAAAAACAATCATTATTATCAAGTGCACTGCCGACTGGCGTGGGTGATGGTGCTTCGCCGTATCTGGTGATCTACAACAGTTCGTGTACCGACACCAGTCCTGCCATGACACAAGGCTGTCGGGAATCTTCTCTCGTTCTATTCCACTTTTTCTCTTTCCATAAATCTTTCAAGTTGTCCCAACGTGTTTCACTTTGTTTTACTATCTGTCCTGGGAATTTTCAGCATTCTTCTATAAAACCACAAGTCTGAGGCTCCGGTGGGGCGGGGGGGGGGGCGCGGGGGGAGGGGCGTTGCTTGTTTACCAATTGTCCAGAATTCAAGCCGTCTTAAAACCGGCTCTATGCACCTTGCAAGAATTATTGTCTAACATCCAGAAGTAGAGGTTTATAGCATAATAACTTAGGTATCGTCATTTTAATCAGATAAACAAAAGATGACAATGAACGCTAGGGGCAATTAGAAACAAACCCATTACGATATTATTGTTATAAAACTCTTAGGCTTTCATCAATTCACTCTTTTATCAAACTCATCAATTCCGCAGTCATGAAAAAGGCAAGCCATTTTGTTATGGTTTAAAAGAATATCGGGGAGAGAAGGAACTGACCACATCACCTCGTAATACCTAGTATTTTTACATTCTGGTGAGAATGCCGCTACGTTTTACTGCTGTGGAGACTTGCTGTCCTGGTTGATGTCCAGGTCTCCCACCAACAATGGAGCCGACGCTCATCTCCCGTGTCTCATCTCCACTTCTAGGGAAGGACGGGTGTATCCCTGTCTTAGGTCGCTACCCGCC
>OY992876.1:281140155-281177655 GCA_963921405.1 Cepaea hortensis
TGATGTTTCTTCCTCCAATGCTGATTCCATTTATATCTTCTACATTTAGTACAGTACAGGGTGTATTTTTAATGACTGTGGCGTTTTTGAAAATATTGCTGTTCCAAGTTTTGTATTTACCTATTATGTTGCCTGATCTACACAAGGGGTGAATACAAAACATGGAACGGCAATTTTTCCAAAAGCCCCAGTCATTAAAAATACATCCTCTATCTCAGTTCTAACTTGGTATTCATTTGTTTAATATCATTGCTGGATTTTTTTTTCTCCCCTTTTCAGTCTTGTGTCTATTTCATTTGCTTTTATGTTTTTGTTTTTTTTTCTTCTTTCGTTTTCTTTTTACTTTCATCCCGTCTTTTTTACTTACTTTTCTTATGTTATCTTTCAACGGCATATCTTTGTTTGTCTGTCTGTCTGTTTTGCTTCTTTCTTTCTTTCTTTCTTTTATCTTCAGAAATGCTAATCAAGAAATAAAGTTCGCAAGAGATGTAAATATGAATACAAATGTATGTAAATCTACATGACCATAATCATCGTCTTCGTCGTAGCTATCCTCGTCGTCGTCATCATCGTCATCTTTACGTAACCATATATCCCTGTCGTTTCCACCTCCATCTGCCTCTTACCTAGGATGGAACCTATAAATGTATACTCGTGACTGTCTTAACCGGCACTGCCTCATCTGTCTTCTCCTTTATAATTTCTTCAAGGTCTCTAAAGCCTACTCACCTTTCTCCTTGCCCTCTTCATTCAAGCCAACGGCATTGACTTCCTTCCCTCATAGCTTCTATGTGTATGTACTAACATAACCACCATTTAATGTCTTACAGTGGAGAATGAGTACCCTAGCGCAGTTTGTTTGTTTGTTTTGGGGTTTGTTTGTTTTGTTTGTTTGTTTATTTATTTGTTTGTTTGTTTTGTTTGTTTTGTGATTTTTTTAATAGTGGTTTTAAGTGTTAGATATTTCTTATATATTTTTCTCTTTAATTTCAGACTGACTATAACTGGCTAGTCCAGAGGTCAAGAAAACTCCTTTGTGGCTCCATGTGTGTGATAGAAAACGAAAAAGAAGACACAATCGTCATCTTGATCACGTTTAGTCAGATCATTTCGGAGCTTTATCTCCACTTCTTTACACAAACAACAAAGATAGATACTTGTTGAGTATTAATTGACAGTCATTGAACAGTAAAGACAATAACTACAGAAAGCGGCGTAATTTAGTGCGCAGACAGTACAAACAACTGAAAGAGAAAGACGCACTATAGTTTTGCTGAAGTGATTTGCAACGATCGCCACAAGACACACTAGGATGCAATCCCACGCCACACACGCTGCTGTATTCATTATTGCCATTGTGTTATCCATGATTGCCTTCGCCCAATGTGTGGAGTTATCTTACGTGATCGACGAGGAGAACCCGGCGATGACTCGTATTGGGAATCTTCTGGACGACAATACCATCAGAAACCTCGTTTCCCACACTGAACTCACAAATTTGAGGTTTACCTTTCTTACAGAGGGAAATCCTCAGTCCTCTTTCTTGTGGATCAACTCAACCAATGGCGAGCTTAGAACATCCTCCAAGTAAGACACAAGTGTGAATGTCTGTAGTTAGAACAGTCATGTGAATATCTATAGATCAGTCGGCACGAGGTCGGGGTTGTGGCCAGTAGCAAGCCGGCCGCCTTTACTGACCAAACAATTTCTTGATATCCATTTTAGGCTGGGTCGACCTGGGAGCCTAGTTCATTCATTCATTCAGTAGCATGTCCTGTGCAGAACCTCTGCACCTCTTGGTGGTAGATTACTTATGGACAAGGGGGAGTTCATTCATTGATTCAGCAGCATGCCCTATGCAGAACCTCTGCACCTCTTGGTGGTAGATTACTTATGGACAAGAGCGAGTTCATTTATTCATTCAGTAGCATGCCCTGTGCATAACCTCTGCACCTCTTGGTGGTAGATTGTCTGTTAAAACTGATTGGTTAATGCCTGAAGAAGGATACGTATGTGACCCATTGGTTAACTATTTAAACTGAATGAATGTTTGATGGCCTGAGTACGTTACCCATTGGTTAACTGTTGAAACTGATTGATTGATTGATATCTGAGTATGTTACCCTTTGGTTAACTGTTGAAACTGATTGATTGGTTAATGCCTGAAGACTACAATATGTACGTACATGACCCACTGGTTAACTGTTCGGGAGATTGATTCGTTGGATAAGTAATCTTTGGTTGACATTTTAAACTAAATGAATAATTTAATAACTGACTAGTTAGATGACTTATTATTTAATTAATTAGTTGACCTATCAAACTTATTGATAATTGACTGGTAAACAGATTAATTAGTAAATGTATTGACTGATCGGTCTATAATTTATTGATGTACTTATTTCTTGAAGTACTAACTGATTTACTGATTGAGTAACTTATTAGTCTTTGCTGCTTGATCAGATTTGCTGGTTTTTTACTTCCCCAGAATAAACAGAGAAGCGGTTTGTCCAAAGCTGGGAGTCTGCGAACTGAAGGTCAAGGCTGTAGTGCAGTCACTTTTAGGCGCTTTCTTTAAAATCATTCACGTTAAACTCACTGTCAAGGACATCAACGACAACGCCCCATCGTTTGACCCGTCAACTTTCACAGTCAAGGTTGCTGAAAGCGAAGCCCCTGGTGCCTACTTCCGCATCCCAGCAGCCACAGATCTGGATGCCGACGTGAACAACTCAGCAGTGGAGTACAGCACACTGGCCAGCACAGCGCCCTTCACGCTGATCGTTGACGAGGGGGGTTCAACTCCACATAGTGTCAGAATACGCCTAGATACCCCACTGGACAGAGAAACTGTTGAGTCCTATCAGTTGCTTGTCCGCGCCGTGGATAAAGGGCATCCCAAACTCTCTGGGATACTAACGGTCAAAATCCAGGTGCTTGACATCAACGACAACGCTCCCATATTCCAAGACCAGCAGTACAACGTCAGCGTCTCCGACGACACGGCTGTGGGCTCGTCAGTTGTGCTGGTCACAGCTGTAGACCTGGACTGCGGAGACAACGGCTTGGTGACCTACAGCTTGTCAAGCTCTCAGGACGATGTGCGGGTGCTGGACATGTTTTACATCAACAGATCGACAGGGGAGATCAAGGTGAAAGCACTCCTGGACGTGTATGCCGGGCGCAACTACAGGTAGAAGATGTGAATGTTTCAGCCATATATACGTGTTTTATTGCCTGGCATATTTTGATGCATCTCGTCAGGTACATACGGCAGACACCCACACAACATAAACTACCATGATTAGACGAATCCTTCAAGCTTAAATATACACAAACTCAGACGGTAATTTCAGTTGTCTACCACGGTAATCGTTTCGTGTGTTGTTTAATACACAAAATGGTCGCTTGTTTAAGGTCACTGAAGCAATCGCCATTAATCGGCAGAAGCCAGTCTTGTGCAAACAGAAAGACATGATAGTCAGTTTAAAATTACGGTGGCAGGCAATTGAAATTACTGTGTGAATATGTGTGTATTTCAGCTTGAAGGATTTATATAATTACTTTATTTTATGTTGTGTGATTTCTGCAGTGTGTGCCTGACGAGAAGCAGCGAAATATGCCAGGCAATTTTTTTTTTATTTTTTTTTGCGCTCGCTCGCTTTTAACTCAAGCGTAGTCCATACACACTATTTATTTATGGACTAAATTTTGCATGTGAATTAGCTTTCCCTATTAACAGTGTCCCTCGCGAGCCGGCGAACCCACTACGACTTCAAGGAATAAATCAGGGAATACTTGCCAGGGAATAAATCGTGCAATCTATTTTTCGTTATTTAAATTCACTACGGGAAAACTATTTTCAATATATACATGTGTTTGCGTGCGTCCGTGCCTGTGTGTGTGTGTGTGTGTGTGTGTGTGTGTGTGTGTGTGTGTGTGTGCGTGCGTGCGTGTGTGCGTGCGTGTGTGTGACAGTAGCCAGTAGCCAGTAGGTAGCAAACTTGGATTATTTATAATTATAATACAAAATGACAACAGCTAGGTATGTATGACTCGTGCCAGTGAGAAAGTGGGAGATAATAAACACAGACATCGTGTACATATCTTACAACCAACGCACATACATTAAATGGAAACACCGTGTGAAATTAACAATGATAATTTTAACCGTAAATATAAGATAAAAATAAGTTACACCACAACACAACACGCCACGTTTTGATCTTAATGATCCTTATCAGGGACAGCACAAACAGATCTAAAAGAAAACATGAAATTAGAAACTGTAATTGAGAATTAAAACGTAAACAGAAACAGTATCAAACGTTAAGCCATTGCGCATGCTCCGTTTCTAGGAAGGTTGCCAAGAAGTTCATAATTCATAATGATAGTGGATGTTCTTAGTTGAAGGCCCTTTGGAATCGTGTGCTTGCTTGCTTGTGTTCGTTGGCTTGAGCTCCAACGCGAAGTCCTGTATGTCGGATGAAGGCATCCTATTGTCCACATCTGTGTGATGTCATACAGGACCTGAGGTTTGCGTGAGGATCCGTTGTCCCATGTCTGGCTTATTGGTATGCAGACTGGTGGCTCCTCGCCGTACAGGCAGACACTCTCCGACTTCGGAGGAGGAATCGTGTGTATAGTATGGATGAACAGATGAATCATCATGGCCTGGAGAGACTGGTGCTGCGGGGAATGACAAGAGAATCTAGATCGCCGACACTCAGTTCTCTGAGGAAAGTTCTTGACTCAACTCAACTCAACTCAGTTGATGTTCTCGTTTTTGCTATCGTATACTTGTCTTCATCATCGGCATTATGATTATCATCATTCTTCTTCTTCTTCTTCTTCTTCTTCTTCTTCTTCTTCTTCTTCTTCTTCTTCTTCTTCTTCTTCTTCTTCTTCTTCTTCTTCTTCTTCTTCTTCTTCTTCTTCTTCTTCTTCTTCTTCTACCCCACCTCTTCTTACTGCTCTTACTACTGCTGCTGTTGCTCCTACTACTACTACTTCTACTGCTACTACTACTACTACTACTACTACTACTACTACTACTACTACTACTACTACTACTACTACTACTACTACTACTACTACTACTACTACTGTTGCTGCTGATGCTGCTGCTGCTGCTACTATTACTTCTACTGCTACTACTACTACAGCTATTACCCCTAGTGCCTGTGCTGTTGTTACTTTAACATTGCCACCATTCACCTCTTCTGCTTCTACTTCTGCTTCCTGCTATTATTCATATCTCACATTGAGCATTTCATCTGAAAGGGTGACCGTCCAAGCCAGTGACTCCGGTATGCCCCACAAGACAGCGGTGACGTCAGTGGTCATTTCTGTGCTGGACACACACAACAGCCGGCCTGAGATCCTGCTCAACGTCCTGGGAACAGCTGGCGTTGGTCCGTTGTGTGTTGTCGTTGTCATTACTGATAAATATGTTATTACTGATAAACATGTCATTGCTGATAAACATGTCATTGCTGATAAAATGCTCATCTATCTATCTATCTATCTATCTATCTATCTATCTATCTATCTATCTATCTATCTATCTATCTATCTATCTATCTATCTATCTATCTATCTATCTATCTATCTATCTATCTATCTATCTATCTATCTATCTATCTATCTATCTATCTATCTATCTATCTATCTATCTATCTATCTATCTATCTATCTATCTATCTATCTATCTATCTATCTATCTATCTATCTATCTATCTATCTATCTATCTATCTATCTATCTATCTATCTATCTATCTATCTATCTATCTATCTATCTATCTATCTATCTATCTATCTATCTATCTATCTATCTATCTATCTATCTATCTATCTATCTATCTATCTATCTATCTATCTATCTATCTATCTATCTATCTATCTATCTATCTATCTATCTATCTATCTATCTATCTATCTATCTATCTATCTATCTATCTATGATTGATTGATTGATTGATTGATTGATTTAGGAATCGATATCACAGCATTCGGGGCATTCCCATAAGCTCTCCGTCCCCATCCTCAGCAGCCAGCGAAGAGTTCTAACACCAATAGTACCAGTAGAAATCTGATTATATGTCCGTCTCGACTTTCCTCTGAGCGTCGATCGTTGGCCAGATCCACTCGTCACTTCTCACAGTCTCATTCTTACCAGACTATGGTGATCCATTTGCTCCTCCGAGGTGTACACGTGCTCCCACAAGGCTGCAACTACGTCTGCCTTGTCATGTATCAATACTCCACCAAGTTCTGCAGAGCCAGCCAATCTGTCCGCCTGTTCATTTCCCAGCAAACCGGCATGCCCCGGAGAAAAGATCCAGGCGATGCTTGTCACCCGTGACCTCCTAAGCGAAGCAAGCCACTCCGCACGAAGCCTGCCCGTCCTCACCCTCGTCAGCATGCTTTCTGAGTCAGTTACAATCACGATGTGTGTGTGTGTCGTGTTGTCCATCCAGCGGAGAGCCGCAGTGACTGCCTCCACCTCCATTTTTAAGCTGGATGTTGTGGTATCATATGCCAGGCTATCCTGCACCAAACGTCGACCATTAGCTTTGGCTATGAACCCCCAGCCACTTCTCTCACCTCTTGACACCGAACCATCTTTGTAGATAATCACATCACCCGAGTGAGTATTGTCCTGAATTAGTTGCTGGATTTCCACTTCTGTGGCCCCTGCTGGCCACTCCCTGCACTCCGGGCTCAATGTGATTATAACTCTGCACAAGTCTGACTGCTCCGCTGGCACTCTGACCCACTCCTCTCCTCGCCTAATGTTCTCCAAGGGGCACACCTGTCTGATCGTATCCTCCACCTGAGCCATCCATGATTTCCCTCTTATCAGTCGCTGACCCTTAACTGCGTCCAGCGCCTCATGCAGTGGGTGGTCTGTGTCTGCAGCTACTCTGAGGTATGCCTTCGCCTGCATCACCTTGAGCCTACCAGCAACAGTCGGCAGACCAAGGATGTAACGCATACACACTACTGGGGTGTCTCTAGTGCATCCCAGAATGACCCGCATAGCTATCCATTCATCCATCTATCTATCTATCTATCTATCTATCTATCTATCTATCTATCTATCTATCTATCTGTCTGTCTGTCTGTCTGTCTGTCTGTCTGTCTGTCTGTCTATCTATCTATCTATCTATCTATCTATCTATCTATCTATCTATCTAGCTATCTATCTATCTATCTATCTATCTATCTGTCTGTCTGTCTGTCGCAACCTGTTTGAACACTACCCCAGGACAGACTACACGTCCCCTTAACAAAAAACAGTAAATTATCTCGAACGACAACTAGCCAAAAATAAAAAATTCCCATATCCAAGGTCATGTTTGTCGAACTGTTAGAGCAACAATCACACCATAGGTAAGAACTTCATTCATTCATTTCATCCAAGGTCATGTTTGTCTAATCTATCTATCTATCTATCTATCTATCTATCTATCTATCTATCTATCTATCTATCTATCTATCTATCTATCTATCTATCTATCTATCTATCCATCCATCCATCCATCCATCCATCCATCCATCCATCCATCCATCCATCCATCCATCCATCCATCCATCCATCCATCCATCTGTCTGTCTGTCTGTCTATCTATCTAGCTATCTATCTATCTATCTATCTATCTGTCTGTCTGTCTGTCTGTCTGTCACAACCTGTTTGAACACTACCCCAGGACAGACTACACGTCCCCTTAACAAAAAACAGTAAATTATCTCGAACGACAACTAGCCAAAAAAAAAAAAATTCCCATATGTGTGGCACGTTACACCCACCTTGGGTATTTATGATGCCCATATTAAACATTGCCTCAACGATTCATGTATTATTGATTATTTGTCATGCGTTTTAATGCTTATTGTTCTTTTGTTGTCAAAGAATTGCTTTATAAGAGATGTCGAATGAAAGTATGTATGAGAGGAAATAGAGAAGAAGGGCAGAATGTCAGACGGGCCTGCGTGCCCAATTCTTAACCCTTTGAAAATAAAGGTTCATCTATCTATCTATCTATCTATCTATCTATCTATCTATCTATCTATCTATCTATCTATCTATCTATCTATCTGTCTGTCTGTCTGTCTGTCTGTCTGTCTGTCTGTCTGTCTGTTTGTCTTATCCGTGTGTTTGTCTGTATAATATCTCTGTATAATTTGTCTGACTGTCCGTCTAATATGTCTGTCTAATATGTATGTCTGTCTAGTCTGTATGTCTGTCTGTACGTCTGTCTAATCTGTCTATCTGTCTGTATAATCTATCGGCCTGTCTGTCTAATCTGTATGTCTGTCTGTTTGAACTACATGTCTACTTATTTCATTTCCGGAACCTTATGGCACTTTGGTATGTCTTGACTTTCGTTGGTGACCTTATTACCGCCATGTTATAACCCTTGAACTCATGACATGTTCTTCAGCCCAAGTATCTGAACTCGCCGAAGTAGGTCGTGCTGTTGCACACGTGGCGGTGTCTGACCCAGATTCCACTAACAGTTCTAACGGCCACACTTCTTGCTACCTGGACAACACAGACCAGTTCCAGCTGCAGACAATGGATGTGCAACAGTTCAAGGTCATCCTAACCAAACGGCTTGACAGAGAGCAACAATCACACCATAGGTAAGAACTTCATTCATTCATTTCATCCAAGGTCATGTTTGTCGAACGGTTAGAGCAACAATCACACCATAGGTAAGAACTTCATTCATTCATTTCATCCAAGGTCATGTTTGTCGAACGGTTAGAACAACAATCACACCATAGGTAAGAACTTCATTCACTCATTTCATCCAAGGTCATGTTTGTCGAACGGTTAGAGCAACAATCACACCATAAGTAAGAACTTCATTCATTCATTTCATCCAAGGTCATGTTTGTCGAACGGTTAGAACAACAATCACACCATAGGTAAGAACTTCATTCATTCATTTCATCCAAGGTCATGTTTGTCTAACTGTTAGAGCAACAATCACACCATAGGTAAGAACTTCATTCATTCATTTTTATTTAAGGTCATGTTTGTCGAACGGTTAGTCAGTCGTTAGTCGCCAGTCCAACTTCACGGCAACGGGTCACCCCAGAATGCTCCGTTCCTATGCCGGTGAATATCACACAAAACGCTTCTCACTGTCCCACGTGAAAGGGCTGCCACTAGTACAATCAGTTTGGCAACAGTTCTTTGGCTACTGACGAAGGGAACGGAGCACGCGTGGTGATGTCCGGAGTGCTGCAATGATGTTGATTCTGGAATTTTTATTAGAGGCCAGCATGGCCGAATGGATAAGAGCGCTCGTTCTTAAACATAAAGTGCCCCTCTGCTGTGTGTCCACCGTGACGAGGTAGAGGGGCTTGTGCGTCCCAATGACCCCAAGAGCTATGCCGACGGTAGCACAGCTACTGGTAGGGCCACCCATGTCGGACAGGTCAAGGGAGAGGGACCAGACGAAGAGACACACAAACCTGCTGCCTTGTAGGTAGACTGGGGACAGTCAAAGGCTAGGGAAAGCATCCCGAATACATGCTTGTCAAAATCGGATGTACTGAGCCACAGGCTTGACAAAGCAGTGCAACGTAACTTAATTCATGATGTCACAAATCAAAATTAATCGTTATGGTGCTAATCCCGTGAAGTCCCATCAGGCGGCGATAGTGCCGGGCCCCCTACCTCGAGGGGGTCCACCCATGACTACTGGTGGTCACCTTCCCCTGTGCTGTGGAGTCAAGGCACAGAGGAGTAGGTTAAGAGCTATTGACCAAATACCCCGGACACTCAACATACTACAGTGGAATGCCGAAGGAGTTTACAAGAAGAAAGACTCCCTAACACAGCGTCTTCATAAAGATAGAATAGATGTGGCATGCATTCAAGAGACACACCTCAACGCCAATCACAAATTCTCAGTCAGAGGATATCAGGCCACACGTTTCGACCGCGAAGGACACAAAGGAGGAGTTCTAATACTTACACGAAATACAATACCTTGCAGCGAAGTATCTGTGATCTCTGACAACCAAACGGAAATTATAGGTGTTGATATAATGATAAAGGACGTGAAAATAAGAATCTACAATCTGTACAGCCGAGAAGATAAGGACCTTACACTCTCAAACATGAAAATAACTGACACAAACTGCATTATTGTCGGAGACTTTAATAGCCGTTCAGAAAGATGGGGATACCCAGATACTGACAAAAGAGGAGATGAATTGGAGGACTGGGAAATAGACTCAAATCTCCATCTACTCAACAAAGCGGATGACACACCAAGCTTCTACTCCAGAAGATGGCTTACCACTTCTACTCCAGACTTAGCTTTCTGCACAGGAGACATCCTCCACAAAATCGATCGCCATGTGCTGGACCAATTAGCAGGTAGTGACCACAGACCAATCAAGCTTGTAATGAATATGGAGTATGTTCCACAGGAGCAAAAGCCCTTGCCCCGCTGGAATTACAAACGAGCAGATTGGGACAGATTTGCCATACTAACAGACAGATATTGTGAAAACATAAATACACGATATGGCAACATAAAGCAAATGGTGGAAAGTCTAAACAGAGCGATAATACAGGCAGCCACTGAGTCCATTCCAAGAGGAGCGAGGAAAAATTATAAACCATACTGGACTGAAGAAATACAAAGTTTGGAGGACAAAGTTGAAGATGCCAGGAAGACAGCATCTCAGCAAAATATAAAAGAACAGTAAATCAAACAACAAGAGATTGTTGGAGGGAAAAAACAGAAAACCTGAATTTCGACAGGGGTGGAAACAAACTATGGAAACTAGTGAAAGCCATGAACAATGAAGGACCTAGAAACAAACAAATAACAATTAAACAAGGAAATGCGTTGCTTACAGAAAAAAAGGCTGCAAATGCACTAATGGAACACTATGCAAATGCAAACCACATTGATATTACAACCGAACAGAAGAAAGCAATCAAAGACAAACAGATACATCATAGAAATACAGAGACAGCAGCAGAATATATGATGGCAAATCTAACAAAGGAAGAAATGGAACAGGCAATGAATACCCTAAAAAAGAAGAAATCACCAGGAAAGGATGGAATCACAAATGAAATGCTAATAGGACTAGGCACCAAGGCAAAGAAGAAACTACTAGCAGTCCTAAATAACAGCTGGAAGAGAAGAATAGTCTCACAGGCATGGAAGGAAGCTATACTAATACCAGTCCCAAAGAAAGGAAAAGACCTGGAAGAACCAAATGGCTATCGATCTATCAGTCTACTTAGCTGTGTAGGAAAATTAATGGAACCCATTATCAATGGCAGAAAACAAACTCTTAACACCACACCAAGCAGGATTCAGAAAATACAGATCCACTGAAGATCAAATAACCTATATAGCTCAGGAAATAGAGGATGCCTTCCAAGAGAAAAAGCACACACTAGCAGTCTGGATAGATTTAGAAAAAGCATTTGATAAAGTATGGAAGGAAGGACTGAAAGTAAAACTGCAAAACATGCATGTTTGTGGATAAATGTATAAATGGATCAGCCACTACCTTGAGAACAGAACTGCCAGGACAAAAGTACAAGGACAAACAAGCAAAATGATGCTGCTGGAGCAAGGTGTCCCCCAAGGAGGAGTTCTTTCACCAACATTATTCCTAGCATATATAAATGACATCACAGAAAATTTTCCAGCCAGAGTACACACGTCCTCCTTTGCAGATGACCTAGCCATATGGACATCTGAAGAATATATTAGTACAGCTAACAGCACAATACAGCAAGCCTGATTAGCGCTAGAGGACTGGTCAAAATCATGGCTAGTGAAGATAAGTGAGGAGAAAACAACATGCACAGTGTTCTCCCTCTCAAATAAAACTCAGCAACCTAAGCTGGTATTGAATGGAAAAATATTGCGCCATGAAGAAAATCCAAACTATCTAGGAGTCACCTTTGATCGTCGCCTGACATGGAAGACACAGGTTGAGAAAAATCGAACAAGAGCAAGGCAGAGAATGGCAATCGTGAAAAAGCTTGCTGGTACAACGTGGGGAGCAGATGAGAAAGTTCTCAAGAAGTTATATACTGGACGGGTGAGGCCAGTACTGGAATATGGCATTGCAGCTTGGGCAACAGCAGCTAAGTCAAACTTTAACAAAATAAGTAGAGTCCAAAACTAAAGAATGCGAATCATAACTGGAAGCCTGAAGACAACGCCTATTAATGAACTAGAAAAGATCACTTGTTTACAACCAATGCAGGATAGAAGAGATAGCAGAGCCCAGCAACAAGCAGAAAAATTTAGAAGATTGACAGACCACACTATGTACAACAGATTTAATGGTTTTAGAAAGGGAAGACTGAAGCGTAGCAACTTTGTAGAAACTGCAAAACGAAGGATTAGGGCAGATCCTATACTTAACATATCAACAGTCAAGCCCATACACAATGCACACAAGTTCCCAGCTTGGAGACAGCAGCAACTGCCTGAGATGATAGAAAACATTCCTGGTATTGAGAAAAAGAACACTCAGCATGAAACCGAAAGAAGAGAAATAACCCTAAACTACATAAAAGAACATTACCCAAGCAGGAATTGGACCCATGCATATACAGATGGATCAGCCAAAAATTCAATAGAGAATGGGGGAGGAGGAATTCTCCTAATTTAAAAAATGGAGTGAAAAAAACACATTCAATGGCAACTGGAAAATTTTCAAGTAACTTCAAAGCGGAGGTAGAGGCTCTGAAAACTGCAGCAGAAATGCTCCTGATGGAGGAAAATAAAGAGAAGCAAATAGCTATCTTCACAGATGCAAAGTCAGCTGTCTCAATACTGAAGAGCAATAACAGCACAGAACTAACTGACCTAAGAGCAGCAGTCCATGGTCTATGCCAGAAATCCAAAAAAGTTGTAAAAAAAGTTGTAATACAGTGGATCCCATCACATGCAGTATACCTGGAAACGAAGAGGCTGACAGACTGGCAAAAGAAGGCGGGCGACTACCACAGCCTGACATAGACATAACCTATAATGAGGCAAAGAGGTTGATAAAAAGCACTTATAGAACCAAATGGGAATCAGAGCATCCAGGCCATCAGAAGGATGATGCATATTACAAACTCGACCGAAGAGAACAAGTAGCAATCTTCAGACTCCGCACAGGACATAACAGGCTGAAATACCACTTGTTCAATAAACTAAAGATAGGAGATACCGATGAATGTAATTGTGAAACTGGAAAAATGACAGCAAAACATTTGCTGCAGGATTGCCCAACGTATGCAGAACAGAGAAAGATATTTTGGCCCACACCTGCTTCATTTGAGGACAAGCTCTATGGAGATATCAGCAAGCTAAAGTTGACCGCAGCTTACTTAAACTACATACAGGTTGACATTTAAAGGTGCATGAAGAAGTATTATGACTGCCACACTTCATACCACAGGTATGTCGGTTACAAAAGCCTCCCAGAGGCATGAAATGGAATATTGCTTGGATAGCAAATCCATTATGTGGAAAGTCCAAATCGAAAGCTCGCTGTGTGGGCTTCATAAAAGGTGGAAAAGTGTCCTAGTGGCACGAAATGGAATATTGCTTGGATAGCAAATCCATTACGTGGAAAGTCCGAATCAAAAGCCCATTGTGTGGGCTTCATAAAAGGTGGAAAAGTGTCCTAGTGGCATGAAATGGAATATTGCTTGGATAGCAAATCCATTACGTGGAAAGTCCGAATCAAAAGCCCACTGTGTGGGCTCCATAAAAGGTGGAAAAGTGTCCTAGTGGCACGAAATGGAATATTGCTTGGATAGCAAATCCATTACATGGAAAGTCCGAATCGAAAGCTCACTGTGTGGATGTCATCTGCAGACTGCATACTTCTGGTTTCCGGAAGAACAGCCTTTGGTGAACGGAAGGCCCAATATACGGAAGTGAGGCTAAGCAGCCATGTGCAGGACGTGACGATTCCTTTAGTGAGCCCAGTATCAGAGCGCTATGTATCGGCTCTGCAAGTATGGAAGCTTCCTTGGATGGCGGGGAATGCCCATGGTCTGCCCCTGCCTTCCCTTGAGGGCTGACCAGGATCTTTGGCTGTTCTATATGGACCAGCTGGGATGGGAGATAACACCACAACAGTGAGAGTCAAACGTCCTAAGAAACCCCCGGGAAGGTTAACCCGGTCAACAAATGCCCGCAGAAGTCAGATGTGTCGGCCTAACGGCGCAAGAACGCAGCTCTGCTGTAAACAGGCACAACGCAATCACATCCGAAAAAAAAACTCCGGATGAACGAACAAGAAGAAGAAGAAACATAAAGTGTGCTGAGGTAGCGAGTTCATCCCTACACCGGTCAGTTGGACTAAAATATTGACTTCTTGTCCTTGACTTGGAGACGTAAATTACAAGTACCTGAGAAAGTAGGAATAAGTTCGCCTGATGGCGAGGGACACTGTTCATAGGAAAAGCTGATCCACACCTAAGCATCAATCCAGTTCACTAGAAGCATTAGCACCTTTATGGACTACGCTTGAGTTCAAAGCGAGCTTAAGCAAATAAAACAAACAATATTTCATATTTATATTTGCATCTTTGTAATCCTGCAGAGTAACCGTCAATTGTGAAGATGCGGGATCGCCGCCTCTGAACGCCTCCTCCAGTTTTATTGTGGAGGTGGGAGATGAGAATGACAACGCCCCTGTTTTCAGCTCCAGTTCCTACGCTGTAGAGGTCACAGAAGGGAAGCTAATCAACAACAGAGATCAAAGGTCAGTGGAAGTATCCATATTGATGCTGAAAAAGAAGGGGGTGGGGGTGATTATGTGAAGAATGGTGGTGCTGTCACTTATGCCTTGTATCTTCAATCCGCGGCTCCCTCACTTCTTGGTCGCATGGCCAGTGCTCAGAAACACACACATACACACACACACACACACACACACACACACACACACACACACACACACACACACACACACGTACACACCTTAGTATTACATCATCATCATCGTCCAGCAAGTCCTTGGACAAATGGCGGTCCCATCACAGGCGACCGGAAGATGAACATCCGTGGCCAGGTGTCGTGCCGTGGGCCTTGTCCAGCTCTCGGTGTCCCCAATGTGTAGCATCCACCGCACTGTGAGCCGACCTCTGTCTCGTCTGTCCACGCTTTCCAGCACCGTTCTTTCTGCCCTCTATGACGATTAACTGATTCACTGCCAAACACAGCCAGACGCGAGAGGTACATCGGGAAAACAAAGCGCCTCGTCAACCAACACAGAACTGGCACTATTAGCCACCGGACGCTGATGAATATGCTGGGGGGAGGATCTGAGCACCTATGGACATGTCCGGAGTGCAACGAAGATACCCCAACTGATAACTGATAACTGATAACTGCCAAACAACAAGTAGGTGTGGACCAGACATGGCAAATAATCATATGAACGTGTATTATAATGGGAATATCCGTTCACTGAGCATTGCAGTTGTGGAAGATATCAGGAAAACATAACAAATAACACGGTGACCCTAGTTTTGCGATATATCGCTCATCTGTCCAAAGGGACGGTCACATTTGGCGATATATGGGGTGTATTTTTAATTACTGTGAAGTATTTGAATTATTGCCGGTCCAAGTTTTGTATTTACCCTCTGTAAAGTTCATGCAATATAATAGGTAAATACAAAACTTGGACCGGCAATATTTTCAAAAACTGCAGTCATTAAAAATACACCATGTATTATCCGAAATATAGAAGATATGGAGCCGGCTCCATGGCCGAGGGGTTAGCAGCTTTCTCCGCTAACCCCGAATACTCTCGTCACGTGACGCGACGAGAATTAGCAGTGGTTCGAATCGCAAAAGTGACTTATGAGAGTATGGAGCCGGTCGCTCAGAAAGTCGTGGCGTGCTGATGAGCGTAATCTAGCCTAGGAATCAACATACAGCTGAAAGATGCTGGTGTTGACCGCAATATCCTGAAACAGGATGGAAACGCGGGAAAAAAAAAATAGAAGATATGGGAGGAATCAACACTGGGGGACGATACATCAATAACATTAGATATGCAGATGATACAGTCTTGATTGCAGACAATGAACAGACCCTGCAACATTTAGTACATGCGGTGGTTGCACACTGTGAACAACTAGGGTTAGAATTGAATTGTAAGAAGACACAGATTATGGTCGTCACTAGGAAAGAAAAAATACCACAATGTGATTGGCACCTTGCAGTCTTGACAGACCAAAGTATGTGGATTGGAATTTGGCCAAAATTCCATCTCACAATGCCTGGGCAGAGCTTCAGAGAAACATGTGGTGCCCAAACGACATGTTCCCTCTCTTGGCCTTGCCTTGTTTGATCCAGAGGAATGGGTAACCAATACGTCTGGCACAAGGTAGGCTGCAGACGCTGGCGGCTCAGCGTCAAACCTCCGAGACCTCGCCTCCACGAGCAGGAGGTGAGCGATGGCCAGACCCTAAACCTTTGGGATTTGACTTAGAGGCGTTCAGCCAAATCCCGCAGGTAAGGGTCGTATACGCGCCCGAACCACTGTCACACTGTACACTTGTCAATCGCAAGTGTCTGGACCTGTGTAAGCGTGTACTACCGTCAGACTCCCCGCCTGACTCGTGCGGATCCCGCGACCCAGGTAAATTGGCCCGCCAGAGATAATGCTCATCTGCTGCGAGCAAATCTCCCCTCCTGCCACTGTGCGGATCCCGCGACCAGCGAGAATAGGCCCGCCCGAGATATTGCTCTTCTATTGCGAACAAATCTCCAAGGATTGAATAATGACTGAATAAGTAAAGAAACGATAATAAGTAAAGAAACGATAAAATGTAATATACAAGTAAATGGGCATATTCTCAAACATGTGAATCGGTACAGCTATCTCGGAACAGTCATAACATCTGTAGGGAGATGCCTTGAAGAGATTAGAACAAGAATTGCCATTACGGAGGGTAGCTTTCTGCAAAATGAAAAACATACTGACCAATAAAAAGATATCAAATGAAACGAGAAAAAGAGTTTTGAAGTGCAACATAGAACCTGTACTTTTATATGGATGTGAAGCGTGGACAATGAGCAGACAAGCTGAAAAACATCTGATGGCTGTGGAAATGTGGTTTCTGAGGAAAATGCAAAGAATACAATGGACAGACAGAAAAACCAACGAACAAATCCTACAAGAAACAAATGAAGATCGTAAACTGATTAGAGACATTAGACGTAGAGAGTCAAATTTTTTGGGGCATGTTATGAGGAGAAATGAATTGGAGAACTTGGTGACAACTGGCAAGATCGAAGGGAAGAGACCAAGGGGAAGACCAAGAAGTAAATACCTGGATGGCTTGGCCACTTGGCATGGTCGAGACAGGAACACGGAGCTGATCCACGACTCTGGTGATCGAGTGAGATGGCAAAACATGACCGCCCACGCTTACCGGCATGGCACATGATGGATGGATGGATGTATTATCCGTGTGCACCGAATCGGTTAACCAGGCTAAGTATTTCAGTCTCGGAGATACGATGATGTTTATTATCCTGTGATCTTTGATGTTCACATCTCGTAGAATATATTTTTTCTTCTACCTCTTGATCCACAATGTTGAACTACTACATGTTTAATATACTAAAGATAGGAGGCACAGATGAATGTGACTGTGAAACTAGTGCAATGGCGGTGAAACATTTGTAGCAGGAGTGTCCAAGGTATGCAGACAAGAGAAAACTAATTTGGCCAACGCCTACTCTCTATCGAGATGTCAACAAGCTAACGTTGATTGCTGCTTTCTTTGCTTTATTTTATACTGACGTTTGAAGGTGAACGAAGAAGAAGAAGATTTTATTCTAAGAATGTGTTTGTAAGATTTAAGTTCCAAATCCTCAACTATCGGTATTGTTGATTGTGAAATGGTTCATGATTAGGCGTTACACCGTCTTCCCACTTATGTTAATAATTAACTTAATCGTTCTTATCTCATGTGAAGATGATACAAAACTCAACGGTAACATATCAAGTGGTGGTAATGGAACTAACATCAATGGTAACATCTAATGTGGTGGCGGTATAGAGAGACTTTGCCTGAATCTTTGGTGATGAATGGTAAGCTATAACTGCAACAATGATAGTGATGACATAAAATTCGTAATAGGGAATATTGTTGATATATGGCAGATAAGCAATATCAAATGATGATGCTGAATGAGAAAAAACCCATCTGTTGTGTATTCACCTTGTAGTGGCAGAAGAGCTTGCTTGTTCCAGTGATCTCTACTGGTAGGGTCCCCCATCTTGGATAGATCAAGCGATAATGACTTGATAAAGTGAGACAGAAACCTGTTGCCATATAGGTAGACAGTCAAAGGCTAGCGAAAGCAAACACGAAAAATAAAAACACATACAAACGCTTGTCGAAGTCGGATGTACCGAGTCACAGGCTTGATGAAACAGTGCGACTCAACACGCTTAGCGATAAATGGACAAATCCAGCTCTTTGTTAACTGCATTCCAGTGTTCCTTTAACATTTACTTAGTCGCAGAAATCGATTTGATTAAATTTAAGGCCCTGTCTATATGTAAACATAGACAATGTACTATACGTATTTACGTTTGATTCAAATAAATCTGTGTATAAATGTGGCATTGTATGATTTGTCCTTCTTGTGTATGATAAATAATGTCAGCTTTAAGCTCCTACGTCATATTGTCCACAGCAACGTCATACTGACCGTGCGGGCCACCGACACGGACTCTGGTGCGAACTCTCACATCACCTACCGACTAGCAGAGAACACGGACTCCGACTTCGGCATATACACAGACGGATCCATTGTTGTCACCAACCCCGCGGGCTTAGACAGGGAGGACAGAATCAAGGGCGGGGTCAGACACCTGGTGGTCACAGCTGTGGACAGTGGAAGGGTGCCCATGACCGGCACCACAAAGGTTGTAATCACGATTAAAGATGTGAATGATAACCCGCCGAGATTTTCAGAGCCCGTTTACTTCTTCACCGTCAGAGAAGACAGTCCTCTTGGGCACGCTGTAGGCAACATCTCGGCTAGTGACGCGGATTTAGAATCCAGTGGCGTCGTCTGCTTCGAGATACATCTGAGGAACGCCAACGCTGTCCCTTTCCAAATTTCCCGGGAGGGTGCAATAAAACTCAACACCGAACTGGACAGAGAAACGAAATCCAGTTATGAGTTTCTCGTTGTTGCATACGACATGGGGAAGCCAGTTAGCTTATCTTCCAGTGTTGTAGTGAGAATCAAAATTTCTGACGTCAACGACAACGCTCCAACGTTCCTATTTCCCAGCCACAATAACTGCACTGTTTATATTCCTCGGACATTGGGTAAGAGCACCGTCTTCGCCAACATTCAGGCCGATGATCTAGACGAAGGACCAAATAGTGAACTACGGTATTCACTAGAAAGTGTCAACGGTTCTAAACATTTTGACG
This sequence comes from Cepaea hortensis, assembly GCA_963921405.1. Taxonomy (NCBI): domain Eukaryota; kingdom Metazoa; phylum Mollusca; class Gastropoda; order Stylommatophora; family Helicidae; genus Cepaea; species Cepaea hortensis. The sequence goes on from OY992876.1 coordinate 281,159,643, forward strand.
TTGAGCCTAGTTCAGGTCAGATGTTTCTGGTTCAACCACTTACGGAAAATGACATTGGTGTTCATATTCTCACAGTTACTGCCCGCAATCAGGTTTCAGGTCTCCAGATGACCACATCAACCCTATACGTTACGGTCTATGAAGGCAACACCACCGTGCCCCATAACCCCACAGGGCTGGGTGTCAGAAACATGGTTGTTGTGGTGGTTCTGGTGGTGGTTACTGTTGTTCTTGCTGTGACGATCCTGCTGACGATTCTTCTTCTCCGCTTCGTGGACAAAGACAAGCAAAGGAAGTTTTACAACACAAAGGCGGAAGAGGGCAAAGTTGAATCACAGTTTAAAAACATTAACCTGTACTTCACCAGCCATCAGGATCCATTTACGTCTGCTTCTGATATGGCAGCTGGATGTAAAGATAGGGGAAGGAAGAGGAAGGAAGTCAGCTTCTCTCTGGAGGAAGGAAGTAACATAGGCAGCACTCACAGAATGACCAACTCAAGTCTGTCTGATATCTGTGATTTCTCGTCAGATAATGTTCACAGTACACTAACAGTAAGTCTGCTATTTAGACAATATATTCTTTGTCTGTTTCTCTGTCTATGTTCTTGTGTCTGTCTCTCTGTCTGTCCATCTAAGAGTGTAATTTGTCTCGCATTATTATAACATCTATACTGTATTATTAGAAGATCTAGATATGACACATAGGACGCACAAAATAAACTGGACAAAATAAGGTGATAACATCCTTGAAGAAAATAAAACACAAAATTATATGGAAAAATAGAAGTAAAAGTAAATCTAGCAGCCTTGTACACACCTGCGAACACATTGGGCACATGTATATGGTGCTAGAGGCCGAATTACTTTGGCCATATTAAACTTCACAATGGCTTAGGAATGGGGGGGGGTGCAGTATTGGAAGTGATGGTTCCTGTAAGAATAGGCAGGGGTGAGTCAACACAGAGGTGGACGTCAGACGCTAAAGACACCCTGGACATGAAAATGTACGAGGAAAGGGAGATGACGAATGGTTGACGTCTTTTCGTTAGGCCGGAATAAAAGCCACATTCTGTAAATGGCTCCTACAACAGTGGTTCTCAACCTTTTTTGGCCCATGCACCCCTTCACCATATGTTCAGAATGTCATTCCCCCCCCCCCCCGCCTTTTTTTCGTATTTCCACCCTATAAATCCCCCTCCCCCTTTACACAGTATACGTAAAAATGGAAGCTAAATTTCTTCTTCTGCTGCGTTCATCCGGAGTTGTTTGTTTTTTTCTTTTCGGACGTGATTGCATTGTACCTGTTTACAGCAGAGCTGCGTTTTTGCGCCGTTAGGCCGACACATCCGACTTTTGCGGGCATTTGTTGACCGGGTTAACCTTCCCGGGGGGAGCTAAATTTAATAACACATACTAGAACAAGTCTAGACGTCTATATAAAACGTAATTTGTGGGTCTACTTACGTTATAAAACGAATTTCAGAATAGCGAGAAGTACAGAACCGTAAAGTATGGACGGAAAAACAATATCAAGTAATCGGTTCTTGTATTAACGCAGTCTTGAAATAATCTTAATTACCCCCCCCCCCCCCCCCGAAACCCTAAAATTCCCCACCGGTTGAGAGCCACTGTCCTACATAGTGATTATATATATATATATATATATATATATATATATATATAATGCATTAGCTTACCCTATACCAATGTCCCTCGCCATCAGACGAACCCACTCCAACTTCTGAGGTATTTGTAATTTACGTTCCCGAGTCAAGGACGAGAAGTCAGCATTTTAATGTGATATTGTGTTTATACCTTGCCAGTGAAAATTAATGAGAAAAAACAATTATGGATAACCGATGAAATATTGAGTAAAATGTCTCAAAGAAAGAAAGCAAAGAACACTCCAGAGTATATAGTAATAGATAGAGAAATACGTCACATGTGCAGAGTTGCCAAAGAAGAGTGGCTGCAGAAACATTGCAAAGAAATGGAGGATATGGAAATAAAACACAACTCGAAAGAATTACATGAACATATAAAAAGATTTACAAAGAAGAAAAGTAATATAACAGGAAACGGTTGTATCAGAGGAAAAAATGGAGAAATTATAATTAATAACACTGACGTAATATAAAGATGGACAGAGTACACAGAAGATTTATTCTGGGACAACAGGGTCAATAGACCAACATTATATAATACTCAAGATGGACCAAAAATATTAATGACTGAAGTAGAAAAGGCTATTAAAAAGATGAAAGAAGGAAAAGCTGCAGGTCCTGACAAGATAACAACAGAGATGATAAAATCCTTATCCAGCTTTGGCATTGAAACTATCACAGAATTATGTAATCCCCAAGGACTTGAAAACATCCATTTTCATCACACTACCGAAGAAGCCAAGAGCTGTTGATTGTAAGGTTTACAGAACTATTAGCTTAATGAGCCACATAACTAAGATACTACTCAAGGTCATACAAGAAAGAATTCAACATAAAATAGATGAGGAAGTAGCTGAAGAACAATTTGGGTTCCGCAAAAACAGCGGCACCAGAGAAGCAATTATCTGTTTGAGGATGTTAATTGAAAAATATATAGAATTTCAAAAAAGTATATATGTTTGTTTTATAGACTACTAGCAGACCCGGCCCGGCTTCGCCCAGTCCCTGGTGGGGAGCATCTCATTTAATTCATATAAGTAGTCATATAAGCTCCCTGGGGTTAATTACCTGGGGATACGGTTTGATCGAAGCCTTGCTTATAATGTGCACATAGACCAGGTGATAACAAAGGCCAAGCGGGGTTTGGCAGCGATGCGGGTGATGGTGGCAGCAAACTGTGAGCAGCACCATCTATGTCTTCTGTACGAGGGGCTGGTCATGTCTGTTTTGGAGTATGCAATGGCAATCCTGACTCTCAGCCATAAGCAGATAGAAAGGATGGAAAGGATACAGAATGAAGCTATGCGCATTATTCTTGGATGTACAAGAGATACAGCATGCAGGGCGATGCGCTACCTTCTTGATTTTCCAACCATTGAAGAGAGAATGCAAGTTTGCAGGGCACGCTCCTACCTCAGAATTAACGCAAACACACAGCATCCACTGCATAGTGAAATTAGGAAGGTGAAGGGCAGCAGGTTAAAAAGAGGACGGTCGTGGATGGGTCAAGCCGAGGACATTCTTCAACAGGTGTGTTCACTTGAGGACTTAGAACCTGGCGAGGAGTGGGTGCAAGTGCCAACAGACTTCTGCACATCCTTTTCAGTTTGCATCCAACTAGATAGAAAATGCAGACAAGAAAATCCGGCTGCTGTTGAGGCTGAAGTACAAGCGTTGATTTTCGAGAATTCGCTAGACAGTGACGCGGTCATCTACACAGATGGGTCGGTCATCCGACATGTGAGAAGCTCATGGGCCTTTACAGCTCGGGCCGGAGGGAGAATTGTGAAGGAGGACTCTGGTGCTTTCACTGAAACCACAAGTAGCCTGACCATGGAAGTCATGGCAGTAAGTAAAGCAATAACATGGCTCGAGACACAGACATTCACTAGGGCTTGTTTCCTTAGCGACTCAATGAACATGATCAAGAGGATAGAGGAGGGGTCGATCCGAAGAGAATGGTTGCTGCCTCTGAAGCGGTCTCGGCTGGCAAAGATTAGTTTCATCTTCGTGCCAGGGCATGCGGGAGTACAAGGAAATGAGCGGGCTGACAAGCTCGCAGGTGAGGCTACTGTTGAGGGCGGACGCGCCATGGACCAGGCTGACATTCTGAATGCTCTACGAGAAGTGAGACTTTTGCGAGAACCAAGTGATGACTGTGAATCTACAACAATGGCCAGACTGCGAGAGCAGCAAATTAAAAGAGGGGTGGCCAAACAAGAACACTACGCAGGAAGCCAAAGAAGATTGATAAACCAACACAGAACTGGCGTCGTTAGCCGCTACACGCTGCGGGATTTGCTGAGGAGGGGATCCGAGCACTTATGGACTGAATGGTCCGATGTGCAACGAGGATGATCTGTCGACTAACTAACTAACTAACTATATAAGCTCCCGTTCCCGTTTCCGACTGTCTGTCTGTCTGTCTGTCTGTCTGTCTGTCTGTCTGTCTGTCTGTCTGTCTGTCTGTCTATCTGTCTGTCTGTCTGTCTGACCCTGCCCGGCATCGCCTAGCTCCTGGTGTGGAGCATCTCATTTAATTCATATAAGTAGTCATATAAGCTCCCGTTCCCGTTCCCGACTATCTATCTGTCTGTCTGTCTGTCTATCTGTTTGTCTGTCTGTCTATCTGACCCGGCCCGGCTTCGCCCAGCCCCTGATGGGGAGCATCTCATTTAATTCATATAAGTAGTCATATAAGCTCCCGTTCCCGTTTCCGACTATCTGTCTGCCTGTCTATCTGTCTGTATGTCTGTCTGTCTGTCTGACCCGGCCCGGCTTCGCCCAGCTCCTGATAGGGAGCATCTCATTTAATTCATATAAGTTCCCGTTCCCGACTATCTGTCTGTCTGTCTCTCTGTCTGTCTGTCTGTCTGTCCCTCCCTCTCTGTCTGTCTGTCTTTCTGCCTGTCTATCTAATCATTTATTGGTTGCGGTTAGAACAACCTTAGATAAACGAAGACCAACTTACAAAAAGCATTAGAAAGAGCACTTGAAAGATCTTTACATATTCCCCCAAAAATTAACTTGGGTAAATGGAGCGGCGGCAGCAGCAGCAGAAGAAGAAGAAAAAGGAGAAGTAGGAGGAGGGAGGAGGAAGAGGGTGGAGGAGGGAGGAGGAGGAGGGAGGAAGAGGGGGGAGGAGGGATGTGGAGGAAGGAAGAGGAGGGAGGAGGAGGTAGAGGGAGGAGGAGGGAGGAGGAGGTAGGAGGAGGAGGAAGAGGGAGGAGGAAGAGGGAGGAGGAAGAGATAGGCGGAGAGAGGAGGGGGGGATGGAGGAGGAGGAGTAGGGAGGAATAAGAGGGAGGAGGATGGGGGAAAGAGAAGAAGGAGGAGGATGGAGGAGGAGGAAGAGGGAGGAGGAGGAAGGAGGAGTAGGAGGAGGTATTAGGAGAATGGAGGAGGGAGGAGGACGGAGAGGGGGAGGAAGAGGGAGGAGGAGGAGGGAGGAGGAGAATGCAGGAGGAGGAGGAGGGAGGAGGAGGAGAGAGGAGGTGGAGGGAGAAGGAGGAGGGAGGAAGAGGTAGAAGGAGGAGGGAGGAGAAGGAGGAGGAGGAATGATGAGGAGAGAGGAGGAGGGATGTGGAGGAAGGAGGAGGGATGTGGAGGAAGGAGGAGGAGGGAGGAGATAGAGGGAGGAAGAGGAGGGAGGAGAGAGAGGAGGAGGAGGGAGGAGAGAGAGGAGGAGGTAGGAGGAGGATGAAGAGGGAGGAGGATGGAGGAGGAGGAAGAGGGAGGAGGAGGATGGAGGAGGAAGAGGAGGAAGAGGGAGGAGGGGGAGGGGAAGAGGAAGAGGGTAGGTGGAGGGGAGAGGAGGAGGAGGAGGGATGTGGAGGGAGGAGGTAGAGCGAGGAGGAGGAGGGAGGAAAAGGGAGGAGGAGAGAGGAGGGGGTAGGAGGAGGAGGGAGGAGGAGGAAGGAGGAGAAAGAGGGAAGAAGAGGAGGAAGAGGGAGGAGGAGGATGGAGGAGGAAGAGGGGGGAGAGGGGAAGAGGGTAGGGGGAGGAGGAGGGAGAAGGAGGGAGGAGAAGGCGGGAGAGGAAGGAGGGAGGTGGAGGGAGAATGAGGAGGGGAGGAAGGAAAGGGAGGTGGAAGAGGAGGAGGGAAGAGGAGGAGGGTGGAGGGAGGAGGTAGATGGAGGAGGAGGAGGAAGGAAAGGGAGGAGGAAGAGGAGGAGAAGGGAGGAGGAGGGAGGAGGTAGAGGGAGGAGGAGGAGGGGTGTGGAGGGAGGAGGTGGAGGGAGGAGGAGGGAGTTCGCCATTCCGAATTCATACTCGTCTAGGTTCTTTGATTTCGGTCCTTCCATTGGTTGTTCTTCCCTTCTACATGACTGTAGATAACTTCCTTACACATAAAAAGATGAATTGTTATTGATATTGCCGTGGCATGGAGGAATATCAGCAGCAGAGCTGATCCAGAAAACCAAAGACCGAGATCTATGGAGAGCCATGAATGCCTACGCCAGCCGGCACGGCACTTGATGATGATGATGATTGCCGTGTGACGATTCTGTGTAGTCACGTCATTTTCTTCGCTTTTCCTAGCATTGTGGTTCAGGGATTCTTTGATCTCTTCTATTTACGTACGTATTTAGGGAGGGGGAGGATGGAGGAGGAGGAAGAAGAAAAAAAAATATGACGGTTGGCAGCGCGGGAATGAGAGGAAGACGTGTAGAAAATTTCATCTCAATCGGATGGACTGTTCGCGAACGCATAAAGGACAGACATACAGACAGACAGACGGAGATTGCCTTTTATATATATATATAGACAAGAAAGCTTTTGACAGAGTACAACATGAACGACTAATTACGTGCCTTCAAGATATAGGAGTAGACGGACAGGACATCAGACTTATTAGTAACTTGTACTGGGAACAAGTGGCATCTATTAAATGCGATAATAACTATTCGTCACCTATAGAGATTTTTAAAAAAAAAGGAGTACGGCAGGGATGTGTACTGTCCCCAAGCCTCTTCAACCTATACACAGAAAGAATTTTTAAACAAGCTGAAATGCCTGGACTCTGCATCAATGGAAGAATCATAAACAATCTTAGATATGCTGACGATACCGTGTTACTAGCAGAAAGTGAACAAGAGTTGCAAGACCTAGTGGAAGAAGTAAACAGGCACAGTGCAGAATGTGGCTTAGATATTAACATCCTAACAACAAAAACTATGATAATTAGCAGTGAGAAGGAAAGATCACCAATAAACATCACATTAAACGGACAGATACTAAAACAAGTAACAAGTCTCTCTTATCTTGGACATATAATAACAGATGATGGCAGAAGTGAAATGGAAATCAAAAAGAGAATAGGAATGGCCAAAAATGCTTTCAACGGCATAAAATCAGTATTAACATCTAGAGAGATTAATAACGCATTTAAAATGAGAATTGTCAAATGCTACGTATATTCAACGCTGCTGTATGGCTCGGAAGCCTGGATATTGAATAAGCAACTAGAAAGTCGCATAGAAGCCCTGGGGATGTGGATATACAGACGAATAGGTTGTATTTCCTGGAAACAAAAACAATCAAATGCAGAGGTCCTAGAAAAAACTGGGAATGAAGAGAGAATTGATGAAAGAAATAAAGAGGAGACAAGTGAACTATTTTGGCCACGTTAAAAGACATGATACTCTTATAAAAACCATACTGGAAGGCAAAGTTGAGGGCAAGCGAGCAAGAGGTAGACAACGATACAAGTGGGAGGATAACATCAAGAGATGGACGAACATCAGCCTGACAGAATGTACAGTCAAGGCAAGAGACAGACAGTGTTGGAGATCCATTTCAGCCAACCTTCATTGCGGTGACGGCACCTGATTGATTGATTGTGTTTATATCATACATAGCTTGTATTATGTGATTGTGTTACGTTTCATCACTTGCTTAGTTATGTTTAAATTCGGCTGCATTACTATTAGCCGCTGCATGCTTAAGCTCACAGTGTGGCACCAAGCACTGGTCTAGACTCAATAGATGGGCGATGGAGCTATGGATTACAAATCCAAAATGATGGAACTGTGTAAGTAAACCTTAGTCAGAAGCAATAACACGCCAAGGCCTGAATTGATCGCTCGTCTAGCCGCCATATTAAACCAGAAGTCTCGAAAAACTCATTACTTGTATGTGCCTCACTTGGTGGTGGTAGTTGTTGCATATACTGTTAATATTGTAAAACTATATTTATTACTCCAAAGAAAAGCTAGACGGACACATTTTTATATTGCAACTGGTACCATTAGCATTGGGACTCTTCGCTGGCTGTTGAAGATGAGTACGGCGCAAGTATGTGAATGTCCCGTGTGCTGTGATTTCTGTTCTTGACTCAACTCAACTCAGCTCAACTATCTAGATTACGGTATTCAAAAATTAAAAACAAAGCCAAACTTACACTTTTAGAATCATGGCTGCAATTGGTTAGTTCAACTGGCATTGTATCAAATTAAGACAACTTTAACGTGCACATTCGTGAAGATATCATAAGATGATTCTTCTTCTTCGTACACCTTAAGACGCCAAGATTAATAAGTCCATAGAAAATAGCAGTCAACTTGAGCGTGTTGACATCTCCATAACGATTGACTTCAAATACAGCTGGCGTAGACCACAACAAGCTCTCTCTCTCTCTCTCTGTCCTGCAACAACACAGGTTTATCCGTCATTTTACCAGTTCCACGGTTACATTGATCAGAATATACTAAGTTTTGTTTAATAACTGACTAATTAAATATTTAATATTTAAAATATTTCATATTTGTGTCGAGTGCGGAGTCCGAAGACTGTTATTGGTTCTGTTCGGTGCCAGTTGGTGATGTTCATTATTTTCCTGTGGCCTGGATGCTCTGACTCCCATTTGATTCTAAAACTGCTTCTTATGAATCTCTTGGCCTTAATATACGTTATGTCTATATCAGACTGAAGTAGTCTTCCGCCTTCCTGTACCGGTCTGTCCGCCTCTTTATTCCCATGTATGTGGCAATGTGAAGGGATCCATTGTATTAGTATTACATCCCCCGGGAAGGTTAACCCAGTCAACAAATGCCTGCAGAAGTCGGATGTGTCGGCCTAACGGCGCAAGAACGCAGCTCTGCTGTAAACAGGCACAACGCAGTCACATCCGGAAGAAAAAAAAATCCGGATGAACGCAGAAGAAGAAGAAGAAGTATTACATCCTTTTAGGGTCACTAGACCAGCTTAGTCCGAATACCACGACAGCTTGCTATGTCGTTCAAAGTATGTGTGTTTGATTGATTGATTGGTTGATTGATTGATTGATTTAGGAACCGACATCACAGCATTCGGGGCATTCCCATAAGCGCTCCGTCCCCATCCTCAGAAGCCAGCGAAGAGTTCCAACCCCAATAGTACCAGTAGCAATCTGATTATATGTGCATCTCGCCTTTCCTCTAAGCATCGAGCCTCGGCCAAATCCCCTCGTCACTCCACGCTGTCGCATTCTTGCCAGACCATGGTGATCCATTTGATCCTCCGAGGTGTACACGTGCTCCCACAAGGCCGCAACCACGTCTGCCTTATTGCCATATAGTCGGTGCGAGCATGAATGGCGTCATAGGGAGTAGAGAGAAATCCTCGACTCCAAATACGATATAAAACTAGGAGACGCGTAGAAACACAAGAAACGTCACAGAGCGATAAGCCCAACAACGGGAGACTTGTGGGGAAAGGTGAACGTGAAGGCAGTGCAAGTTGGATGTCACTAAATTAAACTGGACTGATGGTTACTTGGCATTAAACAAGTGGCGGAATATTACTAACTGACAAGGAAAAGACTTAGCAACATGGTGCAGAATATCGCCACGAAGAAATGAACCAACGGCGAAAGGAAATAGCTGGATTTCCCAGAGCGGAAAGAAACACAACAGATGGAATGAGTGAAGAATCTTAGAGGACGTATAGCTCCATTTGTCAACGGTGGCAAGGATAAGGTTTGTGAACCTTTTGTTTATTATTGTCAGCTACTAATAAGACTTGCTGCGGACCTGGTATAACAGGCCCTGCAAGGGCTGCATAGTAATTATTGGACACATTAATCTTTACATGCTGTAAAACGTATTAAACGACAGTTTTGTTGGACTCACGTCAAAGAAGTCTTTCTCATCATCTTTGTTATATTGCTGTTGTTGATTTATCGAAGAGAGCCGTAATATACTTTTGTTAGAGTTCATATAAGTATATTATCATGGAACAGCCCTGCCAGCAGCAATGTGGCACTTATCATGCATCAATACTCCACCAAGTTTTGCAGAGCCAGCCAATTTGTCTGCCTGTTCATTCCCCAACACACCAGCATGCCCCGGAGAAAATATCCAGACGATGCTTGTGTGTGATCCATTCAATCGTTGTTCATTATTTCCCATTACTACAGGTCAGTGAAGTAGGTCCATATCAAGACGACAGAGAAAGTGACACTAGTGGCGAAATTAGCACGTGTGACAGTGGTAAAGGAGGAAGTGACATTGAACTACATAGTAATTTAGGTCAAGCTACAAACAGTGGTGAGTTCGTGTTCTGTGTTTAGAATCCCGGGTGTCATTTGTTGATTTTATTTGAATGAAGATATTCGTAGAGCACCACATTTGTATATCTGTAAGTCACAGAATCCATGATTGGGGTTGGGGGGGGGGGGAGGGGGAGGCTGAAACCACATGGTGAAATGACGAAAGGAAACTGGATGTAGGATGTGATGAGTACTGCTCTGGCCACCTTTTCTCTTAAACTCTGCTACCAGTTCTCTCGGCCTGTCTTCTAGGGGTATGTCTGCGTCTTCTGCCTGTCATCACCCCATGGAATATAGGTCCTCAGTCACCTTACGCCAGGTTCTCCTATCCTATTCTATCTCCCGCAGATCTGTCCGTATCATCCACATATTACACACACCTGTCTCTGCTTCTCTTCTCCGCGTGTTGTAGGATCTTCCTCTATTCCTTATGGCATGCGGGTTTCACAGAAATGACTTTCTAGTTGTAGTATTAGCAGATGCTGTCCATGCACGTCCCATCACGCGCTTGCAACATTCCGTCCGTCAGCACTTGGGTTGCTCCAGTGGGCAGTCGATGTATGATGGGGTCAGCACTTGGGTTGCTCCAGTGGGCAGTCGATGTATGATGGGGTCAGCACTTGGGTTGCTCCAGTGGGCAGTCGATGTATGATGGGGTCAGCACTTGGGTTGCTCCAGTGGGCAGTCGATGTATGATGGGGTCAGCACTTGGGTTGCTCCAGTGGGCAGTCGATGTATGATGGGGTCAGCACTTGGGTTGCTCCAGTGGGCAGTCGATGTATGATGGGGTCAGTATCAAGCAGGCCGCCCTTATTGACTTGCCAGGACATTTCCTGTGGCCAGTTTTATGCTGGGTCCATCTGGGAGCCCAGGTCAGTTTGGAATAAAATCCCCGGCTATACAGAGATTCGAACATACGCCCGCCGGCCACTGGGCAAGCATGCTAGTCACTGTACTAAGGCTCTCATATATATCGATGTGTGTGTCTATGTGTCTGTTTGTTTGTATGTTATTAGCAGTGGGAGAGAAAACATGCCATCATCAGTACAGGAACGAACAATTCTGGCCTAGTCAGCCTCCAGTGAACACATTAAACGTCAGCATCCTGACGTGTATCTGGCGTCATGATTCTGGTCCTGACGTGTGTCTGGTGTCATGATTCTGGTGTTAAGTACCTCCAACAGTAGCGCTGTATACGCTTGCCCTATCAGGCATATAAATAATCAAATCCAACTATCTCAATTTCAGGTGACGTCACTCTACAAAGCCAACATTTGCAAGATCATCGAACAAATGTGAACTTGGGCTCTAGTGGTCAGAGCAACATCGGATACATGAATTCAAAGACAGCTATCCCTCCGCCACAACTTCACAGCAACATTGGGTGCAGGCATCCAAGAACCACTAACCCTCTGCCAAAACTTCAGAATTTCATGCCCGTTGTTGAATCTCGTATATTTCGAAGCACACCTTCAATCAGGCCAAGCCCATCATATTCCCATTCGCAGTTTCCTACTCATAAAAACAACGTAAATGAGGCTAGATACAACCAAACTTCCACAGACTCCCAAGGATTCCATAGAAATATTAATCATGACCAATGTAATAACGAGAAACAACCACATCAAGAGCCAATACAAAGCCACAAAAGAACATTAGAAGATGTCTCACTATTGAATCAGAATGGCCAGTTCTCAAGCTCATCCAATGGCAGCAATCACTGCATAGATCGACCCAGAATGGCACCATCGTGTCCACGTATGTTAAACTCACCCCTCTGTACGGAAGAAGGGAACATGTGGGATTGTGATACAACCACTTCCGGCAGTTACGTAATTGATCCCAGTGAACTATACAGTGAAATGGACTCGTTTTCTTTAGGTAATATTCGGGATATTGTTGTGTAACGTTCGTTCCAGAACTGCTTGTGCCACAAATGTTTGTACATTTAACTGATTCAGTGCCGATGGATAATATAACGCCATACTTGGGCCATCGTGTTATATGTTTTGTTTCATTGTAACTTCAGCAATTTCAATGCTCTGTAAACGGAAATTGACATTATTCATTATAATACTTGTTGGTTTGGTTATGTACCATGTTTGGTCCAGACCTACTTTTTATTTGGCACTGTATCAATTAAGTACTTCATAAGTACCAGGTCATTAGTTTCAGGACCGCCATTTGCAGATGTATGTTCTGTTCAGTGTGGAACTTTCATGGCTATCAAAGTCAGGTAATAGCACGTCGAACGGGTGCACATGTCCATTACCATGTTTCGAGGGAAACTGACAAGCTATGGATAAGCTGTGAGTGGAGTTTTATAGGTGTTGAGCTTCAACAACTAACAGTACGGTCAGTACGGATTGTGCGTCTACTTATCCAGTGCTTTGTACCGGCCATTTCAAGTTCAACAACTTAGAACACAGATTAGTTAAAGGTGCCAGAGGTTTGCATTTTACTGAACAAGAAGGCAGTGGCTTGAGTCTCTGAGTACTAGACTGACTAATATATTCAAAACAATGTTTTTTCCGTAGTGAATTTGACTAACGAAGACATAAACAATAGAATGCACGATTTATTGCCTGGCATATTTTGCTGCATCTCGAAGGATTTATCTTTAATGATTTATCTTATTTCTTTAGTTGATGTTGTGTGATTTCTGCGTTAAGTACCTGACGAGATCAGTGCAGCATTTACGTATAAGCTACACAAGCTATAGCTTGGGACCCCCAAGAAAGTGGGGGACCAAAAAATATTGTCCGAGTGAGCAATTTGTCACTGACATAGAATATCTGGACTTATAAAGGGCCCCATATTTCAAATAGCTTAGGGCCTTATCAAGTCTAAATCCGGCCCTGGACGAGATTACTTTATATATATATATATATATATATATATATTGATTAATTTGGTTATTTCGGGATTTGAATTTTAAATATTGAGCGCAACCCACTGCTGGCAACGCTGATCGTATTCTGGTATGATCCTAAGGCCTATCCACGTCAATATGGAAGCACTATACTCGAGTTTCGCCCTCGTTTGAGCTCGTCAGTAGTGCATATCCCTGACCGGATCCGGAAACAAGCCCCGGATCACTGGCGTGTGAAGCGGGTGTGTAACCACGCGGCACACGTTGGACACACAGCCAAATTATCAACAGAATATTACAACGTCACCCATCGTAGGCTATGCTCAAGATTGCCCAATCGCCGCGACTGACGTCCGTCAATCGATGTGGACCTGAAACAGTCCTCAGTCACCTTACGCCAGGTTCTCCTATCCTATTCTATCTCCCGCAGATCTGTCCGTATCCTCCACATATTACACACACCTGTCTCTGCTTCTCTTCTCCGCGTGTTGTAGATCTTCCTCTATTCCTTATGGCATGCGGGTTTCACAGAAATGACTTTCTAGTTGTAGTATTAGCAGATGCTGTCCATGCATGTCCCATCACGCGCTTGCAGCATTCCGTCCGTCAGCACTTGGGTTGCTGACGTTCATTTAGTTATCTCTCCACGGGCTCCGCATTGATATGGAGCCGCCTGGTCCCACAAAACAAGATGTGTGTACGTGTGTGTGGAGGGTGTGTATATGTCTCTTTCCATCAAATTATCTGTTGTTACAAAACATTCCAATATTTCTCTTCCCTCAAATTACGTGTTGCTACAAAACATTCCAATATGTCTCTTTCCATCAAATTGCCTGTTGTTACAAAACATTCCAATATTTCTCTTCCCTCAAATTACCTGTTGCTGCAAAACATTCAAATTTCTCTCTTCCTATCAAATTACCATTTCTTATAGAACATTCCCGTTTATCTTTTCCCATCAAGCTACCAGATGTTACAAAACATTCCAGTTTTCTTCTTGCCATCAAATTACAACTTGTTACAATTTGTTACAAATTGCTCCTGATTTCTCTAGTATAGTGTTTCTCATCCCATCAAATTACCACTTGTTACAAAACATTCACATTTTCCTTTTTCTATTAAATTACCAGTTGCTACAATTGCTGGCACAGTTGTTTCACGTTGTAGTATTTCTCTTCCCATCAAATTAACAGTTCTTACAACACGTTACAGTGCAGTGGTTCTCAACCTTTTTTGGCCCATGGCCCCCTTTACCGTATGTTCAGAACGTCATCCCCCCCCCCTGTCCTCCCTATAAATCCCCCCACGCTTACACAGTATACATAAAAATGAAAGCTAAATTTAATAACACATACTAGAACAAGTCAAGACATCTACATAAAACGTGATTTGCGGGTCTACTTACGTTATAAAATGAACTTCATTAGGGCGAGAAGTACAGAACCGAAAAATTTAGAGGAGAAAACAATATCAAGTAACTGGTTCTTGTATTAATGCGATCTTGAAAAATCTTAATTCCTCCCCCCCCCCCCCCCACCACGGAAACCCTAAAATTCCCTCCTGGGGGGGGGGGAGGAATTCCCCCGGTTGAGAACCACTGTTATAGTATTTCTCTTCTCATCAAATTGCCAGCTCTTACAACACGATATAGTGTTTCTCTTCCCATAAAAATATCAATTGTTACAAAACGTTCTTGTATTTTAGCTTCCCATCGGGACGCAGAGATGTTTCCAAGTTCCAATTCCAATTTTCAAAACAAAAATTCCAAATTCGGCCTCGTTCAACCTGCTTCCTCAGCGTCGGTTATTGATGAGGTTCGTGGTTTTTGTGGGTTCGTTCACCCTAATTCTTGTCTTGTGAGTACTATCTCGGACTGGTTATGTTGGTTTGTGACTGTCACGTCAGCTGGGGGATCGGTCGGCGGCTATCCTTTGTGCTCGTCTGTTCGTGTGGTTTCTTTGTTGGTGCAGGCTCCTGGTTCGTCTGACTTGACTGGCTGCAGTCCTTAGAAGGACTCGTCTCCTCTGGTGGTGTCTGTTGTTGGTGAAGGCTGCTGGTTCCTCTGGCGTGGAAGGTTGCAGTCCTTAAAAGGACTTTTTTTTTTTTTTTTCTTTCTTTTTTGTGTATTTTATGTAGGAGCTTCTCG
Source organism: Cepaea hortensis (assembly GCA_963921405.1). Taxonomy (NCBI): domain Eukaryota; kingdom Metazoa; phylum Mollusca; class Gastropoda; order Stylommatophora; family Helicidae; genus Cepaea; species Cepaea hortensis. The sequence continues at coordinate 281,174,857 of OY992876.1, forward strand.
GTGGTTTCAATTTCTTGTTTGCGCAATATCTCTTTCCTCTCCCTGTTGATTCTTTCGCGCCTCTTGTCCATTTCGAGTGATCTGCTTTCTTCTTTCCTCTCCCATTCTGCTAGCTCGAGTCCATTCATTCTACCCAACGCTAGAAATTCCTCCTTTGTCATTGGAGCAGGGTACTCTGTGCCGCCGTCACTCTCCTGCCCTATGATTTCTCCAGTGGTTTCGTGGTATACTGGTTTCCTCTTGGACCCAGGTGGGGTGAAGTAGTTCTGTACCGTATCGGTCTTTTGTTGGGTTTCATCTTGCGGCTGTTCTGTGATCGTTTCCTTGACTTCAGCTGGTTTGCTTTGGGTTAGTTCTCTTTTTAGCATTTCTCTCTCCGCTTTGATGTTCCGTAGATTCTCTTTCTTCTTTGCCATCTGTGTCATTTTTTCCACTTCTTGCTTAATATTTCGCTGTATCTCGTGTATTTCTGCCAGCAGCTTTTCATTGTCGCTGGTCGGTGCCGGTGTTTGGAGTACTTGAATTGTTTCTTTAGCTCATCTATCTGGTCTTGCAGTTGAGCTTTTTCCGCATGTGAGATGCTTGTGACTGTCTCGCACCTCCGCCTTGCTTTGTTTTCTGGTGTCTTTGTGTTGATGGCAAACTTTAGCACGTCTCTGTGTCGTTGCAGGTACGGACAGCCCAGGTTAGTTAGTTAGTTAGTCGACAGATCATCCTCGTTGCACATCGAACCATTCAGTCCATAAGTGCTCGGATCCCCTCCTCAGCAAATCCCGCAGCGTGTAGCGGCTAACGACGCCAGTTCTGTGTTGGTTTATCAATCTTCTTTGGCTTCCTGCGTAGTGTTCTTGTTTGGCCACCCCTCTTTTAATTTGCTGCTCTCGCAGTCTGGCCATTGTTGTAGATTCACAGTCATCACTTGGTTCTCGCAAAAGTCTCACTTCTCGTAGAGCATTCAGAATGTCAGCCTGGTCCATGGCGCGTCCGCCCTCCACAGTAGCCTCACCTGCGAGCTTGTCAGCCCGCTCATTTCCTTGTACTCCCGCATGCCCTGGCACGAAGATGAAACTAATCTTTGCCAGCCGAGACCGCTTCAGAGGCAGCAACCATTCTCTTCGGATCGACCCCTTCTCTATCCTCTTGATCATGTTCATTGAGTCGCTAAGGAAACAAGCCCTAGTGAATTTCTGTGTCTCGAGCCATGTTATTGCTTTACTTACTGCCATGACTTCCATGGTCAGGCTACTTGTGGTTTCAGTGAAAGCACCAGAGTCCTCCTTCACAATTCTCCCTCCGGCCCGAGCTGTAAAGGCCCATGAGCTTCTCACATGTCGGACGACCGACCCATCTGTGTAGATGACCGCGTCACCGTCTAGCGAATTCTCGAAAATCAACGCTTGTACTTCAGCCACAACAGCAGCCGGATTTTCTTGTCTGCATTTTCTATCTAGTTGGATGCAAACTGAAAAGGATGTGCAAAAGTCTGTTGGCACTTGCACCCACTCCTCGCCAGGTTCTAAGTCCTCAAGTGAACACACCTGTTGAAGAATGTCTTCGGCTTGACCCATCCACGACCGTCCTCTTTTTAACCTGCTGCCCTTCACCTTCCTAATTTCACTATGCAGTGGATGTTGTGTGTTTGCGTTAATTCTGAGGTAGGCGCGTGCCCTGCAAACTTGTATTCTCTCTTCAATGGTTGGAAAATCAAGAAGGTAGCGCATCGCCCTGCATGCTGTATCTCTTGTACATCCAAGAATAATGCGCATAGCTTCATTCTGTATCCTTTCCATCCTTTCTATCTGCTTATGGCTGAGAGTCAGGATTGCCATTGCATACTCCAAAACAGACATGACCAGCCCCTCGTACAGAAGACATAGATGGCGCTGCTCACAGTTTGCTGCCGCCATCACCCGCATCGCTGCCAAACCCCGCTTGGCCTTTGTTATCACCTGGTCTATGTGCACATTACAAACCGTATCCCCAGGTAATTCATTGCCTGCGTTCTTTCCACCGTCTCTGAACACAGCATTACAGTTGGTGTTGGATTGTTGACAATATGATTATTCAACGAGAACCAAGTCACTGTTGCCTTTGTTGGGTTGACTATTGCCCCAGCTTCATCACACCAAGTACTTATGCGATTGAGTTCGGTTTGTAGTTCCACAGCAACCTCCTCTCTATCCTTACCCTGACGATACACTAAAACATCATCGGCATATGACAATGTCCTGCCAGGTCCAGTGATCTTCTCACTGGTGATTCTCACTGTGTAGGCGTTGAACAGTACCGGAGATAATGGTGATCCCTGTGGTAGGCCAGGATATATTGTTGTTGGTATCTGGTATCTTGATATCTTGTTGTCAGCCCAGGTATCTTGCTCCATGTTTGCCCAGGCAGTTGGCGCACTTTCTTTTGTTGTTGGGTGCTCGGAAGTCCTTGGCCAGCGGACACTCCTTGAAGGCGTGGTGATCGGCGCAGTATCGACAGATTTCCGTCTTACTGCGACATGTTGCTCTGCTGTGGCCGGCCCTCTGGCATCTTGAACATTGATTGACTCTTGGGATGAATCTCTCTGGTTGCTGCATTCTGTTGTTGGCTGATACTGTGGTCGGTATTTAGCTGCCCTCCGATATCACCACCGCCAAGGTTGTAGGTATCTTGGAGTAGGTGAGGAGCCGCTTCGCTTTCATGAATCGTATGTGAGGATTCTCTTCTCGTAGCTGCTTCAGGATTTCTTCGTCTGTCGGCTCCACTTGAATCCGCTTGACAACCCATCGGACTGTTTTTGAGTCGGTGTTT
>OY992876.1:281182655-281245155 GCA_963921405.1 Cepaea hortensis
TGACGACACCGAACTAGAGATGGTAGACCAGTTTTACATATCTAGGATCAGTGGTAAATAGCAAATTATCCCTAGATCAGGAAATCAACATCCGGATAGGTAAGGCAGCAACAACAATGAACAGGTTAAGAAAAAGAGTCTGGGAAAACAGGAAGCTTACTGCCAAAACAAAAGTCCTTGTCTATCAAGCCTGTGTCCTTAGTACTTTTCTTTATGGCAGTGAAACCTGGACAACTTACTCACACCAAGAGAAACGTTTAAACAGCTTTCATATATGCGGTGTCTGCGAAGAATTCTCGGTATTAAGTGGCAAGACAAAATCACAAATACTGAAGTATTGGAAAGATCAGGTTGTGTGACAGTTTATTCCATGCTCAGTCTTCGTAGACTTAGATGGATAGGACATCTTAGGATGGTAGAATACCAAAGGACATCTTTTTTGGTGAATTACAGATGGGTAAGAGAGCTCAGGGCCGGCCTCTACTACGATACAAAGATGTGTGTAAGCGGGACATGATTGATACAGGCATTGATAATGCACATTGGGAGCAAGTCGCCGCTGAACGTGTTGCATGGGGGGCAAACATCAGAAATGGAATAAAGACAAAGGAGAAAATTATTGCAGATAAGTCACACACCGAGCGTGTGAGATGTAAGATGGTGCATGATGGTGGAAATAACCACGTGTTCACATGCACCCAATGTGAACGGACATTTACAGCGCGAATGGGCCTTATCAGTCACATTCGCTACCGCCATAGGTAAAAGTTATGCCTTTTTAAAGCACAAACTATCGTCTGTCAAGATGGCAAGGTGCCAATATGCAATATATATATATATATATATATATATATATATATATATATATATATATATATGTGTGTGTGTGTGTGTGTGTGTGTATGTTTGTGTGCATATATATCGGGGCAGGGTTGGGGGGGGGGGGAGAGAGAGAGAGAGAGAGAGAGAGAATTCAACAGATGCTCACTAATTTTGATTATTGAATGGAAGCCTGCCACTCTATCCGAAGCATGCCTGTCTTCACCTTTCTACTATATTGTGTGAGTCCGTTACAATCACAACATGCATGTATTGTTTGTCCTTCAGCCAGCCTTACGCCGCCGTGACTTCCTCCACTTCCATTCTAAGACTAGATGTTGTGTTATTATATGCCAGGCTCGCCTGCATAGAGCATGAAGTAGGACTGCTCAATACCTCAAAGAGTCAGTTAGTGGAACTAGAGCACATACAGAATGAAGCCATGAGGGTGATTCTGGGGTGTACAAGGGACACCCCACTAGTGTGAGTGCGATGCATCCTGGCGCTACCGAACATTGCAGACAGACTCAAGGTGTTGCAGGCAAGGTCATATCCTAAGATAACTGCGAACAAGGAACATCTCCTGCATGATTCCCTGGAAGTAATCAAGGGACACATGTTGTTAAGAGGAGGATCATAGATGTCTCAGGCAGAAGATACCAACAGAGAAGTGTGCCCACTTGAGAAGATTGGCAGGGGCAAGAAGTAGGCTAGAGTATCGAATAGAAATTCAGACTTGTGTGGGGTTATAATCACATTGGGTCGTGTGTGTAGGGAGTGGCCAGCAGGCGCTACGGAAGTAGAAATTCAGCAAGTAATTCATGACTACTCTCGTCCAGCCGGCTTCGTGGCTTAGAGGTTAGCGACTTCTCTCCGTAATCTCGTATACTCTGGTAGGTAACGTGATGACGGTGAGAATCAGCAATGGTTCGAATCGCATCGGTAACTTACGGGGTATGTGAGCCGGCCGCTCAGAAAGCAATGGCAAACTACTGAGCGTAATCTTGCCAAGAAATCAACATACAGCTGAAAGATGCTGGTGTTGACAGCGATGTCCTGTAAAATGTTTTGCGTATCCTTTTACAGGACTTAGCTGTCAACAGCAGCATCTTTCAGCTGTCTGTTGATCTCTTGGCAAGATTACGCTCAGTAGTTTGCCATTGCTTTCTGAGCGGCCGGCTCAGTATCCGCAAGTCACGAGCGGGGGTCGAACCACCTCAGTTCTCGCTCCGCTGCGAGACTCTGCGTGATAAACGGGATTACAGAGAGAAAGTGTTGTAACCCCACAGCCAGAGAGACCGGCATGTCCTGTAAAGGATATGCAAAACATTTATTTACACTCTCGTCCAGGTTACGTGATTATATATACCGATGGCCCTGTGTTAAGGGGGCAAAAAAAAAAGGTGCCTGGTGATTCATAGCAAAAGCAAATAGCCAATGTTTAGTAAAGGAGAGCTTGGCATATGACAGCACAACCCCAAGTCTGAGAATGGAGGTGGAGGCGGTTACTGAAGCTTTTCGATGGTTGGAGAACAAACTGTATACATATGTTGTGATTGTAATTGATTTACAAAGCATGCTGACAATAATTAAAACTGGCACGCTTCGTGCTGAATGTCATGCATCAATTCAGAGGTCGCGGGTTGTGAGCATTCGTTGGATCCTTTCTCCAGGACACTGATGTGGTTGGCAACAAAAAGCAGAAAGATTGGATGGTGCCGCATCATAGAGAGGTGATTTGATGCATGAAACGGCAGATGTGGTGAAGGCTCTCTGGGAGCACGTGAATAATGCAGAACAACATTTACACTATCATTGTCTAGAAAGAATGCGGCAGCAAAGGGCGGTCAGAGGAACTGGTAGACAGTTGTCACTCAGAGGTAAAGCAAGACGGACATATGAGCAGATTGCAACAGAAGCCATTTGTATCTGAACTCTTCGCTGGCTGTTGAAGTTAATGAGGGGTGAGCGCTTATGGGAATGCCTCGAGTGCAATTACGTCTGTTCTTAAACTCAAGTCCTGTACCAAACGCTGTCCACCAAACTTCACCACGGAACCCCCCCCCCCCCCCCCCCCACTCCCCTTTATATTTTCCCCGGTACTTCTTGTGCCTCTTAGCACAGAGCTATCCATGTAGAAGACACAACCAATACAAATGCTGGTAGCTTTAGTGTGATTACACCGGGATTCCAACCTGCCGCCTCCAGGTGACGACAGCGCCCCCCCCCCCCCCCCCGAAAGAACAAGAGTACTTTGACGCTCGGCCAATTAAACACACCTAAAGATATTATTAATATTATTAGCATGGCCTATCTTCCATGGGTCTGTGGCTTTGCGGTCAGTGAACCAATTTCACAACACACCGACACACCGAATCGAGGATTCGAAAACAGCTGCCGGCTATTTGGAAGCAGATCGATTTGCGTTGATTTCGACGTTATGAGGCGTCGGTCGTTTAGAAAGCAATTGGAAACAACTGAACGTAAAATTGTCTTGTAAATCACAAATAGCTAATAAATACTGGGTTGACTGCAATGTTCTGTAAATTGCCTACAACTAACTTGATCATCCATCTGAACCCACAACTATGGAATATGAACAGTAATAGCACATAACCACTTTTATATAGTCTAGTCCAGGGGTGGCCAACACGAGGCCCGCGGGCCGCATGCGGCCCGCCGTGAGTCATGTTGCGGCCCGCGGAGTTAGGTCAAATGAACATAAATGTTAACTTTATTGTACATATCACCAAAAGAACAGTACATCACGAGTCGTTCGTATCATATGATCTGGAAGATGTCATAGAAGAAACCCCCAAACAGGACATGCTGATTGTGCTGGGAGACTTCAATGCAAAAATAGGTAGAGAGCAAACTCATAAAAAAAAGTTGCAGGTATGGAAAGCTTACATACAACTTCAAATGATAATGGATGGAGAGTCATCAACCTAGCAGAAGCCAAAGGACTGCAGATCAGCAGTAACAGACTACAAAGAAAGGATATACATAAACAAACTTGGAAATCATGTGACAAGAGAACCTATAATCAAATAGATCACATTTTAATTAACAACAAAAATGCATCAAACATACAAGTTAGAAGCTATAGAGGAGCTGAGTGCCACAGAGACCACTTCCTCGTTGGGGCAAAATTTAAAATAAAACTTAAGAGAGCTTTCTATGCTAAACTAAGAAGATTACACCCAACATATAACAGAGAAAAACTACAAGAAATTACAGTCAACGAGAAATTTGCAGATGAAATCAAATGTAAACTTGAAATTCTACACAACCCGTTGGAGGAAAGCGTTGACCAAACTTGGTTGAACATCAAGAATACAATTCAATCTACCGCAGAAGAATGTCTCGGTGTGTTAACCACGCATAGAAAGAACAGATGGTTCAATCCAAAATGTGAAGAAGCAGTCATTAGGAAAAAGAATGCCAGACAGCTATGGCTAAATGACATCAACAACATCCAAAAGGAAGAGCAATATAGAAATTATGTAAAGAGGCATACAAAAATAGTTCGACAGCAGAAGCGAGAATATATGAGTAATATAATCAAAGATATGGAAACTAATCACCAGAAAAACGAATCCAGAAAGTTTTTTAAAGAACTGAAGTCAATGAAACGAGGGCACCAACACAACACATATGGTTTAAAAGACAAAAATGGGAATATGATAAATACCAATGAGGAAATGTGCAACACATGGAAAGAATACTTTGTTGAATTACTAAATTGTGAAGCTCCAAGTAACACTTTCCCACAGGAAGAGGTTCTAAACGTGTGAACCACAAATTGAAGAACCTGCATTTGAAGAAATCCTATATGTAATCACACGACCTAAAACAATAAGGCAACTGGGGCTGGTGGAATTGCTGCTGAATTTATAAAGGCGGGTGGCTATGCATTACATCTAAAAGCTATACGAACTAATAATACAAATCTGGAGGACTGAAGAATTACCCCATGACTGGAAAGAGTCATTATTTATACCTATCTTTAAGAAAGGAGACAAGTTCCAGTGTGAAAATTATAGAGGAATATCACTACTGTCTATAAGCTATAGGATACTATCCGCAGTATTACTAAATAGACTAAAACCATATTCAGAATACATATTAGGTGACTACCAGGCGGGTTTTAGACAAAACAGATCAACAATAGATCAGATATTTATCTTACGACAAATAGCCGAGAAAAATTGGGAATATAAAAGAGATCTCCATAACATTTTTGTGGATTTTAAAAAGGCTTATGATAGTGTCCATAGGAATAGTCTATGGAATGCTATGCGGGAATTAGGAATGCCAACATCATGACCAGACTATGCATGGAAGATACTTATAATATGGTAACATATAAAGGCAGGAAATCAGACCCTTTCCAAATAACATCTGGCTTGAAACAGGGTGATGCACTATAGCCGCTACTCTTCAATCTGGCTCTAGAGAAAGTTGTAAGGAGGGTAAAGGAGGAATGTGATATTGGAGGAACATCCAAGCTGCTTGGTTATGCAGATGATATAGATATTATAGGGGAAAATGAACAAAAGACATTGGAAATATTGACTCACTTAAAGGAAAAAGCCCAACAGATGGGACTGGTTATCAACCAAGATAAGACAGAATATATGGTAATTTCCAAGAGAAGGAATGGCTAAAATCTCTGGCCACATACAAATAGATAATATGACCATTAAAAGAACGGAAACATACAAATACCTGGGTACAATCTTCAACTGCTCCAACATCATAATGGAAGAAATACAAACTAGAAACAATTCTGGAAATAAGATATACTATGCACTACAAAATCTACTAAAATCAAAGGCGCTATCTCGCAACACCAAGATCACAATATACAAAACACTGATCAGACCAGTTGTGCTGTATGGCTCTGAAACCTGGAGTACAACGAAAGGAGACGAAGCCTTGCTACAAACCTTTGAGAACAAAGTTTTAAGACGCATCTTTGGACCCATTAGGGATACACAAAATGGAGAGTGGAAAAGAAGAAGTAACAAAGACATTTATGATCTGTTTAAGTCCCCGCTAATCACTGGTATCATGAAGGCTAATAGACTACAATGGCTGGTGCATATAGAAAGAATGGAAGATAATAGGGAAACAAAACTCGCTTACACTCGGGAAATAAATGACCGTAGACCCCGAGGTAGACCAAGAAGACGGTGGAAAGATAATATATATACAAACCTACAAGCACTTGGAATCAACGACTGGCAAGAGAAGGTCAACCAGAGAGACGAATGGAGATGGATTGTATCTGCAGCAAAGAACCTCAATGGCTCGGAACGCTGAAGAAGAAGAAGAAGAAGAAGAAGAAGAAGAAGAAGAAGAAGAAGAAGAAGAAGAAGAAGAAGAAGAAGAAGAAGAAGAAGAAGAAGAAGAAGAAGAAGAAGAAGAAGAAGAAGAAGAAAGAAGAAGAAGAAGAAGAAGAAGAAGAAGAAGAAGAAGAAGAAGAAGAAGAAGAAGAAGCAGAAGCAGAAGAAGCAGAAGAAGCAGAAGAAGAAGAAGAAGAAGAAGAAGAAGAAGAAGAAGAAGAAGAAGAAGAAGAAGAAGAAGAAGAAGAAGAAGAAGAAGAAGAAGAAGAAGAAGAAGAAGAAGCAGCAGCAGCAGCAGCAGCAGCAGCAGCAGCAGCAGCAGCAGAAGAAGAAGAAGAAGAAGAAGAAGAAGAAGAAGAAGAAGAAGAAGAAGAAGAAGAAGAAGAAGAAGAAGAAGAAGAAGAAAGAAGAAGAAGAAGAGAAGAAGAAGAAGAAGAAGAAGAAGAAGAAGAAGAAGAAGCAGAAGAAGCAGAAGAAGCAGAAGAAGAAGAAGAAGAAGAAGAAGAAGAAGAAGAAGAAGAAGAAGAAGAAGAAGAAGAAGAAGAAGAAGAAGAAGAAGAAGAAGAAGAAGAAGAAGAAGAAGAAGAAGCAGAAGAAGCAGAAGAAGCAGAAGAAGCAGAAGAAGAAGAAGAAGAAGAAGAAGAAGAAGAAGAAGAAGAAGAAGAAGAAGAAGAAGAAGAAGAAGAAGAAGAAGAAGAAGAAGAAGAAGAAGAAGAAGAAGAAGAAGAAGAAGAAGAAGAAGAAGAAGAAGAAGAAGAAGAAGAAGAAGAAGAAGAAGAAGAAGAAGAAGGAAGCTAAGAGACATTTGAAATATCTCGCATTTTTGGAAAAATTCATTGGTTTTGAGTTATCTTAAATATCCCGCATTTTCGGGAAAAATTCATAGATTTTAGCTATTTCAAATATCCCGCTATTTGACACTCAAGGTTACTTAGTTTTTTTGTTGTTTTTTTCCGACACTAGGTGTTGATAACATTTAATATGACACGTCAACTTCTGATATATATGTTCTGCGGTCTTCGGCGTCTTCGGGAAACTCGCAAAGCTATTGGGCTCATACTCATAACTACTTTCAGTCCAGCTTGACAAAGTTCCGTGTTATTCTGTAGTTTCGTTCTATTTTCGCCACTGCGTCTAGAGAAATTTTGCGATCGGCGTTAAAATACATATGTATCATATTTATAGTAAGAGTTCAAACTACTTTAACCAAGTACCCTGTCTACCATATCGGTTCTATAGGTAAAAAGACCCTGAAACGTTTTATTTGTGTAATTTACATTAATTAATTAATATTAATTAGTATTACCCGTGGTGGGGGTTTTTTCCAGTTAAAAACGAAGACCTACCATGGCGTCAACTAGTAAAGACGTTAGACCAAAACAGAGAAGAATCACAGAAGAATTAAGAAGTTTTCAAGACAGGTGGACTATAAACTATTTTTTGTGGAAATTAAAACTAAGCCCATATGCTTGATATGCAACGAATCTGTTTCTGTTTTGAAAGAGTCATCAAACGGCACTACGAGACTAAACATGCAAATAAGTTTGATAAGTACAAAGAGCAATTTCGACAAGACCAAGTAAATGACTTTTTTTTTAATTCTGCACAACAAAAGATATTTACTAGAACAGTTTCAGCGCCCATATGCTATGTAAAAGCTAGTTATGCAGTAGCCATGATACTAGCAAAACAAAAAATCGAAGTCATATTCAGATGGTGAAATGGTTAAGGAATGTTTCAAGAGCGTCGTTGAAATTCTGTGTCCAAAAAAGAAGAAGTATTTCTCAAAAATAAGTCTGTCTCGTCAGACTATTACTAGGCGTGTGGACGACATAGGAAAACATATTGAAGATAATCTGAAAAGTCGAGCATCCGGGTTTATATTTTATGCTCTAGTATTGGATGATAGTATAGGTGCAATGCAAACCAGAGGAGAACCCTTTGACCCAACTGAAATAATTAACAGCGAAAAAGGAGAACCAATAAGTGAACAAAAACAAATCCTAATAAGATGGAAGATGCATTTCGAACAACTTCTCAACATCCCATCAGATGTCACAGGAATTCAAGAGACGTATACAGATGTCATCGAAGAACTAGAACCAGACATACTAAAAGAAGAAATTATAGAAGCCATCAGATTAGCCCCATTGAACAAATCACCGGGACAGGATGAAATACCAAATGAACTAATTAAAGCAGCAAGAGGAGTAGGAACAGCTTGGCTACATAGACTATTCAACAATGTTTGGGTAGAACAACAGACACAACGAGATTGGGGAAACGCCATAATTATCCCAATTTGGAAAAACAAAGGCAGCAAAAGAGACTGCACACAATACAGAGGCATTTCACTGTTGAGTCATACTGGGAAAATATTTTGCAAAATTCTAGAAAAAAGATTACGAACTACTTTAGAACCCCAGCTAAGCGAAACACAGCTTGGATTTAGGAAAAACAAAGGATGCACAGATGCCATTTTTGCTCTTAGACAACTTATAGAAAAATCAATCGAATTCTATGAAACACTCTACTTAGCCTTTGTCGACCAAGAAAAGGCATTCGATAGAGTAGATAGAAACAAGCTGTGGGAAATCCTTAAACAGTATGGAGTGAGTACACATCTAACAAACCTGTGTAGAAGTTTATACAACAACAGTGAATGCATAGTGAGAGCAACTGGAGGACACTCAGAACCCTTCACCATAAGATCTGGAGTACGACAAGGTTGTGTCCTGTCCCCTCTCTTGTTCATAACATATATAGACAACATATGTAAAGAAACCAGCCAAGCAGAGACAGCAAGAATACCGCATGACGAGAACACAGAAGAGGTACCATCTGCAAATCTAACCATTAGAGAACTCCTGTTTGCGGATGACCAAGCACTAATAGCAAAATCAGAAGCTGAATTAAAAGACCACATGAATAGTCTAAACGAAATGTGTAGGGAACATAACATGAAAATTAGCACAAGCAAAACAGAGGTAATGACTATAACTAAAGAAGAACAAACAACAACAATTCACCTAAACGAACATCCCTTGAAACAAGTAAAGAGTTTCAAGTACCTAGGAAGTATAATATCATCAAATGGCAGACCAGTAGACGAGATCGAAAATAGGTGCAATAAGGCAAATCAACTCATTGGACAAATGGCACCAATACTAAAGAACAAACATGTATCAATAACTACTAAGAAATCACTTTACAACACAATCTTCCTGCCAACTCTATGCTACCAATGCCAAACCTGGACAACGACAGAAAAAGAGAAAAGAAAAATCACAACAACAGAAATGAGGTTCCTGAGAAGACTACTCAACGTATCAAGAAGAGATAAGATCAGAAATGAAGAAATCAGGACTAAAGTGGGGGTTAAAGCAGCACTAGATTTTATCAGAAAACAGCAAGTCAAATGGTTTGGCCATGCAAGTAGGTTACCAGTCAACAGCATACCACAACAAGCAATGATGTACAGACCAGATGGAATCAGAGGAAGAGGCCAACCACGTAAACGTTGGACGGAGGGAATAGCAGAGTCCATGGGAATATCGATATATGAAGCCCATACTCGGGCACTCTCACGAAGTTTATACTTCACCTCGACACCGCAAGGTACAAGAGGAACATGATGAGATGAGATGAGAGTATTGGGTGAAAGCACAGACATGACAGATACTGCCCAAGTGGCAGTTTTTATCAGGGGTGATGATGTCCATTTTAATAATACAGAAGAATTAGCGGTACTGGATCCACTCAAGGACACTACTAAGTCACGAGGTTTGTTAGAGGCAGTTACATCGACATTGAATCGCTTTTCATTACAACTTAACTTATCGGGTTTAACAACGGATGATGCTCCAGCAATGGTTGGGAAACACGAAGGTTTAGAATAATTGATTGAAAATGAGGCCTCCAAAGCCGGTAAAAATTCAATGCTAAATTTTCATTGCATTATTCATCAGGAGAATTTATGTTCGAAGTCCCTCAAAATGGACCATGAATGAAAGTAGTCGTCAAAATAGTGATCTTCATTAAGTCGAACGGGTTGAATTACCGTCAGTTCCAAGAATTTTTTAAGTCTTTGGACTCAGATTATAATGACGTTACATTTTATGCAGAATTAAGATGGATGACCCGTTCCAAAATGTTGAAATAAGTGTTTGATTTGCAGCGAGAAATACAATCATTCTTTGCAAGCAAGTCATAAAGTATCCCAGAGTTTGAAGACAAAGAGTGGGTTTGCGACTTTGCATTTCTGGTCGATATAACTAGCCACCTAAATGACGTTCATACTCGTCTACAGAGGAATTATCAATTAATTAATAAGATGTATGATCATATTTCTGCATTTCAAATGAAACTTGGTCTTTGGGAACAACAGTTGAGGACAAAACAACTTTACTCACTTTCCTACATTGTCATTGCAACCGGCGTCACACAGGAGGCGGCGGATAAATACGCTAATTTGATATCTGACTTAAACCTCGAATTTGAAAACCGATTTCAGGATTTTTTTTAAAAACACCATGTACTGTTTTGTGCATTTGCAACGCCTTTCGCGGTAGACGTGAATTTATTACCAGGAACGTTGTGAAATGTATTGTGATACACAGTTAAAGGAGTAATTCCATCACGTTGGTTTGGAAGAGTTCTATAAAATGTAATTGGACAAGGATAAATATCCTGCGTTTTACAAACATGCTCTGTCGATGGTTTCGCTATTTGGAAACGCTTATGCGTGTGAACAGCTTTTTAGTCGCACGAAGCACATCAAATCGCAAGTGAGAACACGAATTGCTGGTCTTCATTTAGAAAACTGTTTGCGTGTAACGACATCAATCAATCAATCATGTGCCATGCCGGAAAGCGTGGGCGGTCATGACTCGCCATTTCACTCGATCACCAGTGTCGTGGATCAGCTCAGTGTTCCTGTCTCGTCCATGCCATGTGGCCAAGCCATCCAGGTATTTTCCTCTCGGTCTTCCTCTTGGTCTGTTCCCCTCGATCTTGCCAGTTGTCACTAAGTTCTCCAATCCATTTCTTCTCATAACATGTCCAAAAAATTTTGACTGTCTACGTCTAATTTCTCTAATCAGTTTACGATGTTCATTTGTCTCCTATAGTACTTGGTCATTGGTTTTTCTGTCTGTCCATGGTATTCTTTGCATTTTCCTCAGAAACCACATTTCTGCAGCCATCAGATGCTTTTCAGCTTGACTGCTCATTGTCCAAGTTTCACATCCATACAAAAGAACAGGCTCTATGTATCCCCTCAACACTCTTTTTCTCGTTTCAATTGACATCTTCTTATTGGTCAGAATGTTTTTTATCTTGCTAAAGGCTACTTTCGCCATGGCGATTCTTGTTCTAATCTCTTCAAGGCATCTCCCATCAGATGTTATAACTGTTCCAAGATAATTATACCGATTCACTTGTTGAAGAATATTTCCATTTACTTGTATATTACATTGTGGCACTTCTTCCTTCCTACTGACGACCATAACCTGAGTCTTTTTACAATTTAATTCTAACCCCAGTTGCTCACTGTGTACAACAACCGCATCTACTAATTGTTGCAGGTCCTGCTCATTGTCTGCAATTAATACTGTATCATCTGCATATCTAATGTTATTGATGTTGCTGATTCCATTTATATCCTCTACATTTCTGAAAATATTTTCACTGTACAGGGAAAAAGGATCTGGAGACATCACACATCCCTGCCTAACACCTCTCTTAATTGGCTGATACTGTCCCACTTCATTATCAATCCTTATTGCAGCTTGTTGTTTCCAATATATGTTTTTATAAGCCTAATGTCTTTCCCATCAATTTGTAGATCTGCAAGCATATCCACCATGCTGACATGTCTAACGCTATCAAAAGCCTTTGTATAGTCAATAAAGCAAAGATGTATATCCTTGTTTACTTCTATAGCACGTTCAATAACTGTTCGCAGCATATACACAGCATTTACTGTACCCTTTCCTTCTACAAACCCGCATTGTTCTCCCCCTATTTCAGGTTGTATCTTCTTCCTCATTCTTTGCATGATAATTCTTAGCAAAATCTTTGTGATGTGACTCATTATACTAATTGTTCTATGTTGATCACATTCCAAGGTTCCTGATTTCTTTGGGATTGCAATAAATATAGAGTTACATAATTCAGGAGGTATATCTCCAGTATCATATAATGTGTTCAGCAGTCTGGTGACTTGATCTAGTCCAAATTCTTCTAAAGCTTTAAGTATTTCTGTTGTGATGTTATCTGCACCGGGGGCCTTGCCAGCTTTCATATGCTTAAGAACATTTCGAACCTCCATCTCCAAAATTGGCGGACCTTCATTATTAAATCTAATATCATACTGTTCGTCTCTGTTATCATCATAAAGGTGTTTCACATAATCTGTCCATACCTGTAGTATCTGGTCTTTTTCTATTATGATTTTGCCATCTTCAGTTTTTAGGCACCCGGTTGATGTACTTGTTCTTTTATTAGTAAGTTCCTGAATTCTTTTGTGCACTAATTTGGTATTTTGACTGTTGTGTTGGCTTTCAATTTCTAAGCACTTTTCCTCAAGCCATGCTTCTTTTGCCTCCTTACATAATGTTCTGACTTGTCTGTGAATTTCTTCATATTTGACAGAATTATTTTTGCTGAGTCTTCTTGTTTCCATGAGGTGTAAAATTTCTTCAATCATCCATTTCTTACGACCCACTTTCTTTAATTTTGGAATAGTTGTTTCTGCAGCCACATTGATTGAATTCTTCAACGTTTCCCATTGATCATCCACATCCTGGAATAGGATCTCTAGATCAGACAAAATTTCAAATCTGTTCTGTACTTCTATGTTGAATTTGTTTTGTATTTCCTTGTCATTACTCAATGTACACAAATCATATTTAGTGTTTCCTGTTATATACTTGACTTTCTTCAACTTTATCCTCAATGTTCCTGTGAGTAATCTGTGGTCACTATAACAATCAGCACTGGGAACTGTTTTAGCTATTGTTAATGCGTTTCTAAATCTTCTGCTAATCAGAATGTAGTCAATCTGGTTTCTAATCCTGCTATCAGGACTCCTCCATGTCCATAATCTTCTAGGGTGTTGTTTGAACCAGGTGTTTCCTACAATCATTTCCTGTTCTTTTGCCCACTCTACGAGTCTGTATCCTCTTTCATTTCTCTCTCCTAAACCATAGTTTCCTACTGTGTATCTATCTCCTTGATTTCCTACTTTTGCATTGAAGTCCCCTATTAGTATTATGATGTTTATTTCTGAATTTTTACATTTCTTTAAGGCAGACTAAAATTCTTCTACACTATCTTCACTGGATTCTCCTGTTGGGGCATATACTTGAATAATATTTATGCTAAAAGGTCTGCCACTTAATTTAACTAGTAGAACTCTGTCCGACACGGCCCAATATCCTTGAATAGATTTTGATGTTTTCCGGTCCAGAATAATTGCCACTCCCCTATGACGATCTTCACCTCCAGAATAAATAATCTTGAAATCTTCTTCTATCTTGATGCCTGCTCCTGTCCATCTCGTTTCGCACATACCTAAAATATTAATTTTTTCCCTTTCAATTTCTTGTTTTATGTTTTCTAATTTTCCGTCATTGTTTAACGTCCTAACGTTCCAGGTTGCTAATTTTAACGTCTCTGTCCTTGTCTTGCGATGATCGGTCTTTAAGCGAATCATGATATACTAGGCACTTTTAAAGAGGTAGTTTGCCGTTGCTTTAACGACATCAGTCGAGACAAATTTGATGCACTTAGTTCTGCAAAACAAAGTCAGATGTCTCACTTTTAAATATTTTAAAATTGTCGAATAAATATATTTGATTCTCGTGCCGTTAGTTATGTTTTATTTTCTTCAAAGAATTACATGTACCTATTTCTTGTGTTTTTTTTTTTTTTTAACATTAAACCAGGCAAGCGTTTGACCACGATCTCGCCTACTGGGAAGCGACGATGTGGTCGAAGCTGTAGCACGCTTGCTTGTTTACTTTAATTAATAAAAAAAAAAAATTAGGTGCGTGGCCCGTTAGGGAATATTATTTCTTAAATTTGGCCCGCCTGCTGAAAGGGTTGGCCACCCCTGGTCTAGTCTGTCCTCTAATTTCTACTTTGGGGGATGAGTGGTCTCGAGGTATGGTGTCCGCCTCGAGTGCTGGAGGTCCCGGGTTCAGGCCCCGGTGATGACCGGGATTTATTTAAACAATCCACCTGGACTTCCAGTAATAAAATTTCCCCTGGTCTCTGGGTAGTGAGATCGGACGCCCGTGTGTATTGTTGCGCACGTAAAAAATCCCTTGGCAGTTGGAAATCGAAAAAGAGTAGCCTAACGGTGCTGCCCGGGCAAAATTTCGAGTTAAAAATCTACCCAAAGTATTTCAAGATCCTCGCCGATACAACGGAGTTCGTGCATTGAGCTGAGTTTCTCCAGACTCAGGTTTGAGTTAGGAGGAAAACGGAGTACTCATGGGTTAAACCGTGTGCTGTGATGTTGATCCAACGACTAAACTATCTAATTTCCACTTCTGTCCTCTACTTCTGTGAATGCATTTTAATGTTTTTGCCATTATATTATTTAAGAGAGAGGTCAGAGTGGTCGAAAGGTTTAACAAACTGGCTGTGCATTTATGACAGGGTAGTGAGTTCACTCCACACACCAGTCCGTTGGACTTAAACGTTGAATTCTTGTCCAGAAAGCAGTGGCAGTCTAGAGAACGTAAAGTTGCATAGAAAAACAACTGGGATTTAACGCAACGTCCTGAGAAAGTCATGCAACATTTACAAAGTATTTCAGCGGCCTCATATTCCAAACGCCGGTCATTTTGACTTTAATATTGATTTCTCAGCCTTGATTTTTTTCCCCGCGTTTCCAATTCCATCCTATTTCATGATATTGCGGTCAACACCAGCATCTTTCCGCTGTATGTTGATTCCTAGGCTAGATTACACTCATCAGCATGCCACGACTTTCTGAGCGACCGGCTCCATACTCTCATAAGTCACTGGTGCGACTCGAACCACTTCTAATTCTCGTGCGCTCACACGTCAACCACTCCTCGGCCAGGGAGCCGGCCAGTCTTGACTTGGGGGACGTTAATTTAATGATAATAGGGAAAGCTATACCTACCATCATCATGACCGCCCACGCTTTCCGGCATGGCACATGATTGATTGATTGATTGAAACCTACCACATGCAACACTCAGTTCACTGCATTTCCCAGTAGTAGCAACTACTAATAGTAGCAGCAGCAGCACTACGCTTGAGTTAAAGGCGAGCTAATGGAGAGAGAGAGAGAGAGAGAGAGAGAGAGAGAGAGAGAGAGAGAGAGAGAGAGAGATGTCCTCAAACAGCTAATATTGATTAGAAAAGGAACTTTTGTTTCCATTATTCCTGATTGTCATTTTTATTAACCCATGCAATCATACATACGGAAGCTTCCGGTTTCAAGAATATTGACGCTCAATTTAATTGTTTTGTCTGGACGATATGTATTTCTTTTATTTGTGTGACATTTTCTCACTCATTTTCTTGTAGAGTATTTCATGGGAACTAATGAAGATCACTTTTATGGACACTGGTGAAGCCTGTATGGCTAGACACACGAACGAGACATTGTAATGGCCCCGTTGAGCCGAGAACAGCTGTCAAAATAAACAAGATGGCCACGGGCAGTGTCTCCAGTCTGGAAGCCAGTAGTGGCAGCAGTGGCAGTTCTAGGGACGAGAATATAGATAGGCTGTTTAAGAACTTCACGTTTAAGTGCTTGCAGGTTATAGTTCAGTCTCGGATTGATAATCCGACAGTTAAGTTGACCAGAGATTCATCTTCAGCAGACTATGTAAGTCAGGAAAGTAATCATTAACATTTCATTGTCATGATTGTTCTATGATTTTTTCAACAACAACAAAATTATGGAAAAGAATGCTGCATAGAAGTTACAAAATTACTACAACAGTACTTCATTCCAGTGTCTACATTAGTTAGTTAGTCGACAGACCATCCTCATTGCACATCGAACCATTCAGTCCATCAGTGCTCAGATCCCCTCCTCAGTAAATCCCGCAGCGTGTAGCGGCTAACGACACCAGTTCTTTGTTGGTGTATTAATCTTCTTTGGTTTCCTGCATAGTGTTCTTGTTTCGCCACACCTCTTTTAACTTGCTGTTCTTGCAGTCTGACCATGGGTGTAGATTCACAGTCATCGCTTGGTTCTCGCAAACGACTTACTTCTCATGGAGTATTTAGTATATTAGCCTGGTCCATGGCTTATCTGCGCTCCACAGTAGCCTTACCTGCAAGCCTATCAGCCTGCTCATTTCCTTGGACATCCGCATGCTTGGCACGAAAATGAAACTAATCTTTGCCAGCCGTGACCGCTGTTCGGACCCCCCACCCCCTTTTCCCCTGACATGTCTCCACCTTGTTGTGGTAGAGGGGCTTGTGTGTTCCAATTATCCCAAGAGCTATGCCAACGGTAGCACAGCTACTGGTAGAGTCTCCCATGTCAGGCAGGTCTAGGAGGCATAGGAATCAGACCAAGAGAGACACACCTGCTGCCTTGCAGGTAGACAGGTGACAGGCAGTCAAAGGGATAATCAAATCCATAGCACTAAAGTCCGAGTCAGGCGCACGATGCTACTACATTCTTGGTGCAGACATATTCTATGGCCCTCGGCTGAGGGATGTGGCTGAACGCTCTTAGTCAATATCACTCGGATGTGAGAGCCGGGTCGATACTCGCCAACTAAAAAATGGAGGTGAGATGCTGAGCCTGCTACATGCTTGGTCCAGACACTTGTTTTGCGGCTCTCAGCCGAGGGATATGAGGGATCCTGGGATGAGAAGGCCTGGTCGTTACTGCTCTCTGCTAAATGGAGGTAAGCTGCTGAGCCGGCAGCACAAGTAGCCTACCATGTGAGCATTACTAAAGGTGAAAAAAGCATCCCAATTGCACGCAATAGCTGCGATGCAAATCTCTATTTTTTAAAAACTCATTGAGTAAGCATAATCAAAGGTGGAGAAGCGTCTCATTGACACAAAATGGAACACTTGGCTAGTGAATCCATTACGTGGAAGTCGGAAGCAAAAGCTTACTGAGTGGATGTCGTCTCAATAACACAAACTGGAATGCTTGGCTAGTGAATCCATTACATGGAGGTCCGAAGTGGAAGCTTGCCGAGTGAATGTTGTCTCATTAACACAAAATGGAACTCTTGGCTAGCGAATCCATTACGTGGAAGTCTGAAGTGAGAGCTTGCTGAGTGGATGTCGACTGCAGACTGACCGTTCCTGGTTTGCGTGGGGAGCGGCTAGTGGCGAACAAAATACCCAATACATGGAAGTGAGGAATTAAAGCAGCCAAGAGCAGGACGTTGTGATTCCTTATGTGAGCTCAGTCTCAGAGTGCTATGTGCCGGCTCTGCAATTATGGAAGCCTCCTTGGATGGCAGGTAATGCCCATGGTCTGCCCCTGCCTTCCCTTGAGGGCTGACCGTGATGTGTTCGACTGTTCTAACTTGACCAGCTGGGAAGTGGACGGCACCACAACAGTGAGGGTCCCCCAGGATGGCTAACCTGGTTTAAAAAACTCCCGCTAAAGTCGGATGTATTGGCCTAAGGGTTTTGCCCCAAGGATGCATAACGAGACACCGCAATTACGTCTGAAAAAATACTCCTGATGAACGCAGAAGAAGAAGGACCCACCCCATCTCTATCTTCCTGAGCATACTCATTTAGTCACTAAGGAAACATGCCAGAATGAAGGTCTGTATTTCGAAACATGTAATTGCTTTACTTACTGCCATGACTTCCATAGTCAGGCTACTTGTGGTAAAAGCAAAAGCACTAGAATCTTCCTTCACAATTCTCCCTCTACCCTGAGCCGTAAAGGCCCATGAACTTCTCATGCGTCAAACGTTACCAAAACAGAATGAAGGACCTAAATACATGCCTTCTGTGCTGTGGGCATATGCAGTGTTGCCATCTCCCTTTGATGAAAAAGCACCGAAATTGACCCAAAAAAGCACTAAAAAGCACCAACATTTTTTAGGAAGCACCAAAAAAAAGCACCAACTGTTTTTATTACAAATGTAGCAAGGTAGCACAGTATAATTTATTATTATCACTTCATATTACAATGAAGTTTATTCCAGATCTGCCAAATCCCAATCAGAACTACTTTCGAGCCAAAAAAGCACCAAATTGCAATACTATCTTTTTGGGAAATCACTAAAACAAGCCCTGGCGGTATTCATTCAAAATGTTATAAAGTAGCACATTATAATTTATTATTATCACTGAATATTAGAATGAAGTTTATTCCAGATCTGCCAAATCTCAGTCAAACAACTCCTCTTCAGTGTCTGTAGCTATTTCCTGCTGTGTTTGCTCCTGCGATGATGAGGATGAGGAGGATGATTGAAAGAAACATGTATATGCCTCCTGTGATCCAATTTTTCACAGAATATCCTTAGGTAGTTTATAATCATGACAGCATTTGCCGTATCTTTTCATTCCATATCTAATAGTCAAAACAGCTGTCAAACTCTTTATGCTAAGTCTATTCCACAATTTTGATTTTATAACTCGCATCTGACTGAAAATACGCTCCACGTCCGCATTAGAATGAGGTAAAATTAGCAGAGTTAAAGCTAAATCTGTAAGATCTTGGAAAGGATTTTCACCGGTGGCATCCCTGTATGAGACTATTTCTGCCCACAGTCCAAGTGTGTCAGAGGTCTGTGTCCACTGCATATGATGAAGTTTTCTCCACTGGAAATCGATGCGGGTGAGAGTAGCTGCATCTTCTACAAACATTTTAGCAAGATCCAATATACAGGGCTTCATTGGCTGTAGACATCCACTTCCACTAAGACATGACATGGACTGTAAAACTCAAACGTTATCGGGTTTACATAAACGCAGCTGTGTCAATAGCTCTAGTAAAAACTGGATGCACCTTCCACGAATTTCTTTCTCACCGGGAAACTTGTAGTCTGCTATTAAAGGGAGTTAAATTAAATATTGAGCATAACCCACTACTGGCAACGCTGATCGTATTCGGGTATGAACCTAAGGCCTATCCACGTCAATATGGAAGCACTATACTTGAGTTTCGCTCTCGTTTGAGCTCGTCAGTAGTGCATATCCATGACCGGATCCGGAAACAAGCCCCGGATCATGCGTGTGAAGCGGGTGTGTAACCACGCGGCACACACTGGACACGCCAAATTATCACAACAGAACATTTCAACGCTACCCATCGTAGGCTATGCTCAAGCCAGACATGGGAGTTAAATTAGTTGAATATTGCGCGGTAACGTACTAAGACTGTTTTACTCCCTCGCTTCAGTTCAAATTCGGCTTTTTAGTGTTCCCAAAATGAATTTTAAAGTAATTTTTACCCACCCCAAAAAAGCACCCAAAAAATTTTGTGAAACACTAAATTTACGCGGCCGCGCTAAAAGCGCTAAAAACCAGGCAAGCGTTTGACCACGATCTCGCCTACTGGGAAGCGACGATGTGGTCGAAGCTGTAGCACGCTTGCTTGTTTACTTTAATTAATAAAAAAAAAAAAATTAGGTGCGTGGCCCGTTAGGGAATATTATTTCTTAAATTTGGCCCGCCTGCTGAAAGGGTTGGCCACCCCTGGTCTAGTCTGTCCTCTAATTTCTACTTTGGGGGATGAGTGGTCTCGAGGTATGGTGTCCGCCTCGAGTGCTGGAGGTCCCGGGTTCAGGCCCCGGTGAGGACCGGGATTTATTTAAACAATCCACCTGGACTTCCAGTAATAAAACTTCCCCTGGTCTCTGGGTAGTGAGATCGGACGCCCGTGTGTATTGTTGCGCACGTAAAAAATCCCTTGGCAGTTGGAAATCGAAAAAGAGTAGCCTAACGGTGCTGCCCGGGCAAAATTTCGAGTTAAAAATCTACCCAAAGTATTTCAAGATCCTCGCCGATACAACGGAGTTCGTGCATTGAGCTGAGTTTCTCCAGACTCAGGTTTGAGTTAGGAGGAAAACGGAGTACTCATGGGTTAAACCGTGTGCTGTGATGTTGATCCAACGACTAAACTATCTAATTTCCACTTCTGTCCTCTACTTCTGTGAATGCATTTTAATGTTTTTGCCATTATATTATTTAAGAGAGAGGTCAGAGTGGTCGAAAGGTTTAACAAACTGGCTGTGCATTTACGACAGGGTAGTGAGTTCACTCCACACACCAGTCCGTTGGACTTAAACGTTGAATTCTTGTCCAGAAAGCAGTGGCAGTCTAGAGAACGTAAAGTTGCATAGAAAAACAACTGGGATTTAACGCAACGTCCTGAGAAAGTCATGCAACATTTACAAAGTATTTCAGCGGCCTCATATTCCAAACGCCGGTCATTTTGACTTTAATATTGATTTCTCAGCCTTGATTTTTTTCCCCGCGTTTCCAATTCCATCCTATTTCATGATATTGCGGTCAACACCAGCATCTTTCCGCTGTATGTTGATTCCTAGGCTAGATTATGCTCATCAGCATGCCACGACTTTCTGAGCGACCGGCTCCATACTCTCATAAGTCACTGGTGCGACTCGAACCACTTCTAATTCTTGTGCGCTCACACGTCAACCACTCCTCGGCCAGGGAGCCGGCCAGTCTTGACTTGGGGACGTTAATTTAATGATAATAGGGAAAGCTATACCTACCATCATCATGACCGCCCACGCTTTCCGGCATGGCACATGATTGATTGATTGATTGATACCTACCACATGCAAAACTCAGTTCACTGCATTTCCCAGTAGTAGCAACTACTAATAGTAGCAGCAGCAGCACTACGCTTGAGTTAAAGGCGAGCTAATGGAGAGAGAGAGAGAGAGAGAGAGATGTCCTCAAACAGCTAATATTGATTAGAAAAGGAACTTTTGTTTCCATTATTCCTGATTGTCATTTTTATTAACCCATGCAATCATACATACGGAAGCTTCCGGTTTCAAGAATATTGACGCTCAATTTAATTGTTTTGTCTGGACGATATGTATTTCTTTTATTTGTGTGACATTTTCTCACTCATTTTCTTGTAGAGTATTTCATGGGAACTAATGAAGATCACTTTTATGGACACTGGTGAAGCCTGTATGGCTAGACACACGAACGAGACATTGTAATGGCCCCGTTGAGCCGAGAACAGCTGTCAAAATAAACAAGATGGCCACGGGCAGTGTCTCCAGTCTGGAAGCCAGTAGTGGCAGCAGTGGCAGTTCTAGGGACGAGAATATAGATAGGCTGTTTAAGAACTTCACGTTTAAGTGCTTGCAGGTTATAGTTCAGTCTCGGATTGATAATCCGACAGTTAAGTTGACCAGAGATTCATCTTCAGCAGACTATGTAAGTCAGGAAAGTAATCATTAACATTTCATTGTCATGATTGTTCTATGATTTTTCAACAACAACAAAATTATGGAAAAGAATGCTGCATAGAAGTTACAAAATTACTACAACAGTACTTCATTCCAGTGTCTACATTAGTTAGTTAGTCGACAGACCATCCTCATTGCACATCGAACCATTCAGTCCATCAGTGCTCAGATCCCCTCCTCAGTAAATCCCGCAGCGTGTAGCGGCTAACGACACCAGTTCTTTGTTGGTGTATTAATCTTCTTTGGCTTCCTGCATAGTGTTCTTGTTTCGCCACACCTCTTTTAACTTGCTGTTCTTGCAGTCTGACCATGGGTGTAGATTCACAGTCATCGCTTGGTTCTCGCAAACGACTTACTTCTCATGGAGTATTTAGTATATTAGCCTGGTCCATGGCTTATCTGCGCTCCACAGTAGCCTTACCTGCAAGCCTATCAGCCTGCTCATTTCCTTGGACATCCGCATGCTTGGCACGAAAATGAAACTAATCTTTGCCAGCCGTGACCGCTGTTCGGACCCCCCACCCCCTTTTCCCCTGACATGTCTCCACCTTGTTGTGGTAGAGGGGCTTGTGTGTTCCAATTATCCCAAGAGCTATGCCAACGGTAGCACAGCTACTGGTAGAGTCTCCCATGTCAGGCAGGTCTAGGAGGCATAGGAATCAGACCAAGAGAGACACACCTGCTGCCTTGCAGGTAGACAGGTGACAGGCAGTCAAAGGGATAATCAAATCCATAGCACTAAAGTCCGAGTCAGGCGCACGATGCTACTACATTCTTGGTGCAGACATATTCTACGGCCCTCGGCTGAGGGATGTGGCTGAACGCTCTTAGTCAATATCACTCGGATGTGAGAGCCGGGTCGATACTCGCCAACTAAAAAATGGAGGTGAGATGCTGAGCCTGCTACATGCTTGGTCCAGACACTTGTTTTGCGGCTCTCAGCCGAGGGATATGAGGGATCCTGGGATGAGAAGGCCTGGTCGTTACTGCTCTCTGCTAAATGGAGGTAAGCTGCTGAGCCGGCAGCACAAGTAGCCTACCATGTGAGCATTACTAAAGGTGAAAAAAGCATCCCAATTGCACGCAATAGCTGCGATGCAAATCTCTATTTTTTAAAAACTCATTGAGTAAGCATAATCAAAGGTGGAGAAGCGTCTCATTGACACAAAATGGAACACTTGGCTAGTGAATCCATTACGTGGAAGTCGGAAGCAAAAGCTTACTGAGTGGATGTCGTCTCAATAACACAAAATGGAATGCTTGGCTAGTGAATCCATTACATGGAGGTCCGAAGTGGAAGCTTGCCGAGTGGATGTTGTCTCATTAACACAAAATGGAACTCTTGGCTAGCGAATCCATTACGTGGAAGTCTGAAGTGAGAGCTTGCTGAGTGGATGTCGACTGCAGACTGACCGTTCCTGGTTTGCGTGGGGAGCGGCTAGTGGCGAACAAAATACCCAATACATGGAAGTGAGGAATTAAAGCAGCCAAGAGCAGGACGTTGTGATTCCTTATGTGAGCTCAGTCTCAGAGTGCTATGTGCCGGCTCTGCAATTATGGAAGCCTCCTTGGATGGCAGGTAATGCCCATGGTCTGCCCCTGCCTTCCCTTGAGGGCTGACCGTGATGTGTTCGACTGTTCTAACTTGACCAGCTGGGAAGTGGACGGCACCACAACAGTGAGGGTCCCCCAGGATGGCTAACCTGGTTTAAAAAACTCCCGCTAAAGTCGGATGTATTGGCCTAAGGGTTTTGCCCCAAGGATGCATAACGAGACACCGCAATTACGTCTGAAAAAATACTCCTGATGAACGCAGAAGAAGAAGGACCCACCCCATCTCTATCTTCCTGAGCATACTCATTTAGTCACTAAGGAAACATGCCAGAATGAAGGTCTGTATTTCGAAACATGTAATTGCTTTACTTACTGCCATGACTTCCATAGTCAGGCTACTTGTGGTAAAAGCAAAAGCACTAGAATCTTCCTTCACAATTCTCCCTCTACCCTGAGCCGTAAAGGCCCATGAACTTCTCATGCGTCAAACGTTACCAAAACAGAATGAAGGACCTAAATACATGCCTTCTGTGCTGTGGGCATATGCAGTGTTGCCATCTCCCTTTGATGAAAAAGCACCAAAATTGACCCAAAAAAGCACTAAAAAGCACCAACATTTTTTAGGAAGCACCAAAAAAAAGCACCAACTGTTTTTATTACAAATGTAGCAAGGTAGCACAGTATAATTTATTATTATCACTTCATATTACAATGAAGTTTATTCCAGATCTGCCAAATCCCAATCAGAACTACTTTCGAGCCAAAAAAGCACCAAATTGCAATACTATCTTTTTGGGAAATCACTAAAACAAGCCCTGGCGGTATTCATTCAAAATGTTATAAAGTAGCACATTATAATTTATTATTATCACTGAATATTAGAATGAAGTTTATTCCAGATCTGCCAAATCTCAGTCAAACAACTCCTCTTCAGTTTCTGTAGCTATTTCCTGCTGTGTTTGCTCCTGCGATGATGAGGATGAGGAGGATGATTGAAAGAAACGTATATGCCTCCTGTGATCCAATTTTTCACAGAATATCCTTAGGTAGTTTATAATCATGACAGCATTTGCCGTATCTTTTCATTCCATATCTAATAGTCAAAACAGCTGTCAAACTCTTTATGCTAAGTCTATTCCACAATTTTGATTTTATAACTCGCATCTGACTGAAAATACGCTCCACGTCCGCATTAGAATGAGGTAAAATTAGCAGAGTTAAAGCTAAATCTGTAAGATCTTGGAAAGGATTTTCACCGGTGGCATCCCTGTATGAGACTATTTCTGCCCACAGTCCAAGTGTGTCAGAGGTCTGTGTCCACTGCATATGATGAAGTTTTCTCCACTGGAAATCGATGCGGGTGAGAGTAGCTGCATCTTCTACAAACATTTTAGCAAGATCCAATATACAGGGCTTCATTGGCTGTAGACATCCACTTCCACTAAGACATGACATGGACTGTAAAACTCAAACGTTATCGGGTTTACATAAACGCAGCTGTGTCAATAGCTCTAGTAAAAACTGGATGCACCTTCCACGAATTTCTTTCTCATCGGGAAACTTGTAGTCTGCTATTAAAGGGAGTTAAATTAAATATTGAGCATAACCCACTACTGGCAACGCTGATCGTATTCGGGTATGAACCTAAGGCCTATCCACGTCAATATGGAAGCACTATACTTGAGTTTCGCTCTCGTTTGAGCTCGTCAGTAGTGCATATCCATGACCGGATCCGGAAACAAGCCCCGGATCATGCGTGTGAAGCGGGTGTGTAACCACGCGGCACACACTGGACACGCCAAATTATCACAACAGAACATTTCAACGCTACCCATCGTAGGCTATGCTCAAGCCAGACATGGGAGTTAAATTAGTTGAATATTGCGCGGTAACGTACTAAGACTGTTTTACTCCCTCGCTTCAGTTCAAATTCGGCTTTTTAGTGTTCCCAAAGTGAATTTTAAAGTAATTTTTACCCACCCCAAAAAAGCACCAAAAAAATTTTGTGAAACACTAAATTTACGCGGCCGCGCTAAAAGGAAAATTTTCGCACTAACTGACTTGAAAAGGCACTAAATTTAGCGCAACAAGTACTAAAATGGCAACACTGGGCATATGGTACTGACACCATATTTGTATACACCAACTGGCATTCCATGCAAGATACCATGAATATCATGTCAGCCGCCTTTACTTCCCAAACATTTCCTGGTGCCATTTTTGTGGGTGTACCTGCTAGCCCAGATCAATGTTAAATGGCTGTCATGGTGTGAATCTGAACCCATGACTACTAGGCTGGTAGACAAACATGCTAGTCATTGTGCCACCACGGCTCACATGAAGTATAACTTTATAAGCGATAAAATTCATGTTTGTATTAATTTATTGTCTGTTCAACTTATCTCATACATGAAGCTGGAATTGCACTTACCTATTGGTGTTTAAATGTTGTCATAAATATTTAGTGTACCTACGTGCTGAAAAAAAATATGTAACGATAAATTAGATGCAACAATGGGACGCAGAGGTGTTTCCAAGGCACCAGGGCCGGGTTATATACTGGCCAAGACCTATTGACGCGTCCTCGTCTAGCATCCTGGGCAACAGGTCCCTTCGGGGTTCTGGCTAAAGTCAGTAGGATCGCCGTTTCCTCCAAAGTGGGAGAGTGTCTGCCTGTATGGCGAGGAACCACCAGTCTGCTCACCAATGAGCCAGACATGGGACAACGGATACTCACACAAATCTCAGGTCCTGTATGACATCACACTGATGTTGGACAACAGGATGCCTTCATCCGACATACAGGACTTCGCGTTGGAGCTCAAGCCAATGAACACAAGCAAGCAAGCAAGATGCAAAAAGAAACCCCATTCTATAGTAAAGAATAACTGACATAACATTGGATCGTTACACATTTCTGTTTCTTTTGTGCTACCTATACTGAACCTGAATAATTCAGGTCATTGTGTCATCATAATGTTTCTGCTTTTATTTTATGCATGACTCATTGGGGAGACAACAATTCAAAAATGCCTGAGGACATCAGCAGGTCAGCACATTAGTGCGATATAGTACTAATAAGCTGTTAGAATGGATAAGTTTTTAATTAAACATAAACATAATACTCGTTAACTGCTCGCCATCTTTTTAAGCGATCAAATGTGTAAAGTAAAACTGTAGTCATGTAACAACCAATGCATCCCTAAAGAACTTCTTGCAAATATCTGATCCTCTGTGTTGGCAAGATTAAACATTCCTGAACTTTGATTATCTTTGTGATTTAGTTATTCATAATCATATTGTGAAGAAGAGCCTTGACAGGCTAAATCACGCAATATGAGATGTGTTTTCAGTCAAGGCCCTAGGCTTGATTTTTTCCCCCCACTTATGACTCATCAAGCAGAATCTTTATTGCTCTCACTATTAATCACATGATAGCTATAAAATTAAACTAATTAATACCTTCAAAACAAAGTATTCCATTTGTAAATTTAAACACAGAAGCCACAAACATGTTGCACGATTTATTGCCTGGCATATATCGCTGCATCTCGTCAGGTGCATACTGCAGAGTTATATATCATATGAAATAATTCATATCTCGCTGATCACTGGGTTTGACCTAAAACCCGGTGGAGGAAATATGATCAATCTAAACCTCATCCCAGCCAGTCTGTGTGATGTGTTGGTTCATGGCCTGGTCACATCCTAATATCCCTCTCCATAGATGGGAAGTGGCAGCACTGTCTTGTACACCCCACTAGTTGTTTAGCTTGGAGAGGGGAAGTGGCAGCACTGTCTTGTACACCCCACTAGTTGTTTAGCTTGGAGAGGGGAAGTCGCATCACTGTCTTGTACACCCCCTAGTTGTTTAGCTTGGAGAGGGGAAGTCGCAGCACTGTCTTGTACACCCCGCTAGTTGTTTAGCTTCGAGAGGGGAAGTGGCAGCACTGTCTTGTACACCCCGCTAGTTGTTTAGCTTGGAGAGGGGAAGTGGCAGCACTGTCTTGTACACCCTGCTAGTTGTTTAGCTTGGAGAGGGGAAGTGACAGCACTGTCTTGTACACCCCGCTAGTTGTTTAGCTTGGAGAGGGGAAGTGGCATCACTGTCTTGTACACCCCACTAGTTGTTTAGCTTGGAGAGGGGAAGTGGCAGCACTGTCTTGTACACCCCGCTAGTTGTTTAGCTTGGAGAGGGGAAGTGGCATCACTGTCTTGTACACCCCACTAGTTGTTTAGCTTGGAGAGGGGAAGTGGCAGCACTGTCTTGTACACCCCGCTAGTTGTTTAGCTTGGAGAGGGGAAGTGGCAGCACTGTCTTGTACACCCCCTAGTTGTTTAGCTTGGAGAGGGGAAGTGGCAGCACTGTCTTGTACACCCGCTAGTTGTTTAGCTTGGAGAGGGGAAGTGGCAGCACTGTCTTGTACACCCCACTAGTTGTTTAGCTTGGAGAGGGGAAGTGGCAGCACTGTCTTGTACACCCCCTAGTTGTTTAGCTTGGAGAGGGGAAGTGGCAGCACTGTCTTGTACACCCCCCTAGTTGTTTAGCTTGGAGAGGGGAAGTGGCAGCACTGTCTTGTACACCCCACTAGTTGTTTAGCTTGGAGAGGGGAAGTGGCATCACTGTCTTGTACACCCCACTAGTTGTTTAGCTTGGAGAGGGGAAGTGGCAGCACTGTCTTGTACACCTCACTAGTTGTTTAGCTTGGAGAGGGGAAGTCGCATCACTGTCTTGTACACCCCCTAGTTGTTTAGCTTGGAGAGGGGAAGTGGCATCACTGTCTTGTACACCCCCTAGTTGTTTAGCTTGGAGAGGGGAAGTGGCATCACTGTCTTGTACACCCCCTAGTTGTTTAGCTTGGAGAGGGGAAGTGGCATCACTGTCTTGTACACCCCCTAGTTGTTTAGCTTGGAGAGGGGAAGTGGCATCACTGTCTTGTACACCCCCTAGTTGTTTAGCTTGGAGAGGGGAAGAAGAACTGTGCAACATAATCTCTGTGGAGATGGCACTTCAGCACCGGGTCAGAAGAAAAGTCTCTTAGCCATCCTCACTCCAATAGATGCCAGCCCTTCCCAGGACTAAAAGACAGCCTCAGTACATCAGACTTCAAGAGTAACTTATATGTACCCATGTATGATGAATGAGTGACCTAGGAGTGTGGTGCTGACCTCTAAACTAAAAGCATGGGTACAAATCAGTTAGTTAGCTAGTTACATACATATCCTTTACAGGACATAGCAGCCAACCCCAGCATTTTTTGGCTGTTTATGATTTCTTGGCAATTTTACGTTCAGTAGTTTGCCATTGCTTTCTAAATGACCGGCACTCATAAAATTGTATGAAACCCAATGCAAGGCAGTCTGCTTCCAAATGGCCCATGACTGTGTTTCGAACGTGATATGTGGGATTATGAATTACGGTATGCAACCCCTTCGCCACAGAGCCGGCTACATAAAACTGGTACAAATCACAAGGGACTTAACAAAAGAAAGAGTCTCCTGCCCCTTGAATCTGGAGTAGTGGTTCTGAGAACTAGAGGACTTGGATCGTCATGATATATCCTGCTGAATGGCATGGGTGTTCATGTATATTCACAGATCTCGGTCCTTGGTGTTCTAGATCAATTTAACCCTTTACAGGGCAGACGCTTGTCCATTTTTTAGACCTGAACGGGCAAGATTTTGTCAGGTTCGGTAAAATTTTGGGTTGCGTTAATAAAAACATCACAAATAAGGTGTTAGTCAACCGATTTTAGTTAAATAAACAACACAATGAAGGGAAAAGCATGCAGAATATGTTACTCACGTGATTGTTGTTGGTAATCCATATATGAACACAAATATTTACGAAATGTTGTTTGTGATTTTCCGTCATCTATACGGCAATTTACAAACACATTTTCAGAATCATAATCACTTTCTTTAAAGTCCGACTCAGACTGCTAATGCAAAGTAATGCTTTTCACTGATATCTAACTCCGATTAATAGTCAACTTCGTGCCCTTTAATGTCACTTAAATTGAACCTAGCGAAATCTCGGCTATCACTTGAAGAATCGCTGAAATCCGTTTTGAAGAACTAAGCGTAAAACCTCCGAAAACTATCAAAAAAAGTCCGTAAAAGTCCGTTCAAATTCACAGTAGGCGCTTACAAATGGCGGCCACATTGTCAAGCTATCAGCGAAAGCGAAAGTAGCCGTCGGAAGTATCGTAAGGCAGAGAAATCACGTTTTTACAATGTATAATAGTATCGGACGTAATCGGCCGATTTGCTCGTTAAAGGCATTGGACGGAAATGGACGTTCCACCCTGTAAAGGGTTAATTTTTGTTATTCCTTCATACTACCATCATCAATCATCCAGCATCCTTTCCCTTGATTTACCTCTGCCACGGCTGTTCTCTCCAGTCATCACAATACTTGTCAATGCTTCTCTTCTCATTACATGATCAAAGAATGTTGTTTGTCTCTTACATATAGCTGTATATAATGTTCTACTTGTATTAACTTTTTTCAGACAATCATTATTAGTTACTCTGGCAGGCAAGGGTGTGTATCAGAAACCATGTGTCCTCTGCCACCAAGCTTTTCCAAGGTTTCATTCACATTCAGCTGATTCTATTTCAGCGATCTATTTCCATTGCTGCCTTTGGGATATTATGTGGTGAGGTTCAAATCTCTTCCACAATGGCCAGCCGTGTTCACTATTGTGTCCTGAACATGCCTCATATGTGCCACACACTCTTCTGTTTCGCTTTTGAGCTCATTGATCTATGTAGGTTCATCCGCCTTGTTCACCATCCCAGTCTTTTGTGTACTAGGGATGGACTTTCTCTGTTTAGTAGGATATTACCCCTACTTCACTCATGTAGTTTAGCCAGTCAGCCAAGACTGTTGCCCGTGGTGTGGCCACCGCCATACACAAGTGGCATTCATGGAGCCATACATGAGCTAGATAAAGTTATGGGAACCAAACAGGATCCTGGTTATCCCTTAGGATATGGCAGCACTCACTGTGGGGTAAAGGGTGAATATTGTCCATTGAATGTACTATTGCTGTACTAGTTTGACACTAAATGGTTCTGATGGTTGCCTACTAAAAGACATGAAATCTCCACCGAACAAACATTCTGCTAAATAACTCAGTTCATATGTTCACTGTGGCCTCTTACAGTAGGTGTCAACACATGATTGTACCTTCTCTGTTGACAGTTCATATGTTCACTGTGGCCTCTTACAGTAGGTGTCAACACATGATTGTACCTTCTCTGTTGACAGTTCATATGTTCACTGTGGCCTCTTACAGTAGGTGTCAACACATGATTGTACCTTCTCTGTTGACAGTTCTGTATAACAATTCCTGACAACCCGAGTATAGACGAACAGATTAGGAAAGCTTTGGACGGTGTGAGGTCCTTCCCACTGAAGGATCAGAGTATATGTGTGGAGATCCCGCTGGTCACAAATGATGGAGACCAGATGTATCTGGAGGCCTGGGATCTCAGTTTTAACCTCAGCAGCCTGGACATGTCCGCCAACAAAATTCAACATATCTTCACAAGAATGGGTGAGACACAGAAGCAATTGTGGATTTTTAAGACATTGGGGTTGCATTTTATATTTGTTTTCTTTCAGGAATTTATCAGTGTATTGTAGTAGCAGAGAGTGCAAAGAAAGGACTCTCCTTCAATATCAAGAAAATAACAATGGTGATATCAAAGAAAAATGTGACACCAAATGTTAAATAAAAATAGAAGGGAAAATTCTTAACCAAGTGGATAATTTTAAATACCCAGGGAAATTTGTAATATCAGATGGAAGATGCACAACAGAGATTAAGAGCAGAATAGGGCAAGCAAAAGCTGCATTTCAGAAGATTAAGAGTGTCTTATGCGATAAGTCACTATCATTGAATGTAAGAAAGAGAGTTCTGAAGTGCTATGTAGAACCAGTTTTGCTGTATGGCAGTGAATCTTGGAACGTAAATGAAAAAAATTAAGAAACTTGGAAGCAACAGAGATGTGGTTCCTGAGACGATTGTTTCAAATCCCTTGGACTGCCAAAGTAACTAACAATGATTGCATGAAAGAGGCTATTGAATCTAGAACATTATATGTTGTTTGTCCATCAAGAATGATGATGACCATTCATTTCATCCAGTGGGGTTGAAAGTATGGAGCCGTGAGTTCTGAGATGGCTGATAAGGCCTATTTTGGCTCGAAATGTTCTTTGACAATGTGGGCAAAGAATGCTTGACGTTCCAGGAGGAGGATCTCCTGCGGTTTTTCTGTCCAGCCCCTTCTTCACAGCTCTTGCAGTCCTGGTTGCTTCACAAGTTACTGCACCCTTGCGTAATGATGTACGCCATGAATTTCGGTCTTTGTCAGCAGCCTCGCAGGTATCAAGGTGAATTCCAAAAGCTTTCAGTGAGATTTTCAGAGTGTCTTTAAAGCATTTCCTCTGGCTGCCTTGGGAGCATTTACCACAATGCAGCTCGCCATAAAAAATTTGGTTAGGGAGCCTGTGATATGGCATGCGAGTTAAGTGACCAGCCCATGGAATCTGATTCTTCATTAGTAGAGTGTGGATACTGGACATGGACGCTCTCTCTAGAACTTCAGTGTCTGGGATCAAGAACATTATATACAACAGTAAGAAAGAGACAGGCAGCTTTCTTTGGTCATGTGGTGGGAAGAGAGGCATTGGAGAAAATCGGGACAACTGGAAAGAGAGGCAGAGGCAGACAAAGAGAAATGACACTGGATAGATTGAGACGGTAACACGGAGGAATATCATCAGCAAAGTTGGGTTCCAAATGTTGCTGTTATGTAGCCGGGGGCGGGGTTAGGGTGAGTGTCCAACCTTGCATAAATACCCCAATAGCTCGGTGCATTCATCACCTCCACAGAAAAAGTCCTCCTGGCTTTCACACGGTGGACCTGTTTTAACTAACAGGAGAAAGGGTGGCAGCGAGTCACTGGCGCCGAGAAATAACCAGAAAGCTCTAGATGTGTATGCACGTACATGCATGCGCAGACACGTGTGTGCATGCCTACACACCTTAACTCGTTTAAGACCACAGTCTGCTCTAGCAAAGGAAAGGCGCTGAAGACGCAAGGCAACCAACCAGGAGGCGCACCACAGTAATCAGGATGCCACGCAATCACGCAAAATGGAATATGTCGACTACTGCTATGAGGCGGTTGAAAAGAAGCAGTTTTATCCACCAGGCCAAATGACTCTGCAGAGAAACCACTGATCTGCCCACAGTTGGTATCCCTCTGAAAACTATTCCAGAGCGAATTCCATGGAAAGATGAACATAGACTATCATTACAAATCCAGACAAAAGTGAAAGGAATATTTGACAAGGAAGAACAAAACAGTGTACAATGCAGAACAGCCACTCTCAGTTTCTTTGATGAAGAATACCCACAGGACCTCTGGATCTGAGTCTACACAGATGAGTCAGCACAAAATGCTGTTCGAAATGGAGGAGCGGGAGTGTACATAAAATACCCAAATAGAACACGGTCAAAGTACCAACAGGAAAGTACTGGAAAGCCATAACTATGATGCTGAAATTGAAGCAATCAAGATAGCAACAGAGAAATTACTAAATACCAGCAATGGTACACAACCTGTGGTGCTATTGACAGATGCAAAATCAGTACTCGAGGCGCTCCTGTCTAGGAAATTGCCAGTACTAAGGGCACTACTTTCAGAACTTGGCAGTCAGCATTAGGTCACCCTACAGTGGATACCATCCCACTGTGGAATACCCAGAATGGACAGAGCTGATCGATTGGCTAAGGAAGGAGCAAAAGAAGAACAGCCTGATGTGCCCGTTACATACCACCAAAAGAAAAGAATTATCAAATCGGTCAGAAAGCCACTAAAACCTGCTCATGATGACTATCAAATTATGGATAGACCAGAACAAGTCATTATTCTGTGCCTCAGAACAGGCCTCTTAGATTACGCAACCACATGTATACAAAATTCAAAATTGATGAATCAGCCATGTACACATGTGGATTGGCTTCGCAAACAGCAGAGCACATACTCCAAGACTGCCCAAAATACAACATATCTAGGCAAACCTTCTGGCCTAGAGGGCAACGGTGGAAGATAAACTATGGACCGCTAAGTGAACTAAAAAAGACAGTTAAATTCATACAAGAGACAACATTGCAGTTAAGACCACGGTAATTTTAAATCGATTACTGTCTTTTTGCCATTTTTTTCTGTCAGGCCAGAGACTGTGGTAA
Source organism: Cepaea hortensis (assembly GCA_963921405.1). Classification (NCBI taxonomy): domain Eukaryota; kingdom Metazoa; phylum Mollusca; class Gastropoda; order Stylommatophora; family Helicidae; genus Cepaea; species Cepaea hortensis. The sequence continues at coordinate 281,216,088 of OY992876.1, forward strand.
CTTTAACCATTGCCTCTATAAACAGATCATGTGCCTGCCGTCACGAACTTGAGACCATGGTAACTCTAGCCATTGTCTCTATAAATAGATCATGTGCCTGCCGTCACGAACTTGAGACCTTGGTAACTTTAGCCATTGTCTCTATAAACAGATCATGTACCTGCTTACATGAACTTGAGACCATAATCAACAATAATTAGTTAAACAAGTACAAATTAAAAGTGGTGAAATCGCTTTAGACATAAATATGAAGAAAATAAACAAAGCCTACATTTATCAACAAAGATAGCAGCAAGCCATTTTTGAAAATGACTGAATAGAAAAACACTTGAACAAGTCAGTAGTTGTTCTGACCTACAACAATTAATAACAATTGATGGCAGATGTGAGGCAGAAATGGAAAAACAAAGGAAGAATAGCATGGCAGGAGGAGAAAATAAACATAGGAGTGTTTCGAAGACTGGAATTGAAGAAAACATTGAATGGGATCATGGTCAGACAATTAAGGTACTTCAACCATATAAAAAGACACAACTCATTGTTAAAGGATGTGCTAGAGCAGTGGTTCCTAACCTTTTTTGGCCTGTGCCCCCCTTCACCATTTTTTCAGAACGTCATCTCCCCCCCCCCCCCCACCCCCACCTATGCTTTCGTATTTCCTACCTAAAAATTTGGCCTGTGCCCCCCTTCACCATATTTTCAGAATGTCATCCCCCCCCCCCCTTTCATATTTCCTACCTAAAAATCCCCCCTCCCTCCTTACACAGTATACATAATAATGGAAGCTACATTTAATAGCACATACTAAAACAAGTCTAAACATCCACATAAAACGTGATTTGTGGGTCTACTTGCTTTATAAAATGAATTTTACTCCCCCGATGTGTCTCCACCTTGACGTGGTGGGGGAGCTTGCGTGTCCCATAGACCCCATTTGCTTGCTGATGGGTGAAAAATTACATATCGGACAGCTTATGGGATAGGGACCAGACTAAGAGAGACACAACCTGCTGCTCTGCAGGCATAGACTGAGGATAGCAGTCAAAATTTAAATGAGGTGCACAAAGGCAGAATTTCTTGGTCCGGACAAAACTCTTAAGGCTCCCTGTCGAGGGCTGTGGCTGAACGCCTCTAAGCCACAAACCCTCGGATCTTAGAGCCAGGCTGATACCCGTCTACCGGAAAATAGAAACATGATACTGAGCAAGCTACATGCCCAGGTCTGATACATGTTCGAAGGCTCCCAGCTGGGGGATATGAGAGTTTCCCGGATGAAGGGGCCTGGCCGTTTCCCGTTCACTGCTGCACGAAGGTAAGGTGCTGAGCCGGCAGCACATGTAGCCTACCTCGTGAGCGAGTACAAAAAAGTCAGAAAAGTGCCTCAGTCGAAGGGTTACGGAAACTGTCTGTATCTAACTCATAGAGAGTGTAGACAAAAGTGGAATAATGTCTCATCAACGCAAAATGGAACGCACGGCGAGCGAACCTAATGCGTGGTCTGAAGTCACAAGCAAAAGCTTACCGAGTGGATGTCACTCGCAGTCTGACCGCTCCTGGTGTGTGATTGAGCGATCAGTGGCAAGTGGGATGCCCAACACATGGAAGTGAGGAACTAAAGCAGCCATGAGCAGGACGTGGAAACTCCTTGGGTGAGCCCAGTCTCAGAGCAATATGTGCCGGCTCTGCAATTATGGAAGCCTCCTTGGATAGCGTGATAATGCCCATGGTCTGCCCCTGCCTTCCCTTGAGGGCAGACCACGATATCGTTGATCGTTCTATCTTGACCAGCTGAGATGTGGGTGACATTACAACAGTCTAACGTGTCTCGAAACCAGAGGAAGGCTAACCTCACTAAAAAATGCCCGCCGGAAGTCGGAAGTGTCGTCCTACGGGTGGCAAACTAAAAATTGACACTACGCATTTACGTCCGAGTGAAATGTCTCGTCCGAATGTCTCCCGTGCTAGGAACAGCTCTGACTACCTAGTTTCCGAATGCCGCTCTTGTTCGGAACAGCTCTGACTAGGTAGTTTTCCGAATGTCCGCCGTGCCTGGAACAGCTCTGATGGGTACAGGGACAAGCACATGTCCGAAAACTCGCTTAGTGGAAACCAACCGCAGAGCTGACTGGTTTGTGCAGGAACGGCCCAGGGCGAGCGAAATGCCCAATATATTGAAGTGAGGAATTAAAACAGCCATGAGCAGGACGTGACGATTCCCTCGGTAAACCCAGCACCAGAGCGTTATGTGCCGGCTCTGCAATTATGGAAGCCACCCAGGATGGCGGAAAATGCTATGGACTGTCCCTGCCTTCACTTGAGGGATGACCGTGTAGTCTTCGACTGTTCCAACTAGACCAGCTGAGATGTGGACGGTACCACAAAAGTGAGAGTCTCCCAGGATTGCTACCTGGTCAAAAATGCACGCTAAAAGTCGGATGTGTTGGCCTGAGGGATTCGACCCGAGGTGCCTAACCAGACACACCGCAATCACATCTGAAAAAATCACTCCGGATGAACGCAAAGAAGAAGAAGAAATGAATTTTAGAAGGGTGAGAAGTACAGAACCGTTAAGTATGAAGGGAAAAACAATATCAAGTAATCGGTTCTTGTATTGACGCGATCTTGAAATAATCTCAATCCCCTCCCCCCACCTAAAAATTTGGCCTATGCCCCCCCTTCACCATATTTTCAGAATGTCATCCCCCCCCCCCCTTTCATATTTCCCACCTAAAAATCCCCCCTCCCCCCTTACACAGTATGCATAATAATGGAAGCTACATTTAATAGCACATACGAAAACAAGTCTAAACGTCCACATAAAACGTGATTTGTGGGTCTACTTGCTTTATAAAATGAATTTTAGAAGGGTGAGAAGTACAGAACCGTAAAGTATGAAGGGAAAAACAATATCAAGTAATCGGTTCTTGTATTGATGCGATCTTGAAATAATCTCAATTTCCCCCCCCCCCCCCCCCCCACCTAAAAATTTGGCCTGTGCCCCCTTCACCATATTTTCAGAATGTCATTCCCCCCCCCCCCCCTTTCATATTTCCTACTTAAAAATCCCCCTTCCCCCCTTACACAGTATACATAATAATGGAAGCTACATTTAATAGCACATACGAAAACAAGTCTAAACGTCCACATAAAACGTGATTTGTGGGTCTACTTGCTTTATAAAATGAATTTTAGAAGGGTGAGAAGTACAGAACCATAAAGTATGAAGGGAAAAACAATATCAAGTAATCGGTTCTTGTATTGACGCGATCTTGAAATAATCTCAATCTCCCCCCCCCCCCCCCTAAAATTTCTCGGGGGGGGGGGGATTCCCCACCGGTTGAGAACCACTGTGCTAGAGGGAATGGTGGAGGAGAAGCATGCAAGAGGAAGACAATGTTACAAATAGGTGGACATCATCCAGAGATGATCTGGAAGGAGCTTATATGAATGCATAATGTAGACACAGGATAGAGAGTGTTGGAGACCCCTTATAGCCAGGCTTCAGTCTGGTGATGGCACATGATGCTGGTGATTTGTAGGTAGACTTTTGCCATCGTCATCATATGGCTCAACTTCATTGCTCCTTTCCGGTCTCAGCAAAAACCACTTGAAATGCTCATCATTGTACCACATGAACTCATGAATGATGGAAACACTAGCTATGACAAGTCCAAATTGCCAGAGCACTGACAACAAGCTGTCCTTTTGAATATTGTCAAAGAAGACAGCAGTGTGAACAAACACAAGCAACCCGTATATGTATGATTGCATAAGACAGCCACCAGAGTGCTGATAACTAGCCACCAACCATTTTCTGAATCTACACTTCATAACAAAGTGGGCACAACTATCAATCTGAAAGTAATTCACAGCTCATGGTGTGAAACCAAGCATTCAACTCAGTAACTGAGTGATGAAACTAGAAACATAAGCTGTGTTTGTGAATAATCCATTGCTGACATTGTCCTGCTTGTTTCCTTATGGGACAACGATGAGCTCTGTTTTGAAATAATCCATTTCTAACTTCTGCTTCTTCTTCCGTTCGCTTAAAATTTGTACCTAGGTGAGAAAGTTCAAGTAGTAAGTCTATTGTCCCTTGTCCAGCCCCAAAGTGGGTTTTGTCTCTTTTCCTAATCCACACTTGCATTAAGCATAGGGTGATGGGCCTCTAAACTTGCCTTCTAAGGCCAGATGTGTTGCTCTGTTTGCCTCATATCTTGGTTTGTTTCAATCAATCAATCAATTAGGTGCCGTCTCCACAGTGAAGGTTGGCTGCAATGGGTCTCCAACACTGTCTGTCTCTCGCCCTGGCTGTACATTCTGTCAGACTGCTATTCGTCCATCTCTTGATGTTATCTTCCCACTTGTATCGTTGTCTACCTCTTGCTCGCTTGCCCTCAACCTTGCCTTCCAGTATGGTTTTTATAAGAGTATCATGTAGCCAAAAGTATTTCACTTGCCTCCTCTTTATTTCATTATCTTCTTCTTCTTCTTCTGCGATCATCCGGAGTTTTTTTTTCGGATGTGATTGCGTTGTGCCTGTTTACAGCAGAGCTGCTTTCTTGCGCCGTTAGGCCGACACATCCGACTTCTGCGGGCATTTGTTGACCGGGTTAACCTTCCCGGGGATTTCATTATCTCATCAGCTCTCTCTTCATTCCCAGTTTTTCTAGAACCTCTGCATTTGTTTGTTTAGACTGCTTCCTCCTCTAGCATTGTATTCAGATCTTGTTTGGTTGTGTGCTATGATCAGCAGTTGATCAGGTAAAGATAATGGGAAAGAACTGTAGAAGAAGAAGACATTCACATTGAATGGCAGATGCACACACAGCTCACTCAACTACACAGATGGAAATGAGCCTGGTCAGGCACCATGGTGCTGTCTTTGAGGTCAAGATAGGAGTTAGCATTACCAACTCCTCTTGAGAACAGTGAGCATAAATACTCTGGATGTGAATTAATTGGCACAACTAGGAGATTGCCTGGGATAGAAGTCAGTAGAGTAAGTATTCCAGCAGTAGGTTCTACAGGAAACATAAATGATGATAAATATTATGTATGTAAAGGTATCATTTCAAGCAAGCATACAATTTACATTGTTGTTGTTATATTTAGGTGTCACATTAAAATCGTTGTTGAGTGCAACAAGAGCCATGCCAGCTTACAGACTGGCCAAGAACCAGGGGGAGAAGGATGGCGGTTACCGACTGACCTACAGGTTTTATGTAGGGAAGCCCCAGGTATGTGTCTTGTATGTTGTAACAGCTAGAGGGAGACAGTTGTCAGGGTGCTAAACTGTCGAAGTGTGTGATATCATCAAAGATGGAAAAAGCATTCCAAAATTGCTTGGCTAGAAAATCCATTACATGGAAAGTTCGAATCGAAAGCTGATTATGTGGGCATTATCCAAGGTGGAAAAAGCGTCCCAATGACATGAAATGGAATGTTGCTTTGCTAGCGAATCCATTATGTGGAAAGTTCAAATAAAAAAATCATTGTATGGATGTCATCTGCATACTGCATTCTTCTGGTTTCTGGAGGAACAGCATGTGGTGAACAGAAGGCCCAATATATGGAAGTGAGGCTAAGCAGCCATGTGCAGGACGTGACAATTCCTTGGGTGAGCGCTATTTGTCAGCTCTGCAATTATGTAAGCCTCCTTGAATTGTGGGAACGCTCATGGTCTGCTCCTGCCTTCCCTTGGGGGCTGACCGGGATGTCTTCAGTTGGTCCAAATTGGTCAGCTGGGATGGAGATAACATGACAAAAGTGAGAGTTGAACATCCTACAAAACACCCGGAAAGGTTGACCCGATCAACAAATGCCTGAAAAAGTTACATGTGTCTGCCGACAGGTGCAAATATCACAGCTCTGTTGTAAAGCAAAGCTCGATTACGTCCAAAACAAACATTCCGGACGAATGCAGAAAAAGAAGACGTATTTAGTCATTCTCATGTCAGACTTTCATGAGTAGTTATTGTCTCAACTGTTTTTATTTCTCTTTACTAACCTAATACTAACAGATTTAAGCCCTCACCCCAACCTTAATCCTAACCACAATATTAATGCCAACTAATGCCAGCACTGGTCTTAACTGTAACCCATAAACAAACATTCATCCTAATTTTTACCCAGACACTAACATTAATCCTAATCCTTACAATAACCCTAATCCAAACCAAACCCTAATCCTATTCCTAACTTTAACCCAAATGCTAATTAAGCTCATATGTAATATGATGAATGGATTCATTAGATTCAAGAATCAACTCCATCACATGGTGAATCTGTCCTTAATTTTCTAGCAACCCTCCTCGACAACAAACAAGTTGAGGTACAACTGTTGACAACATGCATCATTCCTGTGGCAACATGCCGGCAACAATCTTGCCAGTTGTCACCAATTTCTCTAGTTTATTTCTTCACATAACTTGTCCAAAAAAGAAGTGAATGTCTACATCTAATTTCTCTAATCAGTTTATGATTTTCATTTGTTTCTTGTAGGACTTGCTCGTTGGTTTTTCTGTCTGTCCATGGTATTCTTTACATTTTCCTCAGAAACCACATTTCCTCTGCCATGAGATGTTTTTCATTTTTCTGCTCATTGTCCACGTCTCACACCCATACAAAAGTACAGGTTCTATGTAGCACTTCAACACTTTTTTTCTCATTGTTGTCATCATTTTATTGGTCAGTGTGTTTTTCCATCTTGTAAAGACTACCTTCACCATAGCGATTCGTGTTCTAATTTCCTCAAGAATATTCAATATTAGAACAAATAAAATTGAGGAGATGGAAATATTTTTGGCAGGTAAAAAGACATGAATGTCTGAAAAAGATAACAATGGAGAAGGTGTACCCACGAAGTGGAAAAGAGGGAGACCACAATGAAGGTGGATTCAGCATGTGTTAGATGATTGACACATGACAGCAACAAAGGCAGGACATCTGACTTATGATAGAGAACAATCAAAGGACTGTTGAGGTGGGACAGTTCTGCACACTACAGTGGATGGTAATAAATACAAACCTTTCGAAGGATTGGTTGGTTGGATTGGTGAATCCCCAGGAAGACGAGCTGTAACTCTGAAGCTCGGTGCATTGACATTCAGGAGATTTGAACCCTGACAAGTACTTGCATCTGTGGAAGTGAGGTTGATGTAGAAACTTTTCTTCCATCGCAGCACAAGAGGGCCATCTCCCTGGGGAGTGCATTGCAGATGTCACCTTCCCCGCTCCAAGCTAGAAAAATACACTACTGGGGTGTGCAAGACCAGTACTGTAACTATACATCTTCAGAGAGGCATGTTAGGATGTAACCAGGTCATGGTTCAGCACTGCATATCCCAAGTGGCTGTCATTGAGCTGAGGCTGGGACTGTGTTGCAGATGTCTTCTTCCCCTCTCCAAGCTAGAAAAAAACACCAGTGGGGTATGCAAGACCAGTACTGAAGCTGCACATCTTCAGCGAGGCATGTTGGGGTGTAACGAGGTCAGCACTGCACGTCCCAAGTGGCTGTCATTGGGCTTAGACTGGGAATGTTTCCTCCGCTGGTTTAGGGTATTTCATTGCCAACAAACTCCAACATAGCCAATGCAAGAAGAAGAGGAAGAAGACTCCAACCCAGTGCCTAGAAGTAACATAAGAGGATTCGAACTTGTGTCCCTAATGTCAGAGACCTGTACCCTAACCCACATTATTATCAAGAATGTCCCATTTCTGGCAGGAAACCTAAAATACAAGTTTCACTTTCGTCTTGAGAATGATCTAATATGAATTGCTCTTTATAAAAGATGTTTACACATGTTTTTTCTATAAGACTGATAAACATGTATACAAGACACACCTGACATAGTTTTCGTTTCGTTTAGAGTAAAAATAGCATAAATAAACATTTGATTTTGTAAAGGGGTAACCCGAATTGTTTGCATTATAACCTATTAGAAGGACACCTGGAGCACAGTTTCTGTTTCCCTCTCTTTATTATACTAGCTACATTTTTTAACCCAGATTTTAACAACACTTTTGGTTTCCACTGGAAAGAAGGGTTCCCCAAGCATAAAATAACAGCTTCTAATTTATGTTAGGGAAAGCCCGATTATTTGTAATGCCACAGCTAGAAGGAACATTGAAATGAACAGTTTTAGTGTCCTGTAGGGAAATCCCCTTATGGCCATGTAAAACTTATGAGATAAGTTTCAGTTTCCTGTGTGTATAGATCATGGTTGAGGGAAGGAGGGAGGGAGGAGAAAGCACAAAAGAGAATGCCTTAGATCCGGTTTCTACTTGAAACAACTCAGAGACAATATTAGAGCATGTTTTTATGTTGGAGGGAAAATCCAAGATTGTTTTTAAAAAAATGGTGTCTATATTATAAAAGAGTAACTGCTTGGCTAGTCACACACAAGCATGTCACAACTCCAGGTGTATGTCTAGAATATCTGCTTGAGTTACAATATCCCCAGCGGGGTTTTATTTGCTGCTTTCAGTTGTATCTTGACAATTGTTCACAGGTAAGATATTATTTACCAGTGTTGTGGCTTAGGAGCAGTTAGTGTTGTTTTTTTTTTACAATTCCCTGACATATCAAGTAATGGGGTTCAAAATCAGCTGCAGACAATTTGGGAGTTTTGCGTTGTTTTCAGTGGTGTGGGCATCTGCCGTTAGAAATCAGTGGCAAACTACTGAATGTAAAAATTGCCCAGTAAATCACAAACAGCCAAAAATGTTGGGGCTGATTGTGATGTGCTGTAAAGGACAAGCAACAGACTTTTTCTGTTTGACATCATCATCATTGCTCTCGGTGTGGCCTGCTGGGAAACTCTAGATGTGTCACCAGTTCCCCTGCTTCAAGCCATGTTCCTGCCTGGGTGTCTTCAACATCCTGTGTCTGCAGTTGTCGGTTGACCCCTGCCTCTCCTGCCATGACTCATGCCTTCCATGACCAAACCACCTGGATCATGTTTTTCCTTATATTAAGCTTCCTTGTTATACTTTGTGTTCATGCATTTTGGAAACCACTGTGATATTTATTGTGGCCAGTGTATTCCACTTTATAAGAGACCATGCTGTTTGTGAACCAGTTTTCTTCAATGTTCACATCTTGTAGAATGTCAGTAGTGTTCTTCTGCTTGGTCCATAGTATTCAGTGTTTCAATAACATTTACCTGCATTTCCTTTACAGGACATAGCACTCAACCCCAGCATTTTTTTGGCTGTTTGTGATTTTTTAGCAAGTTTACATTCAGTAGTTTGCCATTGCTTATTTGAATGACTGTGGCTCATACCATGGTATGAAAAACAATGCAAGGCAGTCTGCTGCCAAATTGCCTGCAGCTGTGTTTCGAATGTGGGACTGTGAATTGTGTCCGTTACCCCAGAGCTGCATTATGAGCTGGAAACCCCATGTATCTCGTGATGTTGCACAGTTTCCAATGTTGAACTCTATTGAAAGACTTACTGTACTCAATGAAACAGTTACCGGTCACGCAGTTGGTGTTGTTGCTAGTTCATGTACAGACAGTGTTAATACTGGGTCACAATATGGCAACACCAGCATCCAGGGACTTTTATCTGTATTATCTGCCAAGGCTTTTATCTGTGTGTTATCTGTCCCCTTATCCATGTTGACTTCTGGTCTACATGTATCATATGAGAGAGTTTAAGTTTTTAATCTAAAGTCAGATTTCTTGTTTGAGTGAAGTCAGTTTGTGTAATTACTCATGATAGAATCTATCCATCTGATTATTTGTCTTCCTCTGGCTGTCTAGCCAGGACTTCTCCTGCAGTGGGCACACAGTCTCTGATTGATTGAGAGTCTCTTTCTCACAAGACAGATGTCAGCATGGACGGATGGATAAGAGAGGTTGATCTTAAACTTCCAGTGTGCTGATGCTGAGTTAGCGGGTTCAAATCCTGCTCTGGTCAGTTGGACTAAAATGTTGACTTCTGTCCTTGACTTGGAGATGTAATTATTACTCTGAAGTCTGAGTGGCCTGATGGCAAGGGACACTGATAATAGGGAAAGCTAATCTTCAAACAAAAATCAGTCCATTTTATTAGAAGTAGTAGCACATGTATGGACTACATGTGAGTTCACAGCGAAAAACTGTTTTTAAAAAATGCTCGCAAGATGTCCAAACCAACAAGGTGGGCAAGATTGGTACTGCATCTTTACATCTGTGTGGAAGCATATCAGGATGTGACCAGGTCAAGGTTCAGCACAACACATACAGGCTAGCTCTGGTTAGACTTGGGTTGGCAGTGCTTCCTCCACAGGTTTATTTACTTCATTGCTATCAGAGTTCGATCCCATGCTCAGAGGTTGGTCGTCTTCCTCCACTCCACAGGTTTATCTACTTCATTGCCATCCAAGTTTGATCCCATGCTCAGAGGGACAAGATATGGATACACAAACAAAAGGTCCATGCTTTGACATCATCATAAACACTTCTTCTTATAGTCCATGCAATGTGGCGTTGGTGATTATGTCTGTCCACAGCCTTCTGCCTCATGTACTGCCAGTCTTCTTATAGTCCATGCTGTGTGGTGTGGTGTTGGTAATCATGTCTGTCCACAGCCTTCTGTCTCATGTACTACCAATCTTCTTATAGTCCATGCTATGTGGCATTGGTGATTATCTGTCCACAACCTTCTGTCTTGTGTACTGCCAATCTTCTTACAGTCTATGCCCTGTGATGTTGGTGATCATGTCTGTCCACAATCTTCTATCTTGTGTACTGCTAATCTTCTTATAGTTCATGTCATGTGGTGTTGGTGATCATGTCTGTCCACAGCCTTCTATCTTGTGTACTGCCAATCATTTCTGATACCAATGTTCTTCTGAGCCATGATGTCAGGCTGTCCAGCCTCCTCTCTCTTGATCTCCCAGTGCCTCTCTTCCCCTCCAACTTTCCCGTTATCACAACATACTGCAGCTTTACCCTTCTTATGACATGCTGAGTCTTATTTTGATGCAAATAACCATTTCCCTTTGTGCGTTAACTTCTTTAAAGATATCTTCATTACTCGTTCTATCCATCCATGGTTTTCTTATAATTATTCTATAAAACCTGTATAAATTAACACTTTATATCATATTTAGAAGGCCACATGGTTGAAAGAATAAGAAACTTCCGTTGTGCAGATAGCGAGGTAGGGGTTTAATCCCTACACTGACAGTAAGTTGGACTTACATCTTGATTCTCGTTCAGAAAGCAGTGGCAAACTATGGAACGTAAAATTGCTTAGAAAACCTGCCTGCAGTTGATCCTAAAGATCCTGCAAAGAACATGCAACATTTTGTTGTATAAGAGTGATAATCCAGAAGGGTTGAACTGGTTATTATTTATTTATGCTTTGTACGTTGTTCTTTACATCTCCAGACTCATTTACTGGGCGAAGGTTACAAAACAGTACGTGCTGGATCTGTGCCTACAGCTCATGGTCTGTTTTCCATCACCGTATCATTCCGTACACAGCTTCTCTTGTCTCCAGACATGGCAGCATCAGCGGCAGCAGCCATTGAGATGAATGACAACTATTTTGTCAAAGAATACAGACATGTGTCAGTGACATCAACAGTGTCAAATCCACAGCCTTGCTCCCCATATCATAAACAGTATGTTTGTGTTTGTATGTGCTCTTCTTCCTCTTCTTCTTTCTCCATCTTCATCCCTCATTGGGGCATAGAACCTCAACATCCCTCATTGGGGCATAGAACATCCCTCTTTGGGGCATAGGACCTCAACATCCCTCATTGGGGCATAGGACCTCAACATCCCTCATTGGGGCATAGAACATCCCTCATTGGGGCATAGAACATCCCTCATTGGGGCATAGAACATCCCTCATTGGGGCATAGAACATCCCTCATTGGGGCATAGAACATCCCTCATTGGGGCATAGAACATCCCTCATTGGGGCATAGAACATCCCTCATTGGGGCATAGAACATCCCTCATTGGGGCATAGAACATCCCTCATTGGGGCATAGAACATCCCTCATTGGGGCATAGAACATCCCTCATTGGGGCATAGAACATCCCTCATTGGGGCATAGAACATCCCTCATTGGGGCATAGGACCTCAACATCCTTCATTGGGGCATAGAACATCCCTCATTGGGGCATAGGACCTCAACATCCCTCATTGGGGCATAGAACATCCCTCATTGGGGCATAGGACCTCAACATCCCTCATTGGGGCATAGGACCTCAACATCCCTCATTGGGGCATAGAACATCCCTCATTGGGGCATAGAACATCCCTCATTGGGGCATAGAACATCCCTCATGGGGGCATAGAACATCCCTCATTGGGGAATAGAACATCCCTCATTGGGGCATAGAACATCCCTCATTGGGGCATAGAACATCCCTCATTGGGGCATAGAACATCCCTCATTGGGGCATAGAACATCCCTCATTGGGGCATAGGACCTCAACATCCTTCATTGGGGCATAGAACATCCCTCATTGGGGCATAGGACCTCAACATCCTTCATTGGGGCATAGAACATCCCTCATTGGGGCATAGGACCTCAACATCCTTCATTGGTACATAGGACATCCCTCATTGGGGCATAGAACATCCCTCATTGGGGCATAGGACCGCAACATCCCTCATTGGGGCATAGGACCTCAACATCCTTCATTGGGGCATAGAACATCCCTAATTGTGGCATAGGACCTCAACATCCCTCATTGGGGCATAGGACCTCAACATCCCTCATTGGGGCATAGGACCTCAACATCCCTCATTGGGGCATAGGACCTCAACATCCTTCATTGGGGCATAGAACATCCTTCATTGGGGCATAGGACCTCAACATCCCTCATTGGGGCATAGGACATCCCTCATTGGGGCATAAAACATCCCTCATTGGGGCATAGGACCTCAACATCCCTCATTGGGGCATAGGACCTCAACATCCTGCATTGGGGCATAGAACATCCCTCATTGGGGCATAGGACCTCAACATCCTTCATTGGGGCATAGAACATCCCTCATTGGGGCATAGGACCTCAACATCCCTCATTGGGGCATAGGACCTCAACATCCCTCATTGGGGCATAGGACCTCAACATCCCTCATTGGGGCATAGAACATCCCTCATTGGGGCATAGAACATCCCTCATTGGGGCATAGGACCTCAACATCCCTCATTGGGGCATAGGACCTCAACATCCTTCATTGGGGCATAGAACATCCCTCATTGGGGCATAGAACCTCGACATCCTTCATTGGGGCATAGAACATCCCTCATTGGGGCATAGGACCTCAACATCCCTCATTGGGGCATAGGACCTCAACATCCCTCATTGGGGCATAGGACCTCAACATCCCTCATTGGGGCATAGGACCTCAACATCCCTCATTGGGGCATAGGACCTCAACATCCCTCATTGGGGCATAGAACATCCCTCATTGGGGCATAGGACCTCAACATCCCTCATTGGGGCATAGGAATATTCTTATTTTGTGCTAAGTTTAACTTCTGTTGACTGTCACTAATTTCCGAGTGAAATCAAAGCAGCTCTAGCTTTCTACATTTGTATTATGATATCTGTAACTGTTCTACCTCCTTTGTCTATGCTGCTGCCTAAACTGGGTATGATTCTGTCTCCTGAAGTGGGCTTTCACCAAGGGAGATCAGATTATCATTTGTTAGATTCATTCTCATTATCTGTGTCTTTTCTCTATGTAGCTTAAAACCTAATTGTTGTGACCTCCAATCCTAGTATGCTAGTGTGCTTCTAAAATGTGTTATTTGCACGAAGACCAGGTGGCCACATCTATGTGTCTGAAACAGTTGTAGATCTGAATGTTGACGCTAGAGTAGTTCTTCCAATACTATCTTACACGAGGGACACAACACCTAGCACTCCCATACACACACTCATACACACCTCTATCTTACACGAGGGACACAACACCTAATACCCCGATACACACCTCTATCTTGTCCTTTACAGGACGTCACAATCAACCCCAGCATTTGTTGGCTGTTTGTAATTTACTAGGCAATTTTTCCTTCCAGTTTCCATTGCTTCTGGCCAGCCGACACCTCATACCATCGAAATCAAAGCAAAGTGTCTGCTTCCAAATTGATTGCGGCTAATTTGGAACACTCGACTCAGTATATCAGGAAATTGTGAAATGTGTTCACTGCCCCAAGCCACAGCACCATTGTCTTAAAGCCTATTACAAATTATAACTATCCTGCTCTTCTTGTCCGTGGCTGACTCCTTGTTTATCTTCATGACTTGTTTGATCTTTCTGTTGTCTTCATCACTTGTCTGACCTCTTTTGTTGTCTTTATTATATGCATGACCTGTCATTTGTTTTCATACCTCTTGTCTTTACTAAATGTCTGACCTGTCTGTTTTTTTTTTTAAATTACATGTCTGACCTCTCTCTTGTCTGCTTTACTTGTCTGACCTCTCTCTTGTCTGCTTTACTTATCTGACCTCTCTGTTATCTTCATTACTTATCTGACCTCTCTGTTATCTTCATTACTTATGTGACCTGTCTGTTATCTTCATTACATGTCTGACCTATCTCTTATCTTCATTACTTGTCTGACATCTCTGTTATCTTCATTACTTGTCTGACATCTCTGTTATCTTCATTATATGTCTGACATCTCTGTTATCTCCATTACATGTCTGTATAACAGAGTTATAGGAGTAAGAGGCATTGAAGTGTGCAACGTAAGGCTTCAATCATGGAGCAGTGCACGGGTGGGCACCGTGGTAGGAGGTAGCTATGGGGGGCTGTGATGTGACGACAGAGTCGTCACAGGGTTAGTTACCGCCGAATCAGCGAACGAACCGGTCGTAGGTTGGAAGCCATCTGGAGAAATAGTGGAACTCTGCATTTTTGTTATGGGCCTACAACTTTTGAAGTACTGCCATGCATCCTTTTGATAAACCTGAGTACTCCTTTTTGATATGTGCTACCAACTATTAAAGAATGGAACCAAAGACAACGAGTTGCTTGTATTTCTACATCAAGCACTATCGACACGGTTAAGATACATTGTCTCCACTACACTGCTATAGATGGAGATTTGCTGCCAAGGTGCCAGGATTTTGAACTGGGTTGTTATCGCGGAGTAGCTCACCAACAGATATTCGCCAATGTCTGCTCTGGGAAGAATTGAGGCACGTTTTTGAACTTCCATTGAACAGCCATGGGGCGAAACTCATATATGTTTCCTGCAACGCCTCCGAGAATTAAGGCATAGTTTGCTTTCAAGGGCCTATCCACAGGCGGCTGTTTGCTTTCAAGGGCCTATCCACAGGCGGCTGTTTGCTTTCAAGGGCCTATCCACAGGCGGCTGTTTGCTTTCAAGAGCCTATCCACAGGCGGCTGTTTGCTTTCAAGGGCCTATCCACAGGTGGCTGCTAGCTATCAAGGGCCTGACCAAAGGCGGCAGTCAAAAGCCTGCCCAGGGGTGGCTGTATTTAATAGTTTCATTGAACCTTACAGTTTTTCAAGGGTGCCTATCCACGGGCGACGGTTCGTGGTCAATCGTTCAGTGGTGATGTTTGAAAAGCCGTCCACAGGTGGCTGCCGGCGGTTGTAAGTGAGGACTTTGTAAACGGTACGAACTAAAAGAAGGAGTAACAACAACTGTAAAGTATAACTTTAATTTTTAAAAGACTTAGTAGAACTGTGGAGGTTAATTAATTTCTTATTATATTGTAATAGTATAGTAATGGAAACTCAGGACGTCTCACTGGGTCAAGTGTTGGGAAGCATGGGGAGAGAACTATATACAGGCTAGATAAGTCATTGAAACAAGACTGTAAACATGGACTACCTAAGTAGAGAATTGGGAAACATGACCGTGTGGCTGGTGGAACTGAAAATAGCAGTCAGTGAGGTGGCATGTTTTATGAATGGGTTACACCGAAGAATAGCTGAACAAGAGAATTATAAATGTAATGCCAGATATAACAAGAATAACCGAAGACTGCCACTAGTTAACAACAATAGAAGGCAACATAACCTTGTATATGGAAATAGATACGTTGAGCCAGATATAACCAAGAGCGTCTTCGACAGTAGAAGCAGGCAGGATGGGTACAATTCTCAAAGATATAGAAATCTGCCAAAGAAACAATGGGCTTGGCCATCCCATAGTGCGACCGCAAGAAAGTTGCGTGACGAATGGTTAGATCAAAGACAGAGACAATATATAAATTCAGGGCTTAGAGACAGAGTTGAGCCCATAAATAAGATACAAAGTACTCCAAAGACGCTTGCAAAGGGCTAGACCGGAAAAGAAGACGACAGTATTAGTAGAGAAAATAAACCGGGAGACACAGACGCAGACATCTAAGATGATAGAGAATGGCACTCAGACACAGGTACAATCAGCTAGCAAGATAGCAAGGGGAACGCAAACTATTAAGATGGTAGAAATTACAGAACCACCTCAGGTGAAATCAGAAAATGGAGACACAGTTAAAATTAAGAAAGATAGACAGACAAAGACCAAGAATACCAGGAGAAAAGTTAGAAAAAGCGTTAAGGCTAGGTCTGCAACCAGTCTGTTGGTAAATGTAGGAGATTATACGACAGACGGGTCAGACTCCTCAGAGTTGGACATAAAATATATACCCGACCAAAATACGAAGGTTGGTAGCATAAATAAGAATATCAGCATTGCTAGTTCAAATTACAGAGACGTTGCTTCCTCCTCTACAGCATATAGTAAACAGGCTGGTGGAACAACTATAGGCAGTGATTATTCGGAGGACGAGCTAGGAAGATATAAATAATATGGTACATTGACAGATACGGCAAAGGAGCAACCACTAAGAAGAAATAAAAGAAAGAATGTTGGTAAGAAGAACAATCATAAAGAGATAGCAGGAATATAGATTAACCCGACTTGTACAGAAGATGACGCGAGGAAGATCAGAGAATATATGTTGTTAAGGCCTGACTACTTTATTGATAGTTACAGACATTAAGAAAGACACTATTATTAGGAGACAATCTGCTAAGAACAGAGTTTGAGACTGGAATGAGAATTGACGGAACGCATTGAGAGACTCTGAGTCATTGATGGTATAGGATGAGGTGATGAGGAGGTTGATGAGAAGTGAGTGAGTGGTTGAATATCGGAGTGATCTGTCTGGTTATGTTGTAGATACGCAGAGAGTGTCTTTGCATGCATAAAGGTGTGGACAAACCTGTGTTCGTGGCGCTGATTAGAGAATGAAGTGTGGAGTTTTGAAACGTCGTCTGGTTGGAATGCATGGATAGAACGATGTCAGGTTCTTAGTAATAGTGCATGGCAGGGCGGCTGATATAGTTCAGAGTTGAAGCAGTGTGAAGGAAAATTGTGTAAGAATCACTAAAAGGATGCACTGTCTGAGCGAGTATAATATATGCGTGCTGAAAGGAGAAGTTGACGGTACGCTTATGGTGCGTTGAGTTGTTAGTACGTCAAGAATGTTGATCTAATGTCTAATTTGTTTTCTTTGAAGCAACAGTATATGCACGTTGGGTTCTCGTGATGCGAGCTTAGTGACTGGAGCGAGGTTGCCTGGATTTCTGTTGAATGTGAAGGACAGTGGACAGCGAGTGCTCAGAGTGTTCGTGCGGTTCAGGGTTGTGATGATTGTCCTCAGGATGGTTAGTGCGTATGAGGAGCGGAAGTACGAATAACCACCACGAGTGTCGATGTCGGATGGAAGTTAATAGAATATGGTAAGAAATTTTACTAGGTAGGCGTCTGTGTAACTAAACAGCTGAGCATGAGTAATGATAAGAATAATTGAAAAGTGGTGTGTGAATATGCGAGGATCTGCTGCTTGGTGACGCTGATAAAGCAAGCCGGTGATTATGTGGAGGGCAGAGTAAGTGAGTCTGCGAAAGTTGGGAGGTAGAGAGTAGATGATTGGAAATTAGAGATGTCCTCTGTCTAGAATGTGTGGTATTGTATGGTGGAAGTAATTAGATTGTGAAAATTCTATGACAAGGTGACAGATATAGAATTAACGTTCTGCTTGTTGTTTTAGGAAGCAGATTCCATGTCGTTGGCGGATGTGAGTGTGCGGAGGAATGAGAGAATACAGCGAAGTTGGTTGCGATGGGCTGGTGATAAATTGGAAAGTGATTGTCAGCGGGTAAAAGGAATAGGCAGCAGGATTAATGTGTTGGATGATGGGGGTTGGTGAGAAATTGAGTAGTCTGAGTTAAGTTGTGAAGAGAAGAGGTTGAAAGGTGATGGTTGAATAAGCGAGTATTAGGTGGTTAGTGAAGATAATAAAGGAAATTGAGGAGTAATGGCGAGAGAGGCAGAAGTGAGTAATTCTGAGAAAGTATTATGTAAGAAGCATGTGAATTGTTAGAAGCATGTTAGAATGTAATGGTTATTATGAGCTTGAGGCATTAGTAATACGGGAGAATGTAGCATTTCTTTCGTCAGGAGAAAATTGAATTGCGGAAATGCGTAGTCGAAAGCATTTCAGTGGTAAATGTGAAGAATGGTGGCTTGTGTTACACGAGAGTGTAGTGTCTGACGCGTCAGGTGTATGATGTGCTCCCCAGACCTAGTACAATTAGAAGTAGTTTTCCCCTGACTGGGTATCATTAGGAGTGAGGTTAGTGTAGAGGGAACACCTCCCCAGACTTGGTACCAGAGTATCGAAGTGCGGTAGGTAGAATGAAATACAAATGAGAAAATAAATAGGCTGAGTTGCGATTAATTAGTAGGTGGAAGCAGCTGTTGAGTTTTCAGAACTTTAATTGAAGAGGGTCATTTTTTTTTGGTTAAAGACTTTTGTGAGGATATGTTTTATTTTACATTAGGTTGGGGAATTCTGTCCTTAAAAGCGACAGAATTCGAAGGAAAAAGGGTGTGTTTTTTTTTATTGTTGATTTGCTTATTAATGGGTTATTGGTTGAAAGGAATTAGTGTTTTCAGTTGTATACATATGTTATATTATGTTGAGGGATACTCAATGTCCGTATGAGAGACAGAATTTAGGGGGGAAATATGTTGTTTCCTGAGTTGTAGTCTTTATTACTATTTTGAAACATTCGATGTTAATATATCAGTTGGCAATGTTGTTTTTTGAGTTGTAAATTTAAGTCCGTAATTATCGTGATTTAATTATTGTTGACCAGCCTTGGATTTGGTCCAAAATAATGTTGCTATTTGGTTGATAGAACTTCATTTACGTCTGGCCAAGAGTGTCCCTCATATGAAGTTGTTGCATTTTGAGTTATTAAGATGTGATGTCCATAACAAATGGACATATTAATTGCGTCCGGGGTTGGTTTTCAGCGCATTATCGCTGAAGTTCAGAGAGCCATAATATTAATGATGTCTATAGTAAATAGACATTTTCTAGTGGCTTCGGGTTGCTGGGTGCTGTGGTGTGACGGCAGTGGATACTGTTCAGGTCTTAGGAGAGGACAGATAGAATTGGGGTTGCAGAGGGAATCGGCATGACTTGGGGTAGCAATAAATGGGTTGGACATGGATTAAGAGCCATGAAGTAGATGTTTGGGTGGTAATGGGATGTCCATAATAGATGGACAGATAGAAAATGGAGTTGATTGCTGGGGATACCGGCATAATATAGGGTGGACAGGGTGGAAGTTCACAGACATGATGTCATTGGTAGTTTTTTTTTTTTTTTGCTATGGTTAACGACATAATATGGGGCTAGACAGGGCAGACGTTCACAGCCATGAGGTCATTGGTGATATATTTTTCGATTGCTGGGGATACCGGCATAAACTGAAGTAGACATGGATGGTGGATTGTTCACAGTTATGGAAATAATAGACGGGTAGAATTTGGGGTGTTGTGGATAACAACATAACCTAATGTGCTCATTGATTCAGTGAAGTGCAGAGCCGAACATATCTTAAGTTTTTTTCGGATTATGAGATTTGTATAAGGATTTTTTTTAAAACTTTATTTCATAAAGTTTCATGTATACAATGGAGGGTAAATGGGAGTGTTTTTTGGAATTTTGCTATCTTTTCTATCCTTGGTGCGCACCAGTTCTCTGTCTTTCTATCCTGTGTTGCGTGGATTTTTTCAGTTGGGGTATGATATGTTGAATTTGTATACATATTAATGATTAAGAAAATATATATATGTCCATGATGATAGTAGAAGTAAAAATTTAACGAACTCATAAGCGGATTGCTGTGACCATTGGAAATGGTGATGACGAAGAAGAAGCTTTAAGGGTCTATTAATAGTTGAGTATGAAGAAGCCTTGTGGGGACAGTGGATGGCTAAAATTTCTATGGGTATAGCGGATGGCTGAAAATCCCATAGGTGGTTAAAAATGGTAATTTGGGGAAAGAAGTAATACGGGTCAGGAATACTCTATGTCTGGTTTGATTTGGAATTTTTGTATGTTTTGAGGTTAGGTTGAAGTTAAAGAAAATATGGGTTCTATTCTAAGACTTTTCGGGGAAAAGTCTTGGTCATAGGATAATAAGGTATATAACAGAGTTATAGGAGTAAGAGGCAGTGAAGTGTGCAACGTAAGGCTTCAATCATGGAGCAGTGCACAGGTGGGCACCATGGTAGGAGGTAGCTATGGGGGGCTGTGATGTGACGACAGAGTCGTAACAGGGTTAGTTACCGCCGAATCAGCGAACGAACCGGTCGTAGGTTGGAAGCCATCTGGAGAAATAGTGGAACTCTGCATTTTTTGTTATGGGCCTACAACTTTTGAAGTACTACCATGCATCCTTTTGATAAACCTGAGTACTCCTTTTTGATATGTGCTACCAACTATTAAAGAATGGAACCAAAGACAACGAGTTGCTTGTATTTCTACATCAAACACTATTGACACGGTTAAGATACATTGTCTCCACTACACTGCTATATCTGACCTCTGTTATCTCCATTACATGTCTGACATCTCTGTTTTCATTACATGTCTGCCCTCTTTGTTTGACTCCACTGTACGTCTAACCTGTATTATCCTGACAATGCACACTTGATCTTCTCCAGTCATACAACAAGATCTGACAGCCCTTCTCATTGTGCCCCTTCCTCCCAGACGTTGAATAAGGATGAGGCAGAGGCAGCAGGTGATCGTGCCCTTTGGATGCAAAACAGGTGAGCAGTCACATCTGCTTCAGTGATGGTCATTGTTTGGTTGTTTAATGTTGCAGAATGTGTTTGTGCACAGGGTCAACCTACGGCTGATCAGTCTACTTAGTAGGGGTTGAAGGTTATGTATGGCTGAAGGGTCAAAAGTTCATGGTAGTCAAAAGGCATATACTGTTATAGGGTTGTGTAGTGTTATGGAAAAAAGTTAATGACTCTTGCATAACTTGAGGGCCATTGGATAAATGGTGCTGGCTCTATACTTGTGTAGATCAATCAGGGAGTCTCTGTGG
This sequence comes from Cepaea hortensis, assembly GCA_963921405.1. Lineage (NCBI taxonomy): Eukaryota > Metazoa > Mollusca > Gastropoda > Stylommatophora > Helicidae > Cepaea > Cepaea hortensis. Next base: position 281,237,493 of record OY992876.1, read on the forward strand.
CGAAGTGGTCAAGCCGTTTGACGTTTGACTCGTGAGCCGAAGGTTGTGGGTTCGATTCCGGGCCGCGTCCTTCGGTTTACGAGTTAAATGTTTCGGAGACTCCCATGGGTCGTCGCTAAAAGCTACGGAGTTCGTGCTTTGTGCGACGCTTTCTGTACTGCGGAAAGAGACCGAGCCATATGGGATAAAAACCCGGTGCAATGAAGTCGACCCTGTCGACTTTTAAGCGACTTTTTTATAGATCAATTGACGCTGGCTGGATGATGTGGTCAGTATCTGACCCGCTGACTTTACTTTCCAGAACACGTCCTAGTACCATATTTTGGGTCAGCTCCACCTGGGAACCCCGGCCAATGGTTTAAAACATCCCCAACTCATTAAGGATTCAGATACATGGCTAGAATGCAGGCGTTTTAGCCACTGTGCTACCTTGAACTTGTAGACTTTCACATATTCTAGGCAACTGAATTAGTTGGTTTAACCAGCTCCCTTCCTCGTGATTTCCAGGCAGATTTCTGAAAATTATCCATATCCGTCTGTGGGTTGTCCCCCTACTTTACTGGTCAAGCTCATCAGTGTTTCTCCCATGATGTGCAAGTCTGCCGGTGTGTTTTATATAAAGCCTGGGAACTTACTCCTATTCAAAGTAAATTGTTTCTGTCTAAAGGAGGCGATTTTGTCATTGGTGGACTTAGCCTAGACATGGTTGTGGAGGAGATTGTATCATTGGTGGACTTAGCCTTGACATGGTGGTGGAGGAGATTGTATCATTGGTGTACTTAGCCTTGCCATGGTTGTGGAGGAGATTGTATCATTGGTGTACTTAGCCTTGACATGGTGGTGGAGGAGATTGTATCATTGGTGGACTTAGCCTTGCCATGGTGGTGGAGGAGATTGTATCATTGGTGTACTTAGCCTTGCCCATGGTGGTGGAGGAGATTGTATCATTGGTGTACTTAGCCTTGACATGGTGGTGGAGGAGATTGTATCATTGGTGTACTTAGCCTTGACATGGTGGTGGAGGCGATTGTATCATTGGTGTACTTAGCCTTGACATGGTGGTGGAGGAGATTGTATCATTGGTGTACTTAGCCTTGACATGGTGGTGGAGGAGATTGTATCATTGGTGTACTTAGCCTTGACATGGTGGTAGAGGAGATTGTATCATTGGTGTAATTAGCCTTGACATGGTGGTGGAGGAGATTGTATCATTGGTGTACTTAGCCTTGACATGGTGGTGGAGGCGATTGTATCATTGGTGTACTTAGCCTTGACATGGTGGTGGAGGCGATTGTATCATTGGTGTACTTAGCCTTGACATGGTGGTGGAGGAGATTGTATCATTGGTGTACTTAGCCTTGACATGGTGGTAGAGGAGATTGTATCATTGGTGTAATTAGCCTTAACATGGTGGTGGAGGAGATTGTATCATTGGTGTACTTAGCCTTGACATGGTGGTGGAGGAGATTGTATCATTGGTGTACTTAGCCTTGACATGGTGGTGGAGGAGATTGTATCATTGGTGTACTTAGCCTTGACATGGTGGTGGAGGAGATTGTATCATTGGTGTACTTAGCCTTGACATGGTGGTGGAGGAGATTGTATCATTGGTGTACTTAGCCTTAACATGGTGGTGGAGGAGATTGTATCATTGGTGTACTTAGCCTTGACATGGTTGTGGAGGAGATTGTATCATTGGTGTACTTAGCCTTGACATGGTGGTAGAGGAGATTGTATCATTGGTGTAATTAGCCTTAACATGGTTGTGGAGGAGATTGTATCATTGGTGGACTTAGCCTAGACATGGTGGTAGAGGAGATTGTATCATTGGTGGACTTAGCCTTGACATGGTGGTGGAGGAGGTTGTATCATTGGTGGACTTAGCCTTGACATGGTGGTGGAGGAGGTTGTATCATTGGTGGACTTAGCCTTGACATGGTGGTGGAGGTGGAGAATTTATCACTGGTGGGTTTAGCTTTGACATGACAGTGGAGGAACCCATCTGTTACCAGGACCCTAAGAGAAAGCAAGGAATAGTAACAGATGATGAAGGGCTGGATGCTCCATTCCATAGACAAACAGCTGCAAAATCCAACCAGCCATGGACTAGTCTAAAGATAGGAGGGGATAAATAACCAAGAGGAATGGAGGCTCTTAAAGAGGGAAGACATGATAACGGAGAAAAATGCAAGATGTTCAGATAGCAGATTTTCTCCCTGTCATCTGGCAATGAAGCAGAGGAAGACCTGACAAGACACTGAGAAAAGTCGAGATATTACAATCATTGCCCTGCCATCTAGCATAGGCGTTTACGCATCTCAACAAATCTCAGTCCTTGGTGTTCTGGATCAGCACTACTGCTGATATCCCTCCATGCCACCATCTCAGTCCATCCATCATTTCTCTTGGTCTGTCTGTCTCTGTCTCTTCTATCACTGATCTTTCCAGTTGCCATGTTTTCCAATTTAAGTTTTCAAATGATGTCATCAAAGAATACAGTTTGTCTCTTTATTATTGTTGTATATTAAGTTCTACTCTCATAAGGCTCTTTCGGGCAATCGTTAGATACAACATTCGTCTCAGGAACTACATTTCTGTTGACTCCAAGCTCTTCCTACGTTGCTCACTCATGTTCTGTGATTGATTGATTTAGGAATCAACATCACAGCATTCGGGGCATTCCCATAAGTGCTCCGTCCCCATCCTCAGTAGCCAGCGATGTTCTGTGATTCATTACCATACAGCAAAACAAGTTCTATCTAACACTTCAGTAATTCCTGACATTCAGTGAAAGTGACGTATTGCATAAGATACTTTTCATTTTCTAGAATGCCGCTTTTGCTTGACCTATTGAGCTGTTAATCTGTGCCAGACATCTTCCACCTGATGTTATGATTGGCCCGAGGTATTGACATGTCTCACCGAATAGAAACAAATAATACTGGAAGGAATGGATGCAGTTGTGTGAGGTCAATAAGGATAGGATGGCTCAGAGTGAGTGGTTGAGGACCCCTGTCCCAATGCAGGATCAAGGGGGAAGGAGACAAAAGATGTCGGTGGAGGAGATTGAATCCTTGGTAGCTTCAGACTTGACATGGAGACCTACACATGTATGGAGAATAGATTTACGGACACATAAATAATACTGGGAGGACATGGTAGGATCTGCAAGAGATAGGATGGCTTGGTATGGTTTGCTTGAGGGGGGATAAAGGTCAGGAGAAGGAGAAGTAAAGTACCTCTTTATTCACACCATGAGAGATATGAAGAAGTAAAGGACCTCTCTATTCACACCATGAGGGATATGAAGAAGTAAAGGACCTCTCTATTCACACCATGAGGGATGTGAAGAAGCAAAGGACCTCTCTATTCACACCACGAGAGATATGAAAAAGTAAAGGACCTCTCTATTCACACCATGAGAGATATGAAGAAGTAAAGGACCTCTCTATTCACACCATGAGGGATATGAAGAAGTAAAGGACCTCTCTATTCACACCATGAGGGAATGAAGAAGTAAAGGACCTCTCTATTCACACCATGAGAGATATGAAGAAGTAAAGGACCTCTCTATTCACACCATGAGAGATATGAAGAAGTAAAGGACCTCTCTATTCACACCATGAGAGATATGAAGAAGTAAAGGACCTCTCTATTCACACCATGAGAGATATGAAGAAGTAAAGGACCTCTCTATTCACACCATGAGAGATATGAAGAAGTAAAGGACCTCTCTATTCACACCATGAGAGATATGAAGAAGTAAAGGACCTCTCTATTCACACCATGAGAGATATGAAGAAGTAAAGGACCTCTCTATTCATACCATGAGGGATATGAAGAAGCGAAGAAAATTCTTTCACACCATGAGGGAATGAAGAAGTAAAGGACCTCTCTATTCACACCATGAGGGATATGAAGAAGTAAAGGACCTCTCTATTCACACCAGGAGGGATATGAAGAAGCGAAGAAAATGTTTTCACACCATGAGGGAATGAAGAAGTAAAGGACCTCTCTATTCACACCATGAGGGAATGAAGAAGTAAAGGACCTCTCTATTCACACCATGAGGGAATGAAGAAGTAAAGGACCTCTCTATTCACACCATGAGGGAATGAAGAAGTAAAGGACCTCTCTATTCACACCAGGAGGGATATGAAGAAGCGAAGAAAATGTTTTCACACCATGAGGGAATGAAGAAGTAAAGGACCTCTCTATTCACACCATGAGGGAATGAAGAAGTAAAGGACCTCTCTATTCACACCATGAGGGAATGAAGAAGTAAAGGACCTCTCTATTCACACCATGAGGGAATGAAGAAGTAAAGGACCTCTCTATTCACACCATGAGGGAATGAAGAAGTAAAGGACCTCTCTATTCACACCATGAGGGAATGAAGAAGTAAAGGACCTCTCTATTCACACCATGAGGGAATGAAGAAGTAAAGGACCTCTCTATTCACACCATGAGAGATGTGAAGAAGTAAAGGACCTCTCTATTCACACCATGAGGGAATGAAGAAGTAAAGGACCTCTCTATTCACACCATGAGGGAATGAAGAAGTAAAGGACCTCTCTATTCACACCATGAGAGATATGAAGAAGTAAAGGACCTCTCTATTCACACCATGAGGGATATTGGGTATATGGTGCTGGTCTCATATGTGTAGACAACCGGCACTGGATGGGCCGCGTGATCAGAGTGGCCGGCCACCTTCACCTCTAGTAATATCCAAGTACCCATTTTTGACCGGGACAATATGGAAAAGTGTGTCCACACCTCGGGGGTAATTCAAACACATTACTACCAGGCCAGCAGGCTGTTGTACTTGCCACTGTAATAGAGTAGCTCCCCTCTTTGTGGCGTAGGAATGTTTACATTTGATCATGTTTATTTGATTACGCCTGCTTTGTGGCAAAGGACTTACAAGTGCAGTTAAAAATCCCAAATACAACGTTCAAAACACAGCTGAGGGCGATTTGTAGGCAGACACCCTTGTGCTGATTTTTCTACAGTGATATGAGTGGCGGTCGTTTAGAAAGCAATGGCAAACTACTGAACGTAAACTTGCCAAAAAATCACAACCAAAAATGCTGGGGTTGACTGCGATGTCATGTAAAGGATATGCAACTAACTTGTTATTTTATTTGATTACAGTGCATTTATCATGGAGGAACTGCCTGAGCCAATCATGGGCGCGTTCTCAATTCAGAAACCAAGTCACAGGAAAGTGGACCTGGAGATGCCCTTTGAGGGTCTGATGAAGAGAAGCATCCTGGCCCGGCAGGAGATGCTCCTCGGAGCTAAAGGTACTCGCATGAATGAGTGGGACCAAGACAGTGATGTGGATGGCAATGGGAACTGGGAGGATGAGAGAGTCCCTGGGAAAACACCAGGTGGATGGGAAGAAGATAAAGAGAACTATCTGTCCCGGTCACCAGATGTCACACGGCAGCAGAAGATGTCGGTTGAGGACGAGTTTGTCATGGTTGATGTAAGTCTTGCTCTGGATATTTTGTCAGTTTTACAGATGCTAGCATCGAACTAGATGTCATGGTTGATGTAAGTCTTGCTCTGGATATTTTGTCAGTTTTACAGATGCTAGTATTGAACTAGATGCCCATGTCTGGAAGTCTACATGGATGAATAGATAAGATCACCTGCTCTTAAACTTCCAGTGTGCTGATGCTTTGTTATTAGGTTCAACCCCTACACTGATCAGTTGGACTAAAATGTTGACTTCTTGTCCTTGACTTGGGGACGTCAGTTACAAGTACCTCAGAAGTCGGAAATGGTTCACCAGATGGCGAGGGATGTTGGTAATAGGGAAAGCTACTCCACACGCAGAAGCCAGTCCAATGTACTAGAAGTAGTAGCACATGTATGGACTGCACTTGAGTTTAAAGTGAGCGAACGAGAAAAAGAAGAAGAAAAAAATACTTGTATCTTCAATTAGGAAACCTGGATTCTAATCTCTGGTAATGCAATACATTTCTCTCTATCATCCTTCTTCTTCCTGCTATTGCTATCTTTCATGATGAGTTCACATCTTTCTTAGCTGACTGTACTGTGAGAAACATGTTCCGCAGTTTGTTTGAGAGAGAGGCAACAAGCTAAATACCTGGATGGCTTGGCCAAATGACTTCATTAGAACAAGACTTGATCCAAGGCTAATGATTGTGTCAAATAGCTAACCATGACAGCCCACACTTCTCGGCACGGCACATGATGATGCTGGCTTTTGTTCATGTTAGAATGATTTAAAGATACTTTCTTTAGTCCTGTTTTTGACTTATTTTATCTGTTCATTTTTTGTTCTTTCATGGCACATTATGATGAGGCTGGCTTTTATTCATGTTAGAATGATTCAAAGATAGTTTCTTTAGTTTTGTTGTTGACCTATTTTATCTATTAATTTTTTGTTTTCTCATGGAACATGATGACAATGTTGGGTTTTGTTCACGTTAGAATGATGTAAAGATATTTTCTTTAGTTTTGTTTTTGACTTATTTTATCTATTCATTTTTTATTCTCTCCAATCAGAAACCCCCATTTGCAGCTGATGATGACCCACGAGATGTGAAGTCATTCTTGAGTGTCATGTTTCGGCCGGCTAACTTGTACGAGATTCCAGACTGTAAAATATCAGTCAGTGACTATTTAAATGATGTAGAAGCTTTTGTCTCCAAGCTGGAGAAAGGTATGCCAGAGCTGGACGAGTTTTGCCAGTCGGTTATCAGTACCCATAGCAGAGAGGAGGATGAGGGACATTCACTGTTTAGCTAATGTTGCCTGGAGGATCATCTGATGGAGTCTTGGTCACCCACCTGCTTACATAACTGCACTGGGTTGAGTAACAATATCTACATTGTCATTTCTGTATGCAGAGAGGAGAAGTCAAGCCATTCATTTTCAAGGTTCATAGGTTGTGGAAGTTCATCACCTGGAGTTAGTTACCCATGTGTTTGCATAATTGCAATACGTTAATTGAGTATTTTAAAGTGTTACAATATCTACAGTGTGTTTTCTTTGTGCAGAGAGGAGAGTTAAAGCCATTCATTTTAAAGCTTTATGGTTCGTGGAAGTTAATCGCTTGAAGTCTTAGTTACCCATATGTTTGCGTAATTGCAATACTGTTCACTGAGTAAGCTAACAAGTTACAATATCTACAGTGTCATATTGTTATGCAGAAAGGATGATGAAAGCCATTCACTTTAAAGGTTTATAGTTTGTGCAAGTTAATCTCTTGGAATATTCATTACCCTTATGTTTGCATAACTGCAATATGTTCATTGTGTGTTAACAAGATATCCTGTCCGCAGTGTTATTTCATTATGTGAATCATTTGAATCCGGTTATATGTCAAGTTTGTTTACTTGTGCATGAACTTATGAAGTTACCATGCCTGCAATGTTATTTCTGTATTTGAATTGTTTGAACCCGGTTATATGTCAAATTTGTTTACTTTTGCATGAACGGATAAAGTTACCATGTCTGCAATGTTATTTCTGTGTGTGAATTGTTTGAACCCGGTTATATGTCAAGTTTGTTTACTTGTGCATGAACTGATGAAGTTACCATGTCTGCAATGTTATTTCTGTATGTGAATTGTTTGAACCCGGTTATATGTCAAGTTTGTTTACTTGTGCATGAACTGATGAAG
>OY992876.1:281250155-281292597 GCA_963921405.1 Cepaea hortensis
GATGTGGCAGATGATCTCCGTATGGGTGTATCAGACACAGGACATCTTGCTTGTGATCGAGAAGTTTTCCGGAAGGTTGTTATGGGAGCGAGGTTCTGCAAAGGACTTGCTACTGAATGAATGAATGAATGATGTGTACAAGTTTTTAAATGTGTAAACACACGACATTATTGTCTATTGAAGTTAACAACATTTCTGAAGGACAATGTGTGTTCATATGTTCATACAGATGTCTATTTTAATACGTTTTTAACACTGTAGTGGTACAAACATGTTTGTTTTGTTGAGTTTTGTTTTTTATATCTGAAACCTTGTGTTTTGGAATGAACCATTTTAATTTTATTTTAAAATATTGATTCTTCTTCAAAACATTTAGTTGTCACATTCCATATTGGTTGTTTTTTTATATGTTGGTTTTAATCTTTACACACATTTGTATAAATTGTTCTCCAACTTTGCTGGTAGTTTTGCCTGCAGAGTTTAGGTCACTTAAAGTCCATGTTTTATTTCATTTGTCTTTCAAGGCAATCTCTAACTTGTACACTGCAAAATTTATTCATTAAATTGTCCTAGGATTTTTAATATGCCCATTTCTTCTAGAGCTGAAAGGCTGTTATCTTTCTCGGAGGACGGCACAATTAATTAACTTTACATTTTTCTACAAATAATTGGTCACCAAGTCTTTCTTCATGTCTGTCTTTGTTGCTGTCCTTTTGTTTAGTGGAACCTAAATCCTGACAGACTTTTTGACATAAACATATTGCCTGTACACCTGTAATGGGGGAAGGAGAGGGGGGGTCTGTGTGTGTGCATGCAAGCGTGAAGAATTGTAGGCCTTGATGACAGATACCATGTATTGAAGAGTAATGAATGATAATGTATAATGATGATAGATACGATATACTGAAGGGTAATGATAAACATATCATAGATTAAAGTATAATTGTGATAGATACAATATACTGGAGGGTATAGATAAATATATGATAGATTAAAGTATAATGATGATAGATACAATACACTGAAGGGTAATGATAGATTAAAGTATAATAATGATCATAGATTTATCATGACTCAAGTGTTATACAGCCAATCAATCAGTCAGGTGCTATCTCCACTATGAAGGTTGGCTGCAATGGATCTCCAACACTGTCTGTCTCTCGCCCTGACTGTACATTCTGTCAGGCTGATGTTCATCATCTCTTGATATTGTCTTCCCACTTGTTTCATTGTCTACCTCTATTGTGCCAGTTCTGTGTTGACGAGGCCCCTCACTCTCTGGACAATATCTTCATGGTATTGCAAATTTGTCAACATCACCCTTCAGAGTAATGTATATTTGACATGATAATGTCATAACAATATAAAAGAAACTGCTTAAGAAAGTTGATACATTTAAACACCTAGAGACAATCATAACATCAGATGAAGATGTATGGCAGAAATTCAAACAAAAGATGCATTTCACAAAATGAAAAGTGTCTTATGCAATAAGTCACTATCATTGAATGTCAGAAAGAGAGCACTCAAATTTTATATAGAACCAGTTTTGCTGTATGATAGTAAATCATGGAGCGTAAATAAACAAATTAGGAAGAGTTTAGAAACAACAGATATGTGATTCCTGTGACAATTGTTACAAAGGTCTTGGACTGCCAGGGTAATTAATGATGATTGTTTGGAAGAAGTTAATGAAAGTAGAACATTATATACAACTCTAAGTACAATATACAAACATCATTCTTTGGTCATATAATGGGAAGGTAAAGTGATTAGAGAAACTAGACGTAGACAGTCAAAAATTTTTGGATACATTATGAGAAGAAATAAATTGGAGAACTTGGTGATAACTGGCAATATTGAGGGGGAAAAAAACAAGGGGAAGGCAGAGAAGTAAATATCTGGATGACTTGGCCTCGTGGTATGGTTGAGACAAGAACACGGAGCTGATCCATGACTCTGGTGATAGTGTAAGATGGTGAAACATGACCGCCCATGCTAATCGGCATGGCTCATGATAATGAGAAGAGAGGTATTGGAAAACAGCGTCACAACTGGAAATATCATTTGTAGAAAAAGGCAGACTTAGAGAAATGCTGCTGGATGGACTGAGACAGTGGCATGGAGGGATATCATCAGGAGAAATGATCCAGAACACAATGGACTGAGATCTGTGGAGATATACGAATGTCTACACCAATTGGCATGGCACATGATTATGACCCTTGAGAGTATGACATATTTATTATCATTACCCTTCATGTATTACATATTTATCTTCATTATGCTTCAGAGTATTCCATACTATCATATATTCATCCTTCAGGATATCACATATTTATCATCATAACTTGTCAGTATATCCAATATCTATCCTCATTACCCATCATGGTGTCCTTCGCTTATGGGCACAGTTCGTGATCCGGCATCGAAACACAGCTGGGACGATTTAACAGCAGATTGCCTTGCGATGGTTTTTATAAAAATAAGAATATGAGTCCCAGTCGTTCTAAAAGCAATGGCAAACTGTTGAACATAAACTTGACAAGAAATCACAAACAGCCAAAGAATGCTGGGGTTGACTGCGACATCCTATAATGGATATATAACTAACTTTTATATTTATCCTCATTACACATCAAGGTGTCCTATATTTATCATCATTACCCATCAAGGTGTCCTATATTTATCATCATTACCCATCAAGGTGTCCTATATTTATCATCATTACCCATCTAGGTGTCCTATATTTATCATCATTACCCATCAAGGTGTCCTATATTTAGCATCATTACCCAACACAGTGTCCTATATTTAGCATCATTACCCATCAAGGTGTCCCATATTTATCCTCATTACCCATCAAGGTGTCCTATATTTATCCTCATTACCCATCAAGGTGTCCTATATTTTGCATCATTACCCATCAAGGTGTCCCATATTTATCATCATTACCCATCAAGGTGTCCCATATTTATCCTCATTACTCATCAAGGTGTCCTATATTTATCATCATTACCCATCAAGGTGTCCTATATTTATCCTCATTACCCATCAAGGTGTCCTATATTTAGCATCATTACCCAACACAGTGTCCTATATTTATCCTCATTACACATCAAGGTGTCCTATATTTATCATCATTACCCAACACAGTGTCCTATATTTATCATCATTACCCATCAAGGTGTCCTATATTTATCATCATTACCCATCAAGGTGTCCTATATTTATCATCATTACCCATCACGGTGACCTATATTTATCATCATTACCCATCAAGGTGTCCTATATTTATCATCATTACCCATCAAGGTGTCCTATATTTATCATCATTACCCATCAAGGTGTCCTATATTTATCATCATTACCCATCACGGTGACCTATATTTATCATCATTACCCATCAAGGTGTCCTATATTTATCATCATTACCCATCAAGGTGTCCTATATTTATCATCATTACCCATCAAGGTGTCCTATATTTATCATCATTACGCATCACGGTGACCTATATTTATCATCATTACCCATCATGGTGTCCTATATTTATCATTGTTACTCTTCAGTGTATCATATCTATCACCATGATACTTTAAGCTGCCATATATTTATCATCATTACTCTTCAGTGTGCTGTGTCTTTTCATTATACTTTAATCAATCATATATTTGAAAAATGAAACCACAAACATTAAGTTGCACAAGTTATTGCTTCATAAATGTTGCAGCATCTCAGGTGCATGCTGCAGAAATCAGGCAATAGAAAACAACCAAAAACAGCACAATGAATCCTTAAAGGTGAAATGCTCACCATGCATTTTACTGACTACCAGGGTAATTTTACACTGACTGTCATCATTATACTGTAATCTATTGTATATGTCTCATTGGCTACTGTGCCCGCCATGTCCCCTTTAGATTATCATATATTATCATTATATATCTAGGGAGTCTCCGAGGCGAAGTGGTCAAGCCGTCTAACTCGGGCTCCGAAGGTTGTGAGTTCAATTCTGGGCCATGTCCTTCGGTTCGCGAGTGCATTTTTTCTGAGGCTCCTGGGGTCATCGCTGGAGCTATGGAGTTTGTGCTTTGTAGGACGCTTTTCATGCTGTGGAAAGAGTCTGAGCCATATGGGATAAAAACCTGGTGCAATGAAGTCGACTTTTAAGCGACTTTTTATCATTATTATCCTTTAGTCACTTAGGCATTTTTGCATCTTTAGTCCAATCATGTACTTCTAGCTGGTGGCCATGTGCAAGTTAGAAATACATTTGTGTGACAAATGGTCTGCCTTACAAGTGATGAACTTTAGTTAGTTATAGATCAGTACCTTCTCAGTCCTAATGTAATTAACTGTATGTCTGCATATAGATATTAATGATTTTTATGAATCATTGTTTTGGTCAGAAATGAACATTTGAAAAAGGAAATTCTTATTTGTTATTTTTATGTGTGTGTATTATCTGTTTCAATGATAATTATATTTTAACATCATAACTGTTTTCCCTGAAAATATTTTACCCTAGATATTTTATTATTCCCAGTTTGTTATGTACCAGAGATATTTGTTTCCATCCCATTGATCCTTGTTTGAAGTCTTTTTTTTTTTTTATTGTAACAAGCAAGAGACTTAATCAGGTTGATATTTTTGGTACACTGTCATTATTGAACATATCTTTGGCACATTGTCATTACTGATCACATGTTATTTCACCACCATTACTGATCACATCTTTAGTTCACCCTGCTGATCACATCTTATTTCACCATCAGTACCATCACATCTTTAGTTCTCCATCATTACTGATCACATCTTCAGTTCTCCATCATTATTGATCACATCTTTAGTTCACGACATTACTGCATATCTTTAGTACACTGTCATTACTCATCACTGCCATTCTTTCTTTTATTGTCAGTTCTTTAGTTCATGAATCATTACATGTTTCCATTCTCCTATATTTAAAGCCAAGTGAAATGAATGTCCAGATGTACCCACGTTTTTTCCACATCCTATTTCATAGATTAACCTCATAAACCATGTCACTAAGCTTCTACTCAGAATTATAATATGAAAATAAAAATGGAAATTGGTGAAGAACTGTATGGATTTGTGGAAGGAAAAGGTACAAACAATGCAATATACACATTACGAACACTATTAGAAAGATCAGTAGAGACAAAGAAAGACATATATTTGTGCTTCATAGATTATAAAGTAAAACATGATGAACTGATTAAAATGTTGGAAGATATTAACATTGATGGGAAAGATCTCAGAATAATAAAAACTATTTACTGGAACCAAACAGCAGCAATTAAAATGGGAAATGAAGGAAATTATGAACACATAAAGTTTGGAGTAAGACAGGATTGTGTTTTGTCACCGGATCTCTTCTCCCTCTATAGCTAAGTAATAATGAGAGACATCAAAGAAAAGCCAGGAATAATATTTAGAGGTTATTATATAAATAATATACGCTATGCAGATGACACAGTATTGATAGCGGATAATGCAATAGATCTACAACAATTGTTGGACATTGTAGTAACAGAGAGTGCAAAGAAAGGACTCTCCTTGAATATCAAGAAAACAGTAACAATGGTGGTATAAAAAAAAACAGTTGACACCCAAATGTGAGATAGAAGGAAAAATTCTTCACCAAGTGGATAGTGTTAAATATCTAGGGACATTTATAACATCAGATGGAAGATGCACAACAGAGATCAAGAGCAGAATAGGGCAAGCAAGGGCTGCATTTTAAAAAATGAAGAATATCTTATGCAATAGGTCGCTTTCATTAAATGTAAGAAAGAGAGTGCTGAGGTGCTATATAGAACCTGTTTTGCTGTATGGCTGTGAATCTTGGAATATAAATGAACTAATTAGGAAGAGATTGGAAGCAACATAGATGTGGTTCTTTAGAACAATGTTGTGAATTCCTTAAACTGCTAAAGTAACTAATGACGAATGCCTTAAAGAGGCTGGTGAAACTAGAACATTATACACAACAATAAGAAAGAGATAAACAGCTTTTTTGGTCATGTGATGAGAAGAGAGGCGCTGGAGAACATCGTGACAACTGGAAAGGTCGAGGGGAAGAGAGGCAGAGGCAGACCACGAGAAATTATGCTGGATGGATTGTGAGGGTGGCATGGAGGAATATCAATGGCAGAGTTGATCCAGAAAACCAAAGACCGAGATCTGTGGAGAGTCATGAACGCCTACACCAGTTGGCACGGCACTTGATGATGATGATGTTATATTTCCCTATGTTGCCATCTTTTATCATCTGTGCCTTCAACCTATCCTTCTAAAACAGTGTTCAGCCGATGCTGTGGTGTTTTGTTTTCTTCAAATAATAAACATAAATAAATGCAGTTATGAAAATAGACAGCATGAAGACCACACAGTGGTTACAAAGGGAGTACTGTCTGTTAAAAAATCTGAAGATAGGATTTTGTTGTGAAAATAGACAAAGTAAACAGTCACAAATGTGTTACATGATAATGAAGATCCTTACTGGATTGTTGTAGTTTGTGCTGAGATTTTCCCAGTGTGAACTTTGATAGGAGCACTCTTGGATATCATTGGCACCTTGCCGTCTTGACAGACGATAGTTTGTAAGGGATGGAGTTATTGCCTCTCCATAGCACAAAGCCTGGGCTAAAATATAGAGATCATGTGTTGCCCATGCAGCATGATCCCTCTCTCGGCCTGCCTAGTTCACTCCAGAGGAAAGGTAACACCTCTACATCTGGAACAAGTCAAGCTACAGAAGCTGCCGGATCAGCAAAGCAATGCTCTAATTGTCCGCCTGTCTGAGCTTTGATCCTAGACCAGCCGCCAACCAAGGCTTAGGGCCTGGTCTGCCCTGCCATGACACTTTGTCTTTAGGTTGCATTTCCTCGCACCAGGGTAAGGCTTGTACCCTCCCAATTGCACTCTGCCGCCCGAAGCCGTTGGCACAATGTGAGGTGTCAGGTTTGGTAAGCGCCGCCCAACGTTCGGCGCTAACAGAAAGCAGGTAGTACCGTCTACTGTTATACGGTAGCTCAGTCATATCTGAATAAGACCTGACACAAACTCTTGGATAATAACTGTCGTAAAGCTGGTCCTTGAAATGAATCAATCAATCAGTCATACAAGGGAAGTAGCATTTATTAAACAATCTAAACAAAAGGATCCTGAAGTGATTGTGAAAATAAACAAAATAACAATGAATTTTGTCATTGAATTAATCAAACAATCATACAAGAAAAGTAATATCTATTCAATAATGTAAACATTGGGACTGCTGATGAATGTAATTGTGAAAATAGACCACACAAAAAAATGGAGAAACATTTCCAGCGCATTGTGTAACTAACTTCTGTCCCAATATCTGAGATATTGTATATAACTAATTTCTGTCCCCATATCTGAGAAATTGTATAACTAACTCCTTCCCCCATATCTGAGACATTGTATAACTAATTTCTGTCCCCATATCTGAGACATTGTGTAACTAATTTCTGTCCCCATATCTGAGACATTGTGTAACTAATTTCTGTCCCCATATCTGAGATATTGTATAAATAATTCCTGTCCCCATATCTGAGATATTGTATAAATAATTCCTGTCCCCATATCTGAGATATTGTATAAATAATTCCTGTCCCCATTTCTGAGATATTGTATAAATAATTCCTGTCCCCGTATCTGAGATATTGTATAAATAATTCCTGTCCCCATATCTGAGTCATATAAATAATTCCTGTCCCCATATCTGAGACATTTTATAACTAATTCCTGTCCGCATATCTCAAATATTGTATAAATAATTCCTGTCTTCATATCTGAGATATTGTGTAACTAATTTCCCCATATCTGAGACATTGTGTAACTAATTTCTGTCCCGTATCTGAGATATTCTGTATAACTAATTCCGTCCCCATATCTGAGACATTGTATAAATAATTCCTATCCCCATATCTGAGACATTGTGTAACTAATTCCTGTCTCCATTTCTGAGACATTGTATAGCTAATTCAAGTGTCCATACTTGATACTTTGTGATTTATTAGTCAGTACTTCAGCTGAGCATGTAAGTTTGCATAATACATTAACTGGGTAGTATTTGACATGAATATTTCAGTTTATGTAAAAAAAATTTTACTGGTCGTTATTTCACCTAAACAGTTCAGTTTGTAACAAATTTACTAACCAGTATTTTACACCTTTCAATGTGTAACACATGTACAACTACTGATAAATGCCTTTCTACAAATCTGCTGCATTGTACTTTACATGTGGTACAGTACATCCGGAACATATACATACAACTATAGGACAGACAAACATATTTTTTAATCATATAATCAGAAGCGAGGCATTGGAGAACATCGTGCCAACTGGAAATATCAGTTTGAGAAGCAGACCAAGAGAAATTATGCTGAGATGGAGGACTATTGTGAGCAGAGTTGATCCAGAACGCCAAGACCGAGGTCTGTGGAGAGACATGAATGCTTACCCTGGCTAGCAGGGCACATGATGATGATGATCTTTATGTTTCCATCTGTAAGAACAACATAGATATGAGATCGGAGTGGGGGCTAAGTAGTTATGATGCTGTCCTGGGTGAGATAGTTGCATATCCTTTACAGGATGTCCCAGTCAACCCCCAGCATCTTTTAGCTGTTTGTGATTTTTTGGCAAGTTTACATTCAGTAGTTTGCCATTACTTTTTGAATGACCAGCACACATAGCATTGTTTAAAAATCAAAGCAAGGCTTAAGGAACTGTTTAGGTGAAATAACGACCAGTAAAATTTTTTTTACATAAACTGAAATATTCATGTCAAATACTACCCAGTTAATATTGTGTCTGCTGCCAAATAGCCAGCAGTTGTGTTGCAACTGCAGTATGTGGGATTACAAATTGTGTCCGCCACCCTTTACCACAGAGCCCATAAATTCCTGTCCTGGGCACATTTTAAAATTATAATTTAAATTTGATTAGGTTATAGTTGTGGTAAAATTAGAGATTGTTCAGTCTTGATTAGGTTATAATTGTGGTCAAGTTAGAGATTGTTCAGTCTTGATTAGGTTATAATTGTGGTCAAGTTAGAGAACCTATCACAACATAATATTCTGGGTATGCCTGGTTATTGTATACATGCACTGGGTGTTACATAGTGCTGATGTTACAGAGTTCTGATGACACAGTTTCAGTGTTACAGAATGCCAGTGTTACAGTGCTGCATTGCTGGTGTTACATTGCTGGTGTTACTGTGCTGATATTAGTGCCATTGTTACAGTGCTAATGTTACAGAATGCCAGTGTTATAGAGTGCCAGTGTTAACAGTAACAGTGGTGTTACATAGTGCTGGTGTTACAGTGCTGATATTTGTGCCAGTGTTACAGAGTGCCTGTGTTACAGTGCTAATGTTACAGAATGCCAGTGTTACAGTAACAGTGGTGTTACAAAGTGCCAGTATTACAGTAACAGTGGTGTTACATAGTGCTGGTGTTACAGTGCTGATATTAGTGCCAGTGTTACAGTTCTAATGTTACAGAATGCCAGTGTTATAGAGTGCCAGTGTTACAGTGCTGATATTAGTCCTTGTGTTACAGAGTGCCTGTGTTACAGTTCTAATGTTACAGAGTGCCAGTGTTATAGAGTGCCAATGTTACAGTGCTGATATTAGTGCTTGTGTTACAGAGTGCCATAGTTACAGTTCTAATGTTACAGAATGCCAGTGTTATAGAGTGCCAGTGTTACAGTAACAGTCATGTTACAAAGTGCCTGTGTTATAGTCACATTGTTATGTAGTGTTAGTCTTATAGAGTACTGGTGTTACAGAGTGCCTGCATTACAGAGAGTGTGTTAGAGTGCTAGTGCTACAGAGTGCCGGTGTTATATAGAGTGCCTGTGTTAACAAGAGTGCTGGTGTTACAGTGTGCCTCTGATACAGAGTGCCTGTTTTACAGTGACTGTGGTGCAGAGAACCTGTAGTACAGAGTGCCTGTTTTACAGTGACTGTGGTACAGAGAACCTGTAGTACAGAGTGCCTGTTTTACAGTGACCATGGTACAGAGAACCTGTAGTACAAAGTGCCGGTATTACAGAATGCTAATGATACAAAGTGCTTGCATTACAAAGTATTGGTGCTACAAAGGGCTTGTGTTGCAGTGGAGGTGTTAAGAGTAACTGTGTTATAGTGCTGGTGTTACAGTGCTGATATTTCAGAGTGCCCTTTTTACAGAGTGCCAATATGATTGTGCCAGTGCTACAGTGCTGGTGCTGTAGTGCCAGTGCTGGTGTCTTAGTGTCAGTGCCACAGTGCTGGTGTCTTAGTGCCAGTGCTACAGTGCTGGTGTCTTAGTGCCAGTGCTGGTGTCTTAGTGCCAGTGCTACAGTGCTGGTGTCTTAGTGTCAGTGCTACAGTGCTGGTGTCTTAGTGCCAGTGCTACAGTGCCGGTACTGTAGTGCCAGTGCTGGTGTCTTAGTGCTAGTGCTACAGTGCTGGTGTCTTAGTGCCAGTGCTACAGTGCTGGTGTCTTAGTGCCAGTGCTACAGTGCTGGTGTCTTAGTGTCAGTGCTACAGTGCTGGTGCTGTAGTGTCAGTGCTACAGTGCTGGTGTCTTAGTGTCAGTGCTACAGTGCTGGTGTCTTAGTGCCAGTGCTACAGTGCCGGTGCTGTAGTGCCAGTGCTGGTGTCTTAGTGCTAGTGCTACAGTGCTGGTGTCTTAGTGCCAGCGCTACAGTGCTGATGTCTTAGTGCCAGTGCTACAGTGCTGATGTCTTAGTGCCAGTGCTACAGTGCTGGTGTCTTAGTGCCTGCACTATAGTGCTGATGTCTTAGTGCCAGTGCTTGTGTCTTAGTGCCAGTGGTACAGTGCTGGTGTCTTAGTGCCAGTGATATAGTGCTGATGTCTTAGTGCCAGTGCTACAGTGCCAGTGCTGGTGTCTTAGTGCTAGTGCTACAGTGCTGGTGTCTTAGTGCCAGTGCTACAGTGCTGATGTCTTAGTGCCAGTGCTACAGTGCTGGTGTCTTAGTGCCAGTGCTACAGTGCCGGTGCTGTAGTGCCAGTGCAGGTGTCTTAGTGCTAGTGCTACAGTGCTGGTGTCTTAGTGCCAGTGCTACAGTGCTGGTGTCTTAGTGCCAGTGCTACAGTGCTGGTGTCTTAGTGCCAGTGCTTGTGTCTTAGTGCTGGTGCTGTAGTGCCAGTGCTGGTGTCTTAGTGCTAGTGCTACAGTGCTGGTGTCTTAGTGCCAGTGCTACAGTGCCAGTGTCTTAGTGCCAGTGCTACAGTGCCAGTGTCTTAGTGCCAGTGCTACAGTGCCGGTGCTGTAGTGCCAGTGCTGGTGTCTTGGTGCTAGTGCTACAGTGCTGGTGTCTTAGTGCCAGTGCTACAGTTCTGGTGTCTTAGTGCCAGTGATACAGTGCTGGTGTCTTAGTGCCAGTGCTACAGTGCTGGTGTCTTGGTGCTAGTGCTACAGTGCTGGTGTCTTAGTGCCAGTGCTTGTGTCTTAGTGCCAGTGCTACAGTGCTGGTGCTGTAGTGCCAGTGCAGGTGTCTTAGTGCTAGTGATACAGTGCTGGTGTCTTAGTGCCAGTGCTACAGTGCCGGTGCTACAGTGCTGGTGTCTTAGTGCCGGTGCTGTAGTGCCAGTGCTGGTGTCTTGGTGCTAGTGCTACAGTGCTGGTGTCTTAGTGCCAGTGCTACAGTGCTGGTGTCTTAGTGCCAGTGCTTGTGTCTTAGTGCCAGTGCTACAGTGCCGGTGTCTTAGTGCCAGTGCTACAGTGCTGGTGTCTTAGTGTCAGTTCTACAGTGCTGGTGTCTTAGTGCCAGTGCTACAGTGCTGGTGTCTTAGTGCCAGTGCTACAGTGCTGGTGTCTTAGTGCTTGTGTCTTAGTGCCAGTGCTACAGTGCTTGTGTCTTAGTGCCAGTGCTACAGTGCTGGTGTCCTAGTGCCAGTGCTACAGTGCTGGTGTCTTAGTGCCAGTGCTACAGTGCCGGTGCTGTAGTGCCAGTGCTGGTGTCTTAGTGCTAGTGCTACAGTGCTGGTGTCTTATTGCCAGTGCTACAGTGCTGGTGTCTTAGTGCCAGTGCTACAGTGCTGGTGTCTTAGTGCCAGTGCTACAGTGCCGGTGCTGTAGTGCCATTGCTGGTGTCTTAGTGCTAGTGCTACAGTACCAGTGTCTTAGTGCCAGTGCTACAGTGCTGGTGTCTTAGTGCCAGTGCTACAGTGCTGGTGTCTTATTGCCAGTGCTACAGTGCTGGTGTCTTAGTGCCAGTGCTACAGTGCTGGTGTCTTAGTGCCAGTGCTACAGTGCCGGTGCTGTAGTGCCAGTGCTGGTGTCTTAGTGCCAGTGCTACAGTGCTGGTGTCTTAGTGCCAGTGCTACAGTGCCGGTGCTGTAGTGCCAGTGCTGGTGTCTTAGTGCTAGTGCTACAGTGCTGGTGTCTTATTGCCAGTGCTACAGTGCTGGTGTCTTAGTGCCAGTGCTACAGTGCTGGTGTCTTAGTGCCAGTGCTACAGTGCCGGTGCTGTAGTGCCAGTGCTGGTGTCTTAGTGCTAGTGCTACAGTACCAGTGTCTTAGTGCCAGTGCTACAGTGCTGGTGTCTTAGTGCCAGTGCTACAGTGCTGGTGTCTTATTGCCAGTGCTACAGTGCTGGTGTCTTAGTGCCAGTGCTACAGTGCTGGTGTCTTAGTGCCAGTGCTACAGTGCCGGTGCTGTAGTGCCAGTGCTGGTGTCTTAGTGCCAGTGCTACAGTGCTGGTGTCTTAGTCCAGTGCTACAGTGCTGGTGTCTTAGTGCCAGTGCTACAGTACCGGTGCTGTAGTGCCAGTGCTGGTGTCTTAGTGCCAGTGCTACAGTGCTGGTGTCTTAGTGCCAGCGCTACAGTGCTGGTGTCTTAGTGCCAGCGCTACAGTGCTGATGTCTTAGTGCCAGTGCTACAGTGCTGGTGTCTTAGTGCCTGCACTATAGTGCTGATGTCTTAGTGCCAGTGCTTGTGTCTTAGTGCCTGTGATACAGTGTTGGTGTCTTAGTGCCAGCACTACAGTGCTGATGTCTTAGTGCCAGTGCTACAGTGCTTGTGTCTTAGTGCCAGTGATACAGTGCTGTAGTGCCAGTGCTTGTGTCTTAGTGCCAGTGATACAGTGCTGGTGTCTTAGTGTCAGTGCCACAGTGCTGGTGTCTTAGTGCAAGTGCTGGTGTCTTACTGCCAGTGCTACAGTGCCGGTGGTGTAGTGCCAGTGCTACAGTGCTGGTGTCTTAGTGCCAGTTCTACAGTGCTGGTGGTACTGAGTTTATGCACACAGATGAAAACCTAGTCTGGCCCAAAGAAAGAATAACACTAGAGCACTAACAGGTAATGACAAGTGCCATGAAGAAGGTTCTAATGAGCTTAATCTAATGAAATCCAACCCAATGTCATTGTTGTGTCGTTATCATTGTTGTCATTATCATTGTCATGTCATCATTGTTGTCATATCATTGTTGTGTCATTATCCTAGTTTGCTTGCTGTGTTTGCATGCATGCTTTTGTGCACAACAGAAAGCTCAATGTAGCTTAATCACGGTTGTCTTTCAGATTTGTTTACGTGGATCGTAAATGTTATGATTGTTACATGGTGGTCATATTGATTGACAGATTTGTATGAAGTTGAACATTACCATTCCTGTTTTTTTTTTAAATTAATATTTTGTGATAGTTTGTAATTTATTACCAAATCTATCAATACATGTCTGTAATTATTATTTATTGTTGTGTTTTATTAAGTGTGTATACAAGGTTCACTGTGTAAATTGGAAACTGTGTCATACTCAGTAACGATATTGTTAACTGATATATGTACTATGAATATAGAAGACATAAATAGCATATTGCACAGTTCATTGCCGGGCATATTTCTCAGCCTCTTGTCGGGAGCATACCACATAGCAAGTACAACATATATTACAGCAGTGTCATGAATACTTTCAACTGAGATAAACAAACACACATTCTCGTATGTTTCACTGTGTCTCATCGGGAGCATACCTCAGAACAAGTACAACATATATTACAGCAGTGTCATGAATACTTTCACTTGAGACACACAAACACACATTCTCGTATGTTTCAATGTTACCACTGCAGTTTTATAGATTCTATCATCTTTTTGGTTACACAATCGTGGTTTTTCCTCGTGTATAGCAGATGCCTCAGCAAATCTCAGAAGTGTTGGTTATGTGTAGTGAACAGCACACTTAAGTCTCTCTGTCTGCCACATGCTCACATTCTAGTAAGTGGCATGCTATGAACATTTGAGTTCTGTTCGTTTGAAAGATTTAGTCAGGTTGCCAGAACTTGTTTGTCCATTGTTTGTTTCCGCATCAATTTAGGATGTGTTCTGTGATTACTGTTATTATCATCATGTGCCTTGTCGGCTGGCGCATGCGTAAATATCTGTCCACAAATCTCGGTCCATGGCGCTCTGGATAAAATTCTGCTAATGACATTCCTCCGCGCGTTATCTGCATCCAGCATCATTTCTCTTGGTCTGTCTCTTTTCCCGTTGATCTTTCTAGTCGTCACAATATTCTCCTATGCCTCTCTTCTCATCACATGACCAAAGAATGCTGTTTGTCTCTTTTTCATAGTTATGTATAATGTTCTGGTTTCATTAGCCTCTTCCAGGCATTCGTTGTTAGTTAATCTAGCAGACAAAGGTATTCACAGCATTCATCTCAGGAACCACATCTCCTTTGCTTCCAAGCTTTTTCTAATTTGTTCATTAAAGATACAGCAAACCTGGTTCTAGATAACATTTCAGCACTCTCTTTCTGACATTCAATGATAGTAACTTATTGCATAAGATACTTTTCATTTTCTGGAATTCAGCTTTTTCTTGATCTATTCTTTTCTTAATCTCTGTTCTGCATCTTCCATCTCATGTTATAATTATCTTTAGGTATTTATATTCATCAACTTGGTTCAGCATTAACCAAACAGTATAATTCTAATGTTATCTCACATGCCATCTTTTTCTTTGATATAACCATTGTTTATGTTATTTTAGTTGCATGTCCTTCACAGGACGTAGGAGTTAACCCCAGCATTTTGGCTGTTCGTGATTCCTGGGCAAGTTTTACATTCAGTAGTTTGCCATTGCTTTCTGAACGACCGGCTCCTATACCTTTTTTGAAAAAACCAGCACCCCTGTGTTTTGAACCCTGGTATACGGGATTACAAATCGCGTCCATAACTTCTCCACCACGGAGGCCGGTTCATGTTATACATACATCTTAAAATGTTGTGACGTTCATCAGCTATAGAATGCATTCCACAAATGCTTGCATGACCTACCTCTCTCTCTCTCTCTCTCTCTCTCTCTCTCTCTCTCTCTCTCTCTCTCTCTCTCTCTCTCTCTCTCTCTCTCTCTCTCCTCTCACTCTCACCCACTGTGAGAGAGGGGGGGAGAAGGGGCAGTTGAATGTTCTTGAATTATCACATCTATCAGTTATACCATGCATCTTTGGGCCCATTAGGGATACACAAAGTGGAGAGTGGAAAAGAAGAAGCAACAAAGACATTTATGATCTGTTTAAGTCCCCGCTAATCACTGGTATCATGAAGGCTAATAGACTGCAATGGCTGGGGCATATAGAAAGAATGGAAGATAATAGGGAAACAAAACTCGCTTACACTCAAGAAATAAATGACCGTAGACTCTGAGGTAGACCAAGAAGACTGTGGAGAGATAATATACATACAGACCTACAAGCACTTGGAATCAACGACTGGCAAGAGAAGGTCAACCAGAGAGACGAATGGAGACGGCTTGTATCTGCAGCAAAGAACCTTAATGGCTCGGAATGCTGAAGAAGATCAGTTATATCGCCTATACCTCATCAGGACAGTGAGAGTTGATCGGCAGTTACCGCTACATGTAAGACCAGAGTTGAGGTGTGTTATATTCCAACCACTGTGTTGCCTGAATTGCACTGAGTTTGTGTTTGTCTAGTACACCCTGTGATAGATTCTATCCATCTGATTCTTGATCTTGCTCTAGCACTAAAGCTGGCCCCTCTTGAACTATAGTCGTAGAGTGGTGGCGGGCTGCTCCTCATTCTCATGCCTGAACTACTTGATCTGTTGTCTATCTGTAAATCCAATAAATTGATGTAATGGCTCAGACGTTAGGCTGAGAATAGCATAAGCACAGTTGGGTAGGGTTTCATGCCAGTTCTCATATTCACTACGAGAGGAAAAGACTGTCCAACTATTCCGCCGCACACTCAGGCCTACACAAATACGATGGTCCTAATGCTTCAAAAGCCCATACCAAAATCCTGCTGTAGGTCTGGATGGTGGTTAGTTGCTCACCTCTCAACCCAGTGCTTCACACGCCCACAGCAGATCCCTGCTGTAGGACTGGATGGTGGTTAGTTGCTCACCCCCCGGGCCAGTGTGTATGGGTTTGAATCTGTACTGGGGCTCATTTTTAACAATGATCTAAGCTCAAAGGTCAACCCTGTCTAAAATGGCTGCCAGAAATGTCTTAGGTAAGTGGAGATGGCCGGCCTGATACCGACCACATCAGCCACCGAGTGCCGAGGGTCTATACAACCATGTGCCCAGACACCTGTGGGCATGTACAAGAGTCCTTACAATAAACTCAATGCAGGGGGCACTATCTATGACATGTCTATTGTCATTATTCCCGATTCTGTCTCGTCTATTGGTGCTGGCAGCTTTACTCAACTGTTTCATTTCACTTGAAATCACAAAAGCCTCTTTCAGTCATATATGAATATGGGTTGATGCGCCCTTTAAGCTGGAGACCTCCAGCCACACGGCCCTGTGTTCCTTTTATAGGAGACCTCCAGTCACACAGCCCAGTGTTCCTTTCGGCAGTTTCTGTTCCTCTCTGCATGTTGATGTCTCCCTTCAAGAGTTTCAAGATGATTCCTTACACTGTATGAATTATGAATACCTTGGTGTAACATTCGACGACAGGCTGACATGGAGAAAACACATAAAAAAAGCAGTAGCAAAAACCAGAAGGAAAATGGCCATCCTGAGAAAGCTAAGTGGAACCACATGGGGAGCCAGTGGGAAAATACTTAGCAAAGTTTATCAACAGAGCATACGACCACACCTGGAATACGGGTCAACTGCGTGGTGTTCACCATAAAAAAAAACCACACTACGAGAGCTGGACAAAGTGCAGAATCAAGCTCTTAGAGTCACCACAGGAGGGAGGAGATCAACCCCTATAGTAGCAATGGATAAAATGGGGAGGACGCAACCACTGAGAGAACGCAGAGATACAAAAAGACTAATACAAGCAGAAAAGTTCATCAGCTTGTCAGGCCACCCTATGAAGAACAGATTTGAAAACTTAGCTATGGGGCGGTTGAAAAGAAGTAGTTTTATCCACCAGGCCAAACGACTCTGCAGAGAAACCACCAATCTTCCCACAGTTGTTATCCCCCTGACAACTATTCCAGAGTGAACCCTATGGAAAGATGAACATAGACTATCGCTACAAATCCAGACAAAAGTGAGAGGAATATTTGACAAGGAAGAACAGAACAGTGTACAGCGCAGAACAGCCACTCTCAGCTTCCTTGATGACGAATACCCACAGGATCTCTGGATCCGAGTCTACACAGATGGGTCAGCACAAAATTCATTCATTCATTCATTCATTCATTCATTCATTCATTCATTCATTCATTCATTCAGTAGCATGTCCTTTGCAGAACCTCGCTCCCATAACAACCTTCGGGAAAACCTCTCGATCATAAGCAAAATGTCCCGCGTCCGATACACCCATTTGGAGATCATCCGCGACATCCTGCACCCATCTTCTCTTCCCAGGCATATACCCCGCCATTATAGTTCTCTCCAAACTTTCGTGACGTTTCAAATGACCAAAATATTTTAATTTTCTTTGTTTTATCGTTTTTAATAGGCAACCTTCTTCAATATTCAGCTCTTGAAGTATTGATGCATTTGTTCTTTTCGTTACATAAGATATTCTTATAACCCGTCTATAACATTTATATTCAAAAGCATTTATGCGCAGTTCAGCTTGTTTAGTAAGTGTCCATGTCTCACAGGCGTATGTTGCAATGGGAAATATGCATGCTCTTAAAAATCTAATTTTTGTAGTTCTATCTGTCCCACTCCATAATTTATTCAGTTGTTTTAGTCGTTGAAGGGCAACTGATAGTCGTCGTTTAATTTCTTTCATTGTGTCACCGTTGTTGGTAATCAATGGTAATCCACACAAAGCTGGACATCATAAATGATATATAATGTTTGTCTTCATTGACTGATGTGTATGAGGTTTCACAAGCATAGTTTTCTACACATAACAGCATATAATGTGTTGTATTAATGTACCAATCTATGTTAAGTTGGATGTGTCATTAAATACAACATAATCATGTTGTGATGTTTCATCCTGAATAGACCAATGTGTTTGAGGTTGGATAAGTCATGATTTATAATATAACTAGCTGACCCGGCCCGGCTTCGCCCAGTCCTTGGTGGGGAGCATCTCATTTAATTCATATAATTAGTCATATAAGCTCCCGTTCCCGTTACCGACTATCTGTCTGTCTGTCTGTCTGTCTGTCTGTCTGTCTGTCTGTCTGTCTGTCTGACCCGGCATCGCCCAGTCCTTGGTGGGGAGCATCTCATTTAATTCATATAAGTAGTCATATAAGTTCCCGTTCCCGTTACCGACTATCTGTCTGTCTGTCTGTCTGTCTGTCTGTATGTCTGTCTGTCTGTCCGTCCCTCCCTCTCTGTCTGTCTGTCTGCCTGTCTGTCTAATCATTTATTGGTTGCAGTTAGAACAACCTTAGATAAACGAAGACCAACTTACAAAAAGCATTTGAAAGAGCACTTGAAAGATCTTTACATCTTCCCCCAACAATTAACTTGGGTAAATGGAGCGGCGGCAGCAGCATCAGCAGAAGAAGGAAAAGGAGGAGTAGACAACTGCAGCGAAAAGGTGGGTCTGTCTATCTATCTGACCCGGCGTGACTTCGCCCAGCTCCTGGAGTGTAGCGTCTCATTAAATTCATACAACAAAAAAAGTAACTTAAAAAAATGCCCTTCTACACACCATCCATTATTTTTAATGAAAACGCTTTCTAATCACCTGCATGACTACAGTAACTTCTTAAGCAAAAAAAAGATGAGTTACAATGTTATGCATTGTGCATTATTTTTATGAAAACTTTGAAAATGCCTTACAGATTGTATCATTATTTATTATAACTCATATGCCGGTACATAACTATGGACAAAGAGTTTATAAATCTTTGAAAACGATGCCACAATATGACTATAAGTTATACAGAAAAGTTATGCCCCTTGAAATAACTTTTATAGAGTTAGGTCCCCTGAGATATATTAAATTATGATGAAAAGTGAAAAATGAAATAATACTGGGTAAGCATGCGATTTCACACTAAAAAAATATGACAGTGGGCTGCACTGGAATGAAAGAAAGGCGTGTAGAAAATTTCATCTCAATCGGATGGGCCGTTCGCGAGCGCACAAAGGACATACGGACATACAGACAGACAGACAGACAGACAGACAGACAGACGGAGATCGCAATTTATATATAAGAAGATGTTCTTTAATCTCAAACTACTTGGAAAATGTTAAAGAAATTCAAAACAATGTTTTCCTGTAGTAAATTTTAATAACGAAGACACAAACAAAAGATTGCACGATTTATTGCTTGAGACATGGGGTGTATTTTTAATGACTGTGCAGTGTTTGAAAATATTGCCGGTCCAAGTTTGTATTCATCCTCTGTAAAGTTCATCAACGGTGGCGCCCAGAAACCAGTATCCATGCACTTCAACAGTCCTGATCACTGTGGCGTGGCTGACATACAGGACACGGCCATCAAATCGTGCGCATCGAAAACAGTCTCATCTTCCAGTTGGGTTCACTCTCCCCTCACGGCCTCAATGTCCAACACAGTTTCATTTAACTTCTAAACCCCATCCCCTCCCACCCCCTAGTTGTATAGTCCACTGCAAAGGTAGTTGCGTGTCCTTTACAGGACGTCGCAGTCAACCCCAGCATTATTTTTGCTGTTTGGTATTTCTTGGCAGGTTTGCGTTCGGTGGTTTGCAATCGTTTTCTGAGCGGCCGCCACTCATGCCCCTCTGTGAGGACCAACACAATGAAATCTTCCGCAGCTGTGTTTCGAGCGCGGAAGGAGAAATTACTAATTGCGAACTGCGTAGGTGACATCTTCATCAATCCTAATTTTTACTTTCCGCTCACATGGGCGCCTCTCCACGCCCACCCCCTTCCCGCTTATTCTCCCGCTGAGTGGCTTAGCCAATATCTGAGCTTCTGGCGGTATTGCCCTTTGACCCGTTGACCATACATGCGGTTCATACAATCCACTGATAGTCGTCTAACGCACGTCAGTCGCTCCAAGCAAGGATACAGATTCAGATAAGTACCCTTAATATTCTCATGTAGTGTGTTTCATGTAGTTTTTGTGTAGGTTTGTGTTTGTTAGATGTGTGCTGACGAAGGTTTTGGCCGCAACGTCCAATTTGTTTCTTGTAATCATGTTTCAGTAAAGCTCACAATCTACTTCTCGTTTTTGTTTTTTTGTTTGTTTGTTTTTTTTTTTGGGGGGGGGGGGAGGGGGGGGTGATTCATTCATTACATACATTATATCAGCCCTGTCTCATCAGTTGGGCTAACTCCGGAGTCTCATCAGTATCCCCAGCCAAGACCATACTACATACATTATATCAGCCCTGTCCACGCTGCTTCCCGTTCGTGCTGGTGCATTATTTACCAGCTGGTCTGACCGTTCATGACATTGAAATCCGCATGTCCAGGTGCGTACATCCATGTGAGTACATCCAGGTGAGTGATGTGAAGAGCAGCTTCCAAATGCTGTCTATCCACTCGGAATGAAGACTGACGGTTGTGATTTTCTGAAGCATGTTCGTGGATTCTGATCTGATTATCTCGTGTGTCACTTCCTGTTCAGCTGCCTATGCGAGTGCTCTGGTGGCAGTTGGGGTCTCCGTAGTCAGGCTTGATGTAGTTGTCTGGAACACGCAGCTTTCCTCTTTGATTGTTCTCCCCATCTGCTGTGCTGTGTAACCTCGCGATGACCTTTAGCCCCGCTTCACCGACCCATCTGTGTAGACAATAATGTCTTCTGGATGTGAATGCTGCTGAACCAGTTGCCTTATCTCAGGGTCAACCCATGCAAGCAACTGTTCTCTACATTATCTCCACCTGACCACATTACAGCGTGTTTGCAAGTCCACATGTGTATCACTCCATTCTTCTCCGTCTTAGAGATCGTTCAAGTCATAGACCTGCATAATTATCTCTTCCGCCTCGACCATCCAGGAGCCAATTCTTTTGAGGCACATTCCTTTCTGGCATCAATAGCGCTGAGACTGTGCCATAACCTGTGCAGTGTTGTTCCTAGTGGCCACTGTGGGTAAATCAAGGATGTGTCACGGGGACTGGCGCGAGGTTTCAACATTTAGAACCATATAAACTTTGGACATTATATGGGAAATGTGGACTTAGGAGAATGAACGGAAATGGAGAATTCACAAATCTGTGAGCGGTAAATCGATGTGTTCTTCATGTAACAGGACCGTTGGGTATAACCAGACCACATCGCAGAACATCAAATTGGTCGTATGTGCATTAACGGGACATTTAGATCATTTGTAGCGCTTTCAGCGGTGGGGATGTAGATTCAGATCATCATTTGCTGGTAAGTAAAATGAAGTTGAAAACTCGAGAGATACACATCCCATAAACATGGACGCCATGAGGTCAGCATGGCTAAAAGGGTAAGAGCACTCGCTATTAAACATCCGGTGTGCCGATGTCGAAGCAGCGGGTTCAACCCCTACACCCTACAACAAATGAACAGCCGGGTGGGATATTTCGTGGTCTAAATAGACCAGTCACAAAATAACGTGTACGTATCCAACCTGCAGAAATGAACAGGATTCTGACAGTATTAATAGGGAATACTTTTGACACTGTTTAGGTCTCACAAAAAATCAGTCACGTAATGAGGTGTCAATGAAAATCAGTCACTTAACTAGATATCAATAAAAATCAGTCACTTGACGAGGTGTCAATGAAAATCAACCAGGAGAACTTTTAATCAGATAGCGGTGGGAATGATTTGTAGTATGACTCTTCGCTGGCTGTTGAACGAGGGGACGGAGCGCGTATGGGAATGTCCTGTCGGTTCTTAGCTCAACTCAACTCAACACAATACAACTAAATTAAAATCAGGCACTTAACGAGGTGTAAATGAAAATCAGTCACTTAACAACAACATATAAAGATGGGAGGTTCCTTGAAGATAGAATAAGAATAACCATGGCAAGGGTTGCCTTCTGCAAGGTGGAAAACATACTGATCAATAAAAAGATGTCTCATTTGCAACACGAAAAAAAGTGTTGAGGTGCTACATAGAACCTTTACTTGTGTATGAATGTGAAACGTGGACAATGAGTAGACAAGATGGGAAAAAAATCTAATGGCAGTGGAGATGTGATTTCTGATGAAAATGCAAAGAATACCCTGAGCAGACAGAAAAACTAATGCGAAAGTCCTAGAATAGAGAAATTAGACGTATACAGTCAGCAGTTTTTAGTCATGTTATTGGATCAAATAAATAAGAGAACTTGGTGACAACTGGCAAGATTGAGAGGAAAAGAACACAGGGAAAGTCGAGAAGTAAATATTTAAATATTTGGATGGCATGGTCAAGGCAAGAACACGGAAATTATTAACGACTCTGGTGATCGTGTGAGATGGCGAAACATGACCGCCCACGCGGTCTGGGGGGGGGGGGGAGGAGAGACTAACTGATGCATCTGAAATAAGAATAGGCGACGGCTTTATGGAGTTTATTATTCTTACTAAGTGCACTTACGTATCAACTATCACCCATACTGAAACATACAAACATACCTATGTCCGCAAAACGACAGATAAAAAACATAATATTCACACCAACTTTATGCTACCCATCTCAAACTTGGACATGATCTAAATTACACTTACGCAAAATCAACACCTGTGAGATGAGATGCCTGATGAGAGCTGCCAACTTAACAATCCGAGACCGATTAAGAAATATTGTTATCAGACAGACTGTGGGGTCATCACCTTTGCCACATTTATCAAATGGTTTGGCCATCTCTTTGAATGCAACACGATCAACTACCAGCGCTAGCCTTACATCAAAGAAGATCTAGTTCGAGCGCAAGAGGATTTCCGAGAAGAAAACTGATTGACGACATCAGAGACATTGTACAATCACACGGAATGACACTATCCAGTGCCATCCATCGGGCGATGGAACGCCAATTATTCCTCCCCAACGACGCATGACGACAAAAGTGGAAGATGATGATGATGGGAGGTCACTACAATTGGGTGTTAAATATACACAGGGGATATCACGGATAAAAATAATAAGCGACTATGTACTCGGTATTTCAGCCAGTATTATTTAATTACTACCTTTATGTAATATGTAACTCTGCAGTGTGCAAATGGTGAAATGCAGCGAAATATGCCAGGCCAGAAATCGTGAAATATTTTGTTTATAATGTATGTGTTTAAATAATAAGAATAAATCAGGGAAATGATAACATCCGGAGTGTTTTTTCATATGTGATTGCGGTGTGTTGTTATGCACCCTTGGGCCTGAACCCTTGGGCCAACTCATCCGATTTTTGCGTGCATTTTTGACCAGGTTTGCATTCCTGCGGGACTCTCACTTTTTTGGTGTCGTCCACATCCCAGCTGGTCAAGTTAGAACGGTCGAATACTTCACGATCAACCCTCAAGGGAAGGCAGGGACATTCAATGGCATTTTCCGCCATCCAGGGTGGCTTCCATAGTTGCAAAGCCGACACATAGTGCTCTGGTGCTGGGCTCACCGAGGGAATCGTCACGTCCTGCTCATGGCTGCTTTAATTCCTCACTTCAATGTATTGGGCCTTTCGTTCGCTACGTGCCGCTCTCCGCACAAACTAGAAACGGTCGGACTGCAGATGGTACCCACTCAGCGAGCTTTCGTTTCGGATGTGTGCTTTGTCGCTGTGCCAGGAAAACAAAATAGTTAGAGCTGTTCCGGGCACGACGGACATTCGGAAAATGCTGTTCCGGACACGAAGGTCATTCGGAAGACTAGATAGTCAGAACTGTTCCAGGCACGACGGACAATAGGAAAACTAACTAGTCAGAGCTGTTCCGTTACATTCGGAAGACTAGTTAGTCAGAGCTGTTCCAAGCACGACAGACAATAGGAAAACTAGCTAGTCAGAGCTGTTCCGTTACATTCGCGGAAGACTAGTTTGTCAGAGCTGGGCACGATCGACATTTCACTCCGACGTAATTGCGTAGTGCCAGTTTTTATTTGCCACCCTTAGGTCGGCACATCTGACTTCGGCGGGCATTTTCTTCTTCTTTTCGTTCATCCGGAGTGTTTTTTCAGATGTGATTGCGGTGTGTCTGTTATGCTCCCTTGGGCCGAAACCCGTAGGCCAACACATCGACTTTAGCGTGCTTTTTTGACCAGGTAGCATTCCTGGGAGACTCTCACTTTTGTGGTGCCATCTACAACAATGCTGGCCAAGGTTGAACGGTCGAAGACAACGGTCATCCCTCAAAGGAAGGCAGGGACAGTCCATAGCATTTTCCGCCATCCAAGGTTGCTTCCATAGTTGCAGGGCCGACACATAACGCCCTGGATCTGGGCTCACCGAGGGAAATCGTCACGTCCTGCTCATGGCTGCTTTGAATCCTCACTTCTATATATTGGTCATTTCGTTTTCCCCGGGCCATTCCCGCACAAACCAGACATGTTCGCAGACGGCATCCACTCAGCGAGTTTTCGGACATGTGCTTGTCGTTGCGCCCATCAGAGCTGTTCCAGGCACGACAGACATTCGGAAACTACCTAGTCAGAGCTGTTCCGAACAAGAGCGGCATTCGGAAACTAGGTAGTCAGAGCTGTTCCTAGCACGAGAGACATTCGGGCGAGACATTTCACTCGGACGTAATTGCGTAGTGTCAATTTTTAGTTTGCCACCCGTAGGCCGACACTTCCGACTTCTGGCGGGCATTTTTTAGTGAGGTTAGCCTTCCTCCGGTTTCGAGACACGTTAGACTGTTGTAATGTCACCCACATCTCAGCTGGTCAAGATAGAACGATCAACGATATCGCGGACGGCCCTCAAGGGAAGGCAGGGGCAGACCATGGGCATCATCTCACTATCCGAGGAGGCTTCCATAATTGCAGACCCGGCACATATTGCTCTGAGACTGGGCTCACCCAAGGAGTTTCCACGTCCTGCTCATGGCTGCTTTTGTTCCTCACTTCCATGTGTTGAGCATCCCGCTTGCCACTGATCGCTCGAGCACACACCAGGAGCGGTCAGATTGTGGGCGACATCCACTCGGTAAGCTTTTGCTTGTGACTTCAACCCACGCAATAGGTTCGCTCGCCGTGCGTTCCATTTTGCGTTGAGACGTTCTTCCACTTATATCTACACTCTCTATGAGTTAGATACAGAGTTTCCGTAACCATGCCCTTCGACTGGGGCACTTTTCTGTCTTTTTTGTACTCGCTCACGAGGTAGGCTACATGTGCTGCCGGCTCAGCACCTTACCTTCGTGCAGCAGCGAACGGGAAACGGTCAGGCCCTCTCATCCGGGAATCCCTCATATCCCCCAGCTGAGAGCCTTCGAACATGTATTAGACCTGAGCATGTAGCTTGCTCAGTATCACGTTTCTATTTTCCGGTAGACGGGTATCGGCCTGGCTCTCAGATCCGAGGGTTTGTGGCTTAGAGGCGTTCAGCCACAGCCCTCGACAGGGAGCCCTATGAGTTTTGTCCGAACCAAGTAATTCTGCCTTCGTGCACCTGATTTAAATTTTGACTGCTATCCTCAGTCTATACCTGCAGAGCAGCTGGTTGTGTCTCTCTTAGTCTGGTCCCTATCCCATAAGCTGTCCGATATGTAATTTTTCACCCATCGGCAAGCAAATGGGGTCGATGGGACACGCAAGCTCCCCCACCACGTCAAGGTGGAGACACATCGGGGGAGGGCGGGCATTTTTATTATTGAGGTTAGCCTTCCCCGGGTTTCGAGGGACGTTAGACTCTTACTGTTGTGGTGTCGCCCACAAGTCAGCTGATCAAGGTAGAACGGTCAGAGACATCACGGTCAACCATCAAGGGAAGGCAGGGGCAGACCATAAGTATTCCCCGCTATCCAAGGAGGCTTCCATAATTGCAAAGCCGGCACATATTGCTCTGAGACTGGGTTCACCCGAGGAATTGCCACGTTCTGGTTGCTTTAATGCTTTTCATGGCTGCTTTAATTCCTTACTTCCATGTATTGGGCATTTCTTTCGCCACTGGTCGCTCAAGCACAAACCAGGGATGGACAGACTGCGGGCAACATCCACGCAGAAAGCTTTCACTTCGGGCTTCCACGTAATGGATTCGCTAGCCAAACGTTCCATTTCGTGTAAACGAGACATCTTCCACCTTTGTCTACGCTCACTCTATGAGTATAGTTATAGACTTTCATCTTAGCCATTGTGTGCGACTGGGGCGCTTTTTCCACCTTTAGAAACCGCTCACGGGGTAGGCTACACGTGCTGCCGACTCAGCACCTTACCTCTATGCATTAGTGAGCGAGTAACGACCGGCCCTCTCATCCGGGGATCCCTCATATTCCCCAGCTGAAAGCCTTCGATCAGGTATCTAACCTAAGCATGTAGCGTGCTCAGCATCTCACCTTCATTTTGCAGTAAGTGAATATCGGCCCGGCTCTCACATCCGAGGGCTTATAGCATTGAGGCGTTCAGCCACATCCCTCGGCTGAGAGTCTTAGAGTATGTGTCCGGACCAAGAATTACTGCCTTCGTGCGCCTGATTTGAACTTTTGATTGCTATCCTCAGTCTACCTGCAGAGCAGCAGATTGTGTCTCTCTTGGTCTGGCCCCTAACCCAAGTCCTGTCCAACACATAGTTGTGCTTCCGTCGGTTTTGCTCTTGGGGTCATTGGGATTCGCAAGACACCCCCCCTCCCCCCCCCCCCCGGCAAGGTGGAGACACATCCGGGGGGCAGTACTAATGTATTGATTAGAAACACGGAGAAGGGCTAAAACAATTACTAATACACTAACAAAGAGTTATTAAATTGTGCCTTCTATCGAGTGCCCATTCACATAGTATGTTATTTATACTCTTCTCCAGTCAGTCATAGTATGTTGTTTTTTTTTCTCTTCTCCAGTTCGGTAAGTCATTCATTATTGTTAAACCCAGATGGCATATGTACATGTTTATTTAATGCACACAAACACGCACATACACATAACAACAAGCAGAGATAGGCCATGACTTCTAACATCAGTAAGACCCATCACAGAGATATCACCAGCCACAGATTACAGCCGATTTGTACTAGACAGTGACTTGCCGAGATCTCTCTACCACCCCTCTCTGATATGCGCAGCTAGCTTCACCGTGTGTAGATTTTAGTTTCAAATCTGTTCTGTTTCCGTCTGGTTGGGTAAATATTTGGGAACATAAACACCACTATGGTTGGGAAGAATGTGATCCATTATGTCTGTACGCTGGTTGTCCTACTAGTTCAACTCCACTCTGGAACTAGTGACGTGTCTGCTGGCCGTGCTAGGGACGAGCGGACAATACAAGCCAGCAAGGATGCCATCATGAGAGAAGATGCCCAAGAGGTTCTTTATATTACTGGATTACAGGAGAATAGCAGTAAGTAGTCAAATATGCGTTCTTCTTCTTCTTCTTCTTCTTCTTCTTCTTCTTCTTCTTCTTCTTCTTCTTCTTCTTCTTCTTCTTCTTCTTCTTCTTCTTCTTAGTTTTCTTTTTTTTTATTTTCTTCCTTTGCATCTTCTGTTCGATATCTATTGTAAGTCTTTTGGCGTCAGGTTAGAAAGAACTACTGTCAGTTTTGCGTATGCTTCACATAAAATGATATTCCTTGCCTAAGCTATTCCCCCAGTTCATTGCTTACGTTGTCTGCTTGCTGTTTCCGCTGATCAAAATGACAATGCCGCTTGCGGTATGCTGTCTCCAGGTGTTATTACTACGTGACCGAATCATCTGACCGCTATCTCTCCACGAAATCCCAATCTGACATTGTACCCACTTGCTTCTGGTGTTATCACTTCTGACCAGGTCTCTTCTTGTCACATTAAAACTAAAGATTGTCCAGTAGCAGACATTGTCGTGGACAGTAAAATATTAGGTGGCCAGGAAGCCAAATGGCCGTCGCGCCCAGCTTATTGCCTCGTCACGTAGAATATGTAACACCCTCAAACTAAACTGAAAATGAATGACTTGAACAGTCAGAAAAACCAATGAGCAAGTCCTACAAGACGGATTAGTAAAATTAGCACGTTATAGTAAGAAATGAACCAGATAACTGGCAAGACTGAGAGAAAAAGAACAAAGGACAGGCAGAGAAGTAAATATCTGGATGGCTTGGCCATCATAGCATGGACAAGAACACGAAGCTGATCCACGCCTCTGGTGACCATTTAGTTAGTATTGATAATAAATTGCCCCCCCCCCCCCACCCATCCATGGTGGTATTCTCAGCCACCTTCTATCTTATTTGACAAGTTCTGACTATTACAGCTTCCACTGCCTTCACGGTTGATAGAAGTTAGAACCTCCTCAAATATCCCATTTCACACAACACGACCAAGATACGAAGATTGTCTTGTCGTTACGAGGGGACATATCTTCAGTCGTGAATTTGCCTTTCGCGGGTCTATTTGTTAATATTTGTATACGTTCACTTGCTATGAACGCAAGCGTAGTAAATACACGTGGTACTGCTTCAAGTGCAATGGACTGATTTTTGCTTGTGGATTAATTTCACTGTTAACAGTATCCCTGCAATCAGGCGATCCATTCCGACTTCTGAGGTACTGGTAATTTACGTCCCCAAGTAAAGGACGAGAAGTCAACATTTTAGTCCAGCTGATCGGCGTATGGTTTGAACCCGCTACCTCGTCATCGGCACACCGGATGTGTAAGAACGAACGCTCTTATCCATTCGACCATGCTGATCCAGTTTGCGTGTATTCATTATGGTCTTCTTAACCGTCTGGGGAATTCTAAGTCAGTCAAGGAACCGTTCATGCGCCGTCAGACACATTGGGCATAGGATGTCAGACCCATGTTTTCATAGACCTGATGGATGATGTGATCAGTGTCTCGCCGGCTGTGTTTACTGCCCAGACATTTTCTAGATGTCCAGTTTAGGCTGGGTCAACCTGGGAGCATGGGTCCATTTTTGTTTTGTATTCTAAGTACTGCTTACACAGAATGGTTTAGAAAATCTAAAACCCTCCACCCAAAGAAAAGTGAAAATCACAACTTATATCTTAACATAGCAAAAACAAAGATAACGCAAAGACAAAACTACTCTGGAGAAAGAAATATATGTTAATGAGGAAAGATTGGAGGTGGTGGAAAATTTCGAATATCTAGGGTAAGTGATTACCAACAATGATGGCACAATGAAAGAAATTAAATGATGAATGTCTATTGCTCTTCAAAGACTAAAACAACTGAATAAATTATGGAGTGGGACAGATAGAACTATAAAAATTAGATGTTTAAGAGCATGTATCTTTTCCATTGCAACATACGCCTGTGAGACTTAGACACTTACTAAACAAGCTAAACAGCGCATAAATGCCTTTGAATATAAATGTTATAGACGGGTTCTAAGAATATCTTGGATAAAGAAAAGAACAAATGCATCCATACTTCAAGAGCTGACTATTGAAGAGGGTTGGCTATTTAAGACGATAAAACAAAGAAAACTGATATAGTTTGGTCACTTGAAATGCCACGAAAGTTTGAAGAGAACAATAATGGAGGGAATGCCTGGGAAGAGAGGAAGAGGAAGGCCAAAGAGAAGATAGGTGCAGGATGTGGCGGATGATCTCCAGATGGGTGTATCGGATGTGGGATATCTTGCTTGTGATCGAGAAGTTTTCGGGAAGGTTGTTATGGGAGCTAGATTCTGCGAAGGACATGCTACTGAATGAATGAAAGAATAAATGAACTGCTCTTATAATAATACATACATACATGCATATCCTTGCGCACTAACACACACACGCACGCACGCACACATGCACACACACTCACACACACGCATTCACACATGCAGTTAGCTGTGTATGTTTGTAATGTACATTGTACTTTTTATGTATTCCACTGTATTTCTTATATATAAACTAGCTGACCCTGCCCGGCTTCGCCCAGTCCCTGGTGGGAAGCATCTCATTTAATTCATATAAGTAGTCATATAAGTTCCCGTTCCCGTTACCGACTATCTGTCTGTCTGTCTGTCTGTCTGTCTGTCTGACCCGGCCCGACATCGCCCAGCTCCTGGTGTGAAGCATCTCATTTAATTTATATAAGTAGTCATATAAGTTCCTGTTCCCGACTGTCTATCTGTCTGTCTGTCTGTCTATCTGTCTGCCTGACCCTGTCCGGCTTCATTAAATTCATACAACAAAAAAAAATGTAACTTAAAAGAACGTTCTACCACACACCATCCATTATTTTTAATGAAAACTCTTTCGAATCACCTGCATGACTACAGTAACTTCTTAAGCAAAAAAAGATGAGTTACAATGTTATGCATTGTGCATCATTTTTATGAAAACTTTGAAAATGCCTTACAGATTGTATCATTATTTATTATAACTCATATGCCGGTATATAACTATGGACAAAGAGTTTATAAATCTTTGAAAACGATGCCACAATATGACTATAAGTTATACAGAAAAGTTATGCCCCTTGAAATAACTTTTACAGAGTTAGGTCCCCTGAGATATATGAAATTATGATGAAAAATGAAAAATGAAATAATACTGAGTAAGCAGGCGATTTCACACTAACAAAATATCACAGTTGACAGCTCTGGAATGAAAGGAAGGCGTGTAGAAAATTTCATCTCAATCGGATGGGCCGTTCGCGAACAAATAAAGGCCATACATACAGACAGAGATACGCACATCCTAATTTATATATAAGATTAGGATCTCCGTCCGTCTGTCTGTATGTCTGTATGTCCGTCTGTCCTTTGTGCGCTCGCGAACGGCCCATCCGATTGAGATGAAATTTTCTACACGCCTTCCTTTCATTCCAGAGCTGCCAACTGTGATATTTTGTTAGTGTGAAATCGCCTGCTTACTCAGTATTATTTCATTTTTCATTTTTCATCATAATTTCATATATTTCAGGGGACCTAACTCTGTAAAAGTTATTTCAAGGGGCATAACTTTTCTGTATAACTTATAGTCATATTGTGGCATCGTTTTCAAAGATTTATAAACTCTTTGTCCATAGTTATGTACCGGCATATGAGTTATAATAAATAATGATACAATCTGTAAGGCATTTTCAAAGTTTTCATAAAAATAATGCACAATGCATAACATTGTAACTCATCTTTTTTTGCTTAAGAAGTTACTGTAGTCATGCAGGTGATTAGAAAGAGTTTTCATTAAAAATAATGGATGGTGTGTGGTAGAACGTTCTTTATGAATTTAATGAAGCCGGACAGGGTCAGGCAGACAGATAGACAGACAGACAGACAGATAGACAGTCGGGAACAGGAACTTATATGACTACTTATATAAATTAAATGAGATGCTTCACACCAGGAGCTGTGCGATGCCGGGCCAGGTCAGACAGACAGACAGACAGACAGATAGTCGGTAACGGGAACGGGAACTTATATGACTACTTATATGAATTAAATTAGATGCTTCCCACCAGGGACTGGGCGAAGCCGGGCAGGGTCAGGCAGACAGATAGACAGACAGATAGACAGACAGATAGACAGACGGGAACTTATATGACTACTTATATGAATTAAATGAGATGCTCCCCACCAGGGTCTGGGCGAAGCCGGGCAGGGTCAGCTAGTATTGTATAATACACAAAATATCAAATACTGGGCAATCACTGGGGCAATTAAAATAGTATGAGCAATAAATCAAAACTCATAGATGTAGAGGACAGATGTAGAGATATGAGGACACATTAGACAACATAAAATTGCAAGCTGTAGTATGGCCACACTGGGGTTTGAATCTGCCCCCTCCAAATGACGACAGAGCTTCGCGGGAGGAACAAGTGGGCATCGACTGTCGGTAAATGTCTGCCTCTATTAACAAGTGGTCTTCGTTAGCCAGGTCTATCATCCACGTAAACCAACAACTATAGAATATGGGCAGAATTAATATCAAGCCATTTAATTGGTTGCATCAACTCATAGATGTCGCGGATTGTGGGCATTCGTTGAATCTTTTCCCTAGGACACTGTGGTATGTTTGGAAATGAACAAGCAGGCAGATTGGCTAGTGCTGCATCATTGAGGGGTGATTTGATGCATGATAAGGCAGATGTGGTGAAGGCCATCAGGGAGCGCGTGAATAATGCAGACATACTATCATGGTATAGATAGAATGCGGCAGCAAGGGGTGGTCAGAGGATCTGGTAGAGAGTCGTCACTCAGAGGTAAAGCCAGATGGATATATAATCAGATTGCAACGGGCACCATAAATACTGGAACTCTTTGCTGGCTGTTGAAGATAAGGACTGAACGCTTATGAGAATGGTCCGTGTGTAGTGATGTCGGTTCTTGACTCAACTCAACTCAACTTAAATAGTTGTCAGTTGGTCTAAAACAATATGCCCGTTGTAATCAACCCCGACATTTATTGCTGTTTATGATTTACAATGTGTCAGGTCTTAGTTAGATATGACTGAGCTACTGTATGACAGTAGACGATACTACCTGCTTTCTGTTAGCGCCGAATGTTGGGCAGCGCTCATCAAACCCGACACCCCACATTGTGCTAACGTCTGCGGTGGAGGAGTACAATTGAGAGGGTACAAGCCTTATCCTGGTGCGATTAAATGCAACCTAAATAATAAATGTCATGGCAGGGCAGACCAGGCCCTAAGGCTTGGTTGGCAACTGGTCTTGGGTCGAAGCTCAGACAGGCGAACTGTAAGAGCATTGATATGCTGATGTAGAAGCTTCTGCAGCTAGTCTTGTTCTAGGCGTATTGATGTTACCTTTCCTCTGGAGTACATTAGGCAGGTTGAGAGAGGGATCATGCTGCATGGGCAACACTTGGTCTATAAAATTCACCCAAGCCTTTGTGCTATCTAGTGGTATAACTTCATCCCTGGTCCCCGCCATGGGTTGTAGATAATAAGCCTTTTTTGAAGCCCGATGTAACAAACTATCGCCTTTCAAGACGGCCAGGTGCCAGCATGATGTACTAGGCAATGTTAGTTCAGTAGTTTGTCATTCTTTTCTGAACGGCCGACGCTTCATACAATCCAAATCAACGCAAAGCTGTTTGCTTCCACATCGCCTGCGGCTGGCTTGGAACCATGGACCCCAAATGTCGGGGAGTTGTTCTACACAGTTTCCCTATCCACTGAGCCACAGCGGCGATCAGACAATAACATCAGCGGTCAATGAACCATGTTGAGTACTTCTTTTTCTTCTTCTTCTTCTTCTTCTTGTTCTTCTTCTTCTTCTTCTTCTTCTTCTTCTTCTTCTTCTTCTTCTTCTTCTTCTTCTTCTTCTTCTTCTTCTGCGTTTATCCGGAGAGTTTTTTTTTTCGGACGGGATTGTGTTGTATCTGTTTATAGCAGAGCTGTGTTCTTGCGCCGTTAGGCCGCCGCATCCGGCTTCTGCGGGCATTTGTTGACCGGGTTAATCTTCCCGGGGGTTTCTTAGGACGTTTGACTCTCACTGTTGTGGTGTTATCCCCCATCCCAGATGGCCCATTTAGAACAGCCGAAGACATCCTGGTCAGCCCTCGAGGGAAGGCAGGGGCATACAATGGGCATTCCCCGCCATCCAAGGAGGTTTCCGTAATTGCAGAGCCGACACATAGCGCTCTGGTACTGGGTTCGCCCAAGGAATCATCACGTCCTGCACATGGCTGCTTAGCCTCAATTCCATATATTGGGCCTTCTAGTGACCACAGGCTGCTCCTCAGGCAATATTTCATTTCATGCCTCTGGGGAGCTTTTACTACCGGCCATTACCTGTGGTATGAAGTGTGGCTGTCTAAGTACTTCTTCATGCACCTTTAGATGTCAACCTGAATGTAGTTAAAGTTAGCTGCGGTCAACTTGCGCTTGTTGATATCTCCATAGAG
The DNA here is from genome assembly GCA_963921405.1 of Cepaea hortensis. NCBI lineage: Eukaryota > Metazoa > Mollusca > Gastropoda > Stylommatophora > Helicidae > Cepaea > Cepaea hortensis. The sequence continues at coordinate 281,284,481 of OY992876.1, forward strand.
CTTGTCCTCAAATGAAGCAGGTGTGGGCCAAAATGTATTTCTCTGTTCTTCATATATTGGGCACTCCTGTCATTTTACCAGTTCCACAATTACATTGATCGGTATCTCCTATCTTTAGTTTATTGAAAAAGTGATATTTCAGCCTGTTATGTCCTGTTCGGAGTCTAAAGATTGCCACTTGTTCACTTCGGTCGAGTTTGCAATATGCATCATCTTTCTGGTGGCCTGGATGCTCTGATTCTCATTTGGTTCTATAAGTGCTTTTTATAAACCTCTTTAGAGGTTTTGTCTACGTCAGGCTGTGGTAGTCGTCCGCCCTCTTTTGCTAGTCTGTCAGCCTCTTCATTTCCAGGTGCACTGCAATGTGATGAATTACAACTTTTTCTTTTTCTTTTTTTTTTCTTTTTTTTTTTTGGGGGGGGGGGGGGGGGATTTCTCACATAGTCCAAGGAGTGCTGCTCATAGGTCTGTTAGTTCTGTGCTGTTGTTGCTCTTCAGTATTGAGACAGCTGACTTTGCATCTGTGAAGATAGCTATTTGCTTCTATTTATTTTCCTCCATCAAGAGCATTTCTGTTGCAGTTTTCAAAGCCTCTACCTCTGCTTTGAAGTTACTTGAAAATTTTTCAGTTGTCACTGGCTGTTTTTTTTTTCTTCTCAATTTTTTTTAAAATTTAGGAGAATTCCTCCTCCTCCATTTTCTATTGAATTTTTTGCTGATCCATCTGTATATGCGTGAATCAAATTGCTACTTGGGTAATGTTCTTTCATGTAGTTTATGGTTATTTTTCTTCTTTCAGGATCATTCTACGTGTTCTTTTTCTCAATATCAGGAATGTTTTCTATCATCTCTGGCAGTTGCTGCTGTCTCAAAGCTGGGAACTTGTGTGTATTGTAAATGGGTTTGACTGTTGAGATGTTAAGTAAAGCATATGCCATAATCTTTCGTTTTGCGGTTTCTACAAAGTTGCTATGCTACGATTCAGTATTCAGTTTCCAAAACCACTACACCTTTTATACATGTGGTGGCCTGTCAATCTTCTAAATTTTTCTGCTTGTTGTTGGGCTCAACTATTTCTTTTATACTGCATTGATTGTAAACAAGTGATCTTTTCTAGCTCTTTAATAGGCGTTGTCTTCAGGCTTCCAGTTATGATTCGCATTCCTTGATTTTAGACTTTACTTATTTTGTTAAAGTTTTACTTAGCTGCTGTTGCCCAAGCTGCAATGCCATATTCCAGTACTAGCCTCACCCGTCTAGTATATAACTTCTTGAGGACTTTCTCATCTGCTCCCCACGTTGTACCAGCAAGCTTTTTCATGATTGCCATTCTTTGCCTTGCTCTTGTTCGATTTTTCTCAACCTGTGTTTTCCATGTCATGCGACGATCAAAGGTGACTCCTAGATAGTTTGGATTTTCTTCATGGCGCAATATTTTTCCATTCAATACCAGCTTAGGCTGCTGAGTTTTATTTGAGAGGGAGAACACTGTGCATGTTGTTTTCTCCTCACTTATCTTCACTAGCCATGATTTTGACTAGTCCTGATGGGCTTGCTGTATTCTGGTGTTAGCTGTACTAATATATTCTTCAGATTTCCATATGGCTAGGTCATCTGCAAAGGAGGATGTGTGTACTTTGGCTGGAAAATTGTTCATTTTCTTCTTCTTTCGTTCGCTTGAAATACGTCTATAACTGCAATGCTGTCTCTTGTATGAGTTGAACTGTCTTTTTCAGTTCACTCAGCGGTCCATAGAGTTTATCTTCCACTGTCGTCTCTCTAGGCCAGAAGGTTTGCCTAGATATGTTATATTTTGGGCAGTCTTGAAGTATGTGCTCAGCTGTCTGCGACGCCAATCCACATGTGCACATGGCTGTTTCACCAATCTTGAATTTTGTATACATGTGGTTGCGTAATCTATTGTGCCCTGTTCTGAGGCGCAGAATAATGACTTGTTCTGGTCTATCCATAACGTGGTAGTCATCTTGAGCAGGTTTTGGTGGCTTTCTGACTGATTTGGTCATTCTTTTCTTTTGGTGGTATGTAACGGGCACATCAGGCTGTTCTTCTTTGGCTCCTTCCTTAGCCAATTGATCAGCTCTGTCGTTTCTGGTACTCCACAGTGGGATGGTATCCACTGTATGGTGACCTTATGCTGACTGCAGAGTTCAGAAAGTAGTGTCCTTAGAACTGGCAATTTCCCAGACAGGAGTGCCTCTATTACTGATTTTGCATCTGTCAATATCACCACAGGATGTGTACCATGGCTAGTATATTGTAATTTCTCTGTTGCTATCTTGATTGCCTCAATTTCAGCATCATGGTTAATACAGTACTTTCCTGTTGGTCCTCTGGCCGTGTCCCTGGTATTATTTGGGTATTCTATGTACACTCCCGCTCCTCCATTTCGAACAGCATTTTGTGCTGACCCATCTGTGTAGACTCGGATCCAGAGGTCCTCTGGGTATTCTTCATCAAGGAAGCTGAGAGTGGCTGTTCTGCGCTGCACACTGTTCTGTTCTTCCTTGTCAAATATTCCTCTCACTTTTGTCTGGATTTGTAATGATAGTCTATGCTCATCTTTCCATGGAGTTCGCTCTGGAATAGTTGTTAGGGGGATACCAACTGTGGGCAGATCGGTGGTTTCTCTGCAGAGTCGTTTGGCCTGGTGGATAAAACTACTTCTTTTCAACCGCCCCATAGCTAGGTTTTCAAATCTGTTCTTCATAGGGTGGCCTGGCAAGCTGAGGAACTTTTCTGCTTGTATTAGCGTTTTCGTATCTCTGCGCTCACTCAGTGCTTGTGTCCTCCCCATTTTCTCCATTTCCACTATAGCGGTTGATCTCATCCCTCCTGTGGTGACTCTAAGTGCTTGATTTTGCACTTTGTCCAGCTCTTGTAGTGTGGTTTTTGATGCCGAACACCATGCAGTTGACCCGTATTCCAGGTGTGGTCGTATGCTCTGTTGATAAACTTTGCTAAGTATTTTCCCACTGGCTCCCCATGTGGTTCCACTTAGCTTTCTCAGGATGGCTATTTTCCTTCTGGCTTTTGCTACTGCTTTGTTGATATGCTTTCTCCATGTCAGCCTGCCATCAAATGTTACTCCCAGGTATGTTGGTTCTTTATCTTCTCTTAGGGGTGTTCCATTTATCTGGATGGTCCCTGCCTTTTGTTTTGGAGAGAGGGTAAATAGGGTGGTGCTGCACTTGTCAGTGTTTATGCTGACACACCATCTATTTGCCCATGCAACAAATGTATCTACAGCTCTTTGTAGTAATCTGATGGCCACTGATGCATGTTCGTTTGTGCTCCATAGAACCAAGTCATCGGCGTACATTGCGGCTTTAATTCCATGCGGTAGATTAGCATCGAGATCATTGATGAAGATTAGAAAGAGTGTGGGGGACAAGACTCCGCCCTGGGGAACACCGTGACGCAGTAGTACTTTCTTGCTCTTTAGTCCGTCTACCTGTACTCGGGCTCTTCTGTTGTGCAAGTATGCTTTCACCCATTTGTACATTCTTCCATTGACTTTGCAGTTTCTCAGTTTATTCATCAGACCTTCTTTCCAGACTTTGTCAATGGCTTTCTTCAAATCTATCCATGCCGCAAGCACCAGCTTCTTCTCTTGGAATGCATCCTCAGTTTCTTGAGAGAGGTAGGTTGTCTGATCTTCCGTAGAGTAGCACTGCCTAAAGCCAGCCTGCAGTGGCACAAGGATGTTTTTACTTTCAATGTACCACTGCAGTCTGTGCTTGATGATGCGCTCCAGTGTTTCGCAGAGACAGCTGGTGAGGCTAATTGGTCTGTAGCTAGAGGCAATGGAACTATCTTTCCCTGATTTTAGGAGGGGTATCATGATTGCTTCTCTCCAGGCTTGTGGAACACTGCCTAAGATCCAACTGTTATTGAAGATCTGCAACAGCTTTGCTTTGGCCTCTGTTCCTAGGTTCCTGATCATTTCATTGGCGATGCCATCAGCTCCTGGTGACTTTCTCATTTTCAGTTTTGATATGGCTAGCTCCAGTTCGCTGATTGTGATGGGTGCCTCCAGAACCTCATGTACTATTTCCTTCTGTCCTGTATGTTGCCGTTTCTCTTGAATCTCTTGTTTCTCTGAACTGATTTTGATATTGTTATCTTGTGCGAATGAGTCCACAAAATGGTCACAAAATGCTTGCTTTCTTGTTAAGATGTTTCCATCTTTATGTAGTGCAATTTTTGAGTTTCTCCCTGTGCCCTCATCAGTAAGTTGTTTTATTAGCTTCCACAATTTCCTTGTGTCTCTTTCAAAGTTCAGAGACTCTGTTTTTTCCTGCCAGCTTTTCCGTCTAGCCTGCAGCTTGGCCCTTTGAAATTTAGCTTTTACATGCTGGAATTTATTGTGGTGCTCTTGGCTGGGTGTGGCCTCTGCTTGCTTTCTACATACTTCCACATCGTTATGCAACTGTTCCAGTTCACTACTCCAGTAGGGTTTATATTGTTTACGGGCTCCTCTTGGTACTGTTTCTCGCGCTGCCTGTAGTATGCATTTCCCAAACTCTTCAACTACTTTATTTATGTCTTTCTCAGTGTTCAGGTTTCTAACCAGTATGCTGGTGCGATTCTTGTACATTGCCCAGTCTGCTTTCTTGTAGTTCCACCTCGAGAGGGTGCTGCTTTCACTTACAAGCTCATTTTCTACGGTTAGAAAGACTGGCCGATGGTCACTGCCACCTAGTAGTTTTCCAACAATTCGTGTAATGTTCCACTCCAGGTCTGGTGAATGAAAAGCCAGGTCAGGTGTAGTTGTAGAGTGCCATGATCTCGAGTAGAAAGTATGTGGGTCGGACGGCTTATTAACCAAGATGAATCTATTCTCATCCTGCCAGTCTTCCAGTCTCTCTCCTCTCTGGTCCATGTGATCATAGCCCCAACTCTGCGAGTAGCTGTTGAAATCGCCGCAGACAATCATTTTTTCTGTTAATGGTAGTGTGTCCAGTGTTCATGATGTCATTTATATATATGCTAAGAATAATGTTGGTGAAAGAATTCCTCCTTGAGGGATATCTTGCTCCACTAGCATCTTTTTGCTGCTTTATCCTTGTACTTCTGTCCTCGCAGTTCTGTTCTCTAGGTAGCAGCTGATCCATTTGTATATTTTCCCACAATCATTAATTTTTTGCAGTTTACTTTCAGTCCTTCCTTCCATACTTTATCAAATGATTTTTCTAAATCTATCCAGACCGCTAATGTGTGCTTTTTCTCTTGGAATACAGCTTCTATTTCCTGCGCTATACAGGTTATTTGATCTTCAGTGGATCTTTACTTTTTGAATCCTGCTTGGTGTGGTGTTAAGAGTTGGTTTTCTTCCAGATGCCATGTTAGTCTGCCATTGATAATGCGTTCCATTAATTTTCCTACATAGCTATATATACTGATAGGCAGGGTTGTCCATGGGACATTTTTTTCTGCCAATCCAAAGGTAATTTATGCCTGTCCCATCCCGTCCCATCCCTACACTATTCAGAAAATTCCCTTTATTCCCATGGGATTCCCATGGCCAAGCCTACTGATAGGTCGATAGCCATTTGGTTCTTCGGGTCTTTTCCTTTCTTTGGGACTGGTATTAGTAAAGCTTCATTCCATGCCTGTGGGACTATTCCTATCTTCCAGCTGTAATTTAGAACTGCTAGTAGTTTCTTTATTGCTTTAGTACCTAGTCCTATTAGCATTTCATGTGTGACTCCATCCTTTCCTGGTGATTTCTTATTTTTAGGGTATTCATTGCCTGTTCCATTTCTTCCATTTTTAGATTTGCTATCATATATTCTGCTGTGTCTCCGTATTACTATGATGTGTCTGTTTATCTTTGATTGCTTTCTTCTGTTCGGTTGTAATATTAATGTGGTTTGTACTAGCATAGTGTTCTCTTAGTGCATTTGCAGCTCTTTTTCCTGTAAGCAAGGCATTTCCTTGTTTAATTGTTATTTGTTTGTTGCTGGGTCCTTCATTGTTCATGGCTTTCACTAGTTTCCATAGTTTGTTTACATCCCTGTCAAAGTTCAGGTTTTCTATTTTTTCCCTCCAACAATCTCTTGTTGTTTGGGTTACTGTTCTTTTATACTTTGCTAAGATGGCTTTGAGAGAGATGTTCGCTTCAGTTGTTTGTTCTCTCTCCGCTGTCTTCCTGGCATCTTCAACTTTGTCCTCCAAAATTTTTAGTTCTTCAGTCCAGCATGGTTTGTAATTTTTCCTCGCTCCTCTTGGAATAGACTCAGTGGCCGCCTGTATTATTGCTCTGGTTAGACTTTCCACCATTTGCTTCATGTTGCCATATCGTGTATTTATGTTTTCACAATATTTGTCTGTTAGTACGGCAAATCTGTCCCAATCAACTCGTTTGTAATTCCAGCGTGGCAAAGGCTTTTGCGCCTATGGAACATACTCCGTATTCATTACAAGCTTCATTGGTCTGTGGTCACTACTTGCTAATTGGTCAAGTACATTGTGATCGATTTTGTGGAGGAAGTCTCCTGTGCAGAAAGCTAAGTCTGGAGTAAAAGTGGTGAACCATCTTCTGGAGTAGAAGCTCGGTGTGTCGTCCACTTTGTTGAGTAGATGGAGATTTGAGTCTATTTCCCAGTCCTCCGCTTTATCTCCTCTGTTGTCAGTATCTGGGTATCCCCATCTTTCTGAACGACTATTAAAGTTTCCGACAATAATGCAGTTTGTGTCAGTTATTTTCATGTTTGAAAGTGTAAGGTCCTTATCTGCTGGGCTATACAGATTGTAAATTCTTATTTTCACGTCCTTTATCATTATATCAACCCCTATAATTTATGTTCGGTTGTCAGAAGTCACAGATACTTCACTACAACGTATTGTGTTTCGTGTAAATATTAGAACGTCTTCTTTGTGTCCTTCGCGATCGAAACGTGTGGCCTGATATCCTCTGACTGAAAATCTGCGACTGGCTTTGAGGCGTGTTTCTTGAATGCATGCCACATCTATTCTATCTTTATGAATTCGATGTGTTAAGAGAACTTTCTTGTTTGAAACTCCTTCAGCATTCCACTGTAGTATGTTGAGTGTCCGGGTTGTTTGGTCAATAGCTCTTAACCTACTCCTCTGTGCCTTGACTCCACAGCACAGGGGAAGGTGACCACTAGTAGTCATGGGTGGACCCCCTCGAGGCAGGGGGCCCGGCACTATCACCGCCTGATGGGACTTCACGGGATTAGCACCATAACGATTAATGTTAATATGTGGCAGGCATCATGAATTGATTAAGTTACGTTGCATTGTTTTGTCAAGCCTTTGGCTCAGTACATCCGATTTCAACAAGCATTTTTCGGGTGTGCTTTCCCTAGCCTTTGACTGTCCCCAGTCTACCTACAAGGCAGTAGCTTTGTGTGTCTCTTCGTCTAGTTCCTCTCCCTTGACCTGTCCGACATAGGTGACCATACCAGTAGCTGTGCTACCGTCGGCATAACTCTTGGGGTCATTGGAACACACAAGCCCCTCTACCTCGTCAAGGTGGACACACGGCAGAGGGGATGTTGAGTACGTAGACCTACAAGAATATTTGAGCAAGATCATGATGGAGAGGTGTGTGCCGGGCCCGCAGAGGCGAGGCAGACCACAAAGTGGATGTATTAAAGATGTGATATATCATTTACATAAAGCCGGAAAGGTTAACCCGGTCAACAAATGCCTGAAGAAGTCGTATGTGTCGACCGAAAGTCTCAATTATCACAGCTATACTGTAAACATCATCCTCCTCATGTGTCAAGCGTTAAGCATGGGTGGTCATATTTCGCCATTTCACACGATCACTATAGTCGTGGATGAGCTCTGTGTTCTTGTCTCGACCATACTTCGTGGCTAAGCCAATCGGGGTATTTACTTCGTTCATTGCGTTCATTGTCTGCATTCATCCGCATATGGAATGTTATTGATGCTATGTCCGCCAGTGGTGATTCCTCTATCTTCTAATATTTTCACTGTACAAGGAAAACAGATATGGAGACATTATACATCCCCTGTCTCACACCTTTCTCATAGGCTGATATTGGACTTATTTCATTATACATCTTTATGGCAGCTTGTTGTTTCCAATATATGTTTTTTTA
>OY992876.1:281292797-281330363 GCA_963921405.1 Cepaea hortensis
AAGAAGAAGAAGAAGAAGAAGAAGAAGAAGAAGAAGAAGAAGAAGAAGAAGAAGAAGAAGAAGAAGAAGAAGAAGAAGAAGAAGAAGAAGAAGAAGAGAAGAAGAAGAAGAAGAAGAAGAAGAAGAAGAAGAAGAAGAAGAAGAAGAAGAAGAAGAAGAAAGAAGAAGAAGAAGAAGAAGAAGAAGAAGAAGAAGAGAAGAAGAAGAAGAAGAAGAAGAAGAAGAAGAAGAAGAAAGAAGAAGAAGAAGAAGAAGAAGAAGAAGAAGAAGAAGAAGAAGAAGAAGAAGAAGAAGAAGAAGAAGAAGAAGAAGAAGAAGAAGAAGAAGAAGAAGAAGAAGAAGAAGAAGAAGAAGAAGAAGAAGAAAGAAGAAGAAGAAGAAGAAGAAGAAGAAGAAGAAGAAGAAGAAGAAGAAGAATTTACATAAGACAGAAACATAGGAAGGACATCTGGCTTAAGACAGAGAAGTTTAGAAATTCTTTTAGAGGGGGGGGGGGGGCTCTGCACTAGACAAAGCCACTGGATGGTGGGTGATGATATATTGCTATGTTGAGTAAATTAGTATTACCACACATCTGATACGTTGACAGTTGGGGTGGTGGGGGAGGGGGTGGTGGCGCGGTTCTACACTCGACAAGTCACTGGAGGATTAATGATCATATATAGCTTTATTCAGGAAATTAGTATTACCACACAACTGATACGTCATTGTTTATCACAGATTCTTAGATAACCAAACGCTAAGTGTCTAAGATGTGGTTGTGTTTACACGAACTGTCTCGCTAGATCTTATCAACCTATGTGGGTTATTGGGTGACTGAAGTTCCCTGTGATACGATATCCAAAATCACCGATGAAATACGCAGTCCATTTACAGTGAATGAAGGATGTGTAATGCTTCTGTCTGCCTACATAGGCTTCTATAGACTTCACTGTGATAAGTAACTAAAATATGAATACAAATTAACCGTAAAACTCGAGTCAACCCATAACTCAATCGTGGGTCGTCTAGGTACAAGGACCGAAACATCAACACAGTCTAGTCTATTCTTCATGTTATGGGTACCATGATGGAAGCATCAACATAGTCTAAACTACCCATCAACCCATGGGTACCACGATGGAGGCATCAACATAGAGTCTAATCTATCCTTCCATGATGGAGGCATAAACACACCTAATCTGTTGTAACGGAGCGAACAGGTGAAAGGCAATCACAAGAGATGACACCAAAGCCTCGGTCAAGTGTAAATGGGTTTTATTATCCAAAGGTATAAATTTGTACAACTTCTTGAGAACACATCTTGACCGATCACAGGCTAATTCGGAACTACCTCTGTTTATCCTTGACGTCACCTGTGAGCTTCCCTAACAACCCCCCTTTCAATAGTGCTCACGGGTGCGCCATTTCCCAATCCCTTCTTTATTTCCCATTAACTATCTCCCAACCTTCTAACAGAGATAGAACTCTGTTATACTGTCTAGTCTACCCATCAAGTTATGAAAGCACCAATACCACATTGTCTAGTCTACCCATAAATCCATGGGTACCAGGATGGAAGCATTAACAGATACTAGTCTACCCTTCAAGCTATGGGAACCAGGATGGAAGCATCAACAGTCTAGCCATCTTTGTATATTATACATATTCTGGTGTGCGTGCGTGCGTGCGTGCGTGCGTGTGTGTGTGTGTGTGTGTGTGTGTGTGTGTGTGTGTGTGTGAGTGTGTGTGTGTGTGTGTGTGTGTGTGTGTGTGTGTGTGTGTGTGTTTTTCTAATATTTGTGTCAGCCTATCCGTCCTACTGGTTGTGATGTCCTACTGCCGGTGCGTGTTTATTGTGTATTGTACACAAGAGACCTCCTTGAATGTTTACGTTTTTAACTTTAACTTGACCTACATCTGAGTATGAATCCGATAGCGGTGAATTCCGAAGACAACACTGCACCACCAAGCCACGCCCCCACCTCTTATTAACCCATGTTCCTCATGTTCTTGGCTAATGTAAGTCTTGATTCAGAAAATGTCAGTGGCGTTGAAAGGTGGGGCAACGGGAGTGGACGAAGGTTGTCTTTGTGCCCTATTGTTATTTTTAAGTTGTCGCTTAGTTCAGGTGAACTGTAAAATTCATCATAGGCATTCACTTTGAAGTTTCGAAAGCTTGCGTTTGAATGATCGCGCCCCTAAACCTTTGAACACGGCAACGCCTCTGGATCCTGTATATGTGAAAAGTTCAACTTTTCACACATTCACGTCGGTACGTGCAGTTAGGATGGTTGTTATCAGTAGCAATTGACATTATCAACATGACTGTCTGACACTACATAGATATCGCGACCAAGTTTGGTCAAGTTATTTACAATGAACACGAAAAATAAGGAATGCAAAGATGAAACGACTAGATTCACAATCACCAATGGCTGGTGTTACATTCCATCTACAAAGTCTTCATTAGCAAACACAAATAAGCAAACATATAGAATATGACACTAATTTAACCGATTTAGTGCGGAAGGATAATATATCGCTAAATATGACCTACCATTTGGAGAGAAAGATGCTATATCGCCATACTAGGGTCATCGTGTTATGTGTATTGTTTAGTAGTATCTTCCACAACTTCTATGCTCAGTGAGCGGACATTGACATGATAATACTTGTTCATTAGACTGTGTGCCATGTTTGGTCTAAGCCTACTTGTTGTTTGTCACTGAATCAGTTAACTACATAAATATGCACAGGAAGAAGAACTGTTCTTATAGTCCATGCCTCATGTCTGTCCACAACCTTCTATCTCGTGTTCTGCCAATTATTTCTGACACTGATGTTTCCCAATGGCATAATGTCAAACTGTCCAGCATTGTATATCCTGTTTTCCCCTGTCTCTCCTCCCCTCCACAATTCCTGTTGTTACGAAGAACGCCAGCTTTGCCCTTCTCATGCCATGCTCGAAGAATGTGGACTGTCTACTTCTGATGCAAGTAACCAGTTCTCATTGTGAGTTGACTTCTTTTAACATATCTTCATTACTCGTCATTCTTCTATCTTATCTCTCATCTTGTTCTTCTTGTACCTTGCGGTGTCGAGGTGAAGAATAAACAGAGGGAGAGTGCCCGTTTATGGGCTTCGTGTATAGAAATTCCCATGGACTCTGATATTCCCTCTGTCCATCGTTTACGTGGCCGGTCGTTTCTTCTACTTCCATTTAGTCTGTACATCATTGCTTGTTGTGGTATTGTGCTAATTATCATCTGTTATTAGAAAAACTAAAAAGAACATTCTTCTTTAAAACTATAAATCCGCAGCTTCCACAAAATTCCTCACTTGTCTGCTAAGTGTCCATGATAGGCATCCCTACACCAGGATTAGTTCTATCTAGCTCCTTAAATCGTCTTTCTTACCACGATTAACAAAGAGATGTTGCAAAGAATATTCTGCATCTTGTAAATGATACTTGTGCTTGTGCTACTCTACTTTTAACTTCCTTAATACATTTTCCATCTTCTGTTATTAAAGTATCCAAATACTTAAATACGAGGCGAAGTCAATAAGTAAGTCACAAATGGCTGTAGAAAAATAACTAAATATGATAACAACTTGAAACCAGTTTATTTTTTATACATACATTGTCCCTTTATTTCTCAACATAATTTCCACCAACATTGATGCATTTATCCCATCGTTTTATCAGTCCTCCCAAACCGGCCGCATAGAACTGCGTGCTCTGTTTTCTAAACCACGTTTTCACTTCACATTCAACTTCGGCGTCATTCGCGAAATGTCTCCTGCCAAGGTGGGTTTTCGGTGGACCAAAACGTTGGAAATCGCTAGGGGCTAAGTCGGGGCTGTAAGGTGGATGTTCCAGAACTTCCCACCTTAGTTGGTTAATTTTCTCCTGAGTTAATCGAGCCGTATGTGGTCTGGCATTGTCATGAAGAAGCAACACTCCTCTAGTCAGCAGTCCTGGACGTTTTCTTCGAATTGCAGCATGATGCATCGATAGAACTTCACAGTACGATTCAGAATTTACATTGTCACCTTTCTTCGTGAAATTGGTTAAAAGCACTCCTTGAAAATCCCAGAACACTGTCAGCATAACCTTCCCTGCTGATGGCGTAACCTTGAATTTTTGGACACAAAGCGAATAAGGATGTTTCCATTGCAATGAAGCACGCTTTGATTCTGGCTGGTAGTCAGCATAAACAGAAAGCATTTCCTTATGAATGTCCTTTGCAGGCAGCCCTATTGCCCACACACAAAACAAAAAAAAACAACAACAAAAACACACAAAAGCACGTTGCGCTTTGGTTGTACACTCCGTAAGTACAGTCGCCATTTTGTTTATGCGCTGCACAAGCTCATGAGACACCTAGCGCCACCTGACGAACGGGAATATAAAGTTCGATGTTACTGTCACCTAATGACACCTGTAGAAAACACCAACTACATTTACCTGCCATCCCACAGAACTGTGTGACTTACTTATTGACTCACCCGCGTACATTAACCCTTTTATCTGATTCTAAGAGCAAAAATTACAAAGGATGCGCAGCTACCATTTTTGCTCTTAGACAACTTATAGAAAAATCAATCGAATTCAATGAAACCCTCTACTTAGCCTTTGTCGACCAAGAAAAGGAATTTGATAGAGTAGATAGAAACAAGCTGTGGGAAATCCTTAAACCATATGGAGTGAGTACACATCTAACAAACCTATGTAAAAGTTTATACAACAACAGTGAATGCATAGTGAGAGCAATTGGAGGGCACTCAGAACCCTTCACCATAAGATCAGGAGAACGACACGGTTGTGTCCTGTCCCCTCTCTTGTTCATAACATATATAGAAAACATATGTAAAGAAATCAGCCAAACACAGACCGCAAGAATACAGCATGACGAGAACACAGAAGAAGAACCATCTGCCAATCTAACCATTAGAGAACTCCTGTTTGCGGACGATCAAGCTCTAATAGCAAAATCAGAAGCTGAATTACAAGACCACATGAATAGTCTAAACGAAATGTGTAGGGAACATAACATGAAAATTAGCACAAGTAATACAGAGGTATTGCCTATAACTAAAGAAGAAAAAGCAACAACGATTCACCTAAACGAACATCCCTTGAAACAAGTAAAAAGTTTCAAGTACCTAGGAAGTATAATATAATCAAATGGCAGATCAGAAGACGAGATCGAAAATAGATGCAATAAGGCAAACCAACTCATTGGACAAATGGCACCAATACTAAAGAACAAACATGCATCAATAATTACTAAGAAAGCACTTTACAACACAATCTTCCTGCCAACTCTATGCTACCAATGCCAAACCTGGACAATGACAGAAAAAGAGAAAAGAAAAATCACAACAACAGAAATGAGATTCCTGAGAAAAAAACTCAACGTATCAAGAAGAGATAAGATCAGAAATGAAGAAATTAGGACTAAAGTGAGGGTTATAGCTGCACTAGATTTTATTTGAAAGCAGCAAGTCAAATGGTTTGGCCATGCAAGTATGTTACCAACTAACAGTATACCACAACAAGCAATGGTGTACAGACCAGATGGAAACAGAGGAGAGGCCGACCACTTAAACGTTGGACGGAGGGAATAGCAGAATCCATGTGAATATCGACACATGAAGCCCATAATCGGGCACTCTCCCGCTGTTTGTACTTCACCTCGACACCGCAAGGTACAAGAGGAGCATGATGAGATGAGATGAGATTCCATTCATTTTGGTTGCATTTGGGAAGACATTTTTGTTCATTGTGATTATCATGCCAGTCTCCGTGGTGATGGCATTGCGGGCGCGATTCGTAATGCCGCTTACCCGCGTTCGCAACACAGCGGTGACTGATTTGGCAGTAGACCGTGTCTCGCTAGTTTTAATGTGTTGGTACGGAAGCCGGTCGTTTAGAAAGCAATGGCAAACTTTTGTTCGCATATCCTTTACAGGACATCGCTGTCAACATCAGCATCTTTTAGCTGATTGTTGATTTCTTGGCAAGATTACACTCAGTAGTTAGCCACTGCTTTCTGAGCGACAGGCTCACATACCCCTAAGTTACCAACGCGGCGAGAAACGCTACAGATTCTCGCGCAGGTTACGTTCCTCGCGTGGATATACGGGATTACCGAGAAAGATATTAACCTCTTGGCCAGGGAGACCGGCAATGGCAAACTACTTAACGTATATTTGCCAAGGCATCAACAACGGCAGTAAAATGCTGGTGTTGACTGCAACGTCCTATAAAGGATATGCAACTTTAAACACACACACACCCGGGAAGGTTAACCCAGTCAATAAATGCCCGCAGAAGTCGGATGTGTCGGCCTAACGGCGCAAAAACGCAGCTCTGCTGTAAACAGGCACAACGCAATCACGTCCGAAAAAGAAAAAAAAAACACTCCGGATGAACGCAGAAGAAGAAGAAACACACACACAAATTATCATGTCTACTGTTTCCACTTTCCAGCCGAGCGGGTCATACCTAGCCATGCACCTCAAAGGTCAGTGCGCTGACTTGCGTATGTATTTGTGTCAGGTTCGCGTCCTCTAGGCATATTCTGTCAAAGGTCACGGACCTGTGGATAGGTTTTCTATCCAAACAATGTTGCCTTACTACCTACTTGTTGCGATTTTTAACCTACATACATTGTACACAGAACATCCTGTTTTTCGCACTTTTACGACAAGGCTGAGTATCCTATCTAAGTAGCTAGGAAACCAGGGGAATGTGTGATTAATATCAGTTATTAAAAACCAGTTTTCTCTTGGAAGGCATCCTCTATTTCCTGAGCTATATAGGTAATTTGATCTTCAGTGGATCTGTACTTTCTGAATCCTGCTTGGTGTGGTGTTAAAAGTTGGTTTTCTTCCAGATGCCATGTTAGCCTGCCATTGATAATGCGTTCCATTAATTTTCCTACACAGCTAAGTAGACTGAAAGGTCGATAGCCATTTGGTTCTTCCAGGTCTATTCCTTTCTTTGGGACTGGTATTAATATAGCTTCCTTCCATGCCTGTGGGACTATTCCTCTCTTCCAGCTGTTATTTAGGACCGTTAGTAGTTTCTTTTTTGCCTTAGTGCCTAGTCCTATTAGCATTTCATTTGTGATTTCATTCTTTCCTGTTGATTTCTTCTTTTTTAGGGTATTCATTGCCTGTTCCATTTCTTCCATTGTTAGATTTGCCATCATATATTCTGCTGCTGTCTCTGTATTACTATGATGTATCTGTTTGTCTTTGATTGCTTTCTTCTGTTCGGTTGTAATATCAATGTGGTTTGCACTGGTATAGTGTTTCATTAGTGCTTTTGCAGCCTTTTTTCCTGTAAGCAAGGCATTTCCATGTTTAATTGTTATTTGTTTGTTTGTGGGTCATGGCTTTCACTAGTTTCCATAGTTTGTTTCCATCCCTGTCAAAATTCAGGTTTTCTGTTTTTTTCCCTCCCACAATCTCTTGTTGTTTGATTTACTGTTCTTTTATATTTTGCTGAGATGGCTTTGAGAGAGATATTCGCTTCAGTTGTTTGTTCTCTCTCTGCTGTCTTCCTGGCATCTTCAACTTTGTCCTCCAGAATTTGTAGTTCTTCAATCCAGTATGGTTTGTAATTTTTCCTCGCTCCTCTTGGAATAGACTCAGTGGCCGCCTGTATTATTGCTCTGGTTAGACTTTCCACCATTTGCTTCATGTTGCCATATCGTGTATTTATGTTTTCACAATATTTGTCTGTTAGTACGGCAAATCTGTCCCAATCTGCTCGTTTGTAATTCCAGCGGGGCAAAGGCTTTTGCTCCTGTGGAACATACTCCATGTTCATTACAAGCTTGATTGGTCTGTGGTCACTACCTGCTAATTGGTCAAGCACATGGCGATCGATTTTGTGGAGGATGTCTCCTTTGCAGAAAGCTAAGTCTGGAGTAGAAGTGGTAAACCATCTTCTGGAGTAGAAGCTCGGTGTGTCATCCACTTTGTTGAGTAGATGGAGATTTGAGTCTATTTCCCAGTCCTCCAATTCATCTCCTCTTTTGTCAGTTTCTGGGTATCCCCATCTTTCTGAACGGCTATTAAAGTCTCCGACAATAATGCAGTCTGTGTCAGTTATTTTCATGTTTGAGAGTGTAAGGTCCTTATCTGCTGGGCTATACAGATTGTAAATTCTTATTTTCACGTCCTTTATCATTATATCAACACCTATAATTTCCGTTTAGTTGTCGGAGATAACAGATACTTCGCTGCAAGGTATTGTATTTCGTGTAAGTATTATAACTCCTCCTTTGTGTCCTAAGCGGTCAAAACGTGTGGCCTGATATCCTCTGACTGAAAATTTGCGATTGGCGTTGAGGTGTGTCTCTTGAATGCATGCCACATCTATTTTATCTTTATGAAGACGGTGTATTAGGGAGTCTTTCTTCTTGTAAACTCCTTCGGCATTCCACTGTAGTATGTTGAGTGTCCGGGGTGTTTGGTCAATAGCTCTTAACCTACTCCTCTGTGCCTTGACTCCACAGTACAGGGGAAGGTGACCACCAGTAGTCATGGGTGGACCCCCTCGAGGCAGGGGGCCCGGCACTATCACCGCCTGATGGGACTTTGCGGGATTAGCACCATAACGATTAATTTTAATTTGTGACATCATGAATTAAATTACGTTGCACTGCTTTGTCAAGCCTGTGGCTCAGTACATCCGATTTCGACAAGCATTTTTTTGGGGTGCTTTCCCTAGCCTTTGACTGTCCCCAGTCTACCTACAAAGCAGCAGGTTTGTGTGTCTCTTCGTCTGGTCCCTCTCCCTTGACCTGTCCGACATGGGTCACCCTACCGTGTGCTACCGTCGGCATAGCTCTTGGGGTCATTAGAACGCTCAAGCCCTTCTACCTCGTCAAGGTGGACAAACGGTAAAGGGGGACATATCGTTATCGGTTCAGAAGACCAACTCCCGCATCTTAGCACCACCTTCCTTTGGAGCAGAACTGCAGCTATCCATCGTACAAGGTGAGGGTCACTTTCAGTCTGAGGAGGGTTTGCGTCAAGTGCTCGAAAGATACTCTGCTATATGCGTCCTCTAAGTCTATGGCGGCCGCACATGTCTCTTCTCTGACCTGAAATCCTTCGTAAACATCTTGAGCAAAGACCGCAGGATTCAGCCATGACGCTTTGTTACGTCTGTATCCTCCAAGTGTGGACGGGAAGCAGCCGAGTTGTTCCAATTCACAAGCAAGTCTGTGTGCTACAATTTTCTCCAGTAGCTTGCCAGCAATGTTCTGCATCGTAATGATTCTGTAGCCGCTTATCTTGGAATGGTCTTTGTTCGGTTTTGGCAGCGTCAGCAAGTAGCTGTGTAGCCATTCTTCTTTGATCTGACACCTCTGGATACTGGTGTTGAATTCTCTGGCCATTTCTTCCATGTCATCATCTGACATCACCAGTAGGTCACCATATCGGGTGCCGTCTGGGCCTGGGGTGGTGTTAGGTGATTTCTTGAGCATCGCACCCATTATCTCAGCTGTGATTATCCATTCTTTGTCTGTCCCGACCCCCTCGCACAACTGAGAGAATTTCGTTGTGGTCCTCTGTCTGGCGTGCTCGTCTTTCTGGTCAGTCTGTTCTATGTAGCATGCAAGAAGGGCCTTACCTATATCCGCATCCGACTTGTTCCATGTGAGGTCTGTGTCTTGAAAGTCTGGAATACCCCTACGTTGTGCAGCACCGTTCATGCTCTTATGGAGGTTCCAGAATGTCGTAAGAGATCGCTCGGAGCACACCTTCCTGCAGAACTCGTCCCATTTCTCGGCCTTGGCCTGTTTGGCGCAGGCTTTGAATAAAGTCATCGTCTTATGGGCCTCAGTCTTCAGGTTCGCCAACTCAACCTGTGGTATGTTAGCCTTTCTGGCCTTTTGCCAGTCTTTGACAGCCTGCCTCTTTCCCAGCCATGCCTTCTCGACCTCTCCATTCCACCATGGTGGCTGCAACCATCTTTCTTGTCTCCTGCGGGAGGAAGTTAGTTTTCTTCTTCTGATCTTGCTTATGGCGTCTTGACCAGTGTTGTCGTACGGGAAGGCATTTGTCTTGTTTCTTTGACTCATGGCCCTGTCTTTCTTGATCAGGATGACACAAGGGTAGTGGTCACTATCGTGGTTTCCCAGTGTGCTCCACCGGCACCTTGGTGCGATGGTGGGCGACACCAGAGCCAAGTCAATGACGCTGTCAGAGTCACCTGGTCGAGTGGCTATTCTAGTGACCTTCCCATCATTCAGACACACTAGAGCAGCAGATGCCAGGGCATCCTCCAGATCTTCTCCCTGTCTATTGGTGATGCCATTCCCCCCCCCCCCCCCATTGACTGCCTCTGGCATTGAAGTCCCTACAGTAGATGATATGCCTTTCATCCATATCGAACAAACTCTACCATTGTCGCACGTCGACCTTCCCATTTCGCGCATAAACGTTCACGATTACAAGCTGCACTGGCGTCATTATTCGTAATGCCTGCACTTGCAGGGCATCACTGTTCCAGGAAGACATATCGATCTCAGACACCAGTATGTTGTCGCGGACCAGAATGGCCTGTCCGATGTGCCACCTGTTAAAGAATCCCTGAAATCCCGCGACATTGACTGTTCCGTCGCCGAGCTGTGTTCCTTGTAAGACTACAATATCGTTTCCGTAGAGTAGTTTTTCGAGAATGGGTCGGCGTTGATTAAAAGATGCACAGTTCCAGTACAGTACTCGAACGTTTCCGATACCCAATCTGTCACATTTTAATCGCCTTCTGAGAAGGAAAGTAATGGCAGACTACCTTCTTTACAATTTTCTGCTAAAATATGATTCGACAAATAACTCACCAATGAAAAGATGTCGATTTAAATTAGAAAAAGGGTATAGAGGTGCTATATGGAATCTATAAAATTTTATGAATAAACATGGACAATAAACATCCAAGCTCAGATTCATCTAATAGCAGTAAAAATACGGTTTCTAGGGGGTGGGGTGACGGTTAAAGGAAAAGAATCCTCAAATCTTAATAGCCACCTGTATAAGAAACGTGAACTGGCTCAAAAGACGGTCTAGGGGTATAGATTAAGAAAAAAGTGATGTTTCCTAACAGAGGCCAATTGAGCACTGGAAGTTTACCGGACCTTCGAGAGGAGAGCACTCACTCTTTGTAAACTAGGGTCCATGTGTTTTTCCAGCCCACAGCATGCTCTATAGTAAAGTTGTCCTTGGACTAATATTATCAATGTGAACACGCATGGAAAAATAAACCTCAAACACCAACTTAAAGGAAATAAACAACGATCGTTTTCAAGAAACTACATTATATTAAGATAACCTGAGAAAGGAAGAAAATATCTGCATGGTCATAGAATATGACATAATCATACACCTACCATAAAAAAAAATGAATAATAACATCTTATTAAACACTACAACAGTTATGTCTAATTAATTAATTAATTAACTATCCAGATGTCGAGATGAAGGAATGAAATCACCATCCTCCTCGCTCCACTGAAATGCTAAGGGTTTTATAGTTCTCGCGGAAAACGTTCATGGTTCGACAGGAACACAGTAAATGTCCATGAGTAAATTAAACCACATAGCCCATGTTATGTTCCTAATACACAGAAGGTGTGAATGTCCATGACTAATAACAAAGGGGATGCAAAAGTCCCTTTCCGTATTTGAATACGAATGAACATCCTTTACACATGGGGGGGGGGGCTGAATATTCATAACTAATAACACAGGGAGTGCGCCTGTAGGTGTTGGCACGTGGGAAAACATGAAGTGGTAATAAAAGAGGCCCAGTGACGTTTATCCTGCTGGGGTTGATGTTCGGACAATGGAGATGCCAGTGATAGTTAAGGGGGAATCACTATTCCTGTACTGGAAATCTTCTCCTTCTGCCCCAAGAAATATGACCCTCCTATTGCCAGGGGTCATCATTTATAAGAATTCCCCATCTTTATTTTATACAAAGACCATGTCTGCTCAAGGAAGAAACCACGGTGCCCTGCAGAAAACATGTGCCAACAACATAGCCATACTCATAGAAGTAGGTGGGGGGGGGGGGGGAGGAATAAAGAAAACAATTACCAAACAACAACAAAGAAAAAGAGAGAGAGAGAGACTGTGACGTGATTAGGACACAAGGGTGAGTCACTTAAGACCTGGCCCCAACGGCACCACCACACCTCACATCCCATGCAGTCCCTCCGCCTCATAACGACATAACATGTCTTCTCTCACTCCTGCCTTATGGAGGAGAATTATTCTCGTTTTTTCCAAGTTCTAGCGCAAAGAATAGCCGGTGGTCATCAGCCATCTCCGTCTTGGCATTTATTCTCTTCTCCCATATAAAAGCATAGGCAAACTCATCGTTTGTTTGTTTGTTGTTGTTGTTGTTTTTTTTTTTTTTTTTTTTTGGGGGGGGGGGGGGGGGGGGTTCGGATATCCTTTACAGGACATCGCTGTCAACATCAGCATCTTTTAGCTGATTGTTGATTTTTTGGCACGATTACGCTCAGTAGTTTGCCATTGCTTTCTGAGCGACCGGCTCACATACCCCGTAAGTTGCCGACGCGGAGAGAACCGCTACCAATTCTCGCACAATGTCACGTTACTTACGAGAGTATACGAGATTACACAGGGAGTCGTGTAAACTCTAGACCAGGGAGCCGGCAACAAACTCATAGTACGTGCATATATTTCTAAATAAACTCGTCAATGATTCTGTACTTATGAACACACCCACTAAAAAACAGAGTCTCTTATGAACATAAAGACAAAGAGATTGTACGACTTTCTCCAGAAAAGTATCTCCCTAAAAGAATACGAGTGATATTCTCGAAAATAGCAAGGTAGAGCTTTTCCCAATCACCATCAACACAGGAAGTCTGAATAACTAGTAGACAGAAATGTCATTCCTCATAAAGGGTATGAACTGACCAGATAGACCTTCCTAAGTCAAAGAAAATGCACCTAATTCTTCGAGGATTTTCTTTAGATAGTCACAAAGAAAACTCTAATAGATAATAGTCTTAAGTTAACTCTAGTCTTCAACTTACCAACAGTCATCATGAATGTTCCCTAATGAATTTATAAGACACAACACCACCATAATCATAAAAGCCCAACTGGCCGAAATGTTTGGTTAGGTCAAGGCATTTCTGTAAGACTGCACCTCAACAAACAATTTCTCCAGGCACTTTCCAGTATTTTTCATTATCATATATGACGACACTAGAAGTTGTCTTTGCCGCTTCCAATCAGAATATTATAATTTTGCCGCGAACATGATGTCACTCCTACGTAGGAGGGTTTTTGACAATCCTACATGGGTAGTGCCAAGGGGGAAGTAGCTTGCAATTATCTCCAGTGATGAAAGGTGGGGAGGGGGGGGGTAATCTTGAATACTCAGACCTTGTAGAAATCCAAGGGGAACTATTTGAAACTATATAATTAAACTCTCTCAATAATCTCCCCTTTCCTTGACCCCAAGATCGAACGACAATTGTTGAATGTCACATCTATATTTAGATGTTGTTGTCAACTCCAACCGTTTCAATTTCATCAAACAAAGCAGGGGGAGGGGGGCTAAATGTTAAAATTAAAATCAACAGGTGTTCTTAGTCCAGACCCGGTGTAACACTGGAATATTTTCTCTATAGGCCTATATCTCTTCTGTGTTTTCGGAATTTTCAGAGTCTGGACAAAAATATATCACCGGGGGGGGGGGGGGTGCAAAGAATATCATGGAGAGGCAGAAAACGAATAAGAAAGTCCTTGGAGAAACAAATGCAAACCGTAAATTAATTAGAGAAATTACACGTAATTTTTTGGGGGAGGAGAAATAAAACTGAAAACTTAGTAAACGACTGGCAAAACTGATTGGAAGAGAGCAAGTGGAGCGCAAAGAGATACATAGCTGGATGGCTTGGCCATATAGTATAACAAGAACATAGGCTGATCCAAGACTCAGGTGATCGTGCGAGACGGCGCGCCATGGCCACCCAAGCTTATGGACATGGCACACGATAATGGCAGTGATTCTTGTCTTTTTATTGTTGTTCGTTAAACAAGAACTGCTGATCGGAACGGTGTCTTGTATTTGTATGTCTGTTTCTATGCTAGAGTTCCGTACTAATATTCTGTTATCATTCGTTTACACAGCCATCCAAGGAGGCTTCCATAATTGCAGAGCCGACACATAACGCTCTGGTACTGGGCTCACCCAATGAATCGTTACGTCCTGCACATGGCTGCTTAGCCTCACTTCCGTATATTGGGCCTTCCATTCACCACAGGCTGCTCCTTCGAAGACCAGGAGGGACCAGTATGCAGATAACATCCAATGTTGACATTTGATCATGATATCCGTGTATAGGGACATGGGAGGAAGACATACCTAGAGAACTGTAGGCTGCTGTAGACAAATTGGATGAGTGAAGCACGGAAACTGGCCCTGTAAACGATTAGACAAGAGATCCGTACTATGGTGTTCACTGAATAACAAAACTGTCGCGGGGGACGTACCAGATATCACAACAAACAACAGTGTGATCAGTTAGGAGAACACACTCAAGTACCTGGGAATAACATTCGACAGAAGCCTGTCCTTGATGGGTCATGTACGGGAGGTAGTGGAAAGCACGAAGAAGGGATTCAATGCTCGGAACATGATAGCAGCTGCAGACATGGAACAAAGAATGATGTACACACTTTACCAGCATCTGATCACTTCGGTGATTGAGTATGTTCTGAGAATGCTCGCAATATCTCACAGCCGGCTGGTGAAGCTAAAACGCATACAAACTGAAGCCATACGCATATACGCATATATATTATGGGTGTTCGTCTCTTTTGCACAAGGGATACTGACGGGAAGCTGGCTATTTCATGTCAGTTTTCATCGTGCAGCAGGCGTTGAGTGAAATCGCATGCATTGACTGAACGGAAGAGGTGAGAATACTCTTGAAAGGGTCATTCGTGCGAAGGCCGTCACCATGAAAAGAACGGACCGAAAATCCGAGTTGGCGATGGCAAGAGATTGCCGCAATGTGAATGGTGAATGTTAGAGATATTATTGTAGAATATTAATTTAACGAAAGGTAAGACGACTGTGAAAGGCATTCTTGATTGAGTCAGTAATTATATGATGTGAAACGTTTTGGTCTCCTGTGAAGTGTTTTCGTAAATAAACATGGAAAGCGCCATGCGGGTCGGATTGCTTGCGCCTGCAGAAGTTAGATAGCAGGTCAGCAAAGTAAAAGATTAGTTCAGCAGAGTAAGATATCACGCCGGTCTCCGTGGCCGAGGCGTTATGGACGCGGTTCGTAATTCCGCTTACCCGCGTTCGAAACACATCTACTACCGATTTGGCAGCAGACCGGGTTGGGCTGGAATTTAAACGAATTCAACGAATTGGTATAGGTGCCGGTCGTTCAGAAAGCAACGGCAATCTACTGAACGTAAATTTGCCAAGAGATCATAACAGCAAAAAATGTTGGTGTTGACTGCGACGTCCTGTAAAGGGTATGCTACTAACTTTTTAACCTGAAGATCGCAGCAGATAATGAGCCTTTCCTGTACAAAGCTTTAAATGAAACTAATGGACATAGGTTGGAGATAGTAGTATTGGGAAGCTGAGAACACAATCAATCAGCTATATGGGATGGGCAGGATAGCGCATGCTGAGGAATGGCTCATGGACAACCCAGGCCGAGGGGATGTCATGATATACATTGATGTTTCTCTGGTACGAGGGACAAGACTTGAGTGTTGTTTTATTGCAAAGAATGTGAAAAACGGGAGTTGTGGCATGTGCTACTACAATATCTAGCACGAGAACGGAAGTTGAGGCCGTGACGACAGTCTTCCGATGATTGGAGGGCAGCACCCTCCCCTCCCCTCCACCGCCCCCCCCCCCCCCGACATCTTGTGTTTGTAACAGACTCTCGGAGTATGGTTCAGGAAGTGCGAACTGCCATGTCCCAGGTGGAGCGGTTAGTATGGTTTGACGGGACGTAGATTGTCAGCATATCGTGGATTGTCTGCCCAAGGTCTGCAGGCGTGCGGTGCAGCGAACGTGATGCTAGTTTACCCGTTGCTGACCCCTCGGTGGAGAGCTACCCTATGATAAAGGTAGTGGACTCTCTGAGATCAGGCGGATAGTGCGGCTGAAGATACGGGGTATCCTTTTCTGGAAGACTGGCTCAGAAGAGTGTAAATAAATGGTCTGGGCGATACTCAAAGCGTAGAGGGAAAGAATTAAGATTATTTTCAAGATTGCATTTATACAAGAACCAGTTACTTGATATTGTTTTTCCCTCTAAATTTTACAGTTCTATACTTCTCGTCCTAATGAAATTCGTTTTATAACGTAAGTAGACCCGCAAATCACGTTTTATGTAGATGTCTAGACTTGTTCTAGTATGTGTTATTAAATTTAGCTTCCATTTTTATGTATACTGTGTAAGGGTGGGGGGATTTATAGGGAGGTAGTTCGAAAAGGGGGGGGGGGGGATGACGTTCTGAACATATGTTAAAGGGGGCATGGGCCAAAAAAGGTTGAGAACCACTGTACTAGATTAACCAGCATGTGAAGGTTGCCGTGGCTTTTGAAGAGGCGGATAGGACATATTGGGAGCGTGGTGAGTGTGAGGATATTGGGAATGTCACGAGTGTTAGGATGTTCGAAATGTGGCGAGTTTTAGGATGTTGGGAATCTGGCGAGTGTTATGATGTTGGGAATGTGGCGAGTGTTACGATGTTGGGAATGTGGCGAGTGTTAGGATGTTGGGAATGTGGCGAGTGTTAGAATGTTGGGAATGTGGCGAGTGTGAGGGTGTTGGGAATGTGGCGAGTGTTAGGATGTTGGGAATGTGGCGAGTATGAGGGTGTTGGGAATGTGGCGAGTGTTAGGATGTTGGGAATGTGGCGAGTGTGAGGGTGTTGGGAATGTGGCGAGTGTGAGGGTGTTGGGAATGTTGTGAGTGTGAGGGTGTTGGGAATGTGGCGAGTGTGCGGGTGTTGGGAATGTGGCGAGTGTGAGGGTGTTGGGAATGTGGCGAGTGTGAGGGTGTTGGGAATGTGGCGAGTGTTAGGATGTTGGGAATGTGGCGAGTGTGAGGGTGTTGGGAATGTGGCGAGTGTTAGGATGTTGGGAATGTGGCGAGTGTTAGGATGTTGGGAATGTGGCGAGTGTTAGGATGTTGGGAATGTGACGAGTGTGAGGGTGTTGGGAATGTGGCGAGTGTTAGGATGTTGGGAATGTGGCGAGTGTTAGGATGTTGGGAATGTGGCGAGTGTTAGGATGTTGGGAATGTGGCGAGTGTTAGGATGTTGGGAATGTGACGAGTGTGAGGGTGTTGGGAATGTGGCGAGTGTTAGGATGTTGGGAATGTGGCGAGTGTTAGGATGTTGGGAATGCCGCGAGTGTTAGGATGTTGGGAATGTGGCGAGTGTTAGGATGTTGGGAATGTGACGAGTGTTAGGATGTTGGGAATGTGGCGAGTGTTAGGATGTTGGGAATGTGACGAGTGTGAGGGTGTTGGGAATGTGGCGAGTGTTAGGATGTTGGGAATGTCGCGAGTGTTAGGATGTTGGGAATGTGGCGAGTGTTAGGATGTTGGGAATGTGACGAGTGTTAGGATGTTGGGAATGTGGCGAGTGTGAGGGTGTTGGGAATGTGGCGAGTGTGAAGGTGTTGGGAATGTGGCGAGTGTGAGGATGTTGGGAATGTGGCGAGTGTTAGGATGTTGGGAATGTGGCGAGTGTGAGGGTGTTGGGAATGTGACGAGTGTTAGTATGTTGGGAATGTGACGAGTGTGGGGGTGTTGGGAATGTGGCGAGTGTTAGAATGTTGGGAATGTGACGAGTGTGAGGGTGTTGGGAATGTGGCGAGTGTTAGGATGTTGGGAATGTGGCGAGTGTGAGGGTAATCGGAATGTAGCAAGTGTTAGGATGTTGGGAATGTGGCGAGTGTTAGGATGTTGGGAATGTGACGAGTGTGAGGGTGTTGGGAATGTAGCGAGTGTTAGGATGTTGGGAATGTGGCGAGTGTTCGGATGTTGGGAATGTGACGAGTGTGAGGGTGTTGGGAATGTAGCGAGTGTTAGGATGTTGGGAATGTGGCGAGTGTTAGGATGTTGGGAATGTTGCGAGTGTGAGGATGTTGGGAATGTGGCGAGTGTTAGGATGTTGGGAATGTCGTGAGTGTTAGGATGTTGGGAATGTGGCGAGTGTTAGGATGTTGAGAATGTGGCGAGTGTGAGGATGTTGGGAATGTGTCGAGTGTTAGGATGTTGGGAATGTGGCGAGGGTTGGGATGTTGGGAATGTGGCGAGTGTTAGGATGTTGGGAATGTGGCGAGTGTTAGGATGTTGGGAATGTGGCGAGTGTTAGGATGTTGGGAATGTGGCGAGTGTTAGGATGTTGGGAATGTGGCGAGTGTGAGGATGTTGGTAATGTGGCGAGTGTTAGGATGTTGGGAATGTGGCGAGTGTGAGGATGTTGGGAATGTGGCGAGTGTGAGGATGTTGAAAATGTGGCGAGTGTTAGGATGTTGGGAATGTGGCAAGTGTTAGGATGTTGGGAATGTCGCTGATATGAGGATGTTGGGAATGTCGCGAGTGTGAGGACTTCAACTCTTCAATTAAGTATGATGTAATTTGCATAATCTGGAGAATAATAGGATCCTCGCCACATTCCCACACTCGCCACAATCCTAACTCGCCTATAAGAAGATAATGAACTATTTAATGTTGATTATATTTGCCATTAGGCTTATGGGAAGTTGATGTTTTGGATGTTAAGCTTAATATATCTGCTGGACTACCATGGGTTTTCGTTAGTATAGTATGCCAATTTCAGAAAGCAATGGCAAACTACTCAACTTACAATTTCCTAGTAAATCATTTACAGTCAATAGTGTGTACTTTTCTTCTGATCCACTCGTTTTGAAGTCTCAAGCATAGTCTATACATGTTCTTCTGTTTGTGGTGCACTAGAATGATGTTTGCGTGGATTAGCTTTCCTTATTACCAGTGTCCCTCACCATCAGACAAACCCTTTCCGATTTCTGAGGTACTTGCAATTTACGACCCTCAGACAAAGGCGATAAATTAACATTTTAGTCCAACTGACCGGTGTAGGGGGTTGAACCCGCTACCTTGGCTTCAGCGCACCGGAAGTTTAAGAGCCATTTACACAAGGTAGACACAGTAATATTGGCAGACATATTAACACAATGTAGATTCATTAACACGAGCTGACCTCCGGGTATGGGTGTGCAATTTTTTAAGTATTCCCTTAGAATATGTTCATCTTCTTCTTTGACTTTCTCTAGTTCTATATCTATATCTTCTTCGGTTTCATCATTCTGTTAGAAAATGACCTGAACTCAATATTAATTGATTCGATTCTAACCAACAGGGAGAAATTATGGCAACCAGGCGGCACCAAAAACAGAAACTCGTGACGTCTTCACAGAAATAAGAACCAGACACCTAGAGGACAAAATTGTACAGAGTCCTCCGTCCTTTCACCCAGGGAATCAACATCTTGTAAGGACTTACCTAAACCAGCACAGAACTATTGAAGCAGGTACCTTTAATATTGTCTGCACGGTGTTAATGGGTCTATTTCGTGTTAATACACTCATTTCCTGTTAATGAGTCTATTTCGTGTTAATGAGTCTGTTTGGTGTTAATGAGTTTATTTCTTGTTAATGGGTCTGTTTCGTGTTAATGAGTCTATTTCCTGTTAATGAGTCTATTTCGTGTTAATGAGTTTATTTCGTGTTAATGAGTCTATTTCGTGTTAATGAGTCTATTTCGTGTTAACGAGTCTATTTCGTGTTAACGAGTCTACATTGTGTTAATCAATCAATCAATCATGTGCCATGTTGGAAAGCGTGGGCGGTCATGACTCGCCATTTCACTCATCACCAGCGTCGTGGATCAGCTCAGTGTTCCTTCTCGTCCATGCCATGTGGCCAAGCCATCCAGGTATTTTCCTCTCGGTCTTCCTCTCGGTCTGTTCCCTTCGATCTTGCCAGTTGTCACTAAGTTCTCCAATCCATTTCTTCTCATAACATGTCCAAAACATTTTGACTGTCTACGTCTAATTTCTCTAATCAATCTATGATTTTCATTTGTCCCCTGTAGTACTTGTTCATTGGTTTTTCTGTCTGTTCATGGTATTCTTTGCATTTTCCTCAGAAACCACATTTCTGCAGCCATCAGATGTTTTTCAGCTTGACTGCACATTGTCCAAGTTTCACATCCTTACAAAAGAATAGGCTCCATGTATCCCCTCAACACTCTTTTTCTCGTTTCAATTGACATCTTTTTATTGGTCAGAATGTTTTTCATCTTGCTAAAGGCTACTTTCGCCATGGCGATTCTTGTTCAAATCTCTTCAAGGCATCTCCCATCAGATGTTATGACTGTTCCAAGATAATTGTACCGATTCACTTGTTGAAGAATATTTCCATTTACTTGTATACTACAATGCGGTAATTCGTTCTTCCTAGTGACGACCATAACCTGTGTCTTCTTACAATTTAATTCCAACCATTGTGTTAATATGTCTGCCAATATTACTGTGTCTACCTTGTGTAAATGTTTGCTTGGTGTGAATGTATCTATTTGGTGATATGTCAGCCTAAACTTGATATGTATGCCTTGTGCTAACGTGTATACCTAATGCAGACATATCTGTCTAATGTTATCGAAAAATGGAGTTAGTTGCTGTCGAGCTGATACTGGAGTTAAATAAAAACACACACAAATATCTAGGATAAGATAGTTAGATGCATATTCTTTATAGGACGTCGCAGTCAACCAACGTATGTTTTGGCTGTTCGTGATCTCTTGGCAAGTTTACGTTCGATAGTTTGCCATTGCTTTCTGAACGACTGGAACTCATACCATTTCATTTTTTTTTTAAATACAATGCAAGGCTACTGCCAAATCAGCTGTGTATGCGAGATTACAAAACGCATCCGTAACCTCTTCACCGCGGAGCTGGCAGATATCTAGGTAGCAAGGCGAAAATCCAATCCAATCCAATCTATCAGGAGAGATGTATAGGTCCCGTTCAACTGTCTGTGTTTGTCGACGGGTTATAGTCGGGGCCGTATGACTTTTCTTTCATCTTAAACTTTGGGAGATATCGTAGCTTGTTTAGCTTCGCACACTTCTTCTGCCTGGTGACTTCAGCTTCCCGCCCTTCTCATGGTGTGTGTCTGCCACGGAGGACTTCTTCGGTAGCCGGCACTAGTTTCTCTACAGCTTGTATATCAATTGAAACCAGAAAAATAGTGTTGAAGGCTACATAGAACCTATACTTTTGTATGGATGTGAAGGGTGGACAATAAGCAGTCAAGCTGAAAAACAGCTTATGGCTGTGGAAATGTTTTCTGAGGAAAAAGCAAAAAATACCATGGACAGACAGAATAACCAATGAACAAGTCCTTCTAAGAAACAAATGAAGATCGTAAACTGATTAGAGACATTCGACGTAGACAGTAAAAACTTTTTGGGCATGTTATGAGAAGAAATTAATTGGAGAACTTGGTGACAACTGGCAAGATCGAAGGGAAGAGACCAAGAGGAAGACCGAGAAGTAAATACCTGGATGGCTTGGCCACGTGGTATGGTTGAGACAGGAACACGGAGCTGATCCACGACTCTGGTGATCGAGTGAGATGGCAGAACATGACCGCCCACACTTATCGGCATAGAACATGATGGATGGATGGATGTATCTTGGTCTATTGTTATATCTTTGGTATTTTTCTTCACTTTCATATCTTGTATCTTGGACTCTAGATTTTGGAGGTGGTTACTCTTCTCTTCTTCTCCTGCTTACCGTTGTATCTTGAGCTTCACTTTCGCTTTCTGGTTTTGTTTCCTCTTCTGAAGTGTCGACTTCTGTCTTGGGTCTTTCTTTATGTCTCAGTTTGGGTTGTTTGATTTTGTTTTCTTTTTTTCTGTAAATTTATCTGCGCTCTCTCTTCTTGAATCTTCTTGAGATTTGCTTCAGTTTCTGTCTCCATCTCACCCATCCGTGCCACATGCCACTAGATTTTCTATGGGACGATCTTCAATTCTTCCAGGATTCACTGTGCTGCTCCTGTCACCAGTTGTTGCGGTTGTTGGCTTCTGTGTAACATGTCATCTATTTGCGACCTCAGTTGCTTATTTTGGACCTGTTTTGGTCTGCCTTGTGGTTGCCTCGTGCTGCCTTCTTGCGACTTTATGTGATAAGTTTCTCTTGGTAGCGATGTTCATCGCTTCCCGCTATCCTGGAGACAGGGGCCCCTACCGTACCTAGCCCAATAGTTGCCTAGGCAGTGGTACCCGAGGTATCTAGCCCCATGGTTGCCTAGGCAGTGGTACCCGAGGTATCTAGCCCCATGGTTGCCTAGGCAGTGGCACCCGAGGTATCTAGCCCCATGGTTGCCTAGGCAGTGGTACCCGAGGTATCTAGCCCCATGGTTGCCTAGGCAGTGGCACCCGAGATATCTAGCCCCATGGTTGCCTAGGCAGTTGGCACATCTTCTGATTGCGTTGGATCTCCTCATACCCCAAGAACTTCTGGCACCTGGAGCACTGTAACATTTTTGGTTTGTAGTACTCCGGGTGTTGCTCATTGTGGTCCCATTTTATGGTTCTTGGCATGACGTTGTCTTCCGAGGTGGTGATGACAACGGTGGTAGAGATGTTGTCGTGTTTGCTAATGATTGGCTTAGCTCTGGTGATCTTGGCAAATTGAAAAACACACAAACTGGGGCGAACGTTATGACTCAATTCTTCAGCAACAACAAACTCTTTGGTAGAAACGCTCTTCTCTCTCTCTCTCTCTCTCTCTCTCTCTCTCTCTCTCTCTCTCTCTCTCTCTCTCTCTCTCCTCTCTCTCTCTGTCTGTGTGTGTGTCTATGTGTGTGTGTGTGTGTGTGTGTGTGTGTGTGTGTGTGCGTTTCCCGTCGTTAACCTACCTGATGTTAATGTTTCATCATCATGTTCCAATAGAACGGCGGGGCGATCATGTTCCTCCGCAGATATCTGTCTTCTGTATTCTTTATAAGTTCTCACATTAAGAGGTGACGACCCCAATTTTCCTATTCGCACCAGTCCTTTTCAGATAAGTGTAATGATAATATACTGATACCATGGAGAAGGAGGAGAAGACAAATCAGAAGAAGGGGGAGGAGAAGTTGGAGAAAGGGACACAGAAATGGTAAGAGGGGAGGGATTTTCCAGACCAAACTAATAACACAGCTCATCCACGGATATATTTTGAGTTGAGTTGCGTCGAACTAAGAACCGACATCACTGCACTCATGACATTCCCATATGCGCTCCTTCCCCTCGTTCAACAGCCAGAGAAGAGTCATACTGCTAATCGTTCCCGCCGCTATCTAATTTAAAGTTCTCCTGGTCTTCCCTCTCAGTTTTGATATCCTTCCAGAATCCTGCCGATCCCCCGCAATATCATTCTTTCTACAAACGGGTTCTGAGTATGTTTCCCCGCCTTCTCCACCTGATCCTACAGGCGCTCGACCACCTCTCCTTTGTCCATAAGTAAACTGTCACCAAGAGGTGCATTCCATGCCAGCCTATCAGCCTGTGCATCAGCCTGTTCATCAGCCTGTCCGCACCCCCGCACGACCGGTGCACCAAAAAAAAATGCATAAAATTCTCCCAATCTGTGACATCTGAAGAGAGGAAAGCCATTCCACACGAAAAACGGATGTATGTGTTCGTTGACATGCAATTGTCTGCTATACCGTAACTGTAGCACTTCAAACACTGACGTCGGCTAATGTTGTGTACATTGTTTTCACGTCCAACAGAGTTG
Organism: Cepaea hortensis; assembly: GCA_963921405.1. Classification (NCBI taxonomy): domain Eukaryota; kingdom Metazoa; phylum Mollusca; class Gastropoda; order Stylommatophora; family Helicidae; genus Cepaea; species Cepaea hortensis. The sequence continues at coordinate 281,316,675 of OY992876.1, forward strand.
CCCCAGGACAGGACAAGTCAGCTGCCATCTGTTTGCTTACACAAGCCAGACGGACGAGTCTGTGGGGTGGCTTTCAAGAGATATTACTTTGATCAGGCCGACATGGAGTGTCATAAGTTTATATACGGAGGGTGTGAGGGCAGCGACAACAATTTTGAGACGTTGAACAGTTGTAATATGGCTTGCTTGGGACACGAATAAATGCTGCACATTGCGTTTTTTAAATTTTTTTTAAATGTGTGGTAATAATGTGATAATCATTATCATGTGCCCTGCCAAATGGCGTAAGCGCTCATGTCTCTCCACAGATTCCGGTCTCTTGTGCTCTGAAATAAATCTGCTGCTGACATTTTCCCGTGCCACCGTCTGATACCATCAAACATTATTTCCCTGCCTCTTCTACCTCAGATCTGTTCAGTCCTAATTATGCTCCCGATGCCTCAATTTTCATTATATAGAAGACCTGAATGGTTGGAACACGTTACGAGGAGATAACAACAGATAATATAAGTGTAGAATTGCCCAAATAAAGGCAGCATTTCACAAGATAAAGAATATTCTCTACAATTTATCGTTGTCAGTCGATGTGATGAAAGGGCTTCTTGGGAGTTATATTAGGCCAGTCCTGATGTACGGGAGATAATCATAGACAAATAACAGACAGGTGTGGAGTTCCGTGACAACTGCGCAAATGTGGTTTGTATAGAAGTAGGATGACAACCCTAAGGGTGGATGGAAAAAGCAATGAAGATATTTTGAAAGAAGTCACCTCATAAAGAGACCTGGCTACTCGCATCAGAAGAGGACAGTCCACATCCTATGGTCATGTCATGAAAAAGGAGAAAGGTGGCGTGAGTCGTCAGAACGGGAGAGTTGAAAGGAAGGAGATGCAAGGGAAGACCAAGAGAGAAGATGCTGGACAGTTTGACATCATGGCATGGGGGAACATCAGTATCACAAATGATTGGCAACACACGAGACAGAAAGCTGTGGACAGACATGATCACCAGCGACACATAGCACTGACTATAAGAAGAAGATGAGAAATACTTTTGAAAACTCAGTAACAAATGGCAAACTAGATCGGAGGGAAAAGCAAGGGAAAGACAAATAGAAAAATACCTTAATGGCTTGACCACATAGCATTATCTGGACAAGAATACAGACCTAATCCATGACAAAAGGGGTCGTATGGGATGACGAACCATAACCGCTCACGCCTATCGGAATGGCACATGATGATAATGTATAAAATGCTACCCACACAATACACATTGAACTAAGAATATATCAGAACCGGTTGCCGGTCGTGGACTGTTGAATGGAGTTATTGTTCGCGCATGGATGTCATTGGCGTGTGCAGATTCGTGGTGGTCTATCATTTGTCATACCTGGCGCCATTGATGAATGAGGAGACATAGACAGAAAGTAACACGGATGTTTTTGTACGTGTACATAATAACAGTATCTCTTGTCAGGTTCCAGTGTTTTATTCTGTACTGCTTTCAGTAAGGAACGCTTTTACAGTGACACGACTGTGTTCGGTAAATTATTTCGGTAAATTGTGTAAATTATAATAAGGACACGGCTATGTTCTGTATGTACATGATTAGGATATAATAAGGACATTGCTATGTTCTATGCGTACAAGTTTAGGATATAATAAGGACATTGCTATGTTCTATGTGTACAAGTTTAGGATATAATAAGGATATGTTCTCTATACACATGCAATGAATATTTGAAATAACTGCGTTCTAGTGCTGTATATTCTTCTTCTTCTTCGTTCATCCGGAGTTTTTTTTCTTCGGATGTGATTGCGTTGTGCCTGTTTACAGCAGAGCTGCGTTCTTGCGCCGTTAGGCCGACACATCCGACTTCTGCGGGCATTTGTTGACCGGGTTAACCTTCCCGGGTGCTGTATATTCTATTATATTGATTTATTTGTTTGTTTCGGGATTTGAGATTTAAAGACTGAGCACAACACACAACGCTGATCGTATTCTGGTACGAACCTAAGGGCTTGTCCACGTCAATATGGAAGCACTAGACTCGAGTTTCGCTCTCATTTGAACTCATCAGTAGTGGATATCCTTGACCGGACCCGGAAACAAACCCCGGATCACCGACGTGTGAATTCTATTACAGAAAATTTGAAGCAACTCAGTTCTAGTGCTGTATTTTCTATTATAGAATATTTGAAATAACTCAGTTATAGTGCCGTATATTTTATTATAGAAAATTTTAAATAACTCAATTCTAGTGCTGTATCTTTCTCTCTGTAATCCCGTTTATCACGCAGAGTCTCGTAGCGGAGCGAGATCTGAGGCGGTTCGACCCCCGCTCGTGACTTGCGGGATACTGAGCCGGCCGCTCAGAAAGCAATGGCAAACTACTGAGCGTAATCTTGCCAAGAGATCAATATACAGCTGAAAGATGCTGGTGTGGACAGCTAAGTCCTGTAAAGGATATGCTTAAAAAAAAAAAAAAAAAAAAAAAAAGTGCTGTATATTCTATTATAGAATATTTGAAGTTATTCACCTCTTGCGCTGTTTGTTCTATACTATAGCATATTTAAAATAACTCCAGTGCTTGTATGTTCTATAGACTATAGAACATGATGCTCAACTGACACCTCTAGTGCTTATGTTCTATAGAAGATGATGCTCAACTGACACTCATAACCTTACTTTAACTGTTATTATACTGCTGCCCCCAAATATTTAGAGAAAATCATAAATGAGACATGAGTTTGTATTGTTCATCCTCAAGATACTGAGAAAACATCAAAATGCCATCTTCCAATTAGGGTCAACTCTTTATGCCCATATAGCTATGTTTTAATCTGTTATGTCCCAGTTACATCTTACTCTCTTTCTGTCTGATATTTTACTACTAAATCTCAGTGTTTCTCTGTTATTATGTTACTTTTGAGTTAGCTATGAATGGTTCGTCTGTTAGTTCATGACGTCTGGGCAAGTTGCCAGGTTGTCCAGTCTTTGGCCTCGAGTGATGCCAGACACTTGTAATATAAATGTTTCTCCATATAACAACGTGATGCTCAGTCAGTCAGTCAGTCATTCAGTCAGTCAGTTAGTTAGTTAGTTAGTTAGTTAGTTAGTTAGTTAGTTGGGTAGTTAGTTAGTTAGTTAGTTGCATACCCTTTACATGACGTCGCAGTCAATACCAACATTTGTTACTGTTGTGATCTCTTGGCAAGTTTACGTTCAATAGTTTGCCATTGCTTTCTGAACGACCGGCACCCATACTGTTTTGTAAAAAACCAACGCAAGGCGGTCTGCTGTCAAATCGCCAGCAGCTGTGTTTCAAACGCGGGCATGTGGGATTGGGAACGGAGTCCATAATCCCTTCCCCATAGAGCTGGCAACATACACAGACCCATACAGATATAAACATACTTACAGACATACGTCGATATGACATACACACAACAAACACACACACACAGATCAAAACACACATACCTATACAAATACAGATATAAACATACTTACAGACATACGTCGATATGACATACACACAACAAACACACACACACACACAGATCAAAACACACATACCTATACAAATACAGATATAAACATACTTACAGACATACGTCGATATGACATACACACAACAAACACACACACACAGATCAAAACACACATACCTATACAAATACAGATATAAACATACTTACAGACATACGTCGATATGACATACACACAACAAACACACACACACACAGATCAAAACACACATACCTATACAAATACAGATATAAACATACTTACAGACATACGTCGATATGACATACACACAACAAACACACACACACACACACACACACAGATCAAAACACACAGACCTATACAAATACAGATGTACACACCTACAGACATACGTGAGACGCACATAGATGTATAGAATTCACGGGTAGATCCAATTACACCACATATGTTTTCTTGGCACCTGCAGAGTTGTGATGCTGCAATATAGTCATGTGATCTTCTGTCTCTTTCCCTCCAAATTCCTGTTGTCACGGCGAGTTCCATCTGACTACTTCTCACATATCAGAAGTATGTGGATGGTTTACTTATGAATCCAATTACTGTAATCATTTCTCTCCTTGAGTTGGCTTCTTTCTCCAATACTCTGCACATTTGTTCTCACCAATCCACAGTATAAAAGACACCTCTAAGTAATTTCTTTAATTCTTCGTGTAGCAGGTAGCAGAATGTCGATCTCATCACGGCCCGTTGAAGATGTTTGATCTGTTGTCATTTACCTTGCTACATGTATTTTCATGTTTGAAATGTCTTGTATCCACCTTCGTTTTGGAGACCTTTAGCTCTTCTTCTAGGAGTGGGGTCGAACGTCATACCCACTGTTTAATAAGTATTCTAAAAGTATTCTAAAAAATTTTCTGTAACATTCAAGTAATTTCTTTTTTAGCTCTCGCTCGCTTTTGAACTCAAGTTTAGGCCGCACACGCTACTTCTAGTAACACTGAACTGAATTTCAAGTGTGGATGTATTTCCCTATTACCAGTGCCCATCAGGCGATTTCAGAGGTACTTATAATTTGCGTCCCAAAGTCTAGGACGAGAAGTCAACATTTTAGTCCAACTGGCCAGTGTAGAAGGTGAACCCCTAACCTCAGCACACCGGATGTTTAAGAACGAGCGCTCTTATCAATTCGGCTATGTTAACTTTGAATTCAAATGCCTCAATTGTATTCTTTAGTGGTTGCAAAATGATCCACGCATGGCCAGGAAAGATCCGTGTTCTCGAACATGTCACTATAAGCTGTTTGTCCGTGTCATGCCATATTGCCCTCACTAATTTGTTGTCAACGATTCATCATCATGTGCCTTGCTCATAAGCGTGCGCGGTCATGTTTCTCCATCTCACACGATCAACAGTCGTGGATCAGCTCCATGTTCTTGTCTCGACCATGCCATATCGCCAAGTCATCACGGTATTTACTTCTCTGCCTTCCCCTCGAGCATGCAAGTTGACAAGTTCTCTAGTTTATTTCTTCTCATAACGTGCCCAAATAATTTTGACTGTCTAATTTCTCTAATCAGTTTACGGTTTTGTTATATTCCTCGGATGTTACCATGCCCACCCCTTTCCATCTGGTGCCACAAATGCCTAAAATTTTAATATTTTGTCTTTTTATTTCTTATTTGATATTATATGCCATCCTCACTCATAGTTCTAACGTCCTACATTCCTATTAACAAGGTACCCAGATTTTCATTGGTTTTAAGCAGATATGCACTATTTACTATGAAGTTACATTGTTTGTGATTAGACATGTATTTATTACGCAATCACTGTCTGTGCTAGAAATAGTATCGAGAGGCAGTATGTTTGGAGTATGTAATGAACGTGTGGCGAGTCATTTGGTGTATGAGGTATACATGTCTTCAAAGAACTACGTGAGTAACAAAAGCAATGAACTAATAAACAATCTTGGAAGACACACAGAGTTCAGTTCACTTAAGAACAGCACATGAGACATTCCTATACTAGCTCTCTCCTCATCTTCAACACCCAGCGAAGAGTCCCAATATTAATGGTACTAGTAGCAGTCTGCTTATATGCCCGTCTGGGCTTTCCTCAAAGTCCTGAATGTCGGCCAGAGCCTCTGGTCACTCCCTATAGCACATTCTCTCCAGTTGATGGTCTATCTTGGAAGACCAGATACTAGTCACCTCCTGTCCTGTATGTTCTATAGAAGGTGATACCAGTCAAGACAGATACTAGTCACCTCCTGTGCTGTATGTTCTATAGAAGGTGACACCAGGAAAGACAGAAACTAGTCACCTCCTGTCCTGCATGTTCTACAGAAGGTGATACCAGTCAAGACAGACACTAGTCACCTCCTGTGCTGCATGTTCTACAGAAGGTGATACCAGTCAAGACAGATACTAGTCACCTCCTGTCCTGCATGTTCTATAGAAGGTGATACCAGTCAAGACAGACACTAGTCACCTCCTGTGCTGCATGTTCTATAGAAGGTGACACCAGGAAAGACAGACACTAGTCACCTCCTGTGCTGCATGTTCTATAGAAGGTGATACCAGTCAAGACAGACACTAGTCACCTCCTGTGCTGCATGTTCTACAGAAGGTGATACCAGTCAAGACAGATACTAGTCACCTCCTGTGCTGCATGTTCTACAGAAGGTGATACCAGTCAAGACAGACACTAGTCACCTCCTGTGCTGCATGTTCTATAGAAGGTGATACCAGTCAAGACAGACACTAGTCACCTCCTGTGCTGCATGTTCTATAGAAGGTGATACCAGACTGCTGCTTACAGTAAAGTAAATTCAGGGAGTCTCCATGGCAAAGTGGTCAAGCCATCTGCCTCGCACTCCAAAGATTGTGGGTTCCATTCCGGGCTACGTCTTTCCGTTCACGGATGCATTTTTTCTCTGAGACTCCTGGGGATCATCGGAGTTTGTGCCTTGTGCGACGTTTTCTACAGGCCGCCCTGCAGAAAGAGACCGAGCCACATGGGATTCAACCCGGTGCAATGAAGACGATCCTTTCGAATTTTAATACTTTTGTTTTTACAGTAAAGGAGTCGTCACAGTTCGTGTCTTGTGCAGCGCTTTCTACAGGTCGCACTACGGAAAGAGACCGGGCAATGGCCATTAAACCCTGTGCAATGAAGTTGATCCTTTCGACTTTTAATACTTATTTTTTTTTTTTTTACAGTAATGGACCCCTCGCCCCGTCTTGGGAAATTTGGTGCTGGCAACATATTTGATTAGAAACTAATGTGGATGGATGTGGCCATATAATATCAGACTTGCTGAAGTGACTAGACAGGGTCAACCTGAGAGCCCAGATCAATAGTTTTATACAATTCCGCTCTCAATGAATCAAACATTGACCACCAGTCAAGGACTCTAGTCGCTTCAGTTCCCTAGCTTTAACTTGTAGTTGGTTGGCTCAAGCCTCAAGAACTTGCATTCACATGTTCAAATGGTCACCTGATGGCAGATGAGTTGGACACTTAATTACACTCAGTTACAGTATCATGAACAGATTGTTTCCCTTCTTGCCACGTTGTCAGAAAATTGTGATAATTCTCCGGCATTCAATGATAATTATCTGGTATCCAGTTTACAACTGTGAACATTGTCTGGTACAGTTTACAACTGTGGATTAACTCTAGAGTTGCACTATAGGAAACACATATGTAGTTAGTGATGACTAGCCGGGAAGCGGCTGGCCGAGTGGCTAAGAATGCCTTTTCTCCTTCGGGAGACCCGAGTTTGAATCCTCGGTAAGGTGTGATTTTATTTCTGTCCTGGGCAACAAGAGAATCCTAACCTGCCCAGTTCCCAGCGACTGCACTAGCCTGGTGGCTTTAATTCTTCAGGCTCAAGACCCCCCTTACACTGCAAGGCACTATAGACAGTAGATGACAGTGACAGATGACTAGCCAGATTCTAAATAAGCGAGCACCTATATAATTGCAATCCTTATGCTGAGTGCTAACTAAAGACACGACCAGCATACAGTAATGATTGTCCACAGAGCACAAAGTAAGCAAACTAAAGTCTAACCAATCCAATGTTGGGTGTCAAGTCAGACATGACAAGCCTGTGGTTATGATTGTATCCAAAGTCGAAACTCTGAAGCCAAGCGCCAGCAACGACTGCTTGTGGTAAAATAGTCAGTCTTACAAGACCACGAACAGCAGCGATGGTGAGGGTCCAGGCCCAAGCCTTAACAGAAAGAGCTGGCTTCTGCTGGCAGCCTAGATACGCGAACCGTCAACGGGAAACGAAGAAGGCAACGCGGCAGCAATGACATACTGACAGGGTCATAGTTAGCCACCAAGGTAGAGTAGAAAGAAGAAGGCAACGCGGCAGCAATGACATACTGACAGGGTCTTAGTTAGCCACCAAGGCAGAGGAGAAAGAAGAAGACAGCAGCCAACTACCTGGGAAATAAGCTGGCTTTCCTATGGTCAGTCATGGTGCAGTTCACCCCCCCCCCCCCCACAGTGAGAGAGATCTTCGGTGTCTCTAAAGCAATTCCTCTGGCCGCCTTGGGAGCGTTTACCACAACGCAGCTCGCCATAAAAATTCCTTTAGGGAGCCTGTGATCTGGCATGCGAGTGTAAGTGACCAGCCCAGCGAATCTAATTCTTCATTAGAAGTGTGGATACTGGGCATGGACGCTCTTTCTAAAATTTCAGTTTTTGTGTGTGTTTGTTTTTGTACTTGCTTTGAACTCAAGCGTAGTCCATCCACACTATAGTAGTGAAAGACTGAATTTTGCGTGTGGGTTAACTTTCCCTATTAACAGTGCCCCTTGCCGTCATACGAACCCACTCCAACTTCAGAGGTATTTGTAATTTACGTCCCCAAGTCAAGGAAGACAGGTCAACAAGTTAGTCCAACTGTCTGGTGTAGGGGTTTAACCGCATACCTCGGCATCAGCACAACGGATGTTTAAGAACATGCGCTCTTACCCATTCGGACCTGCTAGAACTTCAGTGTCTGAGATCTCGTCTTGCCATTTAATCTTAAATAGCTTCCTAAGGCAGACTGTGGAAATGGTTTAATTTCCTAGTGTGTTGCTGATAAACAGTCCAGGTTTCACAAGCATATAGCAGTGTGGATAATACAACTGCTTTGTAGACTTTCAGCTTTGTTTGAAAGCTTATTCCATTTTTTTTACAGACTATAAACATAATCCTGACATAGCAGTGTGCGTAATATTAGACATGACTAGCACGTAGTTTCGAGGTCATAATATGGATATAACATCAGTTAATGAACAGGTTTCCATTAAATTAAGCACACTATTGTTTAGGTATAAACACACAAAGGTTGGGCTCTAAAGACTGGGAGACTCTCACATGCTGCACAATCTTGTCTCTCTGTGTTGTCTTACACTGCAAGAAAGTGGCACTCATTTCCTAGATGCTAGATAGGACAATAAAAACAGAATAGTGCAACTAGAAAATCCTTTCACGAACCAGTGAAATATAGACCTAAAAACACTTGGATAAGAAATCTATAAACAGATGAATGGGAGGCTTGTCTGATGTGTCTCCACCTAGGAGAGGAAGTGGGGCTTGCACATGCCAATGACCCCCCCCCCCCCCCCCCCCCCCAAGAGTTATGCTGTTACTGCAGCTACTAGTAGGGACTCGCATGTCAGACAGGTCAAGGGATAGAAACCAGACGAAGAGAGGCACAAACCTGCTACCTTGTAGGTAGTCTGGGAACAGTCAAAGGCTTAGGAAAGCAAATAGGAAAAACAATTATAAGTCAGATATACTGAGCCAAATGATTTCACATCAGGAGATCATGAAGGGAACTGCAGGAGACAGTAACAGTTTGGCATGAGTTGCTTGAAGCCTATGCCTCAATAAGGGATGAAAAACAGAAGAACAATGAACGAAAAAGATTGGTCATGAAGGCTATGTACAAATGATTATCACATGTCTCTATGACGTCCTGCCAGCAACAGCCTCTGGTACCTACTTGACCAGGCTTGGTCATCACTCAGAACTGTTCTGGTCAATCTATGCACTAACCACGGAACCATTCTGTAAGTATTCACAAACATGTCAATAAACAGTTACAAGTGAACAAACAAGAAATCACCAATAAGCCAGCAATATTTATTCATTTACATGTAAGAACAACTTATGCAATGATCTCGTAGGGAATTGGCGTCAAGAACTCAGGCTTCACCAGCTTGGTGCTCACAAAGTGGGCTTTCCTTGGCTGTGCAGGCTGAAAGAGCAGATAGAAATCCAGTTTGTAACAAGAACAATGCAAAGAAAACAAGTTCCAGAATAAAACATATAATTGAAAGGACTATCCTGATACATATAATAACTTGCCATAACGTGCCATTAGATGATTCTCATCTCGTCTGCTTATTGTCTATGTTTCACATAATTACATAACAGTGAGGTTCTATATCTCCTGCGTTCATCTTGAGTTTTTTGGACATGATTGCGTTGTGCCTGTTTACAGCAGAGCTGCATTCTTCTGCAGTTAGGCTGACACATCCGACTTATACGGGCATTTGTTGACTGGGTTAACCTTCCCGGAGGTTTTATATAGCACTTTCTGTTATAACGGATAACTTTTTATTGGTCAGTATGTTTTCCATCTTACAAAAGGCTACTTACTACCTTTGGCATAGCAATTCATTTTTAAAAATTTTTACTAGGTACCTTCCATCCGATGTTATGACTATTCAAGATAGTTGTACCCAATCACTTGCTTCATAGTGTTCCCATTTACTTGGATATTACATTGTGGTATTTTTTTCTTCTTGAAGACAACCATTATCTCTGTTTTCTTAAAATTTAATTCTAACCCTAGTTATTCATTGTAAACAATAACCGCATCTACCAAATTTTGGAAAATTTTGGTTTGTTGTCTATGATCAATACTGTATCATCTGCAAATCTTATATTACTGATGTTATGTTCTCAGACAGCAATTCCTCTCACATCCTCACATTTCTCATTATATATGGGGGAAAAGATTGGGAGGCACTGCTCATCCCTATCACAAATGTCTCTTGCTAGGCTAATATTGACCTATGTGATTATTTTTATTTCTATTATGAATCCACAAATGTAATATGTTAAGTAGTACCTATCTTTCTAATATCATTTCAAATATGGTCATGTCTAGAGGCATCGTTCTTAAGTGCTCACCAAGCAAATGATAAGAAACAAAATACCAGCACACATTCACTCAACACCCAATGCCATCATTAGTCTCAGCTCAATTAAGGAAATCTCCCGACTGCACCTCCCAATAGCAGAGTATGGGCAGCAATCAAGTCTGGCAAACACAGTTCAGGAGACTGCAATAATGGACAATTCTCTGCCTTAGCAGGACAGGGCATTTACTTGTCAGGAATTGTCACAAATTTAAAATGGAGTGACATGATCAGAAGCCTCATACCAATCTCTGAACAGAATAGCCTGCAGGACATAACGACATAATGCTGGAAGAGGGCATCTCTGAAGCTCAGCAACAATACACCAGGAGACTAAAGTGAAAGCTCCCATCCCCCATGAGACTAAAGTGAAAGCTCCCATCCCCCATGAGACTAAAGTGAAAGCTCCCATCCCCCATGAGACTATGGCTTTTCTGTCTGACAAGAGTGAATATCAATGCTGTGGTAAAGGTCCGGTGTCCACGTTTTGAGGCTTATTGGATATACAGTGCTATCCCCCATATTCTTCTGCGTTCATCTGTAGTGTTTTTTCAGATGTAATTGTGGTGTGTTGTTATGCACCCTTGAGCCTAAACCCTTAGGTTAACTACTATAGGTACCGTCCACATCCCAGCTGGTCAAGTTGGAACTGTCAAAGACTTCAAGGTCATCCCTCAACGGAAGGCAGGGACAGTCCATGGGCATTATCCGCCATCCAGGGAGACTTCCATAATTGCAGAGCCGACACATAGCGCTCTGGTGCTGGGCTCACTCTGAGAATCGCCACGTCCTGCTCATGGCTGTTTTAATTTCTCACTTCCATGTATTGGGCATTTTGTTTGCCACTGGCCGCTCCCCACGCAAACCAAGAACGGTCAGTCTGTGGGCGACATCTACTTAGCACGCTTTTCCTTCGGACTTCCACGTAATGGACTTGCTAGCCAAGCGTTCCATTTCGTGTTAATGAGACGTTTTTCCACCTTTGACTACGCTCACTCAGTGAGCTCTAGTGCAGGTCTCTTGCTTTGTAACCACTGCATGTGACTGTGACACTTTTCCACCTTTAGTAATGTTCACGCGGTAGGCTACATGTGCTGCCAGCACCTTACCTCCATGCAACAGGGAGTAATCCCTCAGATGAGAGCCTATGAACAAGTATTTGTACCAAGTATGCAGCGGCTTAGCATCTCACCTCCATTTTGCAGTGGATGAGCATTGGCCCAGCTCTCACAACCGAGGGATGTTGACTTAGAGGCGTTCAGTCATATCCCTCAGCAGAGAGCCTTAGAGAGTGTGTCCAGACCAAGAATTAGTGACATCATGTGCCTGATTCGGTCTTTGGCTGTCTATCCTCAGTCTACCTGCAGAGCAGCAGGTTGTGTTTCTCTTGGTCTGGTCTCTATCTCAAGGCCTGCCCGACATGTAGTTGTGCTTCTGTCAGCAAGGCTCTTGGAGTCATTGGGACAAGCAAGCCCCTCTAGCACGTCAAGGTGGAGACACATCAGAGGGGCCCAATATTGTAGAGATGGGACATTTCCTGGTACTTTAACATAAGTTAGAGTATAGAGTATTGTGTAGAGTGAGTAGAGTGTATTCAAAGAGTATTGAACAGGGGTGCCCAGGTCAGTGTTGACAATACCTGGCTTGATCAAGGTTCAAACACATGACCACTGGCCTGTGGTTCCCTGATAGTAAATAAGTGTCAAGTGAGCTATCAGACGCGGGTTTGGTGCTGGGGTTTGTCTGTGAAAGTGAGGACACATCGACCATCTGTTCTTCCATGCCTCCAGGCCTACAACACGTGATGACCCTGTCACATCACAGACCCACAGCCAAAGACTGCTTCAGAACCATTTTCTACAGTTCGGTAATATTTCTCTTTACCCAAAAGCAGACGACTCAATAAATAAAGCGTAGGATATACTTTCAGGACATTCTCGGATGCTGCACCCAAAGAGACAGAAGATGAAAAGATATAAACAACCTACCACTCTCTTGGTGCTGGCTTTGACCCCTTTCTCCTTAGCCTCACGCTTGAGAGCTTCATTCTGCTTGACACGCTTCAAGAAGTCCAGTCGGCAATTGCTCTGCTTGATGTGTTCAATCCTCACATTGATCTTCTTGGGGATGATGCGGTTGCTGTTGATACAAATGCACACACACACACTCAATGTATGTTCAGCCAACACTGCAAGAGGTCAGTGGTCGGAGACCAGAAACTATCCAAACTCACAATAATGAAGTTATAAACAATTTATTGCATAATTTACTGCCAAGTATATTTTACTGTTTAGTTTAGTTCAGTCGTCGGATCAACATCACGGCACACGGGTGTAACCCAAAAGTGCTCCATTCTACTCCTAGCTCAAGCCTGAGTCCTGAGAAACTCAGCTCAGTGCACGAACTCTAGAGCACCGTCAAGGATACTGAAATACTTTTTTTAAAGATTTTTAACTCGAACATTTGCCCGGGCAGAGCCGCTAGGCTACTCTTTTCTGATTTCCAACTGCCATGGGAATTTTTTAATGTGCGCAACAACACACAAGGGCATCCGATCTCACTTCCCAGAGACCAGGGGAAATTTTGTTACTAGAAGTCCACATGAAAAAATCCTGGTCCTCACTGTGGCTTGAACCGTGGCCTCCAGCACTCGAGGTGGACACCATTCCTTGAGACCACTCAGCCCCCTAGACACTCAAGATATTTTGTTGTAAATCAGTTAAGCGCATACTACAGAACTAGCCCAAAATATATTAAAGCATTCAGTCATACCCGCGGATACACCGCAATTTTTGTATACAAAAACTACCACGGTGACAATGAAACATACAACATGTGTTGTATGACTGTCAGGTAACAGGGTTAAATACATTGCTTTAAGACGTTAGCAGACACGCTGGCGAAGTAGGGAACTGCACTGGTAATGTCGTGATCATGGTCGGACTCATGTTCAGATG